>JARGCV010000223.1:3912000-4564000 GCA_034064705.1 Bothrops alternatus
GTCCATCTCAACATCCTAGCAAAGCTGAATTTCTACTGGGAATGTAACAATACTTTTGATTAGTTTTATGTTTATCAGAAGATAACAAAACATTTATGTTCATGTTAATAAGGGCCAGTTAGCTTATCAATTCCAACCCACTGGACAGTGAAAGAGTCCAATTTTACATATCCCCTGGAAGATCCAGCCTCTGCTTATACACAGGCAGCAAAGGGAGGAAGGTGTTCCGGGGTCACCATCAATAACTGGTTCCATTGCCAAATTATTTTTCAGAATGTTCCACTGGAATCTGCCTTCCTGTAACTTAAAGTTATATTAAGAAAAAGTCTTTTTCTCTATAGCTGATTTCTGGGAAGGGAAATTTTTAAAAAATCAGAGGGCAACTTTTGGATTTAAAATTTAGATTAATGAACATTCTTTTTCACTGAAAAGTCCATTAAACTGTTCTACTAGATCAGTGATGGCGAACCTTTTAGAGACTGAGTGCCCCAAAAATGGCCCCACCCCCTGCCCCGCCACCATCCCCCACCCCGCCTGCCCACAGGGCCACTCACCCCCTCCAGGGCCCGCCGCAGATCGCCCAGGCAGCCCAGCACCACCATGGTGGCCACGCCCCCTGCCCACGGCCTGCAGCATCAACTGTGCGGGATGGGGCGTGAGGGCAGAGTCTTGTCTACGCTGCCTGGCTGCCATGTCCTTGGCTGCACTGCTCTGTGTGGATCACACTTGGGGGCAACTCAACCAACCCAGGGGGGCTGCTGGTGAGGAGTGAGTCATGGGGGGAGGCGAGGCTGGGGCGAGGGCACATGTGCCCACAGAGAGGGCACACGCCGCCTCTGACATGCGTGCCATAGGTTCGCCACCACTGTGCTAGATTATATTAATGGTCATGGTGTCTCACTTCTCTATTTTACAGTTCCTTAAAACAGATTCCACACTGCTGCCAAAATGCCTCCTCTATTACTGATACTACTATTAGTACATCCCATTTTGTGGGTACCTGAATCTGTACTTTCAGTCTTTGGTTACGCTCTCATCATTCCAAAGGACTAAATTAAGTCAAGCCTGACAAATAGGAAGAGGCTTTGTGATGCTAGCGACTTTAGATGAAGGGATTTTTTTTGGCAGACTTCATTGGTTGGCAAGAATTTTTTTAATTGCATTGATTTTATAGTTGTTTTATAGATTACACTGAGTTTTATTATCTTCGAATTCTTACACAGTTTGAATACTTTGAATTTGAATGTATGATTTCCCAAGGTAGTTTTTATAAAGGCAAATAAAGAAGGAATAAATATCCAACTTCATCCAGGTATATCGCTTACCTACACCTGTGGCTTGCAAAGAGGAATGCCTTTCACATTTCCATTCCCCTCTGCCATTCCCTGTGCAGATGCACTGAAGTAGATTTCCTCTGTTATCCTTCTTGCTCCAGGTGTCTCCAATTCGGTAAGAGGTCTTGGTGTCCTGATCATTGCATCTGTCTATAGAAAAGAAGAGACCACACACCAGAGGATCAAGCCTGTGCTATTTCAACAGTCTGCACCCTTCATGATGGTTATCCACTTGGACTGATACTAGATTTTTTTAATGTAGTCAATATTTTCATCCAGTCTCATCCAAAACTACTATTGGCATATTTTAACTGCTCCAATTAAAAATGGATTTTTTTAGTACATTTGAATGAGAAACATATTGCACATAAGGAAAGATAGATCAGAATTTTTATTAAAACTCTTAAAACTGTCAAACAACTCCCCAATACTAAAATGTCCACAAATTTTGATTCTAGTCATTCCAGAGAAACTCTGAAGGCACAAAAAGGGTGCTGGGGTTTTATGTATAAATAATGATTTTACAAGACACAATAATTGAAATTAGGCAGCATGTTAGGCCAAATCAAACAAATCACATGATGTTTTTGTGCAGTGTTTAATCCCAGATATTACTGACTGTTCTGTGCCTTCCCCTAAGGCCCAAATTCCAATATTAGGTCCTTCCAGATTTGCTCAAAGGACAAGTAGCAGCCATATCTAAGAGTTCATCTTGTGCATAAGGTGCATCTACGTGTGGATCAGGTCATATTCACAATCATTCACACCCTAGTCACTCCCTGGCTGGATTACTGTGCAGTATACAAAGCTGGCTTTCAAAAGCATTCAAAAACTGCAAATGGCATTGATAGCTATGGCTCTCCTTGATACTGATCTCTTCCAGAAAATTTCTCAATGCAATTCAACATGCTAATTATCCTCTATAAAGTCCTATATGGCCCAGGTTACATGTATTCTGCTCACGCCATTAGAATACTCTTAAGCAATCTTATCTCATGGGACCTAGGAGTTGCATCTCTCTGCCACATTGCCTGCCCAATGGACCAGCAGCTTCCTGGAGCCCTGGATTAAGCATTAAGGAACTATTTCCTCAGGCATTCAAGACTGTTAGTTGGTTTTTAAGTTCTTGTTTGACCTATTGGAAATGCAGATTTTTTTTAAAAAAAATCATGGATATATTTCATTTTATAGTTTTGGGGTGCTTATTTTTAGAAATCATATTGCTATTCTTGTTCCTAAACCTCTGTTCATCACCTACAATCACTGCTATGAGATAGCTGGCTCTAAAAATTCTATAAACAAAAAAAAAGTCTATGGAGGTTCTTAGTCATCCAGGTCATGGTTGTCCCAAAAGTTCTTTTTCAAGAGGCAACTGGACTTTCCTGTTTTTCTTTGAAGACGTTTCGCTTCTCATCCAAGAACTTCTTCAGCTCTGACTGGATGGTGGAGAATGGAAGGATTTATATTCCTTGCAGACAGCTGGTCATTTACATTCTTTCAGAGTCATTGAGGCTTATATGTGTCCTTGAGGCTTATATGTGGTGCAAATGGGTGTAGAGGCTTCTTGGAACTGCTGAAAGGACTGTTCAATTTTGACATAGATGGCCTCTTTGACCCCTCTTTCGAGCCAGCTGTCCTCTCTGTCCAAAATGTAGACTTTGTCTTTTAAATGTAGATGGACTGCTGAATCTTGTCCTGATGGGTTTGTTCTCCTATGTTGTGCCATGCATTTATGAAGTGGTTGTTTTGTCTCCCCAATGTACAGATCTGCACATGTCTCACTGCATTTTACTGCATTATCACGCCGCTTAGTTTGAGTCTGAGTGTTTTATCCTTGGGGTGGACAAACTTCTACCTTTAGTGTATTCTTGGGTTTAAAGTGTGCATGTATGTTGTGTTGGCTGAAGATCCTCCTGAGCTTTTCAGATATTCCTACAAATAGGCAGCAGTCAGGCAGAGGTCCAGCATTGCATATATGTGGTCTGGGGTGAGGTTAGTTCTGTCACCTAAGGTGCTGTCTTGTAGCAGTCGTTTCATCCATGGTCTCATCCAGGTCCAGTTTTAGTTTCCAAACCTTGCTGGTGAAGTCCTGTGAAAATAAAACTGGACCTGGATGAGACCATGGTTTCCTATGATGTGACTTCCCTCTTCACCTGCATTCCAACAATTGAAGCTGTCATGGTAGTGAAGAAACAATTGCTACAAGACAGCATCTTAGGTGGCAGAACCAACTCAGCCCAGACCACATATGTGCCATGCTAGACTTCCTATTTCAAATACACTGAAGGTTTCTGCAGACAAAACATGGCTACGCCATGGGTTCACCTGTGTCCCCCATTGCGGCCAATCACTACATGGAAGAGGTAGAAACCAAAGCCCTAAACTGCTTCACAGGAATTCCACCCACTCACTGGTATAGGTATGTGGATGATTCAAGATCAAAACACAGGAATTGGAAGCATCCATCAAACATATCAACTCTGTGGACAGATACCTCAAATTCACAAGGGAAAATGTTAAGGAAAATAGACTAGCCTTCCTGAACTATGCAATACATATTAAGGAAGACACTGAGGTTTACAGAAAGCTCACACACATATCAATATTTACATTTTGATTCTCACCACCCACTGGAGCACAAAATGGGAGTTATCAGAACCCTAAACCACTGAGCTGAAGGCCTGCCTACCAGCAAAGATGGGAAAGAAAAAGAACTAAAACACATCAAGGAAGCCCTCAGAAACTGTGGCTATCCCAACTGGGCCTTCATCAAACCCCCAAAAAGACCCAGCAGGAGATCCCCCATAATGGAAGAGAACAATAAATGAAGCAATGTTGTCATTCCATATGTTACAGGAATATCTGAAGAGCTCAGGATCTTCAGCCAACACAACATATATGTACACTTGACAAAGTGTGCATGTATGACAAAGACAAAGACTACTCTTTTGAAGATAGCAAAGTTCACATTTTGGATACAGAGGACTGAAAGAGGGGTCAAAGAGGCCATCTATGTCAAAACTGAACAGTGCTCTCTCAATAGAAGGGGAGGGATACGAATCATCTATCTCCAGTCTACCACACAGTCCTTTCAGCAGTTCCAAGAAGGCTCCACACCCATTTGCACCACTCAGGTGACCTTGAGGACACATATAAACCTCCAAGTGGCCTCAATGACTCTTTAAAAGAATGCAAATGACCAGCTGTCTGCAAGGACTATAAATCCTTCCATTCCTCACCATCCAGTCAGAACTGAAGAAGCTTCTTGAATGAGAAGCAAAACGTCTTGAAAGAAAAACAACAAAGTCCAGAGTTGCCTCTTTAAAAAGCACTTTTGGGACAAATAAAATCAACTTTGAATTGAAAGACAGAAATATGAAGTCAATAATTTATCTCCCCTTGGAATAAATTTCTCCCCTCTGCCCAGAAATTCTGCTCCATTTGTTATGACACAATTCTGGAGGAAAATTGCTACGTCATCCCAGTCACTCAGCTGCTGGGTTTCAAAAAAATGAACATGAGGAAATGTTTAAGAAAGACATGAAGTCAAATTGATGGGAGTATGAGTTTGCTAGGAAGTTGGTCTGTGGCTTCAGCTGTATGAATGGACAAACTTTTTAAAATATTCAAAGGTGGGAACCAGCTGAATGATTAAGAGTTGACCATACTCACAAGGGCATCTCTGCCATTTCAGTAATTATATACTTTAATAAAACAAAATAAAAATAAAAACAATGTAGTGGTAAATTTTCTAATGCACATCTAAACACTCTGAACTAAACAGTATTAAGCTCAAAGTTCTTAATCCCAGCTAGATATATTTAGAAACTGAGTGTTAATCGGGGGTAGAAAGAAATATTACAAATTTTGGGAAAATGGGAAAAAATGAATAGAAGATATCTGATAAAGGAATCTAAAAACTGAGGAAAGTTTCAGACTCTATTCCAAATCTACATGATCCTAAACAACACTATGCTGTTAAGAAATTGTGGTACTGATCAATACTACTATAAAATTCAAAGAGAAAGTCCTGCACACAGAAATGCAACCTGCATTTTTTAAGAAATGATGGCTTACCCTGACCTATACAATGATTTTTCTGTTACAGGTAATGAATTATTTAATATGTGTGCTGAGATAACTCTATAAAATGTTTGCATTTTGAATAAATAGTAATGTTGTACAAAGCCAAGTGTTTTAGTTTCAAACAGTGTAAATAATAAATATTTAGAAAAGAAATCAGAATTCCTATTGAATCCAGCAACAGATTTCTGGGCCATCTACTGTATTAAAACACTGGGCCATATACTATATTAAAACATATTGTCAATGTCATTCATTTGATCATGCTTTTCCTGGCATCCTTGTAATTTTCTCATTTGGCACCCGGACACATATTTTCCTCCACAAGTTTCCAGTCAGAGAAAAACACTAAATAATAGTGTTGCTTGTATAGTTTTAAAATTTAATTTCAAACTGAGGATTTACTTTATATAATTGACTGTTATAGTAAGAAAAGTTATTATCCTCAATTAATAGCTAAACAATATCATCTCAAAATCCACCACAAAAAAGTTCTAAAAGATTAGGTATATCCTAAAACAGCTTAAAACATGGCTTATACTTAACCAATGACTGTACTTTTAAATACTTGCTATGCATGTCTGTGATTATCTTGCATACAATTAGATCCAAGCTGTAGTATTTTTTTATCACAAGCATCCTCATAGAAGAAAGAACACTTCAAAGATTCATTTTAGGTTCTTTCATCTTTAATATGCCAATTTTATTTATAATAGATTAGAATTTAAGGAAATTCACCAAAGGAAAATTTCCAGATTTTTCTATTGCCCTGCAGTCATCTGCCACTCAAAAAAACTGGGAGACTCACCTGAATAATGTAGACAGGAGAACAGCTCCTGAGATAGAGTAACTAAGTAAGTTTATTTGTCAATTAATGGTAACTTAACTACGGAATTAAATTTTCATACTGTCGTCCTAAGTACTTCCACATTGTTTAGTGGAACCTTCTCAATGGCTTCAAAGATAGTCTGAAGAAATAATCAAAACTTTCATAAATTTATCTTGAGATCTAAGCCAGCTTCTTCAGGATAACACCAAGACTTATTGTACTTTCTACCGTACCAATACCCAGTAGGTACAATAAATGTTAGCCTGGAATTGAAGAGGATTGAGCCCTCTAAAATTCAAAGACACATCTCTATGTTTTCCAAAATAAAAAGCTTGCTTTAGCTTTTCTGATAATTTTCATATTTCCATGACTGCTAGACAATCTAAGACACTATTCCTAGCACGAAGTTCAGAATAGATAAAACAAGATATTCTATGATCTTATATACATATGTAAGTGAAAGAAAGAAATATCAACAAGAAACAGTAAGGCTAAGACAGGTCAAAAGAGCAGAATAAAAAATCTTCTGGTTCCGGATCGCGGCGTGTGCAGTCGTTCAGAGAGCTCCGTCTCTTCGCTGGCTGCTTTCCCTCCGCCGGTAGACCCCTAATCGGGTCGAAAACTTGCCCTGCAGGGGCGACCACCGTTGAGGAGGCCCTCGTAGACCGCGGAAGGATAGCAGCTCCTTCCACGGTCCGAGCTAGCTCCTTAGGGCTGTCGGAGAAAAGATCAGCCAGTAAAATGGACGATCACCCAGCTGCACCAGCCGAAAGTCAGAAGAACAGCTTAGTGTGAAGAACCACCGTGGAGAAATCCAGGTGAGACCTTTCCTTCCCTCTTTTAGCCCCAACTATTTTCCTGTAAAAAGCCTCTGAATGACTTCCCTGCCATAAGAGAGTGGCATTTGTTTACTTAGGGAAAAAAGCTTTGAACAAAATTATAAAACAGTAAATTTTTATTGGATATTTAATTTTTGGGATTTTTGGGGCCCTGAAAAAATCCTTATTATAGAACATTATTATTATTTTATCTCCTATGCTAGAGATATTTGTTTTTTTCCCTCTATTTTCCTAACGAGATAAAAAAAATTAACTTGGAAAAAAAGATTTTACAGCCTATTGCGGACATCTTGTGATGAAAAGTGTTACTGCAATTGTATTTTCTCTTGGTATTTGAAGATGGATTTGACCTTCAAATGATAATAAAAGGGGAAAGATAAAGGCCTTGAAGCAGCTGTGGGCTGAATTTGCTTACTAGAAATTGTGGAGGTAGATATTTGTTGACTTCTAATAAATATAGCTTCTACTAAAAGACTATTTTATCATGGAAATGGAAGAATCTTACCCACAGCTTGATTATGAGCTTATATTGGAAAAAATTCTGGAAGCTACAGAGTACATGAAATCTTGGAGAAAAATTAAAAGATTATTTTGCAGAACCACAAACTGAATTTCAAATTTTAATGGACCAACCTATAGTCCAAGGAACAATAAAAGAGGAACAGACTAGGTTTAAAGAGGACTATATGCAACAGTTCACACAATTTAAAGAGATGGAGGAAGAAGCTACTGATCAATTGAGCTTTAGAAAAACGCTTGACTTCTAATCTCAAACTGAGACTCTAATTGATTATTCCACAAGTCAACTAATCACTACAGAAGAGGATATTTCACAAACCTACGTACAAATTATGGAGAACTCTGATGATCAAAGAATGACTTCAACTGAAATACTTGCAGTCTTAAAAGCAACAGGAACTGACTTTCAGATGTGATCTATTGAAAGCTGTGATAACCTGGATAATCAACTAGTAACTACAACATGGAAAAAATTGACTATACTATCCAGATACTAGAAGAAAGGGAAGAGAACTTAGACCAGATTGATGTGTCGATAAATACCATACTCAAATACTGAGATTTGATGATACAGATGCGGTATTATGGAAACCGGCCTGGCACAGAAAGAAAGTTAGAGTTAGATTTAAAAATGTGATTTAAAATTTTATTTAATGGGTTAAAAAGGCTTTAGAGATCTGGACTGATTTAACAATTAACTGAGCATGTGAAGTTAGCAAGAAGATATTTTGTGTAATATGCTTGTTTTAGATATGATAATTATTTGGACGAGATTTAAATCTTACCTAATGGACTGAAATGATTTCTTTTTTATAGAAATAGACTGACTGATAGATTATATATCTAAAATAGAGTAGAGTAATATTTTTATTTTAAGTAGGATAACTATTTTGTAGTGGAAGAAGAAATAAGAGAGACTTGTGATAAGAGAAGAATTGGTACTAATCAATGATCTATTAGATTAAGAAATAGAATATATCTGGAAATATTAGAATGTTACTGTGTGTATTGTAGAAGGGATACCCAAAGTGCTAATAATATGTTTATTCAAAATTAAATTGGATTATGGTAATTGTAAATTAGTAAAGCTTAAAAACAGGATTTGGATTTACATAGATGTAATGTAGAAATGGATTAACTTAAATATGTTATACTATTTGAAGGAAATAGAGAGGGAACATTTAATGAATTAACTTGAGTTATATATATATGATTTTGTCTTTGGATGATTGATTACCCCATCACCACGGTGTTTCTTCAGCTCTCTGATGTAAACATTAAAAAACTAATAAAACTTGTTTATAAAAAAAGAGCAGAATAAAATGTATCTTCTGGAAAGTATATAAATATCACTTATGCTAGAATCTGTGGGTACTTATTTATTTATGGATGAGATCCACAGGAAATAATAGTACAATATTTTCTTTTAACATATACTTCAGTAAGTTGGTATAACATATTTTCTTAGAAGCCATGGTCTTATTCGGAATTTAGCAGTTGTGTTCATATAAAACATTAATCAGGTGCAGCAATATTTCATTTGCTTTTGGGAGGGTAACATCTACATCTTGTAATGGAAAGATGAATGAAATGGTAATATCACATACACAATTGGGAAGACTAGTAGGAGACCATTGATCTCACAGAGTAAATTATTAAGATAAAATATGTCATGCAATTATTATTTCCAAGTAATTCAAACCAGAATTTGTTTAAAACTAACTTTTTCATTTGTATGGCCACAAGTCATTACGTTATATGTTTTGTTTTGTTTTTGCAAACCCAGTCCTCTCCATGATTGTTTTGCCATAATTTGACACACACACACCCTTCCCGGTGATGTCTTTGGGCAGTTGTCATGTCCCTTGTGGCTTTACCATACTGAAAAAAATGAAAAAGGCCAGGACCATTGATTTAAGGAAAATACCGACAGGCAACATTATAGCCACATTACTTGGATGGAGGAGGCAGCAGCCACCAAATTGCTAATAATTTACTATGCTAGTAATTTACTATAGCTTCATGGATGATGTGAATACAGTCAGCCAAACAGTGTATGCAGAACATTCCAGACTTTGGGCCCTCCCTCAAAATAATGGAGGAAATGAAAAAATACCTAAGAGCATCATTCATGCTGATACTTTGCATGAGCTGTTCTGCCACAAGTCCATACTTACTTCTGGAAGTGCAAGTAATCCTCCCACTGCCTTCTCCAAGGCAAGTGCAATCCACCATCATCCAGCCCTGATATGGCTTTTCCCAAACTTCTCCAACAACGTATGACGTCCCAGCTGTATTATCATAGCAACGCTCAGCTAAGGGAAATTAATTTTCAAAGGTGAAAAAGAAAAAATAACCTCACTGCACTGTTTTCTTTACAATTTCATTAAGGAAAAAAACTAAATTTCTTAATTAGGGAGGAAAGAAAATGCTTCCATATTTTTTGCATTCGGATAAAAAAAACAGCATGCAGAAATCTGGCAATTCAATGAAATAGAGGTTTCTAAGTGTTTACAACACTGGTGTTGTAGACAGCTTGTTTTATTTTTTGCTCCTTTTTAAGGCATGGTTATATTTGAGTATATAACAATATACAGGATTATATTTCAAAATGATATGGAGAATTTTCTCTTATGTCAATAAAGCACATCAAACTTTGGAGCATGAATCTCTTAACCAAGTATGCCCTTCCCTATTAAAACTTCTATACAGCAGGGAACAGATTATTCTTGGCATCTTCTCCATGGCATACTTGTATTCTAGGTGAATTTGTTTATTGTCTAGCGCAGCAGTTCTCAACCTGTGGGATGCGACCCCTTTGGGGGTTGAATGACCCTTTCACAGAGGTCGCCTAAGACCATTGGAAAACACATATTTCTGATGGTCTTAGGAACCGAGACACCACTCCTCTATCCGTCTCCAGGCGGATAAAAACAACACAGAGAATGGTAAGACTTAAAGCATCAAAGCAGCCACTCCCCGCCTCTCAGGTAGAGCTAGCAAGAGCCAACAACTCAGCCCACCTTCTCCCAATCTTTTCACCAATCAGAAGCTGCGGCCCGGACATTGGCGTCCATGATGTATCTTCCAGGGGAATCTGTGAAGCGCGCGGAGCTGCTCCAGATTGCGCTTGCGTGCAGACGCTTGTGCCTCAGTGGAAGAAGGGAGACGGGCTGGTGGGGAGTTGAGGGGGGGTGAGGCAGGAGGAGGAGGAGGAAGGAGGGCGGGAAGGAAGGGTTGTTAGCTGTGTAATCAACACGCCGAAGGGCTTTGCCATGGGGGTGGGTTCCTTTTGTATTTTGATTCCCTCCCTTTTGGAAAGAGGAATGGAGATTTTGTGATCTAGGGGAAAACAAATCTGGTGTCTGAATAAAAGCGCCGGTGATCATCTTTTCTTTCCGCCAGCTCGCCTTGGTGCATTCAGTGCAATTGCTTTTTTAAATAGCGCTTTTGGATTGTATTTTTTTAAAAATCTTAGCTTTTTTAAAAAAAACCTGGAAAGCGCATTCTTAGAGCAAGGCGCAGACTTGGTACCTCTCTCTTCCCCCCCCCCACACACACACACACCCAATCCCCAGGTATTTTTATTTTTGGTTGGCAAAATCGGATCCACAGCTGCTAAAAATGAATAGTGGCTTGCTTGCGAGGGAGGGGGGCTGCTGTGGGCAGCAGAAGACAGGCTGGTGCATCCGAGGTGTTGCTCACTTGCTCGCCTCCTTTCTGTTGACCCCCCCGGTCTAGATCGGAGTTGCTGCTTTGCGCGGGCATGAGCCAGGATGGCCATTCATGGGGTTGGTCTCTGCCCTTGTGTGGGGGGTGGGGAGACTGAGTCTCCCCACCCCCATCCGTGGGATTTTCCTTGGGGTTGCTACCGGTAGGAGCTGCGCTTAAACTCGGAATCGCCTGGCTGCAAACGAAGGGAGTTGGCGCGGGCGAGAAAGCCAGCAAGCCGGCCTGCCAGTCCGAATTGTGAGCTTCCCTTCGCCTTTTTCGTCGTGAATCGGGAGCAAGCCAACCTCGGGATTTTCCCTCATCCCGCCTTTAAACGGATTCCTTTTATTCTGCTTCCCGCCAGGTCGGGATCCAAAGGCGAGGCTCCGATTGGGGAAGTGTATACTCCACTGCCAGAAATTGTTAGGAAAAAGGAAATGCATTGAGAGAGGGACTTGTCAGAAAACATTTAGCTGAGAATCAAGTACGCTCAGAGTGGAAGGTGAAAATATTGGAAGGAGAGAATGAAATAGCTGGAATCTGGGATAGCTGTAAAGTCGTATCCTTCTGTTTTGGGAAACTTCCATGAAAAGGCATTAAGCATCACACCCACCCAACCCCTTCTTGTTCTCCTTTCGCAGCCTCCTCCCAGGCAGAGGAGGTCGTTTTCTGGGGGGGGAGGGAAGGAGGGGATACTTTGAAAGTTTGCCCCACCCCACCCTCCCTTCCTCAAATAATTTGGCTCCTCTTATCTCGCAGGGAGGCTCCCTTCTGAAGAAGTTCGCTTTCTAGATATCTAACTTTCCCCATCCTAAAAAGGTTCTTTGGCGGCGCAAGAGAAGGCGAGGGAGAAGGGTTGGGGAAAAAACAAACAAACCCGGGGATCCCATTAATCAACGTGCAGCCTTAGCAGGGTAAAGGGCTGAGCCGGGACTGACTCTCACCCTTACTCGTGAGTAAACTCTGCGGGATATCCGCCGTCGGGAGGGGAGCAACCCTCCGGGATCCCGACCGCCAGCTGGATCGGGCGCTTGGAGAAGCAGATCCCGGAGAGGGAATAAAAGTTGGAGCGGGTGAGGCTTTGACCCCCTCCAGTCTTTGAGAGCCCCCGTCCAATTGTCCCTCTCCCCAGGTGGAGACCCTCCAGAACAAGATGGGGTTTTGGGGGGGGGTCCTGACTTTGTGGATCTGGGCAACATCCTTTTGCCTGCAGACCCCAGAGTCAGCCTGCAGGTTTGAGTCTTCCCCTTGCAAAAGTGCTTCGGTTCGCAGCTTCGAACGGCCCCCAGAGTTGGCCCTGAAAGTTGGAGGCGAGGATTTTTCATCAGGGCCAAAGAGATGACCCCCCCCCTAAAAAAAATATTGCAAGACCATCTTTCCACGCTTGGATGCAGGACTAAATATTCGGAGTGGAGTGACATTCATTCTCTCACACCCACTCACCAAAACATACATTTAATTCCCCCTTAACCCCCACCGTAGCCACTGTCAATCTCCAGCACACAACTGAATCAAACCGGTCTGTTATTAAGGGATATTTACATTACGATTATCAGATATTTACATTACGATTCTTAACAGTAGGGAAATTACTGTTATGAAGTAGCAACGAAAATAATTTTATGGTTCGGGGTCACCACAACATGAGGAACTGTATTAAAGGGTCGCGGCATTAGGAAGGTTGAGAACCACTGGTCTAGTGGGATATTCAGAAGCACTACCTACAGGTCAAAAGTCCAGGTAAAGTTTAATCATGTATGCATGTTTTCAGTATTTATATATATTCTATAAGACAAAAATAAAAAAATGTTATCACAAAGAATCAAAAATGTGCTTACAGTAACTATCACAAACAGGTCTATTTGCAATTGAAATACCTAGCACTTTTGACCTCTGAAATGCATAAAAAACTAAATCATACCAACTGGCTTGCAAGTCCATTCACCCTTCCCGTTGCCAAGACACACACATTCTAACATGTAGCCTCCTGTCTCGTGAGGCCTGCGCCAGGTATCACCAATCTTGTAGGACTGCCCACCTTCATGACATCGATCTGAAAAACAAAGCATTGGAAACTGTTTTTTCCAAGTTACATCATCAATGTATCTACTATGTCCAATAGTTCAGCAACTCTCTAAGATTGCCCCAGTTATATTATAATAAAGCCTCAGATCCCTTCATCCATTTCAGCATTGGGCAATGCTTCATAATGCAGCCAGCTATGAAAAGCAGCTTTTCCAATATGAAAGTCCCTACAGTCTAATAACTGTAACATGCCACTTTCCTGTCATATCAGAAATATCCCTAATTTATTAAGGATTAGTTGACCTTGTTGTTAAAAACATTTGGATTATAAAACTATAAGAAGTGAAGTAAAATGTTGAGTTCCACTTCCCTTCACCTCTGCTATACTAACTAGGACTGCTAGAAATTGAGGTAGGACATTTGGAATCATCTGCAGAAGAGTTCATCCTTGCTGTACAATAAAGTCAAAATTCTGACATGTGATAATGAAAAATAATCTTTCAAGAAACACATTCATGGAGCAGCCCCACAAAGGCAGCTACGTAGATACAGGCTCCATTTTATGTAGAATATGTCAGAGTTGGGAACTGAAATCAACCTTATGGCATGAGGTTTGGAGAGGGAAATCTAGCTCTTCCTTGAATCATGTTTATTTCAGCCTTCTTCCACATTCTCCTTTTCTTCATGCAGGAGAAAATCTCAAGTATAACCTACACACTTATTTATAAAGTTAACATACAGCAAATATTAAATATATAAAACTTAATGCTACTCGCATATATATTCCATCAAAAAAGAAATGAATTCGTTTTTGTTTTTCTAAGTGTTGATATGTTGATGATCTTGACTGCTCTATGAACTTTGCCACTGACAAATTCCTTAGAATTATGCAACATTATGTGTTGCACCTTCTTCTTACTGTGAAAACCACTAGATTGTATGACATTCCAGCAATATGAGTATATGGATGAACACATTATCTTGGAGGACATCATTTAAGTATCTCAGTGAAGGATTTAATACATACTTGCAATAGTGCAACTGATTCTTCCACGCCCAGCCCCAATACAAGTACAGTCCCAGATCATGGAATCCTTTGGCCGTTCATAGGTTTCCCCTACTCGGTAAGTAGTCTCAGTATATTTATCAAAACAGGTTTCTTCCGCTGTGTAGGAAAAAAAATCACCATAGATAAATCTACAATTTGCAGCTTTTAATCCCCTTTCCCTGCCTCATTCATAGGGGCACACACAAAAAATTAATGGTGGCATTGACTACTATTGTTATGGTAGTGACAAGCAGAAGGCTTTTTGGATGATAATGGTGTAGCTAAAAACAAAGAATAGGAGAGGTGCTTGGACCAATGAAAGAAGAAATAAAGCTGAAAAATCCACATTAACAGTAGAAGGGAGTTTCCAGGCAATTGAAACATTTGTATGAAAGTTCATTTTTTTAAAAAAGTGGAGAAAACAATAAAGAAAAATGCATTTGACCAAGAGATACAGAACAGTTCAAATATGTGTTTAAAATAATTGGTCAACTATTTAATCCCTCACTAGATTAGATTATAGGAACAAGTCTTGTTATCCAAAGGACTGTCACACAAGTCTTCTTAAGCTTCAAGTCTGTCGAGATGAACTGAAACTGGAGGCATCTGTCAGTATCCTACTGTCATGGTTAAACTATTTCCCAGTGAAGTGTCCTTATTTGCCTACATACAAGCAAAAAGATCCATTAAGACACTTTGCCCCTAAGAGACTTTTTAGGCAATAGGGATGATATTCTTGCCCAAGTTCTAGTCACTTTATGGAACAGAGAGACAAAATGAGATGTCATTAAAATTGTTCTGAAATACTCTATCACTGTAGAACTCAGAGAGTCACAAGTAAGTATAGAAGCAAGACTGGTAACAGCACATTTTGCCACAGCACATTATCAAGAAGATAAGATAGGTAAACCATGTGGCAATAAAGAAACAAACATTATTTTCTGCTACTGCCATTGCAATGTCAGGTAGCCATCAGGAAAACTATTTTTGTCAGGGAAAAAAGGCTTTTATTGTACTGGAACCTACAGAGACATGTGTAATATATTTGCAAGGTAGGTTAATAGATAATATTATTTATTGCTGTGCAAATCTGTTATCTGATGCTCTGATTAATTTGGTTCTATGGGATTAGTTTTGGCTTTTAAAATCTGAATATGTCAGCAGGTTGTTAGAAGCTACGTTCTCAATAACATATTTTTTTCAGACCTCCCCATTATGGCTGACTCATTTAAGTTGGATAGATTGCCTAGATGAATCTAGTAAATATATTTTTATAGGAGAAGTAATAAATGCCAGATATGTTAAAGGAAGTGATAGTATGGCTTCAAGAAACCCACAGGAGATGCTGAGTTCTTAAAAGCAATCAATCAGTTGCTAATATCCTCTTAGGAACTATTTGTGCAGTTGATGTGATACAGCTCAAACATTCCTAGAAGAAATAGGCTCTCTGGATCTATTCCAGTCTGGGCACAAGCATGAATATGATCAAAACAAACTTGGTCTCCTAAATGAATCAGCCACGAAGATTGGGAATTCGAGGCAGAATGCTACAGTGATTCAGTTCCTGCTGACAAGACTGACAACATCTAAGGCAGGGGTTCAAAGTAGACAAGATGCAATGTCATCATCAAAAATCTGTCTTTTATTCATATGTACAATATGAACACATGAATACTTACAAAAAGTAAATCTTGGATTTCACATCTAAATTACCATCCTACATGTTTCGACACAGATAACCTCAGATATTTAGATGATAATATTATACATCATTTGCAGGACAATTAAGTACTGAGGTGCAATTCTGCTAAATATAATGTTACAGAGAGAATGTGAGAGATGATGCCCACGGAGAGGGAGATAGTGAGAAGGATTATAGGCAGCATTTCTCCGGAAGGAGGGAGCACATTCCAGAAAGGGGGAAAGACTGAGAAAGAGAATTAGCATAGCCACTCCTTAGAATCTCCCAGGGTATATCCATTAGCTGAGAGGATTTAGTCTGGAAAGATTCTGTCTATTATGCGTAAGCAAATAATAGCTGAACTCTGACTTAACTGTTCCACATCGTTATTGGGCTTAGCCTGACATATAAAGAGAAAGGTCCATTTGGAGTAAAGTTTTGTTAATGACACCCAACACTAATAGTCTGTAATCAGGGAAAGTCTGACCAGCAACTATATGCGGCAATAGGTTGGATGATGATCAGTAAAGAGTAAAGAACCCTAACAAGGTAGAGTCATCATTGGTAGCATCTTGGTTCAGTAGGTAGAGGCTGCCTATCATGAATGGGATTGTACCTTCACTAAAAGAGCAGGTCTGTACTCTTAGAACAATTCTATAGTCATATTTGTCAGAGGATGCACAAATGGTCTCTTAAGGAACATCTTTGACCAAAGCTGTCTGCTTTGTCCCTGTAGCTGTTTGGGGTTAGACTAGTCATAGTTTTATGCACTAGAAACCTCATGGCTAAAGTATTGGAATGCATTTGATAAGAGACAGCTTTTGAGGCTGGGAATGAACTTACCATTAGAGTGGAATGCCTTGGCTAGGTTCTTCTAAGCACAAGACAGCATGAATATATTACATCTATTTTGAAAGCTTCCTATTATCACAATGTTTCTGTGGTAGCATGCAAAATGTTTGTAATCGGTTGTAATTTCCAATCATTATCTTATTCTGTAATTATATAGTTTTATTATTCTATCTTATTGTATCTCCAATTTGGTATTACTTTAATTAACACAGGGACATGAAAACTTATAATTAATAAATTTAATCTGTTTAATAGCTTTTTTTCAGTAGCATGAGTAGAATTTTTTCTTTGTCTTGACAATTTTTGGAAATGTTCTTTTTCCTTTGCTTCAAAATATTCTCCATAGCAAATCTGATCTGTCAGCTTTCTTTTTCTCCTCTAGTCTTATTGCAGCATTTTCTCTAACATCCTATCTTATGTGGGGGTGTCCTTCCATGCAGAGCTGTCCTGTAGAGCAGGCATGTCAAACTCATGACATCACGTGATATCGCGCAACATATCGCGACTTTTCCCCCATTGCCGGCAATGGGGTGGGCACAGTTTTGTCGTGATGCATCTGGCCCATAGGCCAGCAGTTTGACATGCCTGCTGTAGAGCATTAGCACTCTGACTTCTTTCTGACAAGGCCAAGTCAAACCTTTTCAAAAAGCCAAACAGCAGAGCTTAAGAGGCCAATGAGTCCTCTACAGTGTGGATAGCCTCTGAAGGTTCCTTTTAAAGTTATGTAAAGCAAGAGGTCCAGGGACAAAGCTTTCTTAAGAGATAGCTTACCTATTGCTATTTAGCTGTAATGGGTAGAAAAAGGACCTTAAAGAACAGGAGGAAGAGTAGCTACTAACTAACAGTCAGATAAAAGAACCCTGAGTCCAAACTGGAAGCTGAGAAAGCACCTCTGACCAGACTCTCATTAGTTCTCATGATGATGAAGGGAGTCGGGGAGTGCATTTAGACTTGTACATTTTGTTTTTCTAATCTTATCATAAAATTAGCCTGAATGACTTTGGTTTCCTAATCTGATCTACCTCTACATTGAAATTATATGTCTGTACAATGCATAGAATGTATCAAGGAACACAAGTCTCTCTGAATTCATCTGATTAAAAACAAGGGCACTAGAGAAGCTTGATATAAATTATCTGTGGGTCACAGAATATCCCGCAGGATTTTCTACAATACCTGGGAGCTCCCAGTTGTAACCACTAAGATTTACTGATAGATTAAGCAGTTCTTGCGTCAAATTAGTGTGAAAACTACAGTAGGAATAATCTGTTGCATAAAATAATGCAATGTTTGTCCAGGATGCTCCCAATCTGCAGTAGATAGGAACAGTCAGAAATTGACAAGACTTGAAGATTGAACTGTAAAAAATACAGTAACAGTAACCTGTCTCAGCAGAAATGTTAAATGTGGATGCTGCCTTTTCTAAGAGCTAAAAAAACAGGATACATGTAAATATCTACTTTTTATTTTTTTTAAAAAAGAGGTTCTTAGCCAGAAGTTTGTCAAACGATGCATCCAACTTACGCTCAGGCTTGCTTTCACACGTGAATCCTCGACTGCCACCATAGCAAGTGCAGACTAGAGGGTTCCCCAAGTAAATGCGTTCCCACTGCTGGTTTATCTGATAATGTTGTCCATTGTCATAGCATCCCTCTGAGAAAGAAATAGCACTGTTTAATTACATCCTGTCATCCAGGCTGAGTGTGGCTTTCCTGGTAAAGAGAAAGCATGTGGAGAAGAGAGCAGTGTCAGCTCCTAACATGCATGGAATATACATTAAATCCTGGCCGGACATTCCTTGTACGTCTTGAGACCTCTGTATAATTTGCTGTTAAATGCAGGCAAATCAAGACTGGAGTTAAACTCAAAACAGTTCCATCCATCTCTTGTTTAACTGTGTTTTAAATGTACAGAATTAAACCACTAGAGATTTCACATTCTGGAGCAGCATGTTAACAGCTGGAAAAGATTGCTCAACTGGGAGGCTTAATCCAATGCTTCATGAAAGCCTATGGAAAGACCCCAGAAGGTTTGAAAGAAAATTTGGCTATCTTCCCTAAGCAGGTTTATTCTTGCCAAGTAGAACTAGTCTCCATGTTTTTATTTCCAAACCTTTTTCCCAACTTACATTTACAGCCTTACCATTTCCTGAGATGATTGCTTTAATGAAAAATCGTATTTCTAAACAATTTTAAAAAGTGTTCTCAGCATCTCTTTTCTCAATTCTCACATTTTAAAATGAAAAAATATGCTCTAAACTTTTCAAAATTAATTCAAGCACGTTAATTTTAAAATCCATTTTTACAGCATGAAAAGATGAAAGATTTTCTCTCTTTTACTTTCAAGTCAATCATTTTAATATAGAAATTTCTGCTATTTTAACTTCTAGCTATCTAAAAACAACACAGATACAGTCAGAAAGATGAAGAAACTTTATTTAAATGTAGGCTTGTACAAAGCCTTTGAAAGAGGTGCTCTGGAGCATCTAGCAAGCATAACTCTTTTCTGATCTGTTAATGCAGCTAGATCATTTTTCAAGCTCATGCAGTTGCTTTGGAGGATATTTCTCATGTTTTTTTACAGTACAACAATCATAAAGCCCTGTAGCAGGCCCTTGTCTTTCAGTAAGTGATTTTGCTTTGAGTCCTTCTATAAGAAAAGAGAATAGAAATCTACTCATTCTAGATTATCTCATTTGTCTCTCTAGCTGGTATAGCTGCAGTGAAAAAAAAATCCAATGCTAACTACACCCTTCTTAAGTAATGTCTGCATTTCAGGAAAATTAAATTATCCTAAACCAGCAAATGTATGTGAAAGAGAAATAGGCCAGAATAAGAATCCCCTTTCTTAGTAATGAAGAATACAACAGACCAGGGAGCCAAAAAATCACTATATATGCAAATAAGGTTTCCACCAGCAGGCCCTGAAATACAGAATTTAACCACCAAGAATCCTTCTCCAACTGGATTAAAAACCAAAACCAAAACCAAATTGTTCTCCTAACATCTTCACACTTAATTTGTCAAATTGATGAGATAGTTTTGCTTCTCACTGGTGTTAATGAGAAAAATAAGAAGAATTAAGAATTTCCACCCCAGCCAGAGCAAACTGGCAAAGCTTGGGAAAGTAGCAAATCTTCTACCAGACCTTCCCAAGAGTACTGTGCCCAATCTAATCAGGAGGCATTCAGTACTCAGACATAATTCTCTCTGGGCTCAATGCAATATATACGCCAACAATAAATCTTAATTAGACTCGAGTGTCAAGGGAAACCCAAGCTTGAATTCCTTGGTAGAAAATCTGGATATAAATGCAATAACCAAGAGGATTCCCCTCTCAACATGGTTCAGTTTAATTAATTTTGCAAATTCCCTGAAAAAATCTGTTTCATGATTTAACAATTTTGTGCACTAGAAATGTCCTAGCTGTCCATGATGGATTACCAAACTCTAATCGTCTATAGATTACAAAACTAACTAGAGACATGAGGTCACAAGGGAAGTAACTCTGGCACAATTAAAAAGTTGTCCTAAATTGCTTTAATGCTCCGTAAGGAAGGCACTTGGACAGGCATCGCTAAATCCCTACCTAAAGTTAAGCTCAAAAATATTTCTCCCCATCAACGGTTTTGTTTTCTGCAAAATTCTTCATCTCACTCTGATTTCATTTATTAGACCTGAGTAGACTCAAGAAAGAGGTATTAACACATTTCATGTGATAAATTCTATCCCCCCTCCCTTCATACGTTCGGTATGCTCTTTAAGTTTGATTTCGGTTTTATCAAATCGTCCATGATTCGATTGTTTCCTCTCGCCTGAAAAGCCGTATTGCCCATCCCAGATTTACTCACGTTTGTTCTGGCCGACCGGCAGAGAGGGCTGAACTATATGCTGCGTTTGCCTTTTACTTTTTTCCCCGCGGGGTTGAAAACCCCAGACTCCTGCTCCAGAACAAAGGGTCAATACCAAAAGAATCGTTCGCTTCGATCGGCTATCCGGCATCTTGGAAAGCTGTCGGGAAAATAAACGGATCGTATTTGAAACCGGAGGCAAACCAATTTCATTGGGTTGGTAAAGTGGGATGAGGGAAAACTTGCAAATTCTCTTACCGTCGTTTAGCCTTCGCTCCTCCGCTTTGGCGCAACCCTTATAGGCTGTGAGAAGGGCAAGTCGCTGGGTCACATTGGATTTATATAGAGAGCCTAGCTACAGGGACCCCCACGAGGCATTACATGGGAGAAGAGGAGGAGGAGGGCCTCGCCGGAGACACCCCTTTCGGACGTCAAGCCTTTCCAATTGGCCCAGGCGGAGTGATAGCGTCACGGCCCGGGAGTTGCATTCCAGAGCAAACAAAGATCTTTCTTCCGAAGGCTTGGAACGGGACTAAATTTTAGAAGGTCTCTAGGGAGCGAGGGAGGGGGCTGTTGCAGTTCTTGCTGCAGCTTAGCGAATGCTTCCAGCGGTCATATATGGACCCTCCGGGGTCAGGCATTCACGGGAATCTTCGAGTGGCCGAAGAGGTTCGAGTTTTAGGAGAACCGAGTGACGACTTTAGCCTCGCTTGCAGTGTTAGGACCTGTGAGGAACCGTTACGGGAACAATAACTTCTCCCTTAAATCTGCAGTTAAATCCTATACACATGCATTAAGCCTAAAATATAATGATCGATCATGGGTACGAACATAACTGAGAGCTTTAATAGGTTTAGTCTGAACTGGGATAATAATAATTATTGCTTATGTTTCTTGGTGGTCAAGTGTTTCGTAATAGCTGCTCTGTCCCCAACTGCAATACAAAATTCTCCGCTGCAAATATTGCAGAAAACAATGTTATCCTTTGATGTGATGAATGGAAATTCCTTATTCAATTTATTGTTGAAATGGCATTTCCTCTTTTTTTATTTTTCCATTCCTAAATGGAAGTTAGTCTCTTCTAGGTATCTTCGGGACTAACTAGGAGATGGTGTAGTTGGGTAGCAGGGAGGGGTGCAAAGTTCCTGCCAATTTGCCTTCGCTGCAGACAACTTGCATGTGCAAAGTTTGCAGGGTATTTTGGTGTGCTCAGCAGCAATTCCTATTGGCTTTCGAAAGCCAATAGGGGGAGTAGCACAGCTCATGCAAAAGTTGAAAAAAAAAACCATCAAAAAAAGGTGTTGGAATGTTGTTCTGTCTTCAAATATCGAAAAGGAGGACATGTAGGAGGACACTTTTCAAGGGAGGACAGAACTTACAAAAGGAGGACTGTCCTCCCTAAAGGAGGACAGTTGGTCACCTTAAAAAGGAATAGAATAGAATAGAATAGAATAGAATAGAATAACAGAGTTGGGAGGGATCTTGTTGGTCATCTAGTCCAATCCCCTGCCCAAGCAGGAGTCCCTACACCATTTCTGACAGATGGCAGGCCAGTCTCTTCTTGAAAGCCTCCAGTGATGAATCACGAACAACATCTGAAGGTAGTCTGTTCCATTGGTTGATTGTTCTCAATGTCAGAAAATTTCTCCTTATTTCCAGGTTAAATTTCTCCTTGATCAGTTTCAATTCTTTATTCCTTGTCTGGCCTTCACATGCTTTGGAAAATAGGTTGACCCCCTCCTCTCTGTGACAGCCCCTCAAATATTGGAACCCTGCTATCATGTCTACCCTGGTCCTTCTCTTCACTAGACTAGCCATGCCCAGTTCCTGTGACCATTTTTCATTATGTTTTAGCCTCCAGTCCCCTAATCATCCTTGTACTCAAAGCCATTAAATTACAATGCTGGGGAAAAGATTGGGTATTTAACTGAAGGTGAGGAGTAGAAGCACTACCAAACACACTAACTTACACTTCCTTCTATGTCCTAGTTTATCCCCAATATCATTTCAGTGTTCATCTATTCTTAAGTCAGCTGAAAACAATCTGCTGTCTCTATTATTGATCCCTCAGGTTCCAATCATTAACAAACTCAATGCCTGTGACTGAAAAAAGGACATGTATGTTGTTTGTATCTTATGATAAATTTTAATGCTTTTATTTAGTATGCTATGACTATCACTGAGTGTTGTATCTTATGATTTATTATGATTGTATTTTATGATTATGATCATGATTTGTTGCATGTACACTAAGAGCTTATGCATTGGAGACAAATTCCTTATTTGTCCAATCATACTTGTCCAATAAATAATTCTATTCTATGTATAGGAAATGGAGATGGGACACATAATCAAAGAAGAATTATGAAACAGTCTAGCTCAGAATGAGCTAAGGCTTATGAGAAATATTGAAAACAATAAAAAAAGACTAAGGTACCTCCCAGCTTTATGAATCTGCTCATCTATTATGTTATTAGATTTGTATACTAAAGCTAAAAATCATTAGGCTCTAAACAAGCTGGGCAAATATGGTGGGACAAAGAATAGCTGCCAAATTAGATGTACTTCACTGAGGAAGACAGCATTGGAAAGAAAGAAAAGATTCCCAACATTTTCTTTGCCAATTTTATTTTATTGGTCCTAGTTCCTGGGGACAAAGAAACATCTCATTCACTCCCACTCTGAATTCCACTCTCTATATGAATCTCATTGGAATGGGATAATGATTTTATCTGCAGAAGGTAACTCATATAAAATTCACTGCATAATTCACATTTTTTCTTGGTTTTAGTATTTCTACATTCAGTATTCCAACATTTAGCTACATATAGATTGCTGGAAAAATGGCTAAAATGAATTTTAACTCCTCTAAATAAAATTATAATTAAATTGTATACTTTATTAATGGTTTACAATCAAACAAAATGTAAAACATTATTTAGAAGAATCCACCAGTATTTTATTATCAAGATAATTTTATTATCAATATTATTGATGTAGATTAGGAAAATGTAGTGAGTTGTGAGGTAAGAAGGAAATAAAATGAACTGCAAAAGTTGTGACTTTCAGTTATGACAATCCCAGGCTTCCCAGAGCCATAATCTTTCTTCCTGTGGCCCTCCAAGACTTTTGGACCTGATCTCCCTAACTGTGTCTTTTGAGACTGGAAAACCTGACAACAGAAAGCCCTTGCATAGGATTGAAGGAGCTCGATTCCAAACCTCCTCAACAATTTTTAAAGCAAAAATGCCACTCATTTCAAATGTGTCTCAAAGGAAGGAAAGTGCAACTTTAAAAATGTTTCACTGGTAACATCTATAATGAGTGAATTACAGTACTAGAGGAAAATATGTTACAACCTTACAGAGTTATTTTCAGCAGTTTAAAGTGTTTCATAAGCTTGGTTGATGGACACTGGAGTTTCTTTTGGAAATATGGTCAACAACAGGCAGATCTGATATGAACTGTGAAACACCAACATATGGAAAAGACTGCTAAATAGTTGGATTCCAAAGTCAGTTAAAGAGCACTCTTAGATAGCATTGCTTGATTCCCGTGGTGCCTCCATCTCTTTGCAAATGGTCAGTAGGCATTCTCAAATATTTTAGTTCTCTCACATCTAAATTTGATTGTGTTAATGTGAAATATAATCTAAGATATATCCAAGTTCATGTTCATACATTTGGCTATTCCTTAAGTCATGCAGAAGAATTTATTTTGATATTGTAATTAAAAGTTTCCATAAAAGGATAATGCTTATAAATTACTACAGTATAGTCCTCCTGGAGATCATCTATATATTTTATCTAGCTATTTTACACATCTTTTTATTCTTGCTATTGATCAGGTAATTATGGCTGGGGATTTTAATTAAATTTTAGACCCAGCTTCTAACTAATCTAGATTTTTCCCACCAAAATGTAAATCTTTGCATTTGTTCCTGTTTCATTCATTCATTGTGCTGATTTCTGTCCGCTGTTCCAGCTTGTCAAGATCCTCCTGAGTTCTGATAGGGTCCTAAATGTGCTTGATTTGTGTCCTCTCTAAATTTGCTGAATTATATTTTCTAACCCATCATCAAAATCCCTTACAACAATGGCTCTCAACCTGTGGTCCGTAGAACCCTGGGGGGCCACAATGTCATCATAGGGGGTCTGCGAAGACTTGAAATGTTATGATTTAAATCTTGAGTTAAGTCTTGGGGGGGTCCATGGCTATGATCCATGGCCACAAAAGATACATAAAGGGTCTGTGAGGAAGAAAAGATTAGAACAGTGCCTTACATCAATGAACCTTTTTTAATTATCTCAATTAGCCTGTTGCATTTTACTATTAGATATTGTAATATTAGCTACAGACATGTTTTACGCACCAGTCCCATTGATTTTAGGAAAGTATGTTTAGAACTGCATTCTTGTTATATTTAGATTTCAGGTCAATGTCAAATTTAGATATTCACACTCATCTTACATCAACACAACTTTCCCAGAGAAAATCATATTAACCATTACTTTGTATCAAAAGCAGTAATTAGAAGAAGAATGCTGTGGGCTGACATTAGTTTTTCCTTTTTCCTATTTCAAGACATTTTTGGTGTCTGCTTTGGGATTCTTCCCAGTGTAAACTATGATTAATTATCCTTTTGTACCAATGAGGCATTTTGGTGATATGTTTAGGTTGATGAATAATCTAAATATTTAACTGCATTTTAGTGATTATCTCCTAACCATTAATGGAAATCATTCCTTTTTGTTTAGTTAAGAATTCTTAGCCTTGAGGCAGACTGCCATATTCATCCTTTAAAATGTTCTCTTCATCCTTTTAGAACCCTTGTTTGTTCTAGGAACCACCCTAGGCATACTTAAGATGTTCTCCTGATGTTGCCTTGCCCAATAGGATCATCTGCCAACAAAACTCTCACACAGTAGGATTCATTATTCTCTCTTGCTCACAGTGGGCACTCTTATTTGCTTATGTGGGTGACTGTGAGAACAATTTGTTCCATTGATTAAACTACTTAGGTCTGCATTGATGCCAGTCAATATTTTAGACTAATATGAGTGGCCTACTATTTACATAGTTTTCTTCAGTAATAATCTCACTCTTTCCTCAGGAAAATTATTTAATTTTGTTTCATCCACTGTCTCTTTCATGCTTGTCATTTGCAAACATTTCTTCTTTGCTTCTCAATAAAAAAGAGAATATAAATAAATACAGTAATAAGATTGAGAGCTAGCAATTTATCAAAGTAATTTAAAGAGATTCTCTAGAAGATCCAGTGATAATTTCTGTATAGTTTGCTAAAAATCTAGTTTCAGAAGGTCACAACCAATCCCAGAAAGGAATGGAATTTGAACACTTGATTATTAAATTCTTCATATTAGATAGGATTCTTCCAGACCAAACCAAACCAAACCAGATGGATATGCAATTGACTGACCAATCACACCCAGTGTGTAGTCCTAAAGGAAACTACATTTACATGGAGGAAAGCATGCAATGGGGTATCTCTGTCTTAGGCCCAGTGTTCTTCAGTATCATCATAAATTATCTAGATGAGAAGGGGAGCTCATCAGATTTATAGATGACACCAAGCTGGGGGAAATTGTTACACTTTGGAAGATAGACTAAAAATTCAAAAGGATCTTGAAAGACTTGAGCATTAGGACTTATCCAAAACATGCAGTTCAATGATGAGAAAAGTAAGGTCCTGCACTTAGGCAGAAAAAAATGAATGCATAGGTATAGAATATCTGGTACCTGGTTCAACAGTAATACTGGGAAAGGGTTCTAGTGGATGACCACTTAATATGAACCAACAGTGTACTAGTCCTGGGCTGCATCAAGAGCATGAGAAGTGACTATACCACTTTATACTAGTCAGGCTATACTTGGAATACTGTGTATACTTCTGGTCAACATGATACAAAAAAGATGTTGAGACCTGGAAAGTATACAGAGAAAAGCAAGAAAGATGATAAAGTGTTTGAAGGTGAAATTGTATAATGAATGATTAAGGGAGCTAGGCATGCTCTAGCCTATCAAATAGAAGGATTAAGGGGACATGATAACTGTCTTCTAGTACTAGAGGGGCTGTCACAGGGAAGAGAGGGTTGGCTTATTCTCCAAAGCACCAAAGGGCCGAACAAGAAGTAATGGGTAGAAGCTTGTTAAAAAGAAATACAACCTGGAAGTAAGGAGTAAGAAATTTTCTGATAGTGAGAATAATTAACGGAATAGCTTGTCTCTGGGAGTTGTGGGTGCTTCATCACTGCAGGTTTTCAAAAATAGACTGGACAACCATTTGACCAGGTTGTTAAAAGATCTCCTGCTTTGAGCAGCAGGTTGGACTAGATAAAAGACCTTCAAATTCCCTTCCATCCCTATGATTCTATGTTCTATGTTCAATTACATGATTTCAGATTCATTAAAAGTTGCTGAGAAGCAAGTCTCCTAATTTTGATATCTAAGATTTATGGCTATGCTACAAAATAAAAGCAAAAATTCACTGGTAACATAACAAAATAAATAAAAGCAAAATTTCATTGGTAACATACATTTGAAATTGCATTATCTTTGCCTTTTGTTTATTTAACTCATTACAGTATATTGTTACCATAGAGAAATTTAAACTGGTAATGGGAAACTTTATGCCTGAACTGGAAAACCACAGGAAATATTGTGAAAGAGGAAATGTTTGTGTAATCACTATTTTATCTGACTTTTCTATCTTCTCCATCATGTGATAATCCCACTAAAGAGATTTTTTTGTTCTTAATAGCACAGTGTGACATCTAGAAATTATGCAGAGTTCTGAGAAGTTGTGCAAGAGGCACTTTGGAGAGCTGGAAGTGAAACTTGGTATCACATTTGTTGTAGTTGACATTTCAGCATTGTTGGACCCTGATTAAGTTGAAGCTACTTTTCCTAGCCTAGACTATTGATCCATCTAGCCCTCTTCTGCCTGCTCTGCCTGGCAACATTGCTTCTATGGTCTCAGTCAGAAGACCTAGAATCAAAGGGCTGGAAGGGAACTTGGAGATTTTGTAGTCCAACCCTCAGCCCAAGGCATTGTCTTTATACCATCCCAGACAAATGGCTGTCCAATCTCTTCTTAAAACCTCAAGTGATGGAGCACCCAGAACTTCTGGATGGAAGCCTTTCCACTGTCAGGAAATTTATCTCTCTTTGATGATCCAGCTCTCAAGTTGGATCTTTCTCTCCATTATTTCTTGTCCCGCCCGCACATGCTTTGGTAACCCCTTCTTCTCGGTGACAACCTGTCAAGTATTGGAAGGCTGCTATCATGTCAACCCTAGTCCTGCTCTTCGTTAGACTAGACATACTTAGTTCCCTTAAGCATTCATTGTGCGGTTTAGCCTCCATACCCTTTACTATCTTTGTTGCTCTTTCCCACACTCTTTCAAGGGCCTTTTTCAGCTCTCCTTCCTGAGAACCTACTCAGTGGAAATCTTGGAAAAGGACTGAAGGACCTTGCTGCCAAGCACTTATGTTTATATTGACCTACAATTGATAACTTTCTCAATTTTTTATTTAATTTAAATGTTGTTCCTCAATATAAGAAGATTATATGTTTTTCTGGAACTAGCATATAAATATAATGTTAGAATCCTCAAAAGAAGTTTATTGTTTCTACAACTAAATATTGCAAAGGACATTGGGAAAAGTATCAGCCTTCTGAAAAAATTTCCCTTTTCCTTGAAAATTTACTTTACTTTCTTAACCTTGTTCTTTGTCATCCAGAGTCACTTGATCATGAGCTACCATGTTTCCCTGAAAATAAGACCCAGTCTTATATTTTTTTCCTTCAAAAGAGGCACTAGGTCTTATTTGGGGGGGGTATTTTTCCCACCACACCTGTCTTGCCTCATGGCAGCAGCCCACATGGCCGCTGCCCCATTTCTTCTGCATCCGCTTTTGCCCACTTGTGGCAGAATGGTGCTGCTTCCCTGAGGCTTGGCAGGTGATGGGGGATATGCCCTATGCGCCCCGCTGATCATGCTGTAGGCTCCCATAGCCAGGCGTCCCCATGCTGCCCCACTTGTTCTGCAGCCACTTTCGGCCTCTCACGGCCGGATGCTGTGTCACGCATTGCTCATACCAATGCCGCTGCCATGAGGCTTGGCAGATCCCCTCCGATCTGCCCCACTCACCACCTGCTTTCCAGCTCTCATATTTAACTGATCGTCCACTATGATTCCAAGGTCCCTCTCATAGTTACTGTTTTTGTGACAAGTTTTGCCTAATCTATACTAGTACCTTTGATTTTGTTTTGTCTGTGTAAAAACTTGCTTTTCTCCACATTAAATTTCATTTGTTGGGTTGGGTCCATTGTCCAAGTCTATCAAGATCCTTTTGGATGCTGAACTTGTCTTCTGGGGTGTTGGTTATTCCTGCCAGCTTAGTGTCAGCTGTAAATTTGATGAGTTCCTCTTTTATTCCTTCATCTAAGTTATTTATGAAAATATTGAAGAGTACTGGGCCTAAGATGGAACCTTGTACTGGGCCTAAGATGGAATCTTGTGGTACCTCACTGTAGATGTAGTACCATTAAGGACTAATTTTTGAGTATGGTTTGTCAGCCAGTTACAAATCCATCTGACTCTGGGACAGTTGTTTTGTCTCAGTTTTGACTACCTCACAAGATTGTTCTAAATAAATAAATAAATACTGAATAAAGAGGGATCTCCTTATAAAACATCTTGAGTTCATGATAGAAAGATGAAATATAAATAAAATAAATTCATTTATTTAAAATATTTCTCAATTGCAGTTCTATGAGTGGTTGCTAGGGTTTCTGCAAGAGATGATGAGGGGAAAAAATCAACATTGTTTTTTGTCTGAGCCTATTTTTTGACAGAAATTAATTACGTTGGCCTTATTAATTTTTAAAATGTATGAAGGGGAACAAGAAGATTAATTTCAAGAAATGTAAGCTAAATATAACTTTTAAAAAATGAAGGTGGGGGACTAAAAATCATTTTTAGTTTTAAATAGGGGGGAAAAGTATGCTTGCAGATACCATTCCTCATTAGCATCTTATAGAATAGAAATTTGTGATAAGACTTTTAGGCCTACTGGGATAAGGTAAAAAATTTTAAGAAGAAAATATTTTTTAAAAAAAAGAAAAAATGAGGTTTCCTCTACTTGGCTTGCATTACAGTAGATGTCCTTTGCGGGGGAGGAGGAATCCAACAAAAAGAGGAGTTTAACATGGGCCAAAATAAACAGATCCATAGAAAAATAACATTTTCTCTTTAAAAGAGCACTGACAATATTAGATAATCACAAACACAATGTATCAATCACACTGTGAGTTATGTATATAATAATTTGTATATGCCTGAAGGGGAGAGTTCCCCAAGACATGAAAATTATTTCAATATCCTTCCAAGATAAAAAAGGTTGGAAAAGGTTAGTCAAAATCATTTTGGCTTATGCTATCAAACTGAATAGATTGCTCTGTAAAACCCACAACAGAGACCATAATGTACTATTTGATCAAAAGGCACTATTTCCTGCTGAATTCTCCTTGCTTAGCCTCTAATCATTAACCAAACTGTACACATTACTATATTTAAATAAAAGCAGTTCATCCAATATCTCAATCAACAAGGTGGTGATGCTACTGCTATATTAAATCTGGTTAGTTCATCTAAACAAATAATTTAGACACAAAATGTTAAGTGTTTTAGAGTAGTACTTGGAAAAATTTAGAAGTTGAAATGATCCAGGAAGTTGTGAAAGTCATATTATCTATTAAACCTGAGCCATTACCAACCAAGTCAATCATCTTTTAACTATTACTGCTAGAACTATTGCACCTAACATATTGTCCTGCATGTATGTATTATTGTCTGACTATTCAAAGAGAGGGATAGACTAAGAAGCATATGCACAATCATTCACACAGAAACTCTAATAAACAGGCCTATTGTAGCATAGGTATAATAGGTACCCCCTTGCTTTCCAGGATCTGCCGATTACAGCTTGGTGGAACTAGCAGCTGGCTGGGGCAGTGGCTAGGAATAGCACAGAGGGAGTGGGATCCAGCTGTAGCCAGAGGAGAACCCCCCCACACACAGAGAGACATACATACATTTCCCTTGCTCTCCTGGACTTTAAAAGTTAAAATTTAGAGGTACTCATCTTCTTTCCAAGCAGCTGATGAGCTCAAACTCCCTTTACTACCCTTGTTCCAAGTGGGCAGGGTCTGGGAAACCCACCCACAGACACAAGGGGTCTGCTGCCGACAAGATGGAGGCTTACCCAGACTTCCGGGTGGCTCCGCTGGCGTCGCTAGCCTTCTCGGAGGCTTCGTTCTTCTGGGTTTGTTAAGCCGCATAAACAGCGAACACCAGCTGTTTTTTTGTGGTGAAAAATCCCCCCTTCGGGCAAAGAAGGGGTGAAGAGCATCAGGCTAAGGTTCAGTTCCTCTGAAATCCCCCTGGTAAAGTTATCAGGGGGGAAGAGTGAGAACTCCCTAGGAAGAAGCTTGAAGAAGCTCCTACCCAGAGACGTTCCTGTCTGCAGACAGGCTCAGACGCCGCGACCATCTCCTGCTCGAGAAAAACTTTTTAAAGAGATCTACAAGCAGGCGGAGTGAATACAGGAGTTATGGTAAAGAGCAAGAATTTACTTTTTTTTCTGATAGACATCAATCATTTTCCAGAATTGATTTTATATTAATTACGAGTGACTTTATTTCTGGGGTAAAGAAGGTAAAAATTTTGCCTAAAGTTTTATCAGATCATAACCCGGTTGTGATGGAGTTAATGGTGGGCCAGACTCCTAGAAGATCTTGGAGACTCAATGAAAACTTGTTTCAATATGATTCAAATGTGCTTGAATGTAAAAGTGTCATGAAGGAATTTTTTATGTTAAATCTTCATAAGGGTACAACAATAGAAATGGTGTGGGATGCTAGTAAAGCTTTTATGCGTGGGGTTTTAATTGATATGAACAAAAGGTATAGATCTAAACGGGAGGAAAAAAGGAAGGAATTAGAGGAGGAAATAAAAAAGAAAGAGCAACTTTCAGTAAAGAGACCAGATGATAAAAATATTAAAGAGGGGATTAAGATTTTACAGAAACAATTTGACTTGTTGATGGCCGACCAAGTTGCTAGGAATATGCAATATGCTAAACATAACACATTTTTTAATTCTAACAAACCTGGCAGATGGTTGGCCTATATATTAAGGAAAAAACAAAAATCCCGCATTATTGATAAAATAGAATATAAAGGGAAGGAGGTATTTCAACAAGAAACTATAAAAAAAGGCCTTTTTAGAATTTTATTCTAAGTTATATGCTGAAGATAAGATACAAGAGAACGAGATAGATGTTTTTTGCAAAATGAGAATGTATTGACAATTACCAATGAACAAAGAGATAGATTAAATAGATTAATTACATCAGAGGAAATAATATCAGCGATTAAACAATTGAAAATGGGAAAATCTCCCGGGATGGATGGCTTAACAGCAGCTTATTATAAGCATCTTCAAACGGAAATGGTGGAACCTCTTAGAGAGTTGTTTGTTAATATACAAGAAGGTGGCCAGGTTCCACCTTCATGGAAAACAGCTTACGTTTCTTTAATCCCCAAAGAGGGAAAAGATAATGTTCAACCAGAAAATTTTAGACCTATCTCATTGCTGAATACGGATTATAAGATTTTTGCAAAAATCTTGGCCAACAGATTAATGAAAGTTTTACAACAAATAATTCATTCAGACCAAACTGGCTTTTTGCAAGGGAGACAGATGAAAACTAATGTTAGACAACTTATTAATATATTAGAATATTTGGACAAGCATATCCAGGTACCTGCAGTTCTTATGTTTTTGGATGCGGAAAAAGCTTTTGATAGATTGAACTGGTTGTTTTTGAAAAAATTAATAGCTAGGATGGGAATGGGGGATCAGTTTATTAATTCTATTTTGGCTGTTTATCAGAAACAAACAGGTCAGATTATTGTGAATGGGCATTTAACAGACTCATTCAAGATAGAGAAAGATACTAGACAGGGATGTCCTTTATCTCCATTGTTATTTATTTTAACGTTAGAGGTTTTATTGAATAAGATAAGAGCAGTAGATGATTTAAAAGGTATACAGATTAGACAACATGATTATAAATTATGTGCTTTTGCAGATGACTTGCTAGTGACATTGTCTCAACCAATGCAGTCAGTACAGATTTTGATGGAGCTAATTAAAAATTATGGTAGGGTATCTGGTTTTAAATTAAACATATCTAAGACAAAGATGTTAACTAAGAATTTAGATGGTAATGTAAAACAAGATTTGGAAAGAATAACGGGTTGTGAAATAGTTAAGAAAGTTAAATATTTAGGAATTGAAATTGAAGCCTCTAACGGTAAGTTATATAAAAATAATTATGAAGTCTTGTGGAACAATACACAAATAGAATTGGATAAATGGGTTAAACTACAATTATCTATGTTGGGTAGGATAGCAGCAGTTAAAATGAATATATTGCCAAAATTTTTATTTCTTTTTCAAATGTTGCCTATACTTAAAAAAGATGCGAATTTAGAGGAATGGCAGAAACATATTAATAGATTTGTTTGGAACGGCAAGAAACCGAGGATTAAATTAAAAATTATTCAGGATACTAGGGAAAGGGGTGGTTTAAGAATGCCTAATTTTAAGTTGTATTACTATGCTGCTGCTTTAGTAGCGATAAGTGATTGGATTAATTTAACCAATGATAGAATATTGAATATTGAAGGGTACGGTTTATTATATGGCTGGCATGCATATTTGGTGTATGATAAAAAGGTGGATAGGAGCTTCAAAGAGCACCTATTGAGAAGTGCTCTGCTGCGTGTCTGGAAAAAGTATCAGTATAAATTAAATGCAAAGATTCCTCTTTGGACGGTTCCCAGACACGCAGTAGAGAATATACATAGATCACAAGTTCTAGATGTGGTGCCTTATAAAAAAACTCCTAATTAAAGAAGGGAATTTGTTAGTACTGAAGTCTTTGAATATGTTACAGGATGAAGGATTTGTTCATACTTGGTTTCTATATGCACAATTGGAGTCTAGATGGAAAAAAGATTCTAAGATGGGCCTATCTTCAATAGATGAAAATTTAATTAAACAAGTTATAGATCAAAGGCCCATGCATATTAAAAGATTGTATAATGCATTGATAGAAATTGATTCTGAAACTGAGTTAGTTAAAGACTGTATGATAAAATGGGAAAAATTTAGGACAACCAATTTTGATGGAAACTTGGGAAAAGATCTGGGTGAAAAATGTAAAATTTACACAAGCGATTCATTTAAGAGAAAATTTTTATAAAATGTTTTACAGGTGGCATCTGGATCCCAAAAAATTATCATATATGTACCCTAACTTACAAGCTAAATGTTGGAGATGTGATAGTATGGATGCTACTTATTTTCATGTATGGTGGACTTGTAAAAAAATTAAGGCTTTTTGGATAAAAATATGGTGGATTCTTCAAAATATCCTAAAAAAACGTATTGAATTTCTACCACAGATGTTTCTGCTTGGCATTATAAAGGACTGTACCACCATAGAGACAAATTTAATCTTGAATTTGATCACAGCAGCAAGATTGTTGGTGGGACAATATTGGAAGAAGCCAGAACTACCATCTATTGAAGAATGGATTTTGAAAGTAACAAATATGGCAGAAATGGCTAAAATCTCTGCATATTTGAAGGACCACTCAAATGAGAAATATTTGTTGGACTGGAAAAGATGGATAGAGTATATACAAGGGAGATATCAGTTTAAGAAATTGTATTTAGCATATAATTAAATATTTATGTGTTAGGTTGCAAAATATAGTATTATATTTTGGAGTAAATTAGTGGGTTTTCTTGTGTTTTTACCCTGTATTCACTTTGGGAAGTCGGGGGGTGGTGGTTGGGGGGGATTTATAATTTTATTATTTGTAATATGTAATTGTGTTATGTAAGATTAGAGATGGATTGTCTTAGCGGCACCTCAGAACCACATTCGAGGAGGGGGAAGAGTTTGGGAGAGGAGTTAGGGAAGTAGGGAGTTGTAAGAGGAGTGAGGAGAGTGAGGGAGGTAGAGATGGTGGGGGGATAGAAGATGAAAGGGAGGAAGTCAGAGGGGGATGTGGCTGGTGGGGTGATGCTGAGCGATGCCTTACGGTATAATTATGTTTATTATTTACAATTACATTGTATTTATAACTATAAAATTAATAATAATAAAAAATTTTACAAAAAAAAAGATGGAGGCTTACCCAAACCCAGTCCATTGGTCAGGTTAGTTTGGAGTCCCATCTGGGGTGCCAAATTGTTGAAAGAAAAATCATCAGGTCCAGTTTCAAGATGGAAGTAAATAAAATGGAAGCTAAGACACTGGAAATAAAAAATGGAGGCTGCTTAGGAAAGAAGGTTCAGTTTATTGATGAACAGAATTTTATGAGCTTGAATGTACCCTTTTGGTATTCTAATGATGGTGGGTTAATCCTATTATGTCCTAAAGGTCATGTCCTGTCCTTAGAATTTTGGTGGGGGAATATAAATTTTAGGAGTCTTTGTTTTTCTAATCTCTTCAGCTCCAACCTTTCTGCCCCCAGTCTTCCTGAATGGATTACCAAATCTGTATTTCTAAAAGCTGGTTTCTGCTTGGGGCAGGGAGACTGGTGGTGGGGGGAGACTGGGGCTGTTTCTGCCTTTCTTAAGTTTCTTTTTTCTATATTTCTCCTCCAGGGGAAATATTCTATTCCGCCTCTTTTAATATTTCCCAAAATATTTCATTCTCTGGGTGGGTGGGTTGGAGGGTGGCTGCTGATTCCCTACAGTATGAATCAATATATGAATTGAATTTTAAATATACATGCAGAGAACTAGTCTATAACAAGCCCTATAATAATCAATGTTTAAAAAGTACAAATCTCTGAGAACACACATATACAGTATGTTCCATGCAAGCATGCAATATTCAGATTCAGAATTGCTAAATTTCTGCAGGTAAGAAGATTGAAGGTATGAATCAATCACTTTTTATATTTGGATGATAGCAAAGAAAATGGGTGAATGTGGATTTTTGCAGTTAGGGACACAGATCACAATTCCAAGAGCCTATTTAAGCTTGCAAAAAGGAAGAGGTATTGTTGACTTTTTCATTAGAAATCACTTTTGAAACTCAAGGAATTTGATCACACATTATGTTACAGAGATCCATATCTTCAGTTTTGACCAATTTTCATGTTCTTTTTACAGTTAGAAATATTGCTTCCAGAGTTAAAAAGAAAGAAAGAAAAGAAAATAGTTTCCATTTTGAGTTGTACTTTTTAAATAGTTATTATTATTTAGGCATTGCAATCCAGAGGAACAGTAAGGATAAGAGCTGGCCATCTGAGATCCATCTGAGAACATGCCAAGTTATTTATTTTAAATAAACATGAGTAATAAGTTTTTATCTGTTAATATAATCAAATCAAAGTTAAACACTTTTAAATCCCGGTCAAGAATTGTAAATATATGCAGGTTCTCCTATTCAAAGAGATGAGTCAAAAGGCTTAACTTGACTCTAATACCTGCTGGCTCCAGTCTATGGAGATTCTTAGTCATCCAGGCCATGATTGTCCCAAAGGTGCTTTTCCAAGACACAATTGGAACTTGTTGTTGTTGCTTTGAAGATGTTTTGCTTCTCATCCAAGAACTTCTTCAGCTCTGACTGGATGCAAGGAATACAAATCCTTCCATTCCCCACCATCCAGTCAGAGCTGTAGAAGCTTCTTGGATGAGAAGCGAAATGTCTTCAAAGAAAAACAAGAAAATCCAGCTGCTTCTTGAAAAAGTACCTTTGGGACTGCTGGCTCAAGGTTTGTTCATTCAAGTTTCTTTTTACCAACATTCACTCCTCAGAAGCAGAAACTTTGGGCTCAATTGTGTTCGTAAGTCAAGGACTACCTGTATACTGATTTGTTCCTTTCTCCTGAAATCCACAAAGCTGTATTGATTTCAGTAATTTTAGCCATAAACTTCATGATTTTAGAGAAGTAATAATAATAATAATAATAATAATAATAATAATAATAATAATAATAATAATAATAATAATAATAATAACAATAATAATAATAAAAAGTTGGAAGGGACCTTGGAGGTCATCAAGTCCAACCCCCTGCTCAGGCAGGTAACCCTATACCATTTCGGACAAATGGCTGTCCAGTTTCTTTTTAAAAACTTCCAGTGTTAGAGCATTCACCACTTCTGGAGGCAGGTTGTTCCACTGGTTAATTGTTCTAACTGTCAGGAAGTTTCTCCTTAGTTCTAGGTTGCGTGACGTATTACTTAATAAAATCAAATGGGTAAAATTTCCTGATAAAGAATTGACAGAGCAAAATAAGTAGTATATAAAAGGAAAATCAGAAACAGAATCATAGTGATTTTCTGTCAGGAAGTAACTGTTCTTACAACCAAGATGTTCTTTCCACATTGTAAAATGCATCATTGTCTTTTCAGACCTACTGAATCTTCTGTTCCCCCACCCTCTCATGCTTAGCATGAAAAGAAAATGCTCAAGGTAATCCAGTTTTCCTGGGTCCTGTCAGATGTGGAGAATGCCTTCACATAGCCATTTGAACTCTACAAGCCAATGAAAACCATGGCTACACTGTAAAACACTTTTCTGCTTATCTTTCAAACGAAATGGGCATTCCTGGCTTTTGCTGAGTTGGGATGCCCTCTTCAGAAATGACATCACACCTTAACCTCGGTGGAAAGCAGTTTGCAAATCCTAGAGGCTCTTTGGACAAGCTCCTTGGGCCTCCATTAGTTGACTTGCAAGAATCCTGTCAATATGGGGAGCTCTCCAAAGAGGCTTGCCTATTGAGTTCCTATAGCTCCTGTAAACTGTTGGAGAGTGATTACTATAATTATCCATTTATCTGGTGAGTTGTTATCCCAATTTAAACCAAATCAAAATTCAGTAAACAAACCAGGGAGTTGATTTATTTGAATAGTAATGAAACTGGCAGTTGCAAAGCAGGTAAATAGGATATTGTGGATGACCCTTTAGTACAGGGCTTTTCAATCTTTTCACAGATTGTACCACTTTTGGACATGACAATATTCGAATACCACCAGTGCTTAGCAAGGTGTCAAAAACTTGGATAACTAGGAAAAAAAGTGGGGGGAATTTTGGATTTTACTGATTAGATTCATTTGTTGTTATAGAAATGGCTAGTTTATATTCTTATGGAAAAGTAAAAAGTTGAGGTTTGATGTTAATGCTTCATTCTACTGCAACAGAAGAAGTCTGCTTCACTGAAGTGACACGGGGTGTAAAGCTGGGTATCATCAGCATACTGATGATATCTCACCCCGTGTCATCGGATGATCTCACCCAGCGGTTTCATGTAAATATTAAACAGCAGAGGTGAGAGGACCGATCCCTGAGGGACCCCACAAGGGAGGAACCTAGGGGTCGACCTCTGACCCCCTGCCAACACCGACTGCGACCGACCAGTGAGGTAGGAGGTGAACCACTGCAAAACAGTGCCCCCAACTCCCAACCCCTCCAGCCGGCGCAGAAGGATACCATGGTGAATGGTATCGAAAGCTGCTGAGAGGTCAAGTAGCACTAGAATAGTGGAATGTCCCCTATCCCAGGCCCGCCCGAGGTCATCTGTCAGCGCGACCAAAGCAGTTTCCGTGGAGTAGCCGAGCCTGAATCCTGACTGCTGAGGGCCCAGATAATCGGCCTCATCCAAGGACCGTTGGAGCTGGAGTGACACCACCTTCTCAACAACCTTACCTATAAAGGGAAGATTGGAGACAAGACGATAGTTGTTTAACACAGCTGGGTCCAGGGAAGGCTTCTTGAGGAGGGGGTGCACAATTGCCTCCTTGCAGGGAGCCAGAAAGGACCCCTCCCTCAAAGAAGCATTGACAATCTCCTGAACCCAGCCCCGCGTCACCTCCCTGCTGGCCGAAACCAGCCAGAAGGGGCACGGGTCCAATAAACAGGTGGCGGAACTCACAACTCCCATGGCCTTGTCCACTTCATCGGGTGCTACCAGGTCAAACTCCTCCCACACAACAGGATCAAGACGAGTCCCTGTCATCTCGACTGTCTCATTGTCAGCCGACACTGCATTACAATTGGAGTCAAGGTCCATCCGAATCTGGGCGATTTTATCTGCGAAAAACTTATTAAAATCCTCAGCACTACCCTGCAAGGGTGCATCAACCCCCCACTGATCAAGGAGGGTGTTGCGATAAATGTTCATTTCTCCTTTAACAAATCCTTTCTCAGTCTGGATGGGCTTCCCTTTCCCCCCCTACAGGCTATCAGCTGATAGCTGTACTAGGGGGGTGGAGGAGGAAGGGAATGAGTTTCGTTTCCTGAGAAAAACGTCAGGGTTTTCCAAGTGTATGTGTTTAACTGTTTGTGTACGTTGATTGGCTGTAAATCAGTGGGATGACAATTTGGGGGAAGAGACCTTTGATGTGTAATAAAAGGACTTGCCTGGTTTCTATCTGGGCCTTTCCAGTTTGAGACAAGTTCCAGTCTCTGTCATCATTCATGGGGGCCGGGTGACGCCACGGACACACTTTCGCCACAAGTGGTGACCCCGATGTGATAACCCTAAGAGGTTATACGTCCCTGGACCCTCAGACTTACTGCCCGGACATGGCCAAGCGCGCATCATCAGTTCATCGCTGGATGAGGACTGATCCCTCGTAAGTGTTCTGTCTGGCCTCTCTCAGCTCATTAAAATCCACATAAACATGTCTTTAAGAGGTTTATTTAACACATTTCAAGAGATTCATTGCAAAGCAAGCTGCTGGCATTTTGTTGGCCGGGGAACGGCCAATTCTGATTTATTTACATTCCGCGTTTAACATGCTCTCCCTCCCTTCCAATTAACTCACTCTTTATCTGTAAAGTTGTCCAAGAGCTCATTAATCTTCCGTAGAGTCCAAAAACATCAGAGAACTAAGTTCAAACGAACTGGGCAAGGCATCAAGCTACTCCTTGATAGTAACGTTGCTCGTGACAAAGGCGTAGTCTCTCTGTCCCCTTCTAATATAGTGTCCGATACGTCACTTCCCCTCATTACTTCCTTTTTCCACTTAACTGACACCGTCGCTTATCAAACCTTCGGAATCTCGGATCAAGCCATTTATCTTCTTGATCCAAATCTGACTCCTCACTTTGTGAATCTGATCCAGACTGCCTGTAAATCTCCTCCCTGTCTGGCTCAGCTGCCGGGAGGGGAAAATACCCAGAGGGGCCTGGCTGCTCTTCCTCGGCTGCCGGGAGGGGAAAACACCCAGAGGGGCCTGGCTGCTGATCCTCATATTCTGACACTTCCCAAGCTGGTCTAGGGACACTCACAACAGTAAGTATGGGGGGTGATCTCTCAAAGGCACAGAAGATGCATTTAAAGGAGCTCAGAGAGATAACCAGGAAGAATTATGTTTATTTTATGGCGAAGAAGCTGACAGAAGGAGACTTAAGACCTCTCCTTGAATATATTTGGAAACACATTCCTTTCTACCCAGAGGCACGTTGCCTTAAAGTTGAAACCTGGAGGATAGTGGGGGAGTTTTTACATACAAATCCTAGAGCCCCCGCTTCCATTTTAACATCTTGGAGAGCAGTGTTAGAAGCTTTGAAGACACAGGAACAGCCCCTATTAAAAAACCTACTGCAACCACCGAATTATAATGAAGTTCAACTTCTTCCCCCTGCCAGTGAAACTCCAGTAACAATTAAAAATCACAGCAGGGTTTCTCCTAGCAATGTTGAGTCGTGTGATCCTATTTTAAAGGCCACAGCTCCCGCTTTGGCAAAAACCAGTAATCTTATTCAGGAAACACTACAGAATGTTTATGAGGCAAGAGAATTAGGTGCAGATGAAATGGCAAATTTATACCCTGTAACTGTAGGCATGGATGCAAAAATTGATAATGAATTGGCCACCCATGAGATTTTGATGAAATTGGCTGTTGAAAATGCTAATGCAGACTGCAAAAGAGTTCTGCAACCCTTAATTGGCACTGGTCAAAAGACACTTGCAGATTTGATTCAAGCATGTAGAGTCACGCCTATCAAATGGAAAATTTGGCCATGGCAATTAACTGTTCAAATGAGCCTTCAGGAAATTGCTTTTACTCCAGCTATGATTTTGGCTGAAATTACACATCGTAGCCGCACAATGGCGCCAGATTACTGGAATTGAATTTGCAGTTATTTTTATCCCATTTTCCTTACAGATCCACGATTTTTGGCCATAAAAATTTACCTTTTTCTTATATCTCTCCTAGTTTGGATGAGACTTTGTTGACACTATTTTTGACAGTGCAAAAATTTATTGAGACAAGATATTGTCCTTATTTTATTGCACATATCCGGAGTCATCAAAATTTTCCAGGAGTTCTCAGTGAAGGGAATTCCCAGGTGGATATGGCAACACAAGTTATGACTATGCAACAACTCACTCCCTGGGATAGTCATAGCTATTTTCATCAAAACGCCAAGGCTTTGGTTAAACAATTTGGCATAACCCCCGGCAGCAGCTATCATTCAACAGTGCCCCAATTGTTCACAACAAGGACTGTCTATTCCAATGGGTGTGAATCCCCGTGGACTTGAGGCATGTCAAATTTGGCAAATGGATGTTACCCAATATGCACCTTTTAGTCCATGGAAATATATACATGTGACTATTGATACATATTCTGGGTTCATCTTTGCTACTCCACAGCGTGGAGAGGCAACTAAACATGTCATCAATCATTGTATTCGAACTTTTAGCACTCTGGGTACTCCTAAAGAATTAAAAACTGATAATGGACCTGCATATTGTAGTCACACCTTTGCTCAGTTCTGCAATCGGTGGGACATTATTCATAAATTCAGCATTCCTTATAATTCACAGGGGCAAGCAGTAGTGGAACGGGCCAATTCTACTCTTAAACACATGCTTGACAAATTAAAAACAAAAAATGGGGAAAATACCCCCGGACTACCTGGAGTGCAAAATCATCTTAATTTGGCTTTATATACTCTCAATTTTCTAAACCTGACTATCACACCACCTAATACAGCTGCCAGCAGACATTTTTTCTCCCCTTCCAGCCACAGCAACCACGGTTCGACCGCTAGTTTGGTATCGTAAGCTACCAGACCCCAATGGAAAGGACCAGCTGAACTTATTACCTGCGGTCGTGGATATGCTGCAGTGTAACATGAAGGCAATACGATATAGGTTCCTGGCCGCAATATTCGCCCTTACAGTGTACAGCCAAAAGATTGCAAAGACTCTGGTGAGCCCAAAGTGGACGGACAATGAATTTTGGAAGGACATAAAAAAGGCTAGTGCCTTAACAAACCATACTGATTGCTGGATGTGTATGCTGTCACCATCGGATGCCAGTCAAGGACTTTCTTTAGTTGGACTTCATTGGAACAACATTGGAGCCAGCGAAATTTTTGTAAATATTAATGCGGCAGGAAATTATACGCTGCCACTTAGGCTTTATTATGTAGATTTTGCATTAGTGTGTTTTAATTTTTCTAAGGGAATTATCCTTTTAGGTATATATCCCTCTTGTAATATCACCTTTAATATGCCTGATAATTGTGTTCAAAGTAATAATAAAGTGTATGAACAATGTGATGATGGAGAGTATATAAACAGTACAATGCAAGTGTATTGGGTTTGTAGTTATTTTTTTTTTATAAAATTTTTTATTAAAACATTCGACATTAAACACAGGATCATATTAAGAAGCAATCATTATAGAACCTGAAATACAACTCTAAGTATTAGTCTTTGTAAACTTCTGACTTGGTAAACATTCTTCCCTCCTCACTTCAAGCCTCAACTATACACCTGTTGCATTTTATCTTTTATTATCCCTAACAAAAAATCCTGAGGTAGAAATTCAATAACCTGAGGTGGAAATTCAATCCGTTTTTTCAATATTAAAGTAATCAACATTATACATAAGATCATATTAAGAAGCAATCATCATTGGGGGGCGCTGGCTCTGGGGTGATAGAGGGCCAAAGTATACCGGTCTTGCTGGGGAGAGGCAGATATGGCGGGGGCCACAGGGTAGGCCATTCCCGGGGAACAAGAGCTCGCTGTTTAAAAGTGATCCCTTGCTCCGACCCTGTGAGTTCAGCCCGAAGTACTGGTGATGAGGGAAATCCGGACCCTGGGCTCAGGCTGTTGCTGCTCAATGCCAGGTCGGTTGTAAATAAAGCTCCCCTCATCCGTGATCTTCTCCTGGATGAGGAGGCCGACCTCACATGTGTGACTGAGACCTGGCTGGGCCCGGAGGGAGGAGTTCCTCTCTCTGAGATGTGTCCAGCCGGGTTTCAGGTATGGCATCAGCCACGACCCCAGGGAAGGGGGGGAGGAGTGGCTATTATAGCCAAGAAGACCTTTAGTCTACGCAGGCTTGCTGTTTCTGAGATTGCGGGTTGTGAGTTGCTTCTTGTGAAGTTGGACCTAGGGGTTCAGGTGGGCTTGTTGCTTACGTACCTGCCTCCCAGCTGCGTGTCAACAGCCCTGCCTGCGCTACTTGAGGAGGTTGCTGGGCTGGCGGTTGAGTTCCCCAGGCTTATTGTCTTGGGGGACTTAAATCTGCCGTCGCTCGGCGAATCCTCTGGGTTGGCGCAGGAGTTCATGGCCACCATGGCAACCATGAACCTGACTCAGGTAGTTCAGGGTCCGACTCACGAGAGGGGACACACTCCCGACATGGTATTCCTCTCAGAACAGTTGAGCAATGATCTGAATTTAAGGGGCTTAGATATTTTGCCTATGTCATGGTCAGATCATTCTCTGCTGCGGCTTGTTTTTAAGGCTCCACTCCTCCCCTGCAGGGAGGCGGAACCGATTAGGTGGTTCCGCCCCAGACGTCTGATGGATCCAGAGAGTTTTCAGAGGACGCTTGGGGAAATACCGGACTCTCTCATTCACAGTTCGGCAGAGTCCCTGGTTACGGCCTGGAATATGGCTGCGAAGGGGGCTCTTGACCGGATTGCGCCGCTGCGACCTCTCTGTGGTAGCAGACCCAGGAGATCTCCTTGGTTTACTGAGGAACTCAGGGGGATGAAGCGCCAGAAGAGACGCCTAGAGAAGCGATGGAGGAAAAGTAAATCCGTATCTGACCGAACACTTGTAAGATCTTATATCAAGACTTATCAGGTGGCGCTCAAGGCGGCAAGATGCGCGTATCATTCCGCCTTGATTGCATCTGCGGAATCCCGCCCAGCCGCCCTGTTCAGGGTAACTCGCTCCCTCCTTAATCAGGGGGGGGTTGATGCACCCTTGCAGGGTAGTGCTGAGGACTTTAATAAGTTTTTTGCGGATAAAATCGCCCAGATTCGGATGGACCTTGACTCCAATTGGAATGCAGTATCGGCTGATAATGATTCAGTCGAGATGACAGGGACTCGTCTTGATCCTGTTGTGTGGGAGGAGTTTGACCCGGTGGCACCTGATGAAGTCGACAAGGCCATTGGAGCTGTGAGCTCCGCCACCTGTTTATTGGACCCGTGCCCCTCCTGGCTGGTTTCGGCCAGCAGGGAGGTGACGCGGGGCTGGGTTCAGGAGATTGTCAACGCTTCTTTGAGGGAGGGGTCCTTTCCGGCTCCCTGCAAGGAGGCAATTGTGCGCCCCCTCCTCAAGAAGCCTTCCCTGGACCCAGCTGTTTTAAACAACTACCGTCCTGTCTCCAATCTTCCCTTTATAGGGAAGGTTGTTGAGAAGGTGGTGTCACTCCAGCTCCAGCGGTCCTTGGATGAGGCCGATTATCTGGGCCCTCAACAGTCAGGATTCAGGCTCGGCTACTCCACGGAAACTGCTTTGGTCGCGCTGACGGATGATCTCTGGCGGGCCCGGGATAGGGGATTTTCCACTATCCTGGTGCTACTTGACCTCTCAGCGGCTTTCGATACCATTGACCATGGTATCCTTCTGCACCGACTGGGGGGGTTGGGGGTTGGGGGCACTGTTTTGCAGTGGTTCACCTCCTACCTCACTGGTCGGTCACAGTCGGTGTTGGCGGGGGGTCAGAGGTCGACCCCTAGGTTCCTCCCTTGTGGGGTCCCTCAGGGATCGGTCCTCTCCCCTCTGCTGTTTAATATCTACATGAAACCACTGGGTGAGATCATCCGACAACACGGGGTGAGATATCATCAGTATGCTGATGATACCCAGCTTTACATCTCCACCCCGTGTCATTTCAGTGAAGCAGCGGAAGTGATGTGCCGATGTCTGGAGGCTGTTAGGGTTTGGATGGGTGCCAACAGGCTCAAACTCAACCCCGACAAGACGGAGTGGCTATGGGTTCTGCCTCCCAAAGATAATTCAATCTATCCGTCCATCAGCCTGGGGGGGGAGCTTTTGACCCCCTCGGAGAAGGTCCGCAACTTGGGCGTCCTCCTCGATCCACAGCTAAACTTGGAACATCATTTTTCGGCTGTGGCGAGGAGGACATTTGCCCAGGTTCGCCTGGTGCACCAGTTGCGGCCCTATTTGGACCGGGAGTCTCTGCTCACAGTCACTCATGCCCTTATCACCTCGAGGCTCGACTACTGCAATGCTCTCTACATGGGGCTACCTTTGAAAAACGTTCGGAGACTTCAGGTAATGCAGAATGCAGCCGCGCGAGCAGTGTTGGGCCTGCCCAGAAATGCCCACATCTCAGCATCACTCCGTGAGCTGCATTGGCTGCCTATTGGTCTCCGAACGCAATTCAAAGTGTTGGTTATGACCTATAAAGCCCTACATGGCATCGGACCAGGTTACTTACGAGACCGCCTGCTGCCTCACGAAACCCAGCGACCGGTTAGGGCCCACAGAGTCGGCCTTCTCCAGGTCCCGTCGGCTAGACAGTGTCGCCTGGCGGGGCCTAGGGGAAGGGCCTTTTCTGTTGCGGCCCCGGCCCTCTGGAATCAACTCCCCCCGGAGATCCGTATCGCCCCCACCCTCTCCGCCTTTCGTAAACTACTAAAGACCCATCTCTGCCGGCAGGCCTGGGGCGGTTGAAATCTTGCCCCTAGCCAGTGTATGTCTGTGTGTATGTTTGCTGAATGAATGGTTCTTAATTTAGGGGTTCTTCTTTTTATATATTTATTTTTATAAATGTACTATTTAGTTTGTATTGGATTTCTATTTATGCTGTAAGCCGCCCTGAGTTCCCGGAATAGGGCGGCATAGAAATTTAATAAATAATAATAATAATAAAATAATAATAATCATAGAACATAACATGCAACAACAGGTATTAGTCTTTGTAAACGTCTGGTTTGATAAACATTCTTCACTCCTTGCGTCCAGCCTCAACTATACGCCAGGTGCATTTTATTTGATTGGTGTTTCTCTTGTATATAGTCTATCCACTGTTGCCAGTCAGTCAAGTATTGTTCATTTGAGTGATCTTTCAAGTATGCCGATATTTTTGCCATTTCCGCCAAATTTATTACTTTCAAAGTCCATTCTTCTATAGGTGGTATGTCTGGGCTCTTCCAATATTGTCCCACCAACAGTCTGGCTGCTGTGATCAAGTTTAGAAATAAGGTCATTTCTGGGGTAATGGAATCTTTTATGATCCCTAGCAAAAAAACCTGAGGTAGAAATTCGATACACTTTTTGAAAATGGTTTGGAGTGTCCACCATATCTTCCTCCAGAAGGCTTTAATTTTTCTGCATGTCCACCATATATGAAAATATGTAGCCTCCTCGCTACCACATCTCCAACATTTCGGCTGGGTGGCTGGGTAGATGTGTGATAGTTTTTTCGGATCTAAATGCCATCTGTAGAACATCTTGTAGAGGTTTTCCCTTAGTTGTTGCGCTTTCGTGAATGCTACGTTTCTCACCAAGATGTTCTCCCACATGTCCATTGCGATAGGATGCCCAAAGTCTCTTTCCCACTTTACCATACAGTTCTTGAATAGCACAGATTCAGAGTCTATGTCTATCAGAACACCATACACTCGTTTGATATGCATGATCCCCTGTTCTCTAATCTGTTTAATTAAGTTCTCATCAGTCCAGGATAAGCCCTTCTTCCTGTCCTTTTGCCACCTAGACTGCAGTTGTAGATATGATAGCCAGGTACCTCCTATTCCTTCCTCTGCTAGCGTTGTTGGTGGCTTTAAAGAGAACCCGTTTTCTTCTGCTAGTACTAGTTTACTGTAGGGCACCACACCCTGCCCTTGGGATATGTTTATGTCCCCAATTGCGTGTTTGGGGATCGTCCATATGGGGATCTCATCGTGTAGAAGATATTTATATTTCTTCCAGACCCACAACAATGGAAGTCGTAGTGGGTTCTCCTTGAAGTTCTTGTCAGCTTTTTTGTCATACACCAAATATGTGTGCCATCCAAATAGAAGGCCATGCCCTTTGATATTCAGTATTCTTTCATTCGTCATGTTAATCCAGTCGCTCAACGCCACCAATGTCGCTGCGTGGTAGTACAGTTTTAAATTGGGCATTTTTAGCCCCCCTCTCTTCCTTGTATCTTGGATGATCTTTAGTTTTACCCTCGGTTTCTTGCCGTCCCAGATGAATCCAGTAACGCCCTTCTGCCAGTTGTCCAAGTCTACATCCTGTTTGAGTATGGGTAGCATTTGAAAGAGGAATAAGAATTTTGGCAAGACGTTCATTTTTATCGCTGCTATCCTGCTCAGCAGAGATAGTCGTAGTGTTTTCCACCTTTCCAGGTCTGCTTGTATCTTGTTCCACAGCACTTCGTAGTTATTTTTGTATAGTTTCGCGTTTGTTGTTTCTATCTCTATTCCCAAGTATTTCACTTTCTTGACTATTTCACAGCCCGTTATTCTTTCCAGGTCTTGTTTTGCTTTGTTGTTTAGGTTTTTAACTAACATCTTCGTTTTCGATATGTTTACTTTAAAACCTGATACCTTGCCATAGTCTTTCATTATCTCCATCAGTCTCATCGCTGATTGTATTGGCTGGGATACAGTCACCAGCAGGTCGTCTGCGAAGGCACACAGTCTGTAGTCCTGTTGTCCGATCTGTATGCCCTTTATACCCTCTGCTGCTCTTATCTTGTTCAACAGAATCTCCATCGTTAGGACAAATAACAGCGGTGACAACGGACAGCCCTGTCTCGTGCCTCTTTCTATGTTGAATGGGTCTGTCAGTTCACCATTTACAATGATCTGGCCCGTTTGTTTCTGGTAGATTGCCATTATAGAGTTGAGGAACTGCTTTCCCATTTTCATTCCCCGGACCAGGTTCGGCAGGAATGGCCAATTTAGGCTTCCGGTGGCTCCGCCGGCGTCGCTAGAGTCTCCACTGTGAGGCTCCGCTCCCTGGGTTTGTAAAGCCGCTAAAAACAGCGACCATCAGCTGTTTGTCGCGGTGAAAAATCCCCTCTTCGGGCAAAGAAGAGGTGAAGCGCCTCAAGAGCAAGGTTGAGCCCCTCTTAAAGCCCTGGAAAAAATTTCCAAGGACTAAGAGGGTGTGCTCCCTAGGCACTTGAAATGCTCCTGCCCAGAGACGCTTCTGTCGGCTGACAGAAAAAGACATTGCGACCACCTCTGCTTTTAAGAAAGAAATAACAGAGACTTTCTACAGACGGAGTGAATACAGGAGTCTTCAGAGTATTGCAAGTATTTTGCTACTTTGTTTCTGTCTTTTTACTTATAACTTTGTTGGAATCAACATAATCCTTTCAAAATGGCGATAGTTCTTCTTGCCTAGTGAAAGTGATGGAAAGTGAAACTGAACTTTCTTTTTTCTTTTTTCTCTCTCGGAAGTAAAGCTAGAGAAACCATTTTGATTTGAAATGCTTTCTTAAATTGGAATTTAAAAGAAAGCAAGAAGAGAGGAAAATTTGGCAATTAAATTTTTACCTTTCTAATTAAAGTTTTTAAAATGACGACGAGACAGAAGGCAGCTATAGCGAAGGCGGCTATACCCTCCCCAGGTCAGCCTTCTAAATCACAATCAAGCACACTGCCTGCTTCTTCAGCCCCTGCATCTTTGATTCCGACAGAATTTCAAGCCCCTGCTCCTATACAATCCTCCTCAGAAATGCTTACAATGAAAGATTTACAGGCTGCATTATCTACCGCATTATCCGCACAGACTGATATGCTGGAGAAAAAGATTGAAGAACAGACAAAAGACCTAAGAGGTATGATACAAACTAGTAATATGGAGATAAGAGAAGATATTGCTGAAGCCATTAAAGGGGTTTGGGATTATAATGTGGGAATGGAAGAAAAGTTGGAAGGTATGGAGCAACAGATGGAGGAAAAAATAGAGGAGATTAAAAGCGATCTTCAGGATCAGGCTGTTATGATACAATATAACCAGATGCAGATGGCTGTTAGAATTAGAGGATTTAAAGAAGCTCCAAAGGAGAATCAAGAAGATTTAAGAAAAATTTTTGTTGAAGCTTTGGCAATTTTTCTGGAAGATGGAGCTCAAAATGTTGCCTGGCAAATTGAGCGGATATTCAGGATGAATTCACGTATAGCAGCACAAAGAAACTTGCCCAGAGACATTGTGATATACTTCAATACAAGAAAATTTAGAAATTGGGTTCTTACCAAAGCTTATAATAAACAACTAAGTGTTGCTGGTCAAGAAGTACAGGTGTTGAAAGAGATACCTCCCAAAATGTTGAGATCAAGGAAAGATTATGCATTTCTGACAGAGGAACTTAAAAAAAGAGAGATACAATATAGATGGGAGGCTCCAACTGGACTTTCTTTCTTCTTCCAAAATAATAGATATCGTTTGACTACAGTTGCTAAAGCGAAAGATTTTTTTGAGAACATACTGATGGCTGGTAAATCTACTTCTCCAAGACTTAAGAGGGCAGTTCTTGTAAAAGATATAGAATCACTACAACTTATGGAACCTCAACTAATTTCAACGTTGGATATGGATAAAGGAGTTGTGGTTGAACAGCCAGTGCAGTGTATTGATATTTTCCAACCTTTGGAGGTAGAGAAGGCTAAAGAACAAAGGCCTACACGTGAAATTACTAAGAATACGGATCAAAGAGAAAAAGCACAGCCAACTTACACAAAGCAAGCTGCGTTGACATCATTGGAAGCCATGGGAGCAAGGCCTAAGAAGAAGCAAGAAGTGGTCTTGGCCTTGCAGAAGCTTTCACAAAAAGGTCATGTCAAATAAATATTTGACATGGAATGTAAATGGTTTAAATTCTCCACAGAAAAGAAAGAAGATATTTCACTATTTGAAGCAATGTAAAAATGATGTAATCTGCTTACAAGAAACTCATATTAGAATTTCTGATCAGAAATACTTGATAAATAATAGGTTGGGGATGCAATTTGTGGCAGCATCTTCAGAGAAAAAAATGGAATTGTTATTTATGTTAAAAATCATATAAAAGCTAAATTAATAGAAGCAGATGACCAAGGTAGATTTTTTAGCTATTGAAATTTTATTAGATGGGAAGAAAGTTCTTTTGATGGGTATATATGCTCCAAATCAGCAACAAGGTATATTTTATAAGTTACTACATAAAAAATTAATACAATTGGACTATAGAACTTGTATTTTAATGGGAGATTGGAATGGTATTCTTGATGCTGGTTTGGATAAGAAAAAGCTCTCGTCTGTTCCTCAATCGCATTCTATTTTGCCTAAATCTTTTGTTGACATTAAGGATGATTTTAATTTGTCAGATATATGGAGAGAAAGACATGGTAGGGATCAAGAGTTTACTTTTTTCTCCGACAGACACCAATCATTTTCTAGAATTGATTTTATTTTAACTACTAGTGATTTTATGTTAAGTTTAAAGAAAGTAAAATTTTTACCTAATGTATTGTCAGACCATAACCCGGTTATGATGGAATTAATGACTGGTCAGTCTTCTAGAAGATCTTGGAGAATTAATGAAAATTTGTTTAAATATGATATGAATGTGGAAGAATGTAAAAAGGCTATGAAGGAATTTTTTATGTTGAATATGAATAAGGAAATGACAATAGAAACGGTGTGGGACTCTAGTAAAGCTCATATGCGTGGCATTTTAATTGAAATGAATATAAGGTATAGACGTAAACAAGAAGAAAAAAGGAGAGTTTTAGAAGCGGAAATAAGGAAAAAAGAGTTATTATTAATAAAGAAACCAGATGATAGTATTACTAAAGAAGGGATTAAGATTTTACGGAAACAATTTGATATGTTGATGACTGACCAAGTTGCCAGGAACTTACAATATGCTAAACATAATACATTTTTTAATGCTAATAAACCTGGCAGATGGCTGGCTTACACATTAAGGAAAAAACAAAAATCCCGAATAATTGAGAAGGTAGAATATAAGGGACAAGAAGTATTTCAACAAGAAATTATTAAAAAAGCTTTCCTAGAGTTCTACACCAAATTGTACTCTGAAGAGAAAGTTCAAGAGAAAGAGATAGATGCCTTTCTACAAAATCAAAATGTCTCGAAAATTACTTTGGAACAAAGAGATAGATTAAATGCACTGATTACGTCAGAAGAAATTATTGCTGCAATTAAGCAATTGAAAATGGGAAAATCTCCAGGAACTGATGGTTTAACAGCGATTTATTATAAGTGTCTGCAAGAGGAAATGGTGGAACCCTTGAGAGAGTTATTTGTAAATATACAAGAGGGTGGCCGAGTTCCACCTTCATGGAAAACGGCTTATGTCTCCTTGATTCCTAAAGAGGGAAAAGATAATGTTCAAGTAGAAAATTTTAGATCTATTTCGTTGTTAAATACAGATTATAAGATTTTTGCAAAAGTTTTGGCTAATAGATTAATGACAGTTTTAACCCAAATAATTCATTCGGATCAAACTGGTTTTTTACAAGGGAAACAGATGAAAACTAATGTTAGACAACTTATTAATATATTGGAATATTTGGATAAACATATTCAAGTGCCGGCAGTTTTAATGTTTTTGGATGCAGAGAAAGCCTTTGATAGATTGAATTGGGCATTTTTGAAAAGATTTATTGTTAAGATGGGAATGGGGGATCAGTTTTTTAACTCTATATCAGCAGTTTATCAGAAACAAACAGGACAGATTATTGTGAATGGACAATTAACAGATTCATTTAATATAGAGAAAGGTACCAGACAGGGTTGTCCTTTATCCCCTCTATTGTTTGTCTTAACTTTAGAGGTCTTACTGAATAGGATTAGAGCTTCAGACGAACTAAAAGGAGTACAAATTAGACAACATGATTATAGATTATGTGCTTTTGCGGATGACCTACTTGTGACTTTGACTCAGCCAATACAGTCGGCCCAGAGATTGATGGAGATTATTCGAAATTATGGAAGAGTATCAGGTTTTAAATTAAATTTATCCAAGACAAAGATGTTGGTTAAAAATTTAGATGACAAATCAAAACAAGAATTGGAAAGAATAACGGGTTGTGAGATAGTTAAGAAAGTTAAATACTTAGGAATTTATATAGAAGCTTCAAATGGGAAACTATATAAGAATAATTATGAACTTTTATGGAACAAGGTACAAATAGAATTGGAGAATTGGAAAAAATTACATTTGTCTATGTTGGGTAGGATAGCTGCAGTCAAAATGAATGTATTGCCGAAATTTTTATTTTTATTTCAAATGTTACCAATACTTAAAAAGGATGGGAATTTAGATGAATGGCAGAAAGGTATTAATAGATTTATTTGGAATGGCAAGAAACCAAGGGTTAAATTAAAAATTATTCAAGATACAAGAGGGAGAGGTGGTTTGAAAATGCCTAATTTTAAGCTATATTACAATGCAGCAGTTCTAGTAGCAATAAGTGATTGGATTAATTTAACTAATGAAAGAATATTGAATATAGAAGGGTATGGGCTATTGTATGGGTTTCACGCGTACTTAGTTTATGATAAAAAAATTGGATAGGAGTTTTAAAGAGCATTTATTAAGAAACTCTCTGTTGCGTGTCTGGAAAAAGTATTACTATAAGTTAAATGGGAAAATTCCCTTATGGACAGTTCCCAGGCATGCAATAGAGAGTGTAAATAGACAACAAAATCAAGACGTGGTGCCCTACGAGAAGCTTTTAATTAAAGAAGGGAATAATTTAGAATTGAAGTCATTAAATAGATTAAGGGAAGAAGGTATAGACCACAACTGGTATTCACATATACAACTTCAGGCAAGATGGCAAAAAGATGTAAAGTTGGGTTTTTTGTTAAAGGATGAAAAATTAATTAAACAAGTTAGAGATCAAAGAAGTATGCATATTAAAAGATTATATGATGTATTACTTGAAATTGACTCTGGAACTGAATTAGTTAAAGATTGTATGATTAAGTGGGAACGTAATTTTGGACATCCAATTACAATGGAAACATGGAAAAGGATATGGGTGAAAAATGTAAAATTTACACAAGCACAGCATTTAAGAGAAAATTTTTATAAAATGTTTTATAGATGGCATTTAGACCCGAAAAAATTATCACTTATGTATCCAGATATGCAACCCAAGTGTTGGAGATGTGACTCGATGGACGCTACTTATTTTCACATTTGGTGGACTTGTAAAAAAATTAAGGCTTTCTGGATAAGAATATGGTGGATTCTTCAAAATATATTGAAAAAACGTATTGAATTTTTACCACAGTTATTTTTGTTGGGTATTACAAAAGATTGTACAACTACAGAGACTAAGTTGATTTTAAATTTGATTACGGCAGCAAGATTGCTGGTGGGACAATATTGGAAGACATCTGAAATACCATCTATTGAAGAATGGACGTTAAAAGTTGCAAATTTGGTGGAAATGGCTAAGATATCTGCATACTTGAAGAACCACTCAAATGAAGAATTTATGATGGACTGGAAAAAATGGATAGACTATATACAAAAGAAATATCAATTGAAGGAATTATATTTGTTATATAGTTAAATAGTTATATAATAGTAGTTTAGCGGGGTTTCTTGCGTTCTTACTCTGTATTCACTCTGGGAAGCCGGGGGGGATGAGGGAGGGTGTTAATAAATGTTACATTATGTTTTCTCAACTGCATTTGGGGGTGATATGAGATTATGTTTTTAGGTATTAAAGGGTTGCTCGGGTGGCCTCTGGGCACCACATTGGATGGAAAGAGGAAGGAGGAGTGAAGGATGAGGTATGTAGGAAGAGGGTAAGAGGGTGAAGATAGGGGATAGAGGTGGGTGGAGGGGAGATGTAGAGAAAGGAAAAAGTAGGTAGTTAGATGGAAAGAAGAGGGGGAAGTTTAGGTGTAGGAGGATGTGGTGGTGGGGGGGTACCGAGCAGTTAGCTGGATTGTTTGGTAAATGTGTTATACGATTGTTATCAGTTGAGTTATTATCTTTTTTCTTTATGTAAAAATTTTGAAAAACTTAATAAAAATATTTTTTTAAAAAAAGGAATGGCCAATTTAGTCTGTCAAAGGCTTTTTCTGCGTCCACAAACATGAGGGTGGCAGGTACCTGGTTGTGCCTTTCCAAGTACTCAATTATGTTCAACAGCTGTCTCACGTTGGTTTTCATCTGACGTCCTTGTATAAACCCCGTTTGGTCTGGGTGAATTATTTTTTGTAATACAGTCATTAATCTGTTGGCCAGAACTTTTGTGAAGATTTTGTAGTCTGTGTTCAATAGTGAGATGGGCCTATAGTTTGCCGGTTGCGCATTGTCTTTTCCCTCTTTGGAGATTAGAGAGATGTAGGCTGTTTTCCAAGTGGGTGGGACTTGGCCTCCTTCTTGTATGTTGACAAATAGCTTTCTGAGGGGTTCTATCATTTCCTCTTGAAGATGGGTTTGTAGTTATTTTAATGGCGCATGGAATTGGACTGCAGCCAATGACAGTGACGGCCGTTGAAATGCTTAATGAAGAACAAGGACAAATCCCTCCACCAATATCCTGAGATCATAAGCATTGGGGATATTTGGGATGCATTCTGGTCTTGGTTACCAAATTTTCAATGGTTAAGAAATTTGATAAGTATTATTTTTGTATTGTTATCTTATTCCATTGTGGATGCTTTTATATACAATGTTTGCCTGGCATTTTTGCTATGATGAAATCCTTTATACCAAAGAACAAATTGTCTCAGCAAGTGAACATTATTCAACAAGGATTTGAGCGGATGCCAATGGATAAACAGCCACCTCAGTTGGATGAAATCAAATACATGGACTGAAAACCCTTGCTTCTAAACAAGAACCAAAAAGGATGAGATGTTGTGATAAATGTTCATTTCTCCTTTAAGAAATCCTTTCTCAGTCTGGATGGGCTTCCCTTTCCCCCCCTACAAGCTATCAGCTGATAGCTGTACTAGGGGGGTGGAGGAGGAAGGGAATGAGTTTCATTTCCTGAGAAAAACGTCAGGGTTTTCCAAGTGTATGTGTTTAACTGTTTGTGTACGTTGATTGGCTGTAAATCGGTGGGATGACAATTTGGGGGAAGAGACCTTTGATGTGTAATAAAAGGACTTGCCTAGTTTCTATCTGGGCCTTTCCACTTCGAGACAAGCTCCAGTCTCTGTCATCATTCATGGGGGCCGGGTGATGCCACGGACACACTTTCGCCACAGGAGGGAGCAAGTCACCCTAAACAGGGCAGCTGGGCGGGATTCCACAGATGCATTCAAGGCAGAATGATACGCGCATCTTGCCGCCTTGAGCACCACCTGATAATTCTTGATATAAGATCTTAATAGTGTTCGGTCAGATACAGATTTACTTTTCCTCCATAGCTTCTCTAGACGTCTCTTCTGGCGCTTCATCCCCCTGATGATAATAATAATAATAATAATAATAACAACAACAATAATAATAATGATAATGATAATGATAATAACAATAACAATAACAATAATAATAATAATAATAATAATAATAATAATAATAATAATAATAATAATAATAATAAAAAGTTGGAATGGACCTTGGAGGTCATCTAGTCCAATCCTCTGCTCAGGCAGGAAACCCTATACCATTTCAGACAAATGGCTGTCCAGTCTCTTCTTTAAAATTTCCAGGATTGGAGCATTCACCGCTTCTGGAGGCAGATTGTTCCATTGGTTAATTGTTCTAACTGTCAGGAAGTTTCTCCTTAGTTCTAGGTTGCTTCTCTCCTTGATTAGTTTCCATCCATTGCTTCTTGTCCTGCCTTCAGCTGCTCTGGAGAATAGCTTGACTCCCTCTTCTTTGTGGCAGCCCCTGAGATATTGGAACACTGCTATCATGTCCCCGCTCATCCTTCTCTTCATTAAAGTAGACATATTGTAAGGACCCACCCCACTTTGCATCTTAAGAAGACAGAACTCTTGGAATATTTCTTCCAACAGGCATCCTTTCTTAAGAGAAAATGGTTGCAGGCGTTCTAGACAGGATCTGGGGCCCAAGCCCTATGGTTCAAGGTTTTAAGAGGTCCCCAGCAGCCCCACCCCACCCCACCATCTTTCCAGCAACAATCCCAGGCATTATATTTCCACCCCCTTTTTCCTTATTGCCGGTGGAAGGGAGACTTCAGAGAGGAGTAGATGAAAGCTAATGGCCCCATTGTTATGAATTAGTCCTTTTGGTGGTATCCACATTCAATCCCTTTGAAGTTGTACCAAAGAAAGTGAGGACCATAAAACTCCTTTGTTCACCCCCCTTCCCCTTCATCGTATGACAGAATCCAGAGAGGGCAGAAATGGGGTTTTCCATAGTCGATAACTAGAGATGAAATATAATTGGATTCTGACATCCTGCCCTCTTAAAAATAAGATAGATCCACCTGAAAGAAAACAAAACAGGTATACAAGTTAGTCAGGCTTGTTAGAATACTCTTGTTAGAATACTCTTAAACTTCTTTAATAGCTTCAGGGCTCTGACCTGACGTTTATGGACCCACTCATTTTGTGAGGCAGGGAGGTGTTTCCATGCAACTAGATACTGAGTCGCTCCATGATATCTCCTAGAGTCTAGGATTTCCTTTATTTCAAAGTGTTGTTCACCCTCCATCATGATTGGAGGTGGGGGGGATTTTTGGCCGTAACGATGACTGATGCTCTCTTTTCAGCAAGCTGCAATGAAAAATTGGGTGTATTTGCCTGAGATTTTTAGGTAATTCTAATTCTACTGTTACTGGGTTTATGATTCTTTTAATTGGAAAACGCCCTATATATTTTGGTCCAAGTTTTTTACAGGGTTGTAGGGACTTTAGGTATTTTGTAGATAAGTACACAATTTCTCCTATAATGAATGGTGTAGGCTCAACCCTTTTTTTATTGGCTTGTGCTTTGTATGCCTGCCTAGCTTCATCTAGTGCTTTTCTAACTATTGGCCAGGTGTTTTGTAATTGTTCCATCCATTCTTTCAGTGATGGGATCACCAGTTCGTTTGGGGTTAATTCTGACATGGGGTTGAAACTTTGATCGGTGGCTATTTGAAAAGGAGTGTAACCTGTGATGGAGTGGACTGCATTATTATAGGCAACTTCTGCGAAAGGGAGTAAGTCCATCCAATCGGACTCTTGGAAATTAAGAAAGCATCTTAAATATTGCTCAAGTACTGAGTGACACCGTTCTGTTTGTCCATCCCCTTGTGGATGATGGCTAGATGTCAGTCCCTGAGTGGTCCCTAAGAGGGATAAAAATTCCTTCCAAAATGCAGACGTAAATTGCACTCCCCTATCAGAGATGATGCGTTGGGGTGCCCTATGCAATCTGTAAATATGCTGGATGAAAAGTTTTGCTAAGGCTTTTGCAGTGGGAATCTTTTGGCAAGGGATAAAGTGTACCTGTTTGGAAAACAAATCCGTGACCATCCAGACAACAGTATTCCCATTGCTTTTTGGTAATTCCACTATAAAATCCATGGCTATTTCCCTCCAGGGGGCAGAGGGATTTGCCACTGTTTGTAAAAGTCCGAGCGATTTCCCTTGCAACCTCTTTGCAGTTGCACACTTTGGGCAACTGACCATGTAACTTTCTATGTCCTTTATTATGGATGGCCACCAAAATTGTCATTTAATTAAGTGTAATGTTTTTACAAATCCAAAATGCCCTGCTGATTTTGTGTCGTGGCAAAGCTGCATGAATATGACTCTTTGGGTTGTTGGTATATATCACTTTTCCCCCACCCAAGGCAGCCCGTCTCTCATTGTGCACACATTTTTGTTTTTCTGGAACCATTTATCTGTTTCCAAACTTTTCCGGAATTCAATTCTTGTTTGGCTGCCCAGCTATGGTTTTAATTTAGCTTGGGCTCTGGTAGTTACTGGCACTGCCAGTTGTGATTCTACCATCATCGGTTTAGAGTCGGTGGCTCGCGTGCTGTTATATTGCCAGGAAGTTCTTTCCCCCCAGCAAATGCTTGAGCGTAAATTGGAACTTGTGAAAATGCTGGGACCAGCGGGCTTGCTTGGGGTTGAGCTTCCTGGGTGTTTTCAGGGCTTCCAAATTTTAGTCCACACCTGGAAGTGGATTTTGTTGCTTTCAAGGAACTGGCGCCACGTGAGTAATGACCAACGTATCCCATATGCCTGTTTCTCCCATATGGGCCAGCACTGTTCCGTTTCCGTGAGTTTCTTGGATGTATATGCACAGGGTTGCAATACCTCTTCATCGTTTTCTTGTAATAGTACAGCCCCCACTGCCACATCACTTGCATCCGCCTGTATTACGAAGGGCTTATCCATGTCTGGGTGCCTCAGTACTGGTTCAGCAGAAAAAAGTCTCTTTAATCTCTCAAACACCGCTTGGCACTCCATTGTCCATGTTAGTGGCTGGCTAGGTTTTACTGAGGATGCTCCCTTCGTTTTTAGCAAGTTCGTGAGGGGCAGGGCTATCTGGGCAAATGAGGGGATGAATTGGCAGTAAAAGTTTGAGAAGCCCAGGAAACTTTGCAGTTGCTTTCTTGTGTGGGGTGGTGCCCATTCTAATACTGCTCTGACCTTCTCTGGGTCCATTTCAATGCCCTGTGGAGATATGCGATAGCCTAGGTAGTCTATCCTTTCCTGGTGGAATTCGCATTTCGAGAGTTTGGCACCTATAAGTGGGTGGCTCGCAGTTTCTTTAAAACCGCTCTGACTAGGTTGACATGTTCCTCTTTTGATTCAGTGAAGATAAGAACGTCATCTAAGTAAACAAGGACCCCCTTAAATAGGTGCTCCCTTAGAATGTCATTGATTAATTGCATAAATACTGCGGGGGCCCCTTGTAATCCAAATGGCAAGATTTTGAATTGGTAGCACCCCATGGGGCAGTTAAATGCGGTCTTCCATTCATCCCCTTCCTTAATTCTCACGCGATAGTAAGCTTCCCTTAGGTCTAGTTTAGAAAAAAATGTCCCTTTCGAGAGGTGTGACAACATGTCCTTCATGAGGGGCAGAGGGTATAGGTTGCTTTCACTGATTGTATTCAGAGCCCTATAATCCTTGCATAATCGTAAAGACCCATCCTTCTTCTCTCTAAAGAGGACCGGGGCAGCCACTTAGGCTTGGCTGGCTCAATGAACCCCCTTTCTAGGTTTTTCTTTATGAATCTTTCCATTTCCTCCTTCTCCTTTGGGCTCATGGAGTATAATCTGGGCTTCGGGAGTTTTGCCCCAGGCTTGAATTCAATGGCACAGTCTGTGGGTCGGTGGGGAGGGGAGCTCATCCGCCCTCTCCTCACTGAAAACCTCAGCAAGGTCTCTGTATTCCTCTGGTATTTCTGGTAGTCCTTTTTCCTCTCCCATGGATGCTTTTTCTGTTCTTGATTCTGGGAGCCCCCCTTGGGATTTTAAGTCCATAGGGTCCCCCTTTGGGGATTTGATTTCTGCCGTCCTCCAATTCACCCAGGGTTTCCATTTTTTTAACATTCCATCCCTAGGATCATTGAACATTCCATGCCTGGGGTCACCACAAACGTTATGGCTTCCTCATGTTTGTCCAGGGAGAGGTGTATTGGGAAAGTGGCTAGGGTAGCTGGCACCCCCGCTGCTATGGACCCATCTAACTGGCCAAATGAGATTGGTTGTTCCAGTCTCCTCGATGGGATGCCCAGATTCCCCACTAGCGTCAGGCTAATGAGGCAGCGGGTGCAGCCAGAGTCTATTAAGGCTTTCACCTTCACAGCTTCGGGCATGGGGGAAATTAATATAGTCACTGTCTTGAGGATGGGTGCGATGCGTCCACTTACCAGGGGTTCACCCTCTGAGCTGTCATCTGAGGCATCCACCGGACCTGCGGTGTAGGCTGGAGTTCTTTCCCCCTGATGAGCAGAGGTGGGGGATTCCACAGCCTCCATCATTCTCATGGCAGGTTCTTTTGGCATAGCTGGAGACTTTCCAGATTTGCTGGCCGGTGATCTGTCTGGGTTGTGCTGGGGGGCTTTTGAGCAGCATTCTACAGCCCGATGCCCTTCTCTCCCACACTTGAAACACCCCATTTGCTTCTTGGCCGTTGCTGATGGTTTCACTGGTTCGCGTGTCAACTCAGGCGGTGAGCAGCTCCATTGTTTTCCTCGGCGGTGCCTCTTCAATATGTTGATCTCTGCTTCCTCTGCCATTCCTCAAGTTGGTGTGGGTCCCCTCGGGACAGGCAAGCATCATATAGGTCATAATTTAGTCCATCTTTGAAATGGCTAAGGAGGATGTCTTCCGGCCAGTTCAGTTTGCTGGCAATGGCCCAGAATTCTTGCATATATTCAGCTACCTGGTGTTTGCCTTGCCTCATTGTCTTTATCGTTTTGTGGGCTTTGTGATCAGCCAGGGGGTCCTCAAATCGCCTTCTCAGAGAGGTCATGAAACAGTTGAAGTCGTTGAACTCTGGGGCATTGGAGTCGTGCAAGTTCACCACCCAATCTGCGGCCGGTCTGTCCAGGGCAGATTGCACGATCCGGATACGGGCTTTGTCGCTGGGGATGTCCCGCCCGTATTCCTCCATGTAGCTGAGGACTTGGGTTAAGAAAAACCCCAAGTGTGTTGGCTCTCCCTTGAATTTCAGGTCCAGTGGCGGAAGTCTTTGAATGTACCGGTGCCTTCATTGTCGTTGGTAGTGTCTTCCATCCAGATCACCATCTGTGGGTTGGCGGGGACTACTGGATCAGGAGATATCCCCAGGGCTGCAGGTTCCACTTCTCCCTCGGTGTCTCTCCCTTTGTGGCTCCAAGAGCTGGGGCGGCCGTAGGGCTCAGAATTCTCCTCTCCTAGGGAGCTGAGAGTTGTCTTCATCAGATCGATAGCTTTCTCAAGGATCCAGCCCGAGTACAGTGCCCATCTCCCTTCCTCTTCACTTGCGTGCAGGGATTTCTGCATCTCCTGCTTCCATTCTGGTTGGTTGCCCCCCCTGTCTCAGGGTCACCTTTCTTGATTTCTTTTCCGACTCGCCTTTCTTTCCAACGCCCATTGACCACCAAGGTTTGTGGTCCTGTGTCTCCACCATCTCTTCTCCTGAGGAATCTGACCGCTCAGATCCCGACATCTGGCAGGGTTTCAGTTGGGGCAGCGGCTCCCTTTCTGGGGAGTTTCCTCCCTTCCTTGCTCCGCTATCTGACATGGTAATTTTTGCAAAGTCCCCCGACAAGTTTCTCCCTTCCAGGTGGACTAATTCTGCAGGTCTTGTCTAATGTAAGGACCCACCCCACTTTGCATCTTAAGAAGACAGAACTCTTGGAATATTTCTTCCTACAGGCATCCTTTATTAAGAGAAAATGGTTGCAGGTGTTCTAGACAAAACCTGGGGCCCAAGCCCTATGGTTCAAGGTTTTAAGGGGTCCCCAGCAACCCCACCCCACCCCACCATCTTTCCAGTGACAATCCCAGGCATTACATTTCCACCCCCTTTTTCCTCACTGTCGGTGGAAGGGAGACTTCAGAGAGGAATAGATGAAAGCTAATGGCCCCATTGTTATGAATTAGTCCTTTTGGTGGTATCCACATTCAATCCCTTTGAAGTTGTACCGAAGGAAGTGAGGGCCATTAAACCCCTTTGTTCACCCCCCTTCCCCTTCATCGTATGACAGAATCCAGAGAGGGCAGAAATGGGGTTTTCCATAGTCAATAACTAGAGATGAAATATAATTGGATTCTGACACATACCCAATTCCAGCAACCGTTCCTTATACGTTTTAGCCTCCAGACCTTTAATAATCTTTGTTGCTCTTCTCTGTACTCTTTCTAGAGTCTCAAGATCTTTTTTACATCATGGTGACCAAAACTGGATTCAGTATTCCAAGTGTGGCCTTACCAAGGCATTGTAAAGTGGTACTAATATATGTGATCTTGATTCTATCCCTCTGTTAATGCAGCCTAACACTCTGTTGGCTTTTTTGGCAGCTGCAGCACATTGCTGGCTCATATCTAAGTGATTGTCCACTAGGACTCCGAGATCGCTCTCACAGTTGCTACTATTGAGCAAGGTACCTATACTATACCTATACTTTTCTTTCTCTCTTCTCCCCCTCACTTTTCTTTTCCTTTTTCCTCTCCACTGTGTCCTACTATTTGTTTTTATATTTTATATTTTTGTATTTATGTTACAAACTGTAAAAAAAGAAAGAAAAGAAAAAAGTACTGGTTTTACTACCCCTTTCATATCCTCTCTTCTCTCCCCTCCTCCTTTTATATCCTCTCCCCTCTCCTCCTTTTATATCCTCTCCTCTCTTCCCCTTCTCCTTCTTTTATATCCTCCTCTATACTGCTAAAAAGAGTAAAGTAAGAAAACAACAGTGAAAGTTGAAGGAAGAATTTAGAAAATTAGACTTAGAACTACAAATAGACCCACAAAAGAAAATACTTAAAAAGCACATGGAGATAATAAAACATAAATTAAACTTAGTAGAGGCTGAAATAATGGCTCGACAGATTAAAAGGACTAAACAGAACTTTTTTGAAAATGCCAACAACCCGGGAAGATGGTTAGTATATAGACTGAAAAAAGCAAAAGAGAAAAAACTGATAAATGTTGCAAGACCGAAAGGTGAATTACAGTTTCAAACTGACACAATTAAAAAAAATATTTTTTATTTTTTTTTAAATATTTTTATTGGTTTTTTTTTAAATTTTAACAGAAAAAAGAGACTAATCATATCAAATCATAGTATTAAAATAAACAATCATCCATAAACAGAGCATAAATACATTTTCCAATGCATCTAATGATAATAACTCAACTGAAAATAAACATCTCAAACAAATAACCTTCATCCTTCTCTATCTCCATCCTATTATTCCCCCTTCTTATCAACTTCCACTTAAATCAATCTTCACTCCACCAAAGGCCACCCAGACAACCCTTTAGTAACAATAATTAATTATTCTTCCACCAACCCCAAATACAGTTGAGAAAACATCATATCTAAAATTATAATCCCTCCCTAACCCACGACTTCCCAGAATGCTTACAGGGTATAACAAAAGAAAACCCCACTACATCAAACATAATTATTGTATAATCTTAACAAGAATTTTAAACTATGTAATATATACATTCTCTAAATCAAAACAATCCATTAAAAAAAAACTCATCTTATTAGAATTAAACAAATGATATTAATGACGATAACAATATCAATAAATCCCTCAATTCAAAAAAAGAAAAATAGTAATAATAATAGTAGTAGCAATATCAATTACATTCTAAGAAAACTCATCTTATTAGAATTAAACAGATAATATTAATAACGATAACAATATCAATGAATCCCTCAGTTCAAAAAAGAAAAGTAATAATAATAATAATAGTAGCAATATCAATTACATTCTAATCAATTTAATTTCTCATAATATATCTTAATATATCTTCATTTAACCATCCTCACCAAAACCTTAGCTATAATATTTATCTTTAATTCAACCCATAATCTTAAATTAAGCTTAATTCCTTATTAAACAATTAACTCATCTTGTTAAAAATAATATTTATCATCTATAAATTTCATTTAATCAATCGACTTCTGGGCTCTCTCATCTAACAAACTATTTATAGCATTTCTAACTTACATTCCTTCAATTTTATCCAGTCTATCTATCTCATCATTAAATCAATCTAATGTCAAACCCAGATCATCAAAACAAATACATCCTTCGTCAATTTAATTATGTCAACCATTAAACATCTTCTCTTGCATCTTACTCCTAATCTTGGTCCTCAATTCAGTCCATAATTTTAAATTGCCAATAATTCCTTACATACAAGTTTAAATTTCATTGCTTCAAACGAACTCTAGGTTCGAACTCTAGACCTGATACACAGAAGACTTTTACGCAAGAGTTTAAAGAGATTAAAGCACTTTTGAAAGAGGCTTTTACAGAAATATTTACTATATGTGCTGGATACCTTCCTTTGAGTGAAGCTGAACAACTTACTGCTGAACAATTTATATCACAATTTGAATATGGAGAAGAGTTGGAACATTTAACTGGAATCTCTCCTTCAAATGAATTACAATCCTCTGTTGAGTATTATACAATACAAGAGAAATTAGGAGATCAACAGGGAAAGGAAGAGGATACTTCTGAGAATGGGGACTATAACTGGATTTTGCTTGATGAAAAGTTTATTTATGGAGAGGAAGAGGTTTTATTTCAAGAAAAGGAATTCTATCCAGTTAAGCACCAAGAAGAGGATTTAATTCACAAAAGAGAGACATTGTTTCACCTCAAGAAGCACTTAGGCTACAAAGTGAAATGGACTTTGTTTGATGAGCAGTTTATTTATGGAGAGCAAGAGGAATTGATTCAAGAAAGGAAGATTCAGTTTCAGAAGCAATTTATTTACGGGGCTGAAGAAATAACGAAGAGAGACTTATTATTTGAAAGGGTGGCCCTGTTATGGCGGCTTGTTTGGTTAACAATTAAAAAAATTATTAAAGACTTTTATGAGATACTTTACAACACAGAGGAAACTTCACAAGAAAAAATACAGGAGTACCTTAAAAAAAACATACTTACCAAAAATTCCAGAGAATATTCAAAACCTATTAAATGAGAAAATATCAATGATGGAGATAATAGAGGCCATAAAAAGGCAAAAAAATGATAAGACCCCGGGCCCTGATGAATTATCTGCGGAGCTCTACAAATCATTACAAGATATACTAAGCCCAATATTGAAAGAACTGTGTAATGAAATACTTTTGGAGGCTAAAATACCAAATACATGGACTGAAGCTAACATTACCCCAGGGCTCTGTTCTAGGCCCATCTTCATCAATTATTTGGACAAGGGGATAGATGGGGAACTCATAAAATTTGCGGATGACACCAAGCTGGCAGGAATAGCCAACACTCCAGAAGACAGGCTTAAGATACAGGAGGACCTGGACAGACTTGAACACTGGGCGCTATCTAACAAAATGTAATTCAATGGTGAAAAAGTAAGGTTCTACATTTAGGCAAGAAAAACGAAATGTACAGGTATAGTATAGGGGGTACCTTGCTCAATAGTAGTAACTGAGAAGGATCTCGGAGTCCTAGTGGACAATCACTTAAATATGAGCCAGCAGTGTGCTGCAGCTACCAAAAAAGCCAACAGTGCTGGGCTGCATTAACAGAGGCCACCCTTGGAATATTGCATCCAGTTTTGGTCACCACGATGTAAAAAAAGAGTACAGAGAAGAGCAACAAAGATGATTAGGGGACTGGAGGCTAAAACATATAAGGAACGGTTGCTGGAATTGGGTATGTCTAGTTTAACGAAGAGAAGGACGAGGGGGGACATGATAGCAGTGTTCCAATATCTCAGGAGCTGCCACAAAGAAGAGAGAGTCAAGCTATTCTCCAAGGTGCCTGAAGGCAGGACAAGAAGCAATGGATGGAAACTAATCAAGGAGAGAAGCAACTTAGAACTAAGGAGAAACTTCCTGACAGTTAGAACAATTAACCAATGGAACAATCTGCCTCCAGAAGCGGTGAATTTATTTATTTATTTTATTTTATTCAGTCTTGTATGCTGCTCCTCTCCGGAGACTCCAATGCTCCAACCCTGGAAGGTTTTAAGAAGAGAAAGGACAGCCATTTGTCCGAAATGGTGTAGGGTTCCTGCCTGAGCAAGGGGTTGGACTCGATGACCTCCAAGGTCCCTTCCAACTTTATTATTATTATTATGCTACCTTAATACCCAAAGAAGATTCTGACTTGATGCAAATTAAAAACTACAGACCAATATTGTTATTAAATGTAGACTATAAAATTTTCACTTCAATAATAGCAGAAAGTCATTACTAAAAGCCAACACGGGTTTGTCAAAAACAGATCATGCCAGACAAATCTTATTGCATTCTTTGACCAAGTGACAAAATTAGTGGACCAGAGGAATGCTGTGGATATAATTTACTTGGACTTCAGTAAGGCATTTGACAAAGTAGATCACAACCTACTATTTGATAAGATAGAAAAATGTGGGTTAGACAGCATCACCACCAGATGGATCCGTAGCTGGCTGACCAGCCGTCCTCAATGGAACCACATCTACATGGAGGGAAGTATGTAGTGGGGTGCCCCAGGGCTCTGTTCTGAGCCCAGTGCTCTTCAACATTTTCATCAACGATTTGGACAAGGGGATAGATGGGGAACTCATCAAATTTGCAGACGACACCAAGCTGGCAGGAATAGCCAACACTCCAGAAGACAGATTTAAGATACAGAAGGATCTGGACAGACTTGAACACTGGGTGCTATCTAACAAAATGAAATTCAATGGTGAAAAAAGTAAGGTTCTACATTTAGGCAAGAAAAACCAAATGTACAGGTATAGTACAGGGGGTACTGTTGTGTCCTGAGCCTGCGGAAGCAGGCTCGGGATGCTGCAATGGTCCTGGGCAGTTTCAAAAGCTGCCCAGGACCAGACGGAGTGGTGCCAGCGTGAAAGCACTCCGCAAAATGTAACTTTTCTGTCCAGGTATCTGGGTTGTTAAGAGAGGCCTGCGTGCTTCACAGTGTGCCTGATTCGATTCTGTAAAGCACAATAAAGCCTGTTGTTGAAGAAATGAACCTTGTCACTCCTCATTCCTCGAAGGACATAAAAGTGGCGATGAGGATGGGATTTCTTATGAGTAGAAGAAAAGGAAGCCGTGAAAGAACTCACTTTTGAAGTCCTGAAGAGGGGAAGTCGGCATTGGAAGTCAGCGTCTCAAGCCTGCCAGTACAGCTTCGCTGGAGGGTGAGCTCGGCTAAAACAAACCCTTCCCCCCATTTAAAGTGTAGAGGAGTGAGAGGAAGAGTTAACTGCAGAATGGCGAAGATTGGTCGCATTTCTGAGTTTGATATCTCCCACCCAGAAAAATGGGACTCTTATGTTGCAAGGGTGGGGAGTTATTTAAGGGTAAACCAGATAAGAGAAGATGGCTTGAAGGCTGCAACACTGCTGTGTGTCTGTGGTCAAGAAGCATTTGAAATAGCAGAGAACCTGGTAGTCCCTGCACTTCTGGAGAGAGTCACGTTTACTGACTTTAAAAAATTACTAAAAGAACATTTTCAGCCCAAAATGTCTGTGATTGCATGGAGACATACGTTCGAGCAAAGGGATCAGAGGGCAGGTGAATCTGCTAAGGACTTTATTGCAGCTTTAAGAAGAGCAGCAAAGCCATGTGAATTCAAGGATCTGGAAGAGAGGTTGCGAGATCGTTTCATTTGCGGGCTGAGGAACAGAGACTTGCAGCAGAAGATGTTTGCTAGAGAGGATGTCACGTTCCAAGATGCCCTGAGAGAGGTGACTGCTGAAGAAACAGCAGGGGGGGCTGTAAAGTCAATGCGGCCTAACAAGAACCTTGTTACAGTCCATCGGGAGGACGTCAAAGATGGAGAAAACTCAGATCCTGAAGAAGAAGTGAATAAACTTTACCAGTCAACAGGAAGGAAGCAGAAGGAACGTCTGGACAAGGTCCCCGCTGCCTTCAAATGCTTCGGATGTGGAGCTGAGTGCAGGTTCCGTTCTGCCATATGCAGAGAGTGTGGAAAGCGAGGCCACATCGCAGCCGTCTGTTTGAGTCATCAGAAGGTACAACTTCAGGAAGAATTGCGTCTGAAAGGTACCAGGGTCCCCAGCCAAAATAGGGTGGGCTTCTGCGCATCACGCAGGAGTATTTTGAGAACAGGTACACACAAGCCTTTAAAGAAAAAACTGTCCCTTAAGGCACGGTTGCAAGGGGTGCCCATTGCCATGGAGTTGGACACTGGGTCCGCTCTCTCTATTATTTCTAGTAGTACATTTAGAAAGAGTTGTGGAAGCAGTGGCCTTCGAGCCAAACTAAGACCATCAAACATAATACTTACAGACTTTCAAAATTCCAAAGTGTGTGTTAAGTGGGAGGCCACCCTTAATGTACAGCACAAGGATTTTGAAGGTCCCCTAGATGTGTTGGTTGTGGGGGGGAACGCACGAGCCTCATTGGACTCGATTGGTTCGAGTCCCTGGGAATCCAGGTCACGGGGCTGCACAATTTGCAAACGCAGAGCCTAGCAGAAGTCTGTAGGGAGTTTGCAGATGTGTTTAGTCCAGAACTTGGATCCTTCAAGGGGCCTCCAGTTTTGCTAAGGTTAGATCCAACCATCCGCCCATCCGGGTTAAGCCAAGAAGGGTTCCTTTCGCCCTAAAGACCAGGATTGATGCTGAACTGGACAAATTGCTCCAGCAAGGTATTTTAGAACCTGTAGATTCAAGCCCATGGGAAACCCCCATAGTAATGCCTTTAAAGGCTAATGGGGATATACGTATATGTGCAGATTACAAGTGCACACTAAATAAGGCACTTCAACAGCATGCTTACCCAGTACCTGTGGTAAGTCACATCCTGGCCTCCCTTAAAGGGGGGCACATATTTGCAAAGTTTGACCTGGCACAGGCTTATCAACAGCTGCCTGTTGATGATGCAGCTGCAGAGGCCCAAACTATTGTGACTCACAGAGGGGCATTTAAAGTCAAAAGACTGCAATTTGGTGTAAACGTGGCCCCTGGCATATTCCAGAGCGTCATGGAAAGCACGCTCCGAGGCATTCCTGGGGTCTGTCCCTACTTTGATGATGTCCTCATTGCAGGAGAGTCAGCTCAAAACTTAGCTGAGAGATTAAGGGCTGTCTTGCTTTGTTTCAGAAGAGCAGGCCTTAAACTAAAAAAGGAAAAATGCAAAATAGGAGTCAATTCCACTGACTTCTTGGGATTCAGAATAGACGCCCAAGGCATTCACCCCTCAGAATCAAAACTACAGGCCATCCAGAAGGCCCCATGTCCTAAGTCCAAGAGTGAATTACAGGCATTCCTGGGCCTACTAAATTTCTATCATGCTTTCCTGACTCACAAGGCTGCTGTTGCGGAGGCCTTACATAGGCTCTTGGACAAACAGGCTCCTTGGTTGTGGACAAAGGTCCACGGAAAAAGCTTTAATGAAGTTAAGGCCTTACTCACTTCTAATACTGTACTAGCTGATTTTAATGAGAAATTGCCTGTTTGCATTGCTTGCGATGCTTCCCCATACGGCATTGGGGCTGTTCTTAGCCACCTAAGGGCAGATGGGACCCAGGTCCCTGTGGCCTATTATTTCAAAACTCTGTCGTCTGCTGAGCGAAATTATGCCCAGATTGACAGAGAGGCTTTGGCAATAGTGGCCAGCATTAAGAAATTTCATGATTTCTTATATGGCTGCAAATTTACAGTCTATACTGACCATGAGCCACTTCTGGGGTTGTTTACTACGAATAAACAGACCCCACACATCATTTCTCCTCGTATGATGAGATGGTCCATTTTTCTGTCAGCATATGATTTCACACTGATTCACAAACCTAGTAAGGATATGGGTCATGCTGATCGCCTAAGTAGATTGCCTCTGCAGCATACGGAGCCTGCTCCTGCTCCTGCAGTTCATATTCTGTCTATTCAAGACTTACCTGAGTGTCCCCTCAGTGCTAGGGATGTGGCTGCTGAAACCGCCACTGATCACACGCTTACACGTGTGTTGTCCTGGGTATTGTCAGGGTGGCCTGACCAGTGCCCAGATGCTGTGTTCCAAAGTTTCTGGAAAAAGTAGCATGAGCTGTCCACTTTCAAAGGGTGCCTATTATGGGGTAGCAGAGTTGTGATTCCGACCTCATTGAGGTCTAGAATCTTGACCTCCTTACATGAGGGACATCCTGGTATCATCAGGATGAAAGCACTTGCACGTAGCCATCTTTGGTGACCGGGTCTGGATAAGGCTATTGAGGCCCAGGTGCATGAATGCCAAGTGTGTCAACAATCTTGCCCTGAAATGCCTCAGGCCCCAGTACACAGGTGGGAGGAAACCCAGTTCCCATGGTCTAGGGTGCATATAGATTACGCTGGGCCCTTTCAGGGACAATTCTTCCTGATTGTTGTGGACAGCCATTCCAGATGGCTAGAGGTTGTTCCTGTTTCATCAACAACTACTGCCAGGACCATCCAGGTGCTGCGAGGAATTTTTGGATCACATGGCCTTCCAGATGTTCTGGTTTCAGACAATGGTCCCCAATTTACTTCTTCTGAGTTCCAGGTCTTTCTGCAATCCAACATGATCCGGCACGCGACTTCAGCTCCCTTCCACACGTCATCTAACGGAATGGCTGAAAGAATGGTGTACACTACCAAGGATGCCCTCAAGAGATTGACTTACGGTAACTGGCATCACAGGTTAGCAGATTTCCTTCTTGCACACTGCACCACACCATGCACTTCAACCGGAAAGACTCCTGCTGAACTTCGTTGGGGCCGTCGCCTCATCACTAAACTGGACAGGCTGCACCCTGATAGGGTGGCTCCACAGGCGTCACAACCAAGGGCTCCAAGAAGACTGCAAGTGGGAGATCCAGTTTGGGCGCGTAACTATGGGCCGGGTCACCCCTGGGTAACAGCTGTGGTTTGCAAGGTCTCAGGGCCTTTATCATACAAAGTGACACTGGGTGACGGCCGTGTCCTTCGCCGGCACATTGATCAGCTGCGTGCGAGACTGGGTTTGCACCCTTCCGCTCCTGGCTCTGCTCTGGTGGGGGGGAGGAGGATCAGAATATGCATTCTGAGGAATTAATTCAACAGTCTGTCCAGGGTCCTAACAGTGCCTTGGGCAGGAATTTAATGGATGGGGAATCACCCCATACATCCACGATCACTACAGAAAGGGAGTTACACCGGGGGTATCCTAACTTTTCACAACCGACAGATAGTGCTCCAGACAGGGAGACTGACTGGGGGCATTCCAACAACTCACAAGACTCTAGTGAACTAGAATTCAGGGGGGAACCAAGGCCCAATTCTGCAATTGCTCCCAAAAGAAAGTCAGTGGAACAAGGGGTAGCCTGGGAGGTATCTCCTGACTCTGACACTTGGGGCACAGCCTTAGGGGGGTTGGGACAAGGAAGCAACCCAAATGCCCAGCACACTTTAGCTACGGGCAGGGGATTCGAATACTGTCTCCCCCAAGAAAGGTCCATTGTGGAACTGGGGACTACCACTCCGCCACAGTATGCTGCCTGGGACGGAGAGGCCCCAGCCACTCCGCAGGGGGGTGGGTCAACCAGGTCATGGGAGCAGCAAAGTCCTGGCCTGCTGAGCCCGGTGGGCAAGCAGGCAGGCCAGGCAACAGTTCCAGGGGCATCTGGAAATGTAGGGCAGCAACGCCTGGACTCACCTAGCCTGGTGGGCGAGCAGGTGGGCCCAGCATCGTCGTCAGGTCCGAGAAGATCGCAAAGAATGAAACGGCCACCCAAATACCTCAGGGCATTTGTTAACCTGCAGTCCAGTTTTTGGGGAACGAATTAGTGGCCCCCAGAGAAGAGGGGCCGTTTGGCTTCTCATTATTTTTGTTTTGGATACGTTTATTCCCAAAATGATAGAGGGGATTAACCCTAAACCAATAGTGGGTAACCCACATTCAATGCATTTGATGCATGGGAGTATAACACTCTCACTAGAGACCTCGTGTGAGCAGTGATGGGTATGTTCCCCTCTAAGGGGGAGGGGTGTTGTGTCCTTCCGCAGGCTCAGGACGCTGCAATGGTCCCGGGCAGTTGCAAAAGCTGCCCGGGACCAGACAGAGTGGCGCCGGCGTGAAAGCGCTCCGCAAAATGTAACTTTTCTGTCCGGGTCTCTGGGTTGTTAAGAGAGGCCTGCGTGCCTCACAGTGTGCCTGATTAGATCCTGTAAAGCACAATAAAGCCTGTTGTTGAAGAAACGAACCTCATCACTCCTCATTCCTCGAAAGACATAAAAGGTACTTTGCTCAATAGTAGTAACTGTGAGAGGGATCTCAGAGTCCTAGTGGACAATCATTTAACTATAAGCCAGCAATGTGCTGCAGCTGCCAAAAAAGCCAAGACAGTGCTAGGCTGCATTAACAGAGGGATATAATCCGGATCACATTCAGCAATTCTGTTAACTTCTACTCTGATTTTTTTTTATGACTGCTTATGGACATGCACAAATATTTAATCCATATAACCTCAGGAAAGACAAAATACAAAGGTTTATATTTTTCACTCATTCCTGGTGAGAGTTTAACAGCCATCCACACTTGATAAATACAATCCAGGCAGTTATAGGAAATGGAAAAACTCACAGGGATAATCCAGTATTTCCTCTATTATGGTTGTTTCAGAGAGTTCTTTTGAACAAAGAACAGGAAAAGAAAATATTTAAGCAGTCTAAAACTTCCATTCTTTAGCAAGACTAAAGTTTATATTATTATCAGCATTCTTTAAAATAAAAGTAAGAAAGTGGGTCTTTTTCTTGTTTTTCTTTTTTAGAAGAGGTATTGCCTCAGGTCAAACAGTTTTGCACTCTGGATAGGGAACAAAGCATATTCTGTTTACAAAGATTCCGTGGCTGATGTAAACAGTTGCTCACACTTAAGTGTTAGAGGCTTTTTCATGACTATTCTTACCCCTAGCACCACTCACACTCCCTGCTGCTCCTCCTACCTCTCAGACAAACAAACATACAAATCTTTCTCTTCTTAGTTTCCACTAGTGGAAAATGCTGTTGGATTTAAACTGATGCTAAATCAATACCAAGCTCACACTAAATGTAGCTAATCATCATGTAAAATATGTACTTATAAAATATGAATAAAGAAGAAAAGGAAAATGGTTATTTCCTATTTTTCTAATTACTTTTTAAAACATGCAAATACAAAAGCTTTTGATTTTGAACCATCTCCCATTTTATGACATATGTAGCTTGTATGTAATATTATGTTGCTATCTACCATATAAATCCAAATTTGTGTTTCTCCTATATGGAAAAAGGTTATGTTCACTAGCAACCTTTGGACAATGAAAGTGTCACTGTAAAGATAAATGAAAAAACAAAATTTAGTATGGGATAAAACATAACAATCCATTTGTAGTGGATATTTAATTCTCTGAAAGTTAACTCAGAGTAACTCTCGATCACATTGTCCCATAATTCTATACCTAACTAACTGAACACAGGAACATATGAAGTAATACTGTTAAACACTGTAAATACTGTTAAGTATTTATGTTCATTATCATCTATTCTGAAAGCAAATATCTCATTGTAAGAAAACTGGTTGAAATCCTTCCTTCCTTCCTTCCTTCCCTCCCTCCCTCCCTCCCTCCCTCCCTCCCTCCCTCCCTCCTTCCTTCCTTCCTTCCTTCCTTCCTCCCTCCCTCCCTCCCTCCCTTCCTTCTCTTCTATATCTTCTAACAAAATAGCATTCACTTTTCAGTGCCAGAAAAGTACATGTAAAGTATCCACTATAGTTTGCACATCTCCTCTATATTTTCATTTAGAAAAAGGAATCAAATGATCAGATATAGGAGAGGAATACCTGATCTAAAAATGTGAACTATATTAGATTCCAAGCTAAATACAGGTCAGCAGTGTGTGATGTGACTACAAAAGGCCAATACAATTTTAGGCTTCCTTTAAAGCATATACAGGTAGTCCTCAACTTATAACAGTTCGTTTAGTGACCATTCAAAGTTACAACAGCACTGAAAAATGTGACTTATGACCACTTTTCACAGTTAAACATACCCAGGGCTTTTTTTCTCATAAAACGCCCAGAACAGAGTTCTGGCACCTTTTTTGGATGGAACCTTGTAGGGTAGGCAAGGTAGGTTGTATGACGTGTGTGAGTTCCGGCACTTTTGTTTTTTAGAAAAAAAGCACTGGACATACCTAATTCCTGCAACTGTTCTTCATATATTCTAACCTACACCTCTCTAATTGTTGTTGTTCTCACGTGAAGTGTTAATACCATTTTACAAGGCCTTGGTAAGACCACACTTGGAATACTGCATTCAGTTTTGGTCACCACAATATAAAAAAGATGTTCAGACTGTGGAAAGACTGCAGAGAACAACAAAAATTAGAGAGGTGTAGGTTAGAATATATGAAGAACAGTTGCAGGAATTAGGTATGTCCAGTGCTTTTTTTCTAAAAAACAAAAGTGCCGGAACTCACACACGTCATACAACCCACCTTGCCTACCCTACAAGGTTCCATCCAAAAAAGGTGCCAGAACTCCGTTCTGGGCGTTTTATGAGAAAAAAAGCCCTGGGTATGTTTAACTGTGAAAAGTGGTCATAAGTCACATTTTTCAGTGCTGTTGTAACTTTGAATGGTCACTAAACGAACTGTTATAAGTTGAGGACTACCTGTATATGCTTTAAAGGAAGCCTAAAATTGTATTGGCCTTTTGTAGTCACATCACACACTGCTGACCTGTATTTAGCTTGGAATCTAATACAGTTCACATTTTTAGATCAGGTATTCCTCTCCTATATCTGATCATTTGATTCCTTTTTCTAAATGAAAATATAGTATTATGCAGTATTCTTTCATGTTACCATTCTTAGTCCATGCCGTCATCTTACCAATATTTTGTTTGTATTTTTTCTTATATTCTAGAAAACTATTCCAATCAGTTCTGTGCAATCAATAAATTTGCCTCATGCACCAGACCCATCCTTATTGCAGAAGCTTTGATGAACAGTTTTACATTAGTTTTCAAGCCAGCTTTGGACCCATATCATAGTTATGTTAGTTGGCCTACAGTTAACTATCTAGAATGCCTGCAGGACCCTGTACCTAAAAACTGTCTTATGATCAGATCTATTTTGTCAATAGCAAGACAGTCTACTAAATATCGAACAGTGAGAAGCAATAATGTTACTTGGCAGTTGTTGTTCTTAACAAACTCATGCTGATTTCAATTGCTGCATTGTTTCCAAGGTATTTCCAAGATTCCTAGATATCGATGTTGGTCAGTTGGTAGCTCTCTGAATCCCTCTTTCCCTTTTCAGAAAAAATATTTGCCTTCTTCCAGTTAACTTGTACTTTACCCCTTCACAATGCTCTCTTGGAGAAATAATGCATTAAATTTTATTAGGACTCTCAGCAGTTTCTGCTAGAACAATGATGCAACTTATACATTTGAGTATAAGTACAGAAGGTTTTAACCTAATAGGAGCTCCCTGTACAACAGTTACTTTTAGTTTCCATCATGCTCCTTTAACATGCTGGGATTTTATTTCCCAGAAGAACACGTATGTACCTGTTGGAAATGTATTAGCCTCAAAAGGATCTCACTGAGCTGCTCTTTTCTTCCATCTTCATACATTAGGTAGGGGCTTTTGAAAAACCCCAAGTTTTGATGTGGTTGATGAAAATTACACTGTGGCATTACTAAGGATTGTAAGGAAAGTAGGTTCAGTCACAAAATAATTTCTGATTATTTGGTTAATGAAAGACCAAAGCAGTAGTCAGTCTCTCCAAAGAGGCTGGTTTTTGTTTATCTTCCACATATGTAGCTGAGGATAGTGCTCAAGGGGGGGGGGGTTTGAAGCAAAAGAAGGAAAACCAAGTGGGAGGCCCAGAAGGTTCCCTTCCAATGAACTCTGAACAGTATGCTGTTGACCTAGAGCTTATTCAAACAATTAATAAGTAACTGGCTTAGCTAAGGGGGATATATTGATTTTATTATGTTTGGTTGTTGCCTTTTACTTCATTTCCCTCTTTTTTCATTTTCTTAGTAAGCTCCTTTTTATATCTAGAGTTTTAGCTTCATTATTTTCAAAAAGGAAATTTCTCGATAACATCCAAGGGCAAGACTACAAAAAATAAATGATCCAGAAAGATATGTCTTAATATTGTGATTAAATATTGTAATAACCATATTGCACTTATTATTTTTTTTCCCAGATTTTAAGAACCAGTTGAGTAGAGTCCCCTTTTGGTTATTTCGTGTTGGGGTATGTTTTCCATTTCTATTTTATTTATTGATTAAATTTCTATACCACTCATCAGATTTGCTTGCCTCTGAGCAGTTTATAAATAAAATGATAAAATTGTATAAAAACTACAGTTTAAAACAAAATTAAAAAGCTGATTAAAACAAAGTTTAAAAGAACAAATGCAGAATTAAAGGCCAGAGGAAGCACTGTCAGTCCATCAACAATTTCAGGGGTTGCATGGCACTCTTGGACCCCAGACAGTTGGCAGATCTTAACACTCCTCTGGAAAGCCAGCAGAGTAAGGACTTGCCTCACCTCCAGGGCAAACTGTTCCAGAGGGAGGAGTTGACAACAGTGAAGGCTCTCTCCCTACACCCAACCAGTTGAAATTATTTAACCCAAAGTATTTATAACATGCCTTTCTTACCTGCCTGGGTTGGATATATCAATAAAATTGGAATGACCCAGAAGCAAACTGGCACCCAATGTATCTCACATAGGAGAGGTGTTTCAAGTGCAACCCAATGGGCATCCAAAACTACCCATGCCACCCAATTCTGCACCAGCTGCAGCTTCCAGATACTCATCAAAGATAACCCCATGTAGAGCACATTGCTGTAGTCAATACAGGAGATGACTGAAAGAAGAGACTCTCAATCAAGGAAAGGATATAACTGACACACAACACAAAATTGAGCAAGGCCCTCCAAGTCATGACTGCAACATGCTCCTCAAGTCTGAAAGGGCTGAGACTCAGCTGAAACAGCCGAGGCAACCTGGCCCAGAGCAACTCAATTTGGCAGAGCAGACAAGAGGAGAAGCCCTAGATTCAGCCAAGGCAGCAGCCCAGCAGAGTGAATGAATTAACACCGCAGCAGCCTGAAGCAGGTCAGCTATCAGAGCAGCGGCCCAACATCCCATCCCAGCAACTCAGTGACAATGTGAGGTTAGCCCAGCAGTAAGGCGGAGGTGTGGAGGGGACACGGTGGGGACTAGTGCGGCCCAAGAAGACAAAAGAGTGAACAGATGATAACAGGTGACTAGCATCAAAATGAGATGAGAGGTGGAGAGAGGTGGTGAACCAAGTTCCTACCTGGCCATCCAAGTTCCAGAGAGAGGCTAAGAATGACCAGGCAGGCAAGGGGCAAGTAGGTAGGGAGGACCCCAGTAGGGCAATAAGGTAGGGAAAATAAAATAGTAGGGAGGAAGGAGATAAGCAGGGAACATAGGGCTAAGAACTTTTTTCTAACTTAAATTTTTTTTACAATTTAAACTTATTTTTTTACAATTTTAAACTTATTTTTTTTAAAAAAAATTCTTTAAATTTTTAAACTAAAAATTGATAATTTTTAATTTTTAAAAAATATATTTTTATTTTTTTTAGAAAACAAACAAACCCATGGGAAAAGAGACTGACATTGTTGTCACTTGCAAAATATGTTATATGTTTGAGCTTATTCCCATATATAATCCAAATTACATATGTACCAAATGTAAATTATATGAATTATTAGAAGAAAAAATAAAGGGTCTAGAGGCAACTCTAGCCACTCTGAAGCTCAAGCTTCAAAGCAAAAAACCCCAACCTAAGCAAAATGATCACACCCAAATTGAACACAATAGGGAACAAACAGCTTCCGAAAATGATGAGCTCATACGTGAGCCAAAAGAGGAAGATTGATGGCCTTACAGCCAAGAGCACTCCCTCTGCTACCTAGTCCAGCCCCTTTGGAGCTGAACAATCGATTTCATAGCCTCCCCCCTAGAAGAAAGCATGCAGACACCTAGAAAAGAGGCATCATCAAGTGTCTCTAGAAAAGAGACAGCAAGTGCTCTAGTGAAAGGTAAAAAAGTAGCTCAGACCTCCATAAAAAAGAGGGGGGGGGACAAGCACTGGTGATAGAAGACTCAATTCTCAGGGGAATAGAACCAGCCATCTGTGGACTAGACATTCAATCTAGGGAGGTATATTGTCTACCTGGAGCAAAAATCAAAGATAAAACTAAGAGCCTCACTAAAATAATAAACACCACAGATTATTACTCCTTTCTTCTCCTACACGTGGGGGCAAATGACACAACAATGAATCTGAAAACAATAACAACAGATTATGAGCAGCTAGGGAAGAAAGTTAAGGAGTTAGGAGCACAAGTAGTGTTTTCATCTATACTTTCAACAAAAGGGAGCAAAGGATCATAGAAATGAACCACTGGCTTAAGAATTGGTGTCATCAACAGAACTTTGGATTCCTAGACCATGGACTGCACTACCTACATGAAGGGCTCTTGGCAAGGGATGGACTGCACCTCACAAATACCTGAAAGAATGTATTCAGAAAGCAATTGACTCACCTTATCAGAAGAGCTTTAAACTAAAAACTCTCCATGAGGAGAATGACCATGTCATGTTAGAATTCAATATAAAACAGATACAAGCAAAAAAGCATAACCAAACAAAAGTCTTAGACTTTAAAAGAGCTGATTTTGACAAACTCAGAGAGAATTTTCATCCCATTAAAAATATGATTATAAAAGCTCAGTCTACTTCAATACCACTGCAAAAGAAAAACAAGAAGACCAAGGAAAAAACAGCATGGATAAGAACTTTCAAACCAGCTGAAAGAAAAAAGGATAAGTACAAAAAATGGAAACAAGACAAACAACTAAAAAATGCCAACAAATTGCCTGAACCTGCAAAGATGGAGTTAGGAAGGCTAAGGCTCTGAATGAATTAAGATTTGCAATAAATGTCAAAAACAATAAAAAAAGTTTCTTTCAACACCTAAAAATCAAAGAAAAAAGTCAAAGAAACAATTGGTCCACCAATAGGAGAAGACGGCAAGGAAATAACAGGCAGCAGAGAGAAAGCAGAAGTGCTTAATTCATTCTTTGCATCTGTCCTCACTGAAAAGGAAAATACAAACCAACTTACTAAAAACAAAACCTTAAAGACAGATTAGGAATGCAAATTCAAACAAGCAAAAATAAGGTAAGAGAATATCTGTCAGTTCTACACAGATTCAGATCTCTGGATCCTGACAGATTACACCCCAGAATTTAAAAAGAACTGGCAGATGTGATCGCAAAACCTTTGAACCACATCTTTCAAAGTTCTTGGAGCACATGGGAACTACCTGAGGACTAGAAAAGAGCTGTTACGGTCCCTATCTTCAAAAAAAGGGGGGAAAAGATCTAGGAAAATACAGACAGGACTTCCAGTTTTGCGCAGTAATGCAAGTAGCTGAGGGATTGCGGGTCTCTGCACTCTACAGCTGATTTCTTTCTGTTTGGGGACCCTAAATGGGTCTAAAGTTGCCCTGGAGAGATGACAAAGAAGAAGGGAAGCCCCACTGACTATGGAGAAATGACATTCAATCCACTCATTTGGGGAAAGCCCTCCAGAAACCAACAGAAGAAAGGCTAGCTTTACTTCAGAGTCTAGCCCAAGCCCAAGCAAATTAAATTTTTATGGGGGACGGAAATAAACTGAAATGAAATGAATATAAGACTTAAATCTGGGTAAGTGTGAAATTGGTGGAATTAGTTAAGATTTTCTTGGCAAAAGATTATTGATAAAAACAGAAGGCAATTTCCTGTTTTGAAAACTGAAAAATGAACTGGTGCTGACATCTAGTGGTGAATGAAAATGTACAATTATAGCTGCTCTAATATAGGAACTGGTAAGCCCAGGAAAAAATAACTTGTTTTTGTGACCGTCAACGCTTTAACTAAACAAAGAACAGCTATAATAAAGAAAAGAAAACATTTTGGGCTATCTACAAAACGAGAATCATAAAATTTAGAAAAAAATTGACCTTCCTGGATTAGAAATATTTATTGAACTGTGACTCTAAAACTGTTTGCAGAGAAATGAAAACTTTGATTTTTGGCTATCATGAAACATCAGAGATCTGCAGAAAAAACATATAAAGAAAAAACAAATACTTTCCAGGAGGAAATGTATGCTATGTTACAACTAATACAAATGACAATGACTTCAAACCACAAGGAAATTAAAAATAACTTTGAAAATTTAAATGAACACATTTTCAATTTAACTTCACAACAAAAAAACTCTCAGAAAATAAAAAAGAGAGCGATCAAGTAAAGCAGATAACTGAACATAAACCAGAGGAAAGAGATTCAAAGATGTAATTCAACAATGGAAGGAACCATGATTTAACCCAGGTGAAGAAAAACTTGCAGGAAATATTGGACATGGAAAAGACAACTTATACTTCAAGTTTGCAAAATACGTCTAAGGACAAGAAAAAAGGTTCAACAAAATGGATTACAGAGCTGTCAGGAGAACTACGAGAACTTGAGAGACAAAAAGTGATAAGAGAAACTAAGAGAGAAAGAAAGAAAAATATTTTCAAGGAATATGAAGGGGCAAAACATTCCCACAAAAACATCTTACTTGACTCATCTCTTGTACTTACAACAATATTTACAAAACTGAGCATACTGATTAGGAAAAATGTTTGGAGGAAAAAAAAAGGCTAAAGTTAGAATTAAGAAATTAGATGATAGGATTTATCAGATGGAATATTTAAAGATTAAGCACTTGTTTGAATATGGTTAAAGAAATAAAATTTTGTATATAAATGAATTTTAGTTTAAGAGGGATAGGCTCCTCAAATAACATAGTACTTTTTTATGATATAAAAAATATAAAAATGTTGGAATGATTTATATGAAGTTTTAGATACTTAAGTGTAATGGATTTTGAGAAAATTTAAATTAATAAGAATGTTTTGAATAGTTCTAAAAGATTAGCTGTGGATCTATTAGACGGAATTCTTAAAGATTAAATATTTGTTTGAATATGGTTAAAAAGAATAGAAAAATTTTTGGACATAAATGTATTTTAGCTTAAGAGGGACATGTTTTTCAAGTAGTATATTATTTCCTTCCTTTTTTCTTCTTTTTTTTTGTTTTAACATATGAGAAATGTAAAATTATTGGGATGGCTTGTATAGGAAAAAGATTTAAATACTTAAGTGTAATTAACTCTAAGAAAATCTTAACAGGTAAAAATGTTTTTGAATATTGTGGGGAAAAAATTTAACTAAGAACTTTAAAAACAGGATCTATGACAAGGTGATTAAGATGATTAATTAGAAAAGAAGCTTCATACCAATGTAGTTGTTACTTGTAGAAATACTAGAAAAATGTTTATATTCAATTGTTATCTATTAAAATATTAAGAAATGTACTGATTTAAGGTTGATAAAAGAGAATCTTATTGGAAGAAGAGAAAATCAAGGAAAGCTACTATGTGGATTACAGAGTTATAGAAACTAATTATTATTGATTGTTTGTAAATATAAACCCAGACAACATACTGTTAATATTTATCTCTCCTTGATTAGTTTCCATCCATTGTTTCTTGTCTTGCTTTCTGGTGCTTTGGAAAATAAATTGACCCCTTCTTCTTTGCAAAGCCCCTCAAATACCGGAATACTGCTATCATGTCACTCCTAGTCCTTCTTTTTTCTAGAGTAGCCATACTCAGTTCTGCAACCATTCTTCATATGTTTTAGTCTCCAGGCCTTTAATCATCCTAGTTGCTGTTCTCTGCACTTTTTCCAAAGTCTCAAGAACTTTTTTTGTAATGTGATGATAAAAACCGGATGCAGTATTCCAGATGTGGCCTTACTAAAGTTTTATAAAGCAATACTAATTCTTGAAGTGATTTTGATTCTATGCCTCTGTTTATACAGATGTTTTGGGATGGCTTGGTTGTTGGCATTGCTTGATGCAGTTCCGCATTTTGTTCCCAGGCCATATACCCTTGAAAACTGGTTTGATCTGGTCCTGACACCTCTGGTTTCTATCAGGAGTGCCTCCCCACTCTTACCATTTCTCTTATAATAATAATAATAAAGTTGGAAGGGACCTTGGAGGTCATCGAGTCCAACCCCCTGCTCAGACAGGAAACCCTACACCATATTCAATGGAGATAGCAAAATGCTAAAAATTAATAAAAAGTTGACTTATTTATTTTGGTTCAATCTTTTCCAATAAGAGGGAAGGTGAGCCACAGACAACTGTGAAATGGACAATAAAGAGTTCAAGTTTAGGACTGGAAAAAAGATTATAAGGGAATATATACTATTTTAAATGTGTTTTAATCTCCATGCCCAAATGAGCTATGTCCTAAAGGACTGAAAGAATTAGTTCAAAATCAGATTGAAATTTTACATCTTATCTCTGAGAATTCTGGTGAAATGCTAAGACAACTGAAAAAGACAAATGTTGCCCTATCTTCCGAGAGAGACAAAGGAATGCATTGGGAATTATAACTCAGTTATATGACACTGATATCTGGGAGGATTCCAAAGTAATCAAATGTAATTGGGAGAGCTGTAAATGTAATATCTTGATTTTAGTAAACAATTTGGCAAAAGTATCCTACAACATTCTAAGGATTAGTTAAGCAAGGAATGGGTGATATCACAGGTAGATGCTATATAGCTGGCTTAAAAATACTCCAGAAGCATTCATCAGCAGTTTCTCATTAAATTGGAGGGAGGCATGCAGTTGGATGCTCCAAGATTCTATCTGGAGTTCCGTATTTTTAAAAATATTTTTATTTATAAATTGGATGAAATGGTGGAAAAAATACTGATCAAATTTGCAGTTGACATAAAATTGGGTGGAACAGCTCAAACTGATCTTTACTACTCTACTTTCCTTTAGCCCCTTCCTTCTCCCTGGCATTTTAAGCACAAAAGCTGAAGACGGCAGATCTGACATGTCTGCCGATCAGCAGACATGTCAGATCTGCCGTCTTCAGCTTTTGTGCTTAAAATGCCAGGGAGAAGGAAGGGGCTAAAGGAAAGTAGAGTAGTAAAGATCAGTTTGAGCTGTTAATAGGCCCTCACAACGAGTTGCAATCTTCAAGATTCCTTCTCCTGGGTGGTCCACAGCCATCCAAAAGTCATTCTGGGTTCTTCCTAAGTGCACCTGTCAAATCCAGGGAGCAAGGCAGCCATAGTCCTTAACGGTACTACATCTACATGAAGGGAAGTAAGCAGTGGGGTATTACAAGGCTCTATCTTAGGCCCAGTACTCTTCAATATCTTCCTAAACGACTTAGATGACAGAATAGAAGGGGAAATTATCAAATTTGCAGATGATGCTAAGTTAGCAGGAATAGCCAACACCCTAGATGATAGGCACAAGGGCCAGATGGATCTCGACAGACTTGAACATTGGGTCCTATCTAGCAAAATGAAATTCAATGTAGACAAATGTAAGGTCTTACACCTAGGCAAGAAAAACCAAAAATACACATACAGATTAGGTGAAACCTGACTTAATAGCAGTAACTGTGAAAGGGATCTTGGAGTCCTAGTGGACAATCAATTAAATATGAACCAGTAGTGTGCGGCGACAACCAAAAAAGCCAATACAATCCTAAAGTGCATTAACAGAGGGATAGAATTAAGATTACATGAAGTATTAGTACCACTCTATAAAGCCTTAGTAAGACCATACCTAATATACTGCATTCAGTTTTGGTCACCACACTATACAAAAGATGTTGAGAAGAGCAACAAAGATTATTAGGGAACTGGAGGCTAAAACATATGAAGAACAATTGCAAGAACTAGGCGTGGCTAGTCAAGTGAAGAGAAGGAATGGGGTGACATGATAGCAGTATTCCAATATTTGAAGAACTGTCACAGAGAGGAGGGGGACAACCTATTTTCCAAAGCACCTGAAAGCCAGACAAGGAACAATGGATGGAAACTGATCAAGAAGAGATTCAACCTAGAAATAAGGAGATATTTTCTGACACTGAGACCAATCAACCAATGGAACAGCTTGCCTTCAGACGCTTTCAAGAAGAGACTGGGCAACCACTTGTCAGAAATGGTATATGGTCTCCTGCTTGAGCAGGGTGTTGGACTAGATGACCCACAAGGTCCCTTCCAATTCTGTTATTCTGTATTCTGTAAAGAACCAGCTCTGGCAACAAAAACAGCAGATCATAAATAAGAGAAAGAAAGGATTTCACCCTATAGCAGTCATTAGGGGAGGACCCCAGTTACTGTTTTTGAGCAGGGTTTCACCTAATCTGTACTTGTACATTTGATTTTTCCTGCCTAAGTGTAAAACCTTGTTTTTCTCCACATTGCATTACATTTTGTTGAATAGGGCCCATTGTTCAAGTCTGTCAAGATCTTTTTGGATCCTGAGTTTGTCTTCTAAGGTGTTGGCTATTCCTGCCAGTTTAGTGTCATCTGCAAATTTGATGAGTTCCCCTTCTATTCCCTCATCTAAATCATTTATGAAGATGGTGAAGAGTACTGGGTATCATGGCCCCCTCAGGGGCCAATTCAGAGGAGGAGGAGGAGGACAAGGAATGGGAGTTGGGACTGTCCAATAGGGAAGGCATGCCAGGCCCCCTCAGGCATTGGAGGAGGTGGTCAACCAGACAGAGACCTGCCTGCCTGCACAGACACGGGAGGATCGGCTGCTGACCAGAAGTGGTGCTGATAGGCAGCCAGTCTCCTATGATGAGGAACAGCTGCCTACTCCACTGATTCAAGGCCAAGGAGAGTGAAGCATAGGCAAGCCCAGAGAAGGGCTACCAGGCCACCCCTCCTCACAAGGAACACCTGGAGGGGAGTAACTTAATGAGAAGCCATAGAGAGTTAGTCTTTGCCAGGAACAATTGTTTGCTTTGATTTAGATTCCCCCGGCTTTTACTCGTGCCTGTTGCTGTTTGCCTTGCCTGGCTTGGAAGATTGCTCTTCGCATTTTGTTTTGGACCTTGCTCTTGTGGCCTACATGTGGCCTTTGCTTCATTGGGACTTTGGAACTGCTTATTTTCTGGGACCTGTTTCTTGTCCTGATGGCTACCCTTGTATTGTGCCTGGACCCTGCCTGGTGGATTGGACTTGGACCCTGGATGTTGCCCTGTGAGCGTACTCCTACTCTGTGGGCTTTTTTTGTACTACCAGGGCTATATATGGGAGTCTGAGGGTGGCTGCCTTCAGGATAGTGTGAGGGTGGAGCCTTACCAGTTGTTGGAGGGCCGTTGGCTGGAACATTTGTTAAGAGAAATAAAGAACTCTCTAGAGCAGGGGTGTCAAACTCGCAGCGCCACGTGACGTCTCATGACATATTGAGACCTTTTTCCATTGTCAGCAATGGGGTGGGCGCGGTATTGGTATGATGCATCCGGCCCATGGGCCGGCAGTTTGACACCCCTCCTCTAGAGGCCTGCTTTGCTTGACCACCTGGGTCATAACACTAGGCCTAAGATGGAATCTTGTGGTACCCCACTGCTTACTTCCCTCCATGTAGATGTAGTACCATTAATTGTACTCATTGAGTATAATTTGTCAGCCAGTTACAAATCCACCTGGTGATTTATCCCACATTTTTCTAGCTTACCAGGAAGTAATTTGTGGTCTACTTTATTGAATGCCTTACTGCAGGGGTCTTCAAACTTGGTCCTTTTATGACTTGTGGACTTCAACTCCCAGAATTCCTCAGCCAGCGTGCCTGGCTGAGGAATTCTGGGAGTTGAAGTTCACAAGTCATAAAAGGGCCAAGTTTGAAGACTCCTGCCTTACTGAAATTTAAGTATATTATGTCCATGGCATTTTGCTGATCTACTAATTTAGTCACTTTGTCAAAGAATGAAATAAGATTGGTTTGGCATGATCTGTTTTTAACAAACCCTTGCTGGCCTCTAGTTATGACTTTATTTGTTTATAGATGTTTGCAGATCTGTTTTTTGATTATCTTTGTCATGGCTCCATTGGAGCCCAGTTCAAAAGAGGAGGAGTTGGAACTGAAACTGTCCAACAGGGATGGCACGTCTCCCTTGGCATGTTTGGAGAGGTGATGGAGATGGTACTGTCCCAGGCCCTCAAGCATTAGGGGAGGTCATTGACCAGAGGGAGAACTGCCTGCCTTCACAGACACAGGGGAGGATTGGCTGCTGGCAAGCAGTGATGCTGATAGGCAGCAGATTCCTTCTGATGAAGAACAGCTCTATCCCCCCACTCAATCCAAGGGCATGCATTGTAGGCAAGCTCAGAGAATGGCTGCAAGGCTACTTTGGAGAAGTTCACCCCACCCTTCCTCACAAGAAATACCTGGAATGGAGTGACTTAAAGAGAGGCTGTGGGGAGTTACTCTTCGCCAGGAACAATTGTTTGTTTTGGTTTACACTCCCCTGGCTTTGACTCATGGTTTTGTAAAGACTTTACACCTGATTAAAAAAAAGGCAGTTCTGGTGGCCATCCCTAAAAAAGGACATTGAGAGCTATGTAGCAAATGGCCCCATTTGTGCCTTAGCCAAACAACAACAAGGGAAAACCCCAGGACTCCTTCAAATCATGGCTAAGCTGTCAGTACCCTGGAGAGAGATCTCCATGGATTTCATAGTGGAAGTCCCTGAACAGTCAGAAAATACCGTTATATGGGTCATGACTGATTTGTTTTCTAAACAAGTACATTTATCCCATGTCCAAAAATTCCATCAGCATGGAGTTTAGCCAAATTATTTTTACATTGTATTTACCGATTACATGGAGCACCTAAATGCATCATTTCGGAGAGAGGAGTGCAATTCACTTCTAAGTTTTGGTGGGCCTTCCTTAACCTACTTGGGACTGATCAGGGGCTTAGTTCCAGTCACACACACCCCCAAATAAATAGGGTGTGTGTGAATGAGTGAAGGCAGTATTAGAACGGTACCTCAGATGCTCTATTAATTATCAGCAGAATGATTAGACTGACTTGTTGCCTTTTGCAGAAGTGGCATATAATAATTCTGTACATAGGAGCACAGGATTCATCCCTTTTAGGGTGGCTATAGGTCAAGAGTTTAAGCCTATACCTCAACTACCTCTAAATCAGGGGTTCTCAACCTTGGCAACTTTAAGACTTGTGGACTTCAACTCCCAGAATTCCTCAGCCAGTCTTAAAGTTGCCAAGGTTGAGAACCCCTGCTCTAAATGACCCTCCAGTGCCATCGTTAAAAGAATGGGCCTCCCAGTTATGAAATATATGGCCGGTTATGAGAAAAGCCCTTGCAGATGCTCAGGAGGCTTACAAGACCCAGGCTGACAAGAAACACACAGAACCCAAACCATTCAACATTGGTGATCGTGTCTATTTCTCCACCCACTATTTTCAATCTCTACAACCTTTTAAGAAATTAGAACCCAAGTTTGTGGGACCTTTTCCCATCAAACTTACAAACTCTGTGACAGTAGAGTTAGAATTTCCAAAGTCCCTTCGTCCATCCTGTGTTCCATTGTAATCTATTGAAATCTGAGATCATTTCCCCTCTTAGACCAAACCTTCCACCACCTCCCGAGCTATTAATGGTCGAGGGGGAGTAACATTTTGAAGTTTGAGAAATCTTAGATTCACACATGCATAGAGGAGAGCTTCAATATCTATTAGCATGGAAGGATTTCCCCAAAGTTCAGAATGAGTGGGTGAATCATTGCCATGTTAGAGCTCCCAGACTTGTAAAGTGGTTTCATAACCAATACCCTGATAAGCCTAAAAAATGTTTCCCTTTATTTCATATTTTTCTTTCTCTCCCTGTTTATTATGTTTCCTTCTGCAGGACTGACATCATTTCTTTGGGGGACAGCATATCAAATCCACCATGCTGGTGTCCTGCCATTCAGTTGGGGAGGGGAGGAAGGTTGCTGGCATTTTTTTACATGCTTTTGCTGTAATTCCTTGGGAATTAGGGAGGGGAATTGTCTTCGGAGATGAAGCAGACTCCTTCCCAGCTGGTTCCAGCCTGGTTCCAAGGCCATCATGCCCTGAGTGTGATCTGTTATCTACACAACACCTTAGTGTTCTCAAAACAATCCTGCAGCATCACATTGGCTGCTAGTGGACTGGTTAGGTGGGCTGAGTTTGGGGAAGTGAAAGAATTGTTTTGTGCTTCACATGGAACCTTCAGATTCTGCCTGACTTTTCTGCATCCATCCAGGTAAAAGTTATTTTGGTTCACCTTAATGGTTTATTTATTTTAAAAGTTGGATAAAATCTATTATTATGATTATTATGTTTCAACATGGCGGCCACAGAGGAAGCTTGGTTACATCATGGGAAGAGAAGTTGCTATTAAACTAAGTTATCTTAAACTAAGACAAAATGGTAAGAAAAGATAAAGAGGGAAAGATAAGTCAGAAAAATAAAAAAGACTGAAGAAGAGAAAAAGCAAAGAGGTATCTGCAGAGCAGAGAGGAGAATCAGCTGTGGGGTGAAGAGGAAAGCTGACTGAGGGCAGCACAATGACTGGCAGAGAGGAGAAACAGGAGAGCCAGTGAGATAATGGAACAGGGAGGAGAGCCAGCCAGGGAGAGAAGAGGAGAGCTTACTGTGAACCATCCAGGCAGCTCTGTTTGCTGAAGGAAGCAGAACACCGGCGTGACAAACCAGCAAATGGGAGCCACGTGGCTGCAGAGCTGTTGAGGGTGGTGAAATGCTGCAACACAGTAGACTAGGGCCTACAGCTGGCAGCAGACCAGATGTACAGACGTCGGTAGACCAGGGCCTACAGACAGCAGCAGACCAGGTGCTACCGATGGTGATAGACCAGGGCCTACAGACAGCAGCAGACCAAGTGCTATGGATAATGATAGACCAGGGCCTGCAGACAGCAAAAACCAAAAAGAAGGATTTTCAAACAACAAACTCATAGAACAGGGGACTGATACTCTTGTGATATGCAATACATGTTCCACATATATACTAATGCCCAAAGAACACCCAATTATACATGCATTAAATGTAAACTATGAAAACTACTGGAGGAAAAAGTAAGGAACATAGAGGCAACTATGCAATCTACAAAGAAAGCTATACCTAAACTGAACCAATTAATGAACAGATAACTCCCAGAGGATTTGGCGCTACTGATAAACTCTTGGAGGAAGACAAGTGGAGGTGTGACATACATAGAAGGAAACACAATACTCAAAGAAAGAAGCAGCATACAACTAACAAACCCCTTTTGCCCAATCCAACTCAACCAGAAACAGCTCCACTAAACTGAGCAATCAATTTCTCCCCTTAGATGCAGACCCACAACATCCTCCTCAAAGGAAACATGCAGACACCTAGCAAAGAAACAACTTCAAATATCCCTTAAAAAGTCACATCAATAAACACATCAGAGATAAACAGAAAAGCACCCCAAACTGCAGCCCCCCAAAAAGGAAGGTGAGTGTTGATAATAGGAGATTCTATCCTCAAAGGAATGGAATCAGCCATCTGCAGACTGGACATACAATCCAGTGAGGTATGTTGTCTCCCTGGAGCAAAAATCAAAGATGTGGCTGAGAACCTAACCAAAATAATTAGACCTACAGATTACTACCCTTTCCTCCTCCACCACATTGGGACAAATGACACAACAAAGAACCTGAGTACAATAGTGAGAGATTACAAACAATTAAGCAATAAAGTTAAGAAGCTAGCAGCACAAGTAGTGTTCTCATCCATACTCCCACGAAAGGCCAACACCCACTGAGGGAAAAGAGAATTCTAGAAATAAACCATTGGCTAAAGGGTTAGTGTTACCAAGAAAACTTTGGTTTCCTGGATCATGGACTGCATTTCCTATGTGAAGGACTCCTAGCAAGGATGGGCTGCAACTCACGAAAACAGGGGGAAATGTACTTGGAAAAAGACTGGTACAACTCATCAGAAGGGCTTTAAAGTAAAATTGAGGGGGGAGGGTGACCAATCTTTAGAATCTCTAGAACTCAAAACCAATCAAAAATCTCAAGAAAACAAAACAAACAATGAGGTAGGCAGAGATGAGAAAAAAAGAAAAACCCAAACAATAGTTAGGAGATGCAGGAAACATGCCCACGAACAGGCATAAAAGACTTAAATGCTTATATACAAATGCTCAAAGCTTGGGGAACAAACAGGGTGAACTAGAAGCAATAGTACACAATGTACACAATAGTACACAATGACATAATTGGCATTAGAGAAACCTGGTGAGACAAAACCCATGACTGGAATGGACTGATAGATAGATACACATTGTTCAAAAGAAACAGGTCTACAAAAAGGAGAGGGAGTTGCACTATATGTAAGAGAACACTACATATCTACAGAAATGCACATGATCCAAGATAAAATCTCTCCAGAATGTATATGGGTCAATATGAAAGGGGGAAAAGTGACATTGCCATAGGTATATATTACAGGCCACCCAACCAATCAGAAGAAATAGATGAACTCTTTGCCAATCAGTTAACAAACGTATGTAGGAAACATACCACAGTAGTAATGGGAGACTTCAACTATCCAGATATCAACAGGGAGACAAGCTCTGCAGCAAGTGGGAGATCAAACAGATTCTTAACCAACCTAGCCAACAACTTTGTCATCCAAAAGGTGGAGGAGGGAACTAGACGTAAAGCCATACTGGACTTAGTTCTAATTAATAGAGTGGAAGTGATAGAGGGTGTTGAAGTTGCCAGAACCTTGGGCAAAAATGACCACGTCATACTGGAATTTAATATAACACAAACAGAAGCAACAGAAAACAATCCAAACAGTGTCTTGAACTTCAAAAGAGCTGACTTTAACAAACTCAGAGAGAACCTAGGAAAGATCCCATGGATGAAAATCCTACAGGGGAAAACAATCCAAGAAGTGTGTGAAACTCTGAAAAATGTGATCATAAAAGCTCAGACCAGCACAATACTACTGAAAAAGAAAAACAAGAAGAAACAAAGCATGGCTGCACAAAGATTTCTTTGACAAACTGAAAGACAAAAAGGACAAATACAAAAAATAGAAAGAGGGGCACATAACTAAGGACAATTATCAGCAGACAGCCAGAACATGCAAAGATGAAGCCAGGAAAACAAAGGCTAGGAATGAACAAAGACTTGCAATAGAAATCAAGGATAATAAAAAAAGTTTCTTCCAACATATTAACAACAAGAAAAAAGTCAAGGAAACGGTAGGTCCACTAAAGAGAGAAGATGGCAAGAAAATAACAGGCAACAGGGAGAAAGCAGAGCTGCTTAACTCATACTTTGCATCAGGCTTCACACAAAAAGAACTATAGCCTAGCATACAAAAAAAACCACTGCAAAAGACAAATTAGAAACAAACATTAAAATAAGCAAGAAAATGGTAAGAGAACATCTATCCGACCTTGACGAATATAAATCACCAGGGCCTGACAGATTAGATCTCAGAGTTCTGAAGGAGCTGGCAGATGTTATCTCAACCATTGCACCACATCTTTCAAAAATCCTGGAGTCCCGCAGTCACGATATTTCGTAATTTTTTCCACTTCTTTTTCTTTGACTCTTGCATCTCCTGGTACAGCGATATCAATGAGCTATACGCTTCGGTTCTCTGCAACTGCGATATCTGGCATGTTGTGTTCCAAATGGCGATCTGTCTGTATTCAAAATTATTATATTATTATTATTATTATTATTATTATTATTATTATTATTATTATTATTATTATTATTATTATTATTATTATTATTATTATTATTATTATTATTATTATTATTATTATTATTATTATTATTATACTTGTATCCTGCCTCACAATCACAAATTGAGTTTTGGCAGCTAACCAAAAGGCAACAACAAACTTTTACAAAAATATATACGTTGTTTTATCTGGTTAGACAGGAGAATCAAAACAGGAGAAAGTAGTCTCTCAGATAAACAGATTTGAACCATATAGATCCTCAAAGATGACAATCATCATCTGGAATTTCACCTGGCTTCTAATAATATGATAAAAGCAAAGAGATAGGAAAAAGAGAATAAAATGAGATATCTGCTTATGCTAGTCAAGATAAACCTTGTAATGGGTTTCACTGTAAAAAAATAATTTCTCAAAACTTGATAGATGGGAAGTAGATAAAAGATGAGAAACAGTTACTGGGATTTCATTAAAAGTTACTTTTTGATTCTATTGTTATGACAATTATTTTGAACCTACTGTCAAATGAGATTGTATTTTCAGTTTTTCTTAGGAATAAAGAGATTAACTGTCAGATATACCAATGTTACTTGAAAATAATATGATTAATCATGTGATTTAAGTATTTTTAAAATAATTCATTTGAAATTGAATTATAATCCTTCACATTGTTTAAATATGTTTAGGTAAATAAATGTTATGGTAATCAAGCTAATATTTCTTTTTTTTTTAAAATATTTTTTATTAATTTTTGACAAAAAAGAAAAAAGATACTCAAATCAATCATAATATTAAAATAAACATAAACACAACACAACATAAGTACATATTTCAATACAACTCAACTGAAAATAATCATAGACCAGCTTTACCAAACATTTAACATTGCTGCTCAGAACCCCCACCACCACATCCCCCCTAACCCTAACCTCCCCTCACTTACCAACTAACTACGTACTTCTCCCCCCTTCTCTATCTCCGTCCTACTAATCCACCCATCTATCCCTACCTTTCCCCCTTCTTATCTACTTACATCAGCCCTCACTCCTCCTTTCTCTTTCCATCAGATGTGGTGCCCAGAGGCCACCCAAGCAACCCCTTAATAACAATAATTAACTATTCCACCCCAATTACAGCTGAGAAAACATAAAATATAAAATATAAACTTATAAATCCTCCCTAACCCCCCCCCCGGACTTCCCAGAGTGAATACAGGGTATAATAAAGGAAAACCCGCTTCATCAAACAAAATTATTATATAATCCTAACAAGAATTAAAAAATATACTACATACAATCTCTACCTTACATTTCTCAATTCTAATACATATCTAATCCCAAACAGATCACCTTGTTAAGAATAACAAGTTTCATTTACGTATCTAGTCCATCAATCTAAGTCAAACTTTTAAAACACTTCAATTCATTAAGAGGTTATATAGAGTCACCGTAAACACGTAATATCAGTAAACCCCTCAATTCAAAAAGTATATTCTTAATCAATTTAATATATCATCCAATAAACATCCTCTCTTCGTTTAAATCTTCCCTTCAACTTCCTTTCATACATTTTACTCATAAACTTAATATTAAAATCAACCCATAAACTTAGATTGCTTTAGTACCTTACATATAATTTAAATTTCACTTTTCAAGCAGTTTCTGGGCTTTCCCATCTATCAAATAAACCCCATAACAGATACAAACTAATTACACCATTTCCAGCTTGCATTCCTTCAGCCATCAAATCACATAATGCATATCCACCAATCTGTATTGTCAACCCTTAAATCATTTCAGTCCAAATACATTCTTCCATTACTCATCTTCTCTTGCACTTTGTTCAGAATCTTGAACCTTGAATCCATCCATACTTTTAACTTGACTTCTGGTGGCTTCGCTGGCGTCGCTGGAGTCTCTACTGTGAGGCTCCGTTCTCTGGGTTTGTAAAGCCGCTAACAACAGCGCTCATCAGCTTTTTGTTGCGGTGGAAAAACCCCTCTTCGGGTAAAGAAGAGGTGTAGAGCCTCAAGAGCAAGGTTGAGCCCTTCTAAGATCCCTGGAAAAAATTTTCAGGGGCAGAGAAGGTGTGTTCCCTAGGCACTTATAATGCTCCTGCCCAGAGACGCTTCTGTCGGCTGACAGAAATAGACGTCGCGACCGCCTCTGCTTTTAAGAGAGAATAATAAGGATCTTATACAGACGGAGTGAATACAGGAGACCTTTGAGTATTGCAAGTATTTTGTTACTTTGTTTCTGCCTTTGTACTTATAACTTTTTTGAATCAACATAATCCCTTCAAAATGGCGATTGTTCTTTGTACTCAGTGAAAGTGAAGAAAATGAAAGTGATCAAAGCGCTGGAAAGTGAAACTGAATTTTCTCCTCTCTTTTTGAAGTGATGCTTGAGAGACTATTTAGACTTGAATTATTTACTAAACTATAATGCAAATTGGATTTTAAAAGAAATTGAGAAGGGAGGAATTGGCAATTTTTAAAATTTTTTCTTATTCTTTCCTTTTTTTTTTAACTATGACTACGAGACAAAAGGCAGCAATTGCGAAGGCAGCTATGCCCTCTCCAGGGCAGCTTGTAAAATCACAATCTGCTCCTTTAGTATCTCAAGAGCCTATACAGCCTCCTCCAGAAATGCTTACAATGAAAGATTTACAGTCTGCATTAACTGTTGCATTATCTTCAGTAAATGTTGCATTATTTTCAGTTAATGATAGGTTGGATAAACTGGAGGATAAACTGGAGAAAAAGATGGCAGAACAGAAAAAAGATTTTAAAGCTATGTCAGAAGCTTGTAATTTAGAGATGAGAGAAGATATAGTTGAAGCCATGAAAGGAGTATGGAACTATACTATTGGAGCTGATGAAGAAGAAAAATTGGAAAATGTTGAGCAACAAAGTGAGGATGCACAGGACCAGGTTATTATGACACAATTTCACCAGATGCAGTTTGCTGTCAGAATTAGAGGATTTAAAGAGGAACTGCATGCAGTACTGAAAGAATTTGCTACAGGAATATTAACCAGATTCTCTCCTCCAAATGAAAATGATTTGCAATTGACTGTTGAGTACTTTATAAAACAACCTATACAAGAAGAGGACAGTACTCAGAATAAAGAGGATAAAGGGAAATGGTTTGATTGTATTGGGGAGGAAGAGGATTTGTTTCAAGATAGGAAGCAGCAAGAAGATCAGGATAAACAAGGACAAAGATTTGAAATGTTATTGCAACGAAATTATATGGTCAAGAGAAATAGAGGATTAATGCCTAGGTTAAGATGGTTTCTATGGATTCAAAAAATACTGCAAGGAAAAAAGAGAGACTTATTACTTGGAAGGGAGGCTCTGTTTTCGAGATTTGACTGGCAAAGGAGAAAACCCCGAATTCGACTCAAGCTAATATTTCTAAAGTTATTATGAGTTGATAGAATAATGAAGCATAATACTAAATAAATTATTCCTTGATATGATCATATTACAGAATTTTCTCAAAAACAAATCAAGAAAGAATTTGAAAAACAGGTTAAGATTGTTCATAAAGGAATGAAGAGTACAGATAGGAATGAAAAACTGTTTTCTACAAAGACAGAAATACAATAATTTTGCAATGAACTGAACTGATCTTTGCTCAAGATGCTCATGATTATGAGAAAAATTACATCTTTATCTATCTAGATAATCATCCCTATCTTGTTTGTAGAGGAATATTGGCTGCTTAAACATAAACTAGACATTAGTCTGGGTTCAACAACATGCCAAATGATGACTAAGCCCAATAAATCATGTAGGTATTTCCCCCCAAGGATAAAAAAGGTAAGTAAAAGTAGGCCTTCTATCAGCCCATGCAAAGCTACTTCTCATCACCTTCCTGCAGCTGCCACACACCTCTCCCAATTTTCCTAGCACCTTCCTGATCCTTTCTGCTGATCTCCACACCTCCTCCAATCTTGTTTAGAGCCTTGTCCATTATTTTAGGCTTGGATTCTACCCATTGTATCTAAAGTCTGTTAAATACTGTCAATTGGGAATTGACAGTATTAAAAAGAAATAATATTCTTTGTTAATATAGTACATTTAAGATGGGGTGGACTGGGGCTTCCTGCAGCCCCAAATCATATTTTAATTAGATATTTTAAAGCAGATATATAATCAGACATAAAAAGAAACTAAAGGTAAATAAAGGTAAATAAAAGGTAAATAAATAAAGGTAAATAAAATACAAATGAATGAACAAGGGATTAAAGATTTGCAAATATTATAGTTCTCTAGTATATCATTAAATCATTATGACCAACTGAATATATTATACTTTTAAACAATTTAAAATTGCTATTAAGCTCTAAGCTAAACATGAATAGCAAGAACCATACTCAACAATATAAATTACCAAATAAGATCAAATAAGAATTCAATCCATGTTACTAACAATCTGTTCTGATTTGGATAACTTGTAAAATTGAAATGTAGATTCTATTTATTGAGAAATCCAACTTTCCAATGTGGTACAAATCCAGGCATTAAGTTGTAGTCAAGGAAAGTTTGAACTGTATATGTGAGTTTTACTTTTAAGATACAAAGTTAATCTAGATGTGAAAGCATGTCCTCACACCTAGCCATTCTTCTAGTGAGGAGATCAAACAACCTTTCTTCTTTAAAAATGTGACTGTATATTCTGAGGCAGTTGATATGCAATAGGGGCAAATATCTGTAGCTCGGGTGTAGGATGAAGGCGAAGGTTTGTTCTCTGAGCTTGTGGGTTGGTTTCCGAACATTTTGTTACCAGGCTAGGTAACATCTTCAGCAGAGTTTAGTGTCAGTGTCAGTGTTCTTCTGTTTATAAGGGCTTCAGGTATAGATACGTCAAGTGAGGGTCTTGTGATGGGGAGGAGAAGTGCTGGTGGGAGGGGGGTTTGCATGGCTTGGTTGAAGATCGGTGCTGTCTCTGGTTGGCTGTGCAGTTGATTTGGATTCTGGGGGGGTTTGTAGGTTCAAACTGGTATTGTTTGGGGTCAGTGTGGGTAGAGATTAAGGATTTGGGATCATGGTGTTTGCTAGCCGGTGTTCGTGGATCCTGTTTTTTAATTAACATAATGTTTGTCCCACATAGAATTGGTTGCAATCATTACAGTTGATTTTGTTGATTAAATTATTTCTTTCATCCTTCTGTGTCTTGTCTTTGGTTCTGGATAATTGCTGGCAGAGTGTGGCTATGGGTTTGTGGGCTATTGCTATCCCTAACGATTGGAGAATTCTGGCTGTCATTTCTGACACCTTTTGTATATGGTAGGATTACTTTCTGTGTGGTGGTCAGCTGTGTGATGTGTTGTGGTTTGGGTGCTGTGTGTCAGAATACAAAGTTTTTTCAATAGCCATTATGGAGAAAGACATCAAGCAGCCATTTCTCTTCTGCTTTTCTTAGTGTTGTGGTATGGCAGCGTGTCCTGGCCCTTCTGTAGAGGGTCTGGACAGAGCTTCTTTTGTGTGCAGTGGGATGGTTGCTTGCTTCCCATTGGGGTACGTTGTACTTGCTTGTAAATTTTCCTGTTGAATGTGAAGTATGTGTTGAGGCATAGATCCAGGAGTTTCATGATGGTTTCTGTGGATATGGAATGTACTGTAGTGGCATCATCTTTGTGGGTATGATGTTTAGTGAATAGATGGTGTATGGTTTCCATTTTTCCATTCCATTTTTCAAAAATGGAAAAAGAAAAACAGTTAACACCACTAGAGAGAAAGCACATACAACCACAAGATTCGACCACACCCAGGTTCTACAGACTTCCCAAAATACACAAGAACAAGATCCCCTTATACCCAATTGTGTCTCTACCTGGAACACCAATGTACAAACTAGTAAAAGCCCTGCAGAGGAAACTCAGACACCAGGTCAATGACTCAACCCACTCAATAAACCCCCCCAAACAATTTTTCCAATGCATCAAACACATCAAGATCAACAAGGCAGAAATTATGGTTTCCTTCAATGTCACTGCTCTCTTCACCTCAATTGACATCGACCTGGCTAAACCACCTACTCACTAAGCACCATATCCATAAAGATGATGCCACTACAGAACACTCCATGTCCACAGAAACCATAATGAAACACCTGGATTTATGCCTCAACACATACTTCAAGTTCAATGGGAAAATGTACAAGCAAGTACCAGGTACTACAATGAGGTCTCCCATATCAGATCTTATAACAGAAGCAGTCATGCAACATCTTGAATCCATAGTTCTACCCACCATCCAGCTGAAATTCTGGACACACTACATTGATGACACCTTCGTCAAACACTCCCAAATTGAAGAAACACAGCACCTATATAATAACATATTCTCTGAGATCAAATCTACATGCAAAGAGGAATCACACTTCCATTCCTTGACATTGACATAAGTAGAGTGGACAATGGAGAACTGGCAACCCACGTCTACTGCAAACCTACAAACACAGACCAGATCCTCAGCTTCGTAAGCAATCACCCCACCGCACACAAAAGAAGCTGTGTCCAGACCCTCTTCAGAAGGGCCAGGACACATTGCGATACCACAACTCTAAGACAAGCAGAAGAGAAACAGCTGCTTGATATCTTTCTCTGTGATGGCTATCGAAAAAACTTCATATTCCGATACATAGTACCCAAACCACAACACACCACGCAGCCAACCACCATGCAAAAATTAACCCTATTATACAAAAGAGGAGTGTTGGAAATGATAGTCAGAATTCTCCAACCCCTAAGGATAGCAATAGCCCACAAAGCCATAGCCACACTCCAGAATCATCCAGAACCAAAGACAAGGCACAGAAGGATGAAAGAATCAATGTAATCAACCAAATCAACTGTAACAATTGCAACCAATTCTATGTGGAACAAACATCACTTTAATTAAAAACCAGGATTCATGAACATTGGCTGGCAGTCAAACATCATGATCCCAAATCCTTAATCTCTACCCACACTGACACCAAACAACACCAGTTCAAGCCTACGAATTTCTAAGAATCAAAATCAACTGCACAGCCAGCCAGAGACAGCACCGACCCTCAACCAAGCCACACAAGCCCCGTCCCCCACCAGCAACTCACCTTCCTTTCCTGACCTGATATAACTTGTCACAAGACCCATCATAAGCCTGATGACCCCTGACCCATCACCAGACTCACTTGACATACTCACATATGAAGCCCTTATAAACAGAAGACCACTGACATAGACATCCCCTAAACTCCACTGAAGATGTTACCTAGCCTGGTAATGAAATATTTGGAAACCAACTCACAAGCTCGGAGAAGAAACCGTTACCTGCATTTGGGTATATTTTGTAGGAATAAGTGGTTTAATAAAATTCAGTAACAACACTGCAGATTGGAATGGAAATTCAACTTGAATATACAAATCACTTCTTTTGTAGCCCTTAGAAACATAATAAAATCAGATATGGAGATGATGTCCCAGGTACTCCTAGCCAATTCCCTTGCTCAGTGCAGGATCTGATAAACCATTTTCAGCCTCTGCATGAAGATCTCCACTGAAGGGGAATAGTAGATTCTCATATCACGCAAAGGATTGAACTAGTTGATTTCCAAGGTCTTTTCCCATCCTTCCTTTGTTTCTATGGTCTTCAAATATAAGGAAGCCAAACATTCTCTATAAAAAGTCTCAATGAGTTGTCCAGATCTTACTCAGATGTAAATATACTTCTGGCTCCGATCATTGTATTAGTTTTATTCTCCTCTTGTTCTCTTTGACGTATGGAGAGTCTGTATCTGCAGTAGACAATTGAGAATTTTGATTTTTCTGCATTCCTATTTGCACAAAGAACCTTCATAGATCAAGTCTCTATTACATACATACACTCTTTACACCTGGAGGAAGGTAAGTTAACATAATATTTCATGTTGGGATGGTGCAAGAGGCTTCTCCCCACTCCTGCCTACACTTTATTGACTTGCTCTGTTACCTATTTTAATAATATCTTCTTCAATTCAAATATTTGCATCAGACCTCTCCTCAAAAAAAGATGGCAAGGCTGGTGGGCTCTATTCTATCTCCTTGCATATTGGCACTGTGTATATAATTGCAGATACATAAAAGATTTTTTAAATCCTTAGGACAGAAATGAAGTATTGAAATGAAAGCTTTTCATTCTTGACTTCTGGTTTATCGCGACTAAATTAAGTTTGGAAAGCACAATATGCTTACATAAACTCTACATTCTCATTAGTGGAAAAAATCATGAGTGGTTTTGGCTAAAGTTCCATCTATTTGGGAAAGAAAAGTGTAAAATTGTGTAAATGTAATGAAAAAGCAGGTGTTTCAGTTTAAAACAAAAACAACAAGAATCACAATAAGGAATATCTTTACCTTCTGCAGTATTAAATCTTGGGGTAACCAATTGAAGCTAAACACTTGAGATTCATGACCAATAAAAGAAGATTTTTAATTATAAAAACAGATTTGGGAATTTATTTCATTGCTTAGAAGGCATATGGTCTTAAATTGGTACTAGGAAAATTCCTGGAGGATAAGAGCTTGAGTCTTGATGGCTGTCTGCTCTTAAATGAAATCCCAATTAGTAGGAAACAGACGTTACTGACCACCGTGATATTCAGAATGTTAGTCCTAATTCAACAGTCTCTTTCAAGGTAAAAGAGGATGGAATAAAATGAGGAATGTAGCTTTGGGACTAGCTTCTAATCACAGTATTCTGGATGATGGTTAAAATCATCACAAATGTTGCAGTGTTCAGTTGTTTTCCTTATATCTTTCCCCAAGTGCTGAAATATCACAGAATGTCTGATGGAGTCTGTGGCAACTGAAGAATTTTATCATTGGATATTTGCTTGAAAGTCTTTAAATGGATTTTCATTGTAAAATGGCCACCTGCAAGGGATATTTTAGTAGATTCCTGCATTGAGCAACTTGTTGGACTTGTGCTCCCTCTTGAGAAGCCAGGACAATCCCAATACTTTAAATACTATTTATCAAAGGTGCACTTTAGTTATAAATGTTTTGCAGCCATAGCATCAGTTCATAGGCCTTAGGAAAGAGAAATTAAATCCATTGTGGGGTTCATGATGAAAGACTGTTGGGTGACTTTCCAATTGCTACAAAAACATTTGCAAGAAAAAATACTTTTAAAAATTTCTTATAAAATGTATCAAGGAATACATACCCATGTTATACATAAAGAATATTTTTATGTTTACAACTCTTAAGTGTTGAATACCAAATGCCAAAATTAAGCTAATAATTTTGTTAAGAATGCCTGAGCTGCATCCTACTATTCAATCACAAAGCTGTCATTTTTGTTTGAAATGCACCAAGGATATATTTCCATGACTATTCTAGCTGCACTGTCCAGGTCTCAACATAATTGCAGCTGTAAGATCAATCTAAAAGCGTTCTTTGAAGAATATACCAGATATGATGCTATCCTCTCTGGGTGTGTTCACAGTTGCTGTTACTTGTTTAAATACATCTTTATAGATTGCTTTAGAATGCATGTTTCCTTGTGGAAAATATAATAAGCCTCCATGCTCTTCTCCTGCTAAAGGCAATATTCTCAAAAGTGCTGCTCTTTGATGAAATTATTATTGATTATAAAGTCAATGCAAGATTAGGTAACCAGATGTAGTATATGTATTTTAAAATGGACTTCTAAAACCTGCAACTGGCAGAAATAATAGTGAGGGATTATGGGTGGGAGCTATGATGATTTAGAATAAAATTTTGCATTTCTTTATAGCTTGCTTTGGAATATAAAACATGTAATTGATGATATATTTAAAAATAGAAAAATAAAATGATCAGAATTCTGGATTATGACTTTCAAATAGTAACACTAAGACATCATATATTACAATGCAATGAAATAAAATGATAAAACAATGTCTAAAACATAATATTAACAAAACAAATCCAGTTATGTTTGGAACACTGAACAGCAGAGATACAAGATACTAGTAAACTACAAAAAAATAATTTTGGTCACAATTTTTGGGAAATGATAGCCCAGATATATAAACCTACAAAAGCACTAATAAGAAGTAATAATTCTATATGGTGCTTTACTGATTCTATTTTTTAAAAGGCACTTTTAAACAAATAAGGATGTTTATTATCCTTTCTTCTGATTTACTTAGTTATAGAAACATTAACAACAAATGATGAATACCCACATCCAAAGGATGTATATCAGGGGTGAGCAAAATTAATTTTCCCAAGGGCCCATGTGAGAAATTGGAGCTGATGTGGAGGGTCGAACCAATATGCTGAACTTAATTCTGCTTAATATTAATTTTATCAAGCAGCAAATTATAGTTTTGATTAGCTGTTATTAATAAAAATACATGTTAGGATAAGGCTATGAAAATGTGAAATAGGTCAAATATAGCAGTAAAAATAGTAAAAAAATTAATCGTTATATTACTCTTTAATTTTATTTTAAACATACTTAAAATACTTAAACATACTTTTAACCTTCACAAAAACAATGAAGATGTGTATGTTTTGCAGTGTGTTAAAGACAGCAATTAATTAACTTTATAAAAAAGCAATAAGTGCTTTTGACGTTTTTCAATTCAGTGAGAAACATCCAGTCTGTCTTGGCTTGAACAAGGACACCGGTCTGGTTGAATGATGTCTGAGGTGGATATGCGAAGGAGAGCTGACAGGTGATCATCAGTATATGGATTTGTTGTATTTCATCACTGAGAATATTCATTCATAAGTATGTAGGTAGATCCAAAGAGAACTAATATCCTCTGACCATGCCTCCTTGTATGTGGAAAGTTGTCTTCCTTGAGAGAAAAGTAAAAATCCAGCAGTGATGCTGATTTAATGTGCTTTGTCAGGGATGCATCAGATTGCAGGTCAACGGGAGTTGGAGCTGAACATTGTTGGGTGTCTTATCCACACTGCAGGTAAAGGAAGTAAAAATCTTGTGCATTTCACCCTCAGCTGTTCTGAAGTTTTGAAATCGCCTTGAAAACTCCCCTTGCTGTGCACCTAACATGGATGGGTACCTAGGGAGGTGATCAGCTGATGGCGTGTCTTCATTTAGTGTTGGCAAGTTGAAAAGAGTGTTGTCCTCCATTTCGTTTGAAAGAAACTACAACTTTCTCATGAAAGCCTTCACAAAGCTGTACATTTCATGTACAAAAAGACATTGCATTGTATTTAATTCATTTATTAGTGCAGTCACATCAAAGCAAATCCAAAATCTGCCATGCAGTCTGCTTTTCTCTGCATTGAATTTCAATTTGTTGGAATCCTTTCCAAGTCTCAAAAATAACTACAGAGTACTTTTATAACTACTTTATAAAGAAATAATAGAGAAAAGAAAATGAATGGTAGAGGGGATTGAAGTTGCAGGAACTTTTGGGGAGAGAGATCATGTCATTAGAATTCAACATAATGCAGACACAAGCAACGGAACATAATCAAATCAGTGTCTTAGACTTTAAAAGAGCTAATTTCAATAAACTCAGAGCTTGGGAAAGATTCCATTGATGAATATCTTAAAAGGGAAAACAACTCTAGAAACTTGGGAAATTCTGAAAATTTTGACTAAGCCCAGGCCAGCACAATACCACTGAAAAAGAAAAGTAATGTTGGAAACATGATTAAAATACCAACAAAATTGGATTGGTAAGAAAAAGAGTTTATTCTGCAGAAAATAGAAAAGCGGTTTGCAAAGCGCGGTGGATCCTGGTGAGAGACTTCAGCAGGAAGTTTTAAACCCAGAGACCACACCAAAATATTCAAACACATAACATTATATACACTCCTATCACAACGCCCCCATCCCCTCCCCTTAGGTCCCAAGGGGGCACAATCTGTCCCATCCGCCTAGCCAGAATACATCATCCCTCCCCCTCAGTTACATTGTTTAGAACTTCCCTCTGCCATCCTTTTGTCTTGTTGAGTGTGTCTTCTACCCAAGCCTCCTGGAATCTAGTGCCTACCTGTAGGGCTTGGCTAATCTTTCTATTGTTAATCAAGTGTGACTGTTTTATTTTTAAACTTCTTCCTTTCTCACAAATCCACCCTTTCCATTTTTTATACTAATTTAAAAAATAAATTTTTTCCTCAAATGGTTTTAAACTTTCCTGGATCTCCTCTGCATTCTGGAAGTGAAGTAGTGCAGCATGTCCAGTCACCTTGTTTAAGATCAGCATTTGTTTGTCTTATTGGTTGCATTTACCATTCCCTCCATTGTGTTTTGTACAATACTTCTTAGTATAGGGATCAAATAGGATAAGCACATTAACATGAAAAATACAACTGCTAACATGAATAAAGCTTGTTTCCAGTTTCTAAAAATTCCTCCCAAGAACCCCTCATCATCAAGTATTCCAGTCCAGATTTGGACCAGTACATGGGCTATTTTCCTCATCCTGTTTTTTTTTCTCAATGGCTTTCCCTTCATCATCTATTTGCAGACAACACTTGGTTAAATTAAATTTTCCACAGACCCCTCCTTCTTCTGCCCAATAAATAATCCAAGGCTAACCTATTTTGATAAATTGCAGTCCTCATTTGGGTATTTTGTTTAGCCATTTTGGTGGTTCTAATGCAATTATTACAGTTATCAGAGGTATTTATACTTTGACCTTTGCATATGTTCCCGGACCCTACTATTCCCACTATAATCCATATCTTAATTACTCCTGTAACCAAGGTCATATTGAGGTCTAACATTGTCACAATTCTGTCCACCCCTGGAAAAGTACTTCTTCTCTTTCACTTTTGACACCACTACCTGTAACGGGCTGAGATTGGTACTCGGGACACCAGTCTTCAATGATCACTATATCACACTCTTCTCCGCAGTCTCTGTGTATCGGTGCGCAGTCTGGGCAATGGGTACAACAACAACAATTACACCCACATTTACAGTCACAAAACCAACACATTTAACACCCCCTCTTTTTTCTAATGTCTCTATATTTTGCTTTTTCTTATTATCAACTTCAAAGGGTCAGATTGAGGCACACTTTCCCACTTGGTTGGAACGTCCACTGGTCCTTTCACACAGGTGTAGTGGGTCCAGCCTTTCCCTGCTGTTCATACTGCTGCTTCGGATTTCAGCAGCACCTGGAAAGGGCTTTCCCACTTCGGAACCAGCTTCTCCTCCTTCCAACTCCGGATCAGCACCCAATCTCCGATCTGGAATCTGTGGACTGGAAACTCCAAGGGAGGTGTTTGTGCCAGCAATCCTTGTTTCCTGAGAAAATAAAAATATCTGGACAGTTTATGCACATATTACTTCCAATAGTATTTTAGAAACCATATTAGTTGTTGCATTACTACAAGGGTACTACATGGGTAGTAAAACCTGAATGCACTGAAATGGCCTAAGGGCTGGAGGCTTCCCTCCCCCTTCTTGTTTCCTGATTGCTTGCCTATTTACCTTTTTACATATCAAGCACTTATTCACCATTTGTCTTGCTGGTGTATAAATTCCGATACATCCATAATGCTTCAGGAGCTCATCCACCAATGCCTGAACTCCCCCAGTGGCTTCCTTCATGTAACTTCTCCAATAATCCTCACGCTATGGGTTTATTGATTACCTGACTCCCATCCGGAAGAAACCATTTACCCTTCTCTCCTTATTGCCCACCTATCTGCATTATTTCTTTTCTTCTGTTTCTGAACACAGGGATCTCTTCTAGTGTTTCTACAATGGGTATTAAGACATTTATGCTTTCTTCATTTGCTGCCCTCTTGGCTTCCTCATCCACAATCCTATTTCCCACACTTGCAAAAGAATTGCTCCTCTGATGTGCATTCACATAGGTTATGAGAATTCTTTTGGTCAATTCCTTTCCTTTGCTGTTAATCATTCCCCTTTCCACCCAAATTTTCCAAAGGTATGGCCCATCCACCCCAAAGGCATACTTTGAATCCATATAATCAGTTCCAGCTTTGTTTAATAACAATTTTAGGGCCTGATTTAATGCATAGTTTGCAAGTTTGGGCTGACCAGTTCTTTGGCAGGCTACCGGATTCTACCAACTCTTTGGTGTGTCCATTTATGATTGCATACCCATTTTTCTTTAACCCATTCTCTACACGGGAGGAGCCATCTATAAATAATGCCTCCCTGCCTTCTACTTCCCATTTCATTCATTCATCTCTCTTTCCCCCCACTTCTGGGTAAACCCCCCTTCTCCTAGCAATTGCTTTGTCTGTATTTACAAACAAATTGGTTAATAAAGAACAAACAAAGGAGCGCTTTACCAAAAACTGTACTTGAGTTTGTTTTCACACTAATCTTTATTCAAAACAACATAATCCCAAAAAATTTCTCAACTCCTTTGTTTTAAACAAGTGTTGAATTCCAATTCCTTCTTAGGTATTTTTTTTTATCAGTGTGTCCTGCACACAGACATAAAAACATTAAAAAAAATAAAACAACAACAACAAAAAGCAACTCCACAAACCCAAAAAAATCTGAGTTACTGAAATAGTTTTGTATCAAACTCTAGTATCAACTCTTTGCTTTTAATATAAATTTAGTCAAATTCTAATTTAATCAGATTCCATTCAGATGGAAACAAATTTCCATTAAGTAGGTTAAAACATTCCCATCCACCCCTCCTTCCTCAAACCAGAATTCTAAACAAAAAAAAATAGTTAAAAAGATTTTTAAAAAACCCCTTTTCTTTCTGTCTCTCTTTCTCTCGCTCTTAAAGCAACACAGCCAGAAAAAGCAGGGGTTTTTGTGCCTGCAGACAGAAGTTGAAAAGGCATCCTGCCTGAGCAGGGGGTTGTATTATATGACCTCCAAGGTGCCTTCCAACTTTATTATTCCTGCTAACTTTGGGCTGTTCTTAAGAGTATATATATAGAGAGGGGGGGAAAGAAAAACAAACAAACAAACAAACAAACAAACACATCTTTCTTCACTCTTTTTGTTGACCAGACAAACAAAGTGAAAATATTTCCTCTTGGTAGTTGTCACATTTACCTCACACACAAAAACTTTGACACTACCAAGACAAGGAAAAGAGAACAGAAAAGAAAACAGAACTTTTAGTTCTACACATCCTGGTCATTCCCACCACAAATCTCAGCTAGCTCGAATGAGAGAAGGCAAGAATCTTAAACATACCATGTGATTGCACAGAAAGATATAGAGAAAAAGAGAATCACTACTTCTTATTTTTCTTTTAAGTACCTTTATTTAGCCAATTCCATTTTCCTAACTTTGCTTTGCTTACAGGACCTAACCAGCTGGTTACTCAAATCCAATTCTTTCATTCACCCATTCCATTCCATTTGCACACAGCCTTTCCCTTTTCCCTAACAAAAGGTCCTGCGCTCTGGCCAAACCCCATGCTTTCCAGGTTCTGACACTCCAACGGATCCTTTCTGCAGCTAGGAAAGACCAGAAGGAGCAAAATCCAATTGTGATTGGGGAAAAAAGGTCTTCTCACTCACACAGAGACATACACACATTTTTCTCATTCCCCTTCTTTCCAAAGTAGTCCTTGAGCTTAAACCCAAAACTCCATTTTCTACCCTGGCTACAGACACAAAAGGTTTGTGCCAGCAAGATGGGTTTATGTTTCCTTTTCCTGTTTGGGGCTACTCAATTTTCTCATCCCCCCACCACCATATGAAGCAGCACAAATTTACCATATCTTCTTTTGTTAAATTTAACTTAGTAATCAGCTTGTTTTATGGTGGTTTCCCCCAGTTTTCTAACAATTTTCCTAATGGGTTGTGGGGATCTATTTTTAGTTTTGTATTTTTCCTAACCTTTTTCACACATTCCTTCTCCTGGGACCCTCCTGAATTACCCATGGTTGGTTTACCACACAATTTTGTTGTCCTTACCAATCTAATGAGACCACGGTTCGCTTCACCAAGCCTCTTTCTCCTTTTACTCAGGAGTTTCCTCACTCCGCCTTGCCAGTCCAAACCCTCGGGACATCCACAGCTTGTGTATGTCTTGCCAGTCCTGTGGACCCTCAGGACATCCACAGCTTGTATATGTCTTGCTAGTCCTGTGGACCCTCGGGACATCCACAGCTTGTGTATGTCTTGCCAGTCCTGTGGACCCTCGGGACATCCACAGCTTGTGTATGTCTTGCCAGTCCTGTGGACCCTCGGGCGCCTTACACACACCTCTCATAGATCTCAGGCTCAACCTGTGCTACCCAACCACCCCCGACCGCCTAGGTTTTATTCCTTGGTTTACCCCTAGTTTTACTCACCTAGGTTCATGCACAAAGTTGCCCAGTTCTTGTCCTGGTAATTCTCTGGTCCCCTCTCCTCAGTTCTTACCAATCACTATTTGGTCCATGGGCCTGGCTCCGTTTTGCTTCCTCGACCTGCGACTGCAACTTTGGACCATTGAAATCAATGGGGCATGCCTTCCTCAGTTGACCTCGCCTCCCGAAGATGCAGGAACAGATGCCCAAGGTCCCAAGTTTGGGCAGCCAATTTGTTGGAAATGTGATTAAAATACCAACAAAATCGGATTGGTAAGAAAAAGAGTTTATTCTGCAGAAAATAGAAAAGCGGTTTGCAAAGCGCGGTGGATCCTGGTGAGAGACTTCAACAGGAAGTTCTAAACCCAGAGACCACACCAAAATATTCAAACACATAACATTATATACACTCCTATCACAACGCCCCCATCCCCTCCCCTTAGGTCCCAAGGGGGCACAATCTGTCCCATCCGCCTAGCCAGAATACATCATCCCTCCCCCTCAGTTACATTGTTTAGAACTTCCCTCTCCCATCCTTTTGTCTTGTTGAGTGTGTCTTCTACCCAAGCCTCCTGGAATTTAGTGCCTACCTGCAGGGCTTGGCTAATCTTTCTATTGTTAATCAAGTTTGACCGTTTTATTTTTAAACTTCTTCCTTTCTCACAGTAAGACATCCAAGAAGAAACAAGCATGGTTGCACAAAAAACTCTGTGAAAAACTGAAAGACAAAAATGATAAGTATAAAAAAAATGGAAAGAGGGACACATAACTAAGGCAGAACACCAGCATGTAGCCAGAATCTGCAAAGATCAAGTCAAGGAAATTAAGGCTCAAAATGAACTAAAACTTGCCACAAATGTCAAAACAATAAAAAAAATTCTTTCAACATATATATAAAAAAAAATCAAAGAAACAACCAGTCCATTAATGGGAGAAGATGACAAGGAATTGACAGGAAGCAGGGAGAAAGCAGAACTGCTTAGTTCTTTCTTTGCATTTGTCTTCACACAAAAAGAAAAAATAGCCCAACCTACCAAAAACAAAGAAGAGGGAGTCAACCTATTTTTCAAACCACCAGAAGGCAAGACAAGAAACAACAGATGGAAACTAAACAAGGAGTGAAGTAACCTAGAAATAAGGAGAAATTTTCTAACAGTGAGAAAACAACCAGTAACCAATAACAATGATTTGCCTTCAGAAGTTGTGAGTGCTCCATCAGTGGAGGCTTTTAAGAAGAGACTGAATAGCCATATGTCTGAAATTGACTTAGGGTGCACTGTTACTGTTTTGCCCAGTTAAAAGTTACAGACACGAGAGTTTTAATAGTTCATATATGTGCTGTGTGTATGTGTATGTTTGAAACTCATGTATGTTTGAAACTCAGATATCTGGAAAAGTACATCATGAGATTATATAGTTGACTAGAGTGCAAAATTCTGAAATATACATTCATTCAAATATACATGCATTGTGTTTATGCATACAAAAAAGGATGGAGCCATGCAGGGAGCCCTCAATGTATGACCATAATTGAGCCCAGAATTACATAAGTTATGATGTTATGACACCCAATTTTACAAGCTTTTTTGCAGCAATTGTTAAGCAAATGTCACAATCATTGAACAAGTTCATTTTACCTAACGGATGTTGTTTATCAGAAACCAGAAGTAAACACCAGTTTCCAGCAAGAAATGATGAAAATTGAAGTCATGTGACCACAGGATACTGTGAACAGCCATAAAAAAGGCTGGTTGCCAAAGGTCAAAGTGTGATTAAATGACTGGTGGGAGGGAACGAGAAAACAGCCATTGGAACTTCAAAACTGTGTCATACGTAGCTCTGGGAAGATCTATTGTAATTTCAAATGGTTGCTAAGCCACCATTTGTAAGCCAAGGACTACCTGTACATCCTTGACTGAGAGTCATACTGAATATTAATGCAATATCTTTGTTTACCGTAGTTTGCTGCTAACTAACTGGCTTCTTGTCAAGCAGTTGCAACCAAACAAGATGTTTATTTATTCATAACATATATCTGACTTCTTCTTCTTTACTTCCTCTTTTTCCCTTCCTGTCGAGGCAGATACAAAGTTCTGGTTCTTGCTTTTCTGGTGGCCTCAAACATTATTAATTTATTTTATTTACTTTGATGTTATTTCCTTTGACCTTCTCCTCTTTTTGTATATGCATTGTACAGTATGTAATCTCAAGACATCCTCTCCAGGTGAGCAAACCACTTAACTTGCTGTTTTTGTATGTAGTTTAGAATTGATTCTATTCCAATACTTCCCTTATGGTCTCATTTCTGATTTTATCTCTTTATTGTCAAGAAGTCCTCCCTAGAGCCCAGGCAAAAAAAAGCCAGCAAGCAGGTACGGTTGACAAACGGCTGTTTAATCCATGCAGGGAAAAGTTAGCGCTGGGAGTGAACTGCTCCCAGCGCTTTACATAGCTTCTTCGTGCGCAAGCCCCACTATCCAGCCCACAAGCCACCATCCGGCATGCAGGGTTCAAAAGCAGCCAGTTGGGACATTGCCTCCTTTCCACATTCTAGCTGACTCACAAGCAGGCTTCCAGAGTCCAGCTGGCCAGGAAGTAGGTAACCCCCTCCCCCCTGTTCCACCACCTCCCGCAGCACCACACCGCTCCGTGCCCCAAGCCTCCGTGTCCCAAGCCTCCGAGGTGCCTTGGCAATGGCTCCAACCGAGGAAGCAGGTGACTGGGAGGCCACCATGGTACCTGTCAGCTAGCAACCCCCTGGACCTGCGCCCGTCAGCTGGGATGTCCGGCGACGGCTTCGGCTGGCGAGGAGGGCAAAGGGGAGGCTGCCACAGCAGCAAACTGCACCTGTCAGCTGGCGGCCTCCCAGACCTGCGCCCATCAGCTGGGAGGTCTGGCAACGGTTTTGGCTGGCGTGGAGGGCGATGGGGAGGCGACGGCTCAGCAGGCATGTCCCTGCCTGCCTGTGAATGTCGGGCCCATGGGGTCCAACAGGCAGCTACCCCTACCAGGGCTCCACCTGGAAGACAAGAGGAGCTGCAAGAGTGATCACTCGCCTCAGTGGATGGCTTGGCCAACCCCCCACCTGGCTTCTTAGGGCACCGGTGATGGAACGCTCGCACTAAGCAAGGGGCATGGACGTCTGCCTCTGTAAGGGGATACCCTTTCCAGTGAACCAGGTAGTACAGGGTTCCCCATCGGATTTGGGAGTCGAGAATCTCCTGAACCTTCTATTGGTCCTGTGTGACAGGCCTCGGTTCCCTGTCCAAGGACCTATGGGAGGACTCCTCAACCGGCTTCAACAGGCTGCTATGGAACACTAGGTGTATTTTACCCAGGAGTTTAGGTAGGAGCAGTTGTATGGCCACTGGGTTAATGACCTGAATGATCAGGAAAGGCCCAAGGAACTTTGGCGCCAGTTTCCTACAAGGGACCCATAGCCGGAGATATTTCATGGACAAGTAGATCAGGTCGCCCACCCGGAAGGGGTTTTGGGGCCTCTGTTTTTTTATCAGCCTGTACCTTTGCAGAATCCCCTGCTTTTACCAGGGCCTCCTAAACCGCCCTCCATACCCCCCCAACATGCGCCGTCCACTCAATGGGTTGGCATGGCAAGGGATCCCCTTGGCTGTACTCAGGTATGGGAATAAAGTCCCTGCCATGTACCACCTGAAAGGGGGTAAACCCAGTGCTACTATGCACTGCGTTATTATAGGCCACATCTGCGAATGCTACCAGGTCCATCCAGTCCATTTGTTGGTGGGATATGTAGCTTCGCAGATATCACCCCACAGCGGCGTTTGCTCATTCTGCAGCCCCATTGGTACTGGGATGATACACCAAGCTGAGCCCCTGGGATGACCCAATAAAGCAGATGAACTCGCACCAAAAGTGAGCTGTGAACTGTACCCCCAGTCTGAAATTGTTAGAGAATTTTAATTTCTCTATTGGTGAAAAATAAATCAGAAGCTCTCACAGTTGACTGCAGTTAGCTGATTCAAAATAACTTCTTTATATTTATATCAAAATATTTACAATACCATACATTCTTCTTCACAGCAACATAGCTTAATTGAAGCACTTTCTTCACATTGGCTGACTGAGTTACCACATGACTCTTCCTGCTGATGAATATTCCAACACTCCTCCTTTCATGACAGGAAGAGACATCAGACCTATTGACTTAATACATTTTCCATAGTGAACACTACCCAATGGTTTAGTCATCATGTCTGCCAAATTATCCTCAGAAGAACAATGATGTAAACTAATCAATTTTCCTTTTACAGCTTCCCTGACATTACAATACTTAATGTCTACATGTTTACTTCTGTTCTTCACCCTGAGCTCCTGACAGCCAGCTGGGAATCGGGTCGGCGTGCACAGGCCAGCTGGGAGTCGGTGGAAGCGGCAAGTCCTCGGAGGTCTGAGTGTTCTCTTTGAAGTTGCCACACGAGATGACTTCCGGTGGCTCCGCCGGCGTCGCTGGAGCCTCTAACGTGAGGCTCCGGTCTCTGAGTCAGTATAGCCGTCAACAACAGCGTTCAACAGCTGTTTGTTGCGGCGAAAAAACTCCTCTTCGGGCAAAGAAGGGGAGTAGAGCTTCAAGAGCCGGGTTGAGCCCTTCCAAGACCCCTGGAACAAGTTTTCAGGGGCAGAGAAGGTGTGCTCCCCAGGCACTTGAAACGCTCCTGCTCAGAGACGCTTCTGTCAGCTGACAGAATTAGACGCCGCGACCGCCTCTGCTTTGAAGAGAGAACAATAAGGATTTTTAAACAGACGGAGTGAATACAAGAGTCCTTTGAGTATTGCAAGTATTTTGTTATTTTGTTTATGCCTTTTTACTTATAACTTTCTTGAATCAACATAATTCTTTCAAAATGGCGATTGCTTTAAGCTTTCACTTACTCAGTGAAAGTGAAGAAATCGAAAGTATTGAATCTGCTGGAAAGTGAAACTGAATTTTCTCTTCTCTTTCTGAAGTGATGTTTGAGAGACTATTTAGACTTGATGTACTTACTAAATTATAACGCAAATTGGATTTTAAAAGAAATTGAGAAGGGAGGAACTGGCAATTTTAAAAATCTTTTTTTTTACTTTTTCCTTTTTTTTCTTTTTTTCTTCTTTCTACTATGACTATGAGATATAAGGCAGCTATGGCAAAGGTTTTTTTTAGAATCTCAAGAGCTTTTACAGTCTCCTTCGGAAATGCTTACAATGAAAGACTTACAGAATGCTTTAACTGTTGCATTATTTCCAGTAATGGTTACATTATCTTCAATAAATGATAAGCTGGATAAAATGGAGAACAAGCTGGATAAAAAGATACCAGAACAGAAAAAAGATTCTAAAGCTATGTCAGAAGTTTGTAATTCAGAGCTGAGAGAAGATATTATTGAAGTCAATAAAGGAGTATTTTTTTTAAATGAAACTGATCTTCAATTGGCTGCTGAACATTATATAATACAATTTAATCAAGAAGTAAAACAAGAACAATCAATTAGATCCCTTTTTTCAAATGGAATTGATTTACAATTGATTGCTGAACATCTTATAATACAATCTAAATCAAAAGGAGAGCAAGAAAAAGAAGAATACAGTACTGAGTATAAAGAGAATAAAGGATGGATTTTGTTTGATAAACAGCTTATTTATGGACTGGAGGAAGAAGACTTGTTTCAAGAAAGGAAGGGTTGGTTATTCCTTTTTGATAAGCAGCAAGAAGAGGATTTATTTGACAAAAAAGAGACATTGATTCAGTTCAAGATGCGAATTACTTATGGAGGTGAAGAAGTAAAGAAGAGAGATTTATTATTAACGAGGGAGGCCTCGTTACGGAGGTCTACTTGGCTGAAAAAAAACAACCTAGAGTTCGACTGAAATGAAATTTGAAATTGTATGCAAGGGTTTATGGGTAATTTAATACTATGGACTGAATTAAGGACTAAGATTATGAGTAAGATGTAAGAGAAGATGATTAATGGAAGATATAACTAAACTGATGAAGAACGTATTTGTTTGGAAATGATCTAGGTTTGATATTGAATTGATTGATTGAAGGGATAGATAAGCATTATGTGATTTGTTAAAGTTTTAGGAATGTAAATTAGAAATGGAATAAACTGATTGTCAGATGAGAAAGCCCAGAAGTCAATTGAAGAGATGAAATTTAATAAATGTAAGGTATTAAGGTTAATCTAAGATCATGGGGTGAATTTAAGACTAATTTTACAAGTAAGATGTAAGAAAGGATGTTTAATGGAAAAAGATTAAGATTATAAGTAAGTTGTAAGATAGGATGTTTAAATGATATATTAAGATATATTAAGATATATTATTACAAATTAAATGTATTAGATTTGACTTAGATTGGTGGTTTAGATGTAAATGATAAATACTACTCTTAACAAGATGAGCTGATTGTTTAAAGGAATTAAGGTTAATTTAAGATTATGGATTGAATTAAAGATAAATATTATAAGTAAGGTTTAGGAGAGGATGTTTAAATGAAGATATATATTAAGATATATTATGGTAAATTGAATTGAATAAGAATATAATTATTATTACTCTTTCTTTTTTTTATATAGTCTAAAATTCTTGTTAAGATTATATAATTATTTTGTTTGATGTAGTGGGGTTTTCTTTTGTTATACCTTGTATTCACTCTGGGAAGTCAGGGGGGGGTTAGGGAGGCTTGATAATCTTATACATGATGTTTTCTCAACTGCAATTGGGGTTGGAGGAAGAATAAATAATTACTGTTACTGTTATTAAGGGGTTGCTCGGGTGTCCTCTGGGCTCCACATCTGATGGGGAAAAAGGAAGGAGGAGTGAAGGTAGGGGGAAGGATAGGGTTGGTGGGATGTGGTGGTGGGGGTGCCGAGCAGTGATGTTAATTGTTTGGGTTGATTATTCTCAGTTGAGTTATTAGTATTAGATGTATTGAAATGTATTTATATTTTGTGTATGGATGATTGTTTACTTTTATATTATGATTTGATATGACTAGTTTTTTTTCTCTGTTAAAATTATAAAAAAAATCCAATAAAAAATAATTTAAAAAAAAAAAAGAAGTTGCCACACGAGGCTAGCAGGGCTGCCGGCATCCCTGCCGCGTGGGGGGGGGTGAAGCCCCGGCTGTGGGGAAAGAGAGCCTTCTGGGCCTGTTCCTTTGGCTAAGCGCCTCCCGCTAAACCGCAAGACCCTGCGGGTGAGGTCTTTCCGTCGCTGCCGCCATTATGTCCTTCGGAGCCGGCTCGTTGGTTTCCGCTACATTGGGTTCAACAGCTACAGCTACTGCTTCTACAACTACTCCTTCTGTGGGTTTTGGTTCTGGACTTTTTAGCTCAAAGCCTACCACAGGTTCTATCTTAGGAGGGACTAATACAGGAACAGCTACAACTATTGCGGCAGGATTAACATTTGGCACACCTGTTTCTACTACTACTTCCACCACGGGCCTTAGTTTGGGTTTCAGTAAACCTGCTGGATTAGCCACCCCGTTTGCTCCAGCTTTTACTCCAGCTTTTTACTCATACTTTTTCTGGACTTCCATTATCTTCTGCCCTTACTTCTGTTCCAGCAGCTGCTTCTTCTGGTTTTATATTAAATTTGGGAGGCACCACGGCTCCAACTATAACAACTATAACTGTATACATAGGACTTTCTCTGAGGGGAGCCCGGACTGGTTTAGGAGGAACACTGTTCCCAAATGCAAGCACAATTACAACAGGGCTTGGACAAAATGCTTTTAATTTTTTATGTAAATTTTAATTACCAATGTTTTAATATTGTCTTAATTCTAATTTTTTATTGAACTTATGGATGATGTGGGTGGGATTGATTGTGGAGTGAATCAGGTTGAATGGATGGGTGGTTGTGTGGATTGGATGGATTGTGGACCTGTGATAAATGGAAGGGCCGACCTGTCGGCATTTACGGAAGCTAGAGAAGTGGAGGAGCCTTGCTCTGAGGGATCAGAGGGCCAGTCTATACTGGTCTTATGGGGAAGAGGCAGATATGACGGGAGGCCTGGGGTAGGCCACTCTCTACCCCGCGTCACTACAGCGAAGCAATGGAAGTGATGAACCAGTGCCTGGAGGCTGTTGAGGTCTGGATGGGTGCCAACAGGCTCAGACTCAATCCCGACAAGACGGAGTGGCTATGGGCTCTGCCTCCCAAGGACAATTCTAACTGTCCGTCCATTACCCTGGGGGGAGAAGTTTTGTCCCCCTTGGAGAGGCTTCGCAACTTGGGTGTCCTCCTTGATCCACAGCTAAGTTTAGAATATCATTTTTCGGCTGTGGCGAGGGGGGCATTCGCCCAGGTTCGCCTGGTGCCCCAGTTGCAGCCCTATTTGGACCGGGAGTCACTCCTCACAGTCACCCATGCCCTTGTCACCTTGAGATTCGACTACTGTAATGCTCTCTACATGGGGCAACCTTTAAAGAATGTCCGGAGACTACAAGTAGTCCAGAATGCGGCCGCACGAGCTGTCTTGGGTCTCCCAAGACATGCTCATATCACTCCAGCTCTCCGCGAGCTGCATTGGCTACCTAATGGTCTCCGAACACAATTCAAAGTGTTGGTTATGACCTATAAAGCCCTTTATGGCAATGGGCCAGGATACTTGCAGGACTGTCTTCTGCCTCATGATTCTCAGCGACCGGTTAGGGTGCATAGGGTTGGCCTCCTACGAGTCCCGTCTGTTAGACAATGTCATCTGGCGGGGCCTAGGGCAAGGGCCTTCTCCGTTGCTGCCCCAGCCCTCTGGAACCAGCTTCCCTCAGAGGTTCGTACTGCTCCCTCCCTCCTAGCTTTCCAGAAACTGCTGAAGACGCATCTATGCCAACAGGCTTGGGGCGTATGAGCTGTGCTCTGCCCCTGGGCCCTAGGAGTGTCCCTCCAATAGCGACTGTCAGCTGATTGTGTTTGTATGTGGTGTGAATGTAATTAATTTTTAAATTTTTTTATTGTATTGTTGTTGTGAGCTGCCCTGGGTCTTAGGAGAAGGGCGGCATATAAATTTGATTAAACTTAAACTGTCACCAATTGCCATTTTTATACAGGCAGCATTGTCTTCAAATACCTTTACAGATTCTTTTACATTAATATTTAAATCTTGCAACAACTGTACATACCATGTTACTTCAGAACACAATTCAGATAAAGCAATAAATTCTGCTTCCGCTGTTGAAATAGCAACAGTTGTTTGTTTTCTGGACTTCCATCCAATCAGAGTTCCTCCAAACAATATTATAATCCCAGAATTTGATTTTCTTGGTGTTTATGTCATTTGCATAATCACTATTGACATAACACTTTAATTTCAATTGCTCAGTAATCTGTATTTGAAGACCCAAACTTAAATATCTGAGAACCCTTTTTACACCCATCCAATGTAACTTTTTAACTCTTAAATCCAAGACCCTTTAAAGCAGTATCTAAACAGATATTCCAGTTTCTGGCTGACTGCTTCAGCCCATAAATAGCCTTGTTTAATTTATATACCATGTTAGGTTTTGCAGTTTCATATCCTGGTGCTTGGATCATATAAATGTCTTCCTCTAACTCAGCATTGAGGAATGCAGTTGTGATATCAAAGTGCCAGATTTTATGCTTATATTTATTTAATTGGGTTTGTATGCCGCTCCTCTCCAGGGACTCGGAGCGGCTAACAACATATATATAACAATAAATTACAATAAAAAACCCAAACAATGATATCTAAAAAAAAACAATAAAACACACATTCAATTCAACAATCAACCACAATCATCCCCAGGCCTGCCGGCAAAGATGAGTTTTTAGATTTTTCCGGAAGGCCAGGAGAGTCGGAGAAACGCAGACTTCAGGAGGCAGTTGGTTCCAGAGGGTGGGCGCCACAACAGAGAAAGCCCTCCCCCTAGGGCCCACCAGATGACATTGTTTCGCTGACGGGACCCGGAGGAGGCCAACCCTGTGCGCTCTCACCGGTCGTAGAGAAGTATGTGGCAGAAGGCGGTCCCGTAAGTATCCTGGTCCCATGCCATGAAGGGCTTTATAGGTGATAACCAACACCTTGAATTGGGCTCGGAGACCAATAGGCAACCACTGCAGCATGCGGAGAGTTGGTGAAATGTGGGCACATTCATATGCTGCTGCCAACGCCAGTGCTAATCTTATACTCTCACTTTTCACAGTTGGCGCAAATATTTCATCGTAGTGCACATTCTTTAATTGTGAAAAACTAACCTGGCCTTATACTGTACATCATTATTTGGCAATACCTTTTTCTTATATACCCACTTACAACCCACAGCTTTGGTTCCGTGTGGCAAAGTCACCGATTTAAATACTTCATGGTCTCCCATGGATTTCATCTCTTTATCCATGGCCTCCTTCCATCTTTCTTGTTCAGCTTTTGGTAATGCCAATACCTCTTTATAACTTCTTGGCTCATACCACACATTGCAAACCTTTACCATGCTGGCAGAATACCTGTCAGGCGGAATTCCTTTGTTACATCGCTCTGACCTACGTGGTATTAACTGCTCCTGTGTCTCAAGTCTTTCTGGTTTCATGTCTTCTTCAGCCTCTCCTCCCTGAACATTGACATCTTCAATAATCATTTTTCATCATTAGATGAGTTATTGTCATTAAATAGATCACTGTCATTAAGTTAGACATACCCAGAATTTGCATTAATTCTGTCCCAATTTTGTTCTGCAAAATTAGCAGACCTTGAAATTACAATTTTTTTACTTCCATCGCTAAAGCGATATCCTTTTGACCCTAGCTCATAGCCCACAAACCTGAGCTTTCTTGCTTTTTGCTGTCCCTTTCTTCTGATTGCTTTCGGAATATGTACCCATACAGTACTTCCAAAAATTCTCAAATGTGCCAGTGATGGCTTTCTCCCATATAGAATGGCATATAGAGTATTATTAATGGAGGAACTCCACAGCCTGTTAACTATATCATTGGCAGTCAATATGGCTTCTCCCCAATATGACCTGCTCATACCAGAATCCTCTAATAATGAATCTTTCATTGTTTGCAAAACACCATTCCTTCTTTCAGCTACACCGTTCTCTGCTGCTGTGTAAGGATTTGTACATCTGTGTCTTATCCCCAACTGCCCCAGCCATTGTTGGAATTTAGTTGACATAAATTCAGTACCTCTGTCAGTTTGCAACTGACACACTTGTTGTCTGTACCTTCTCTCTACAAAACTTAACCATTGTTTGAATTGTTGTAGCACCTTTGTCTTGCCTCTAAGCAAGTAGCAAAATGAATACCTGCTATAATCATCAACAATTACCAGTGCATATTTTGCTCCTCCCAAACTGGCTTGCATAGGTCCCACCAGAATTGCATGGACCAGCTCTAGAGCTTTTTGTTTGTCTTGTGCTATATTTACTAACTGGGAATGCTTTCGACTTCGATGCTTTGCATACTGCACAGTCCAAATATGTTTTGCATCCCTTCAAATTTAGCCCTTCTGCAAACTCTTGCATTTGCTGCAAAACCTTAAAGCTTGCATGGCCAACTCTTCTATGTAGAAGATGAACACATGAATCATGCTCTGCAACATTCTTAAATATATGGGAACATTGAACCTTTTGTCCCTGCAATACATATAGATCAGTGGTTCTCAACCTTGGGGTCGCGACCCCATTTGGGGTCGCAAGACCATTTCGCGGGGGTCGCCGGGCACCGCCGGCCGCCATTTTGTTTTTTTATTTTTATTTGTTTTAATTTGTTTTATTTTTTTTTAATTTTCTTTAAAAAAAATTTATTTTTTTGGTGCGCACGCACTGCGCATGCTCAGATCCGCCTGTCGCGCTGGGAAAAAAAATTAAAAAAAAATTAAAAAAAATTAAAAAAAATAAAATAAAATAAAAACAAAATGGCGGACCGCAACGGGTGGATGTGCGCATGCATGGCACGTGCGACGGGCCGATCCATGCATGCGCAGATCGCACAGATCCGCCCGTCGCGGCCGCCATTTTTTTTTATTTTTTTTCTTTTTTTTAATTTAAAAAAAAAAAATTAAAAAAAAACAAAATGGCGGCCCGCAACGGGCGGATGCACGCATGCGTGGCGCGTGCGACAGGCCGATCCGCGCATGTGCAGATCCGCCCATCCCGGCCGCTATTTTGTGGTTTTTTTGCGCGCGTGCACACACGCGCGCGCCCCCGCGTCGGGGTCGCGGCACGCATGGGTGGGGCAAGTGGGGTCTCAACCTCAGAAAGGTTGAGAACCACTGATATAGATTATCTTCTTTTATGCCTTCTGCACAAATATTCCCATTCCTTTTGATGAGACACTTCCCATTTACAAAAATGACCTCAAAACCTTGTTTGTCTAAATTAGACACACTTAACAAATTATGTTCCATCTCAGGTACACAAAGCACATTGGTAAACTTTGATTCCAAATATGGAATTTTTACATCGCCTCTTCTGATGACTTTTGCTTTCTGGCCATTTGCCAAAGCCACAGCTTCTTGTGCTACTGGAACAAACCTGCAAAATAATTCAGAGTCATTAACAATTGTTTGACTTGCCCCACTATCTATTAGCCACTTGTCTCTGTTGTTGCTATAGCAAACTTTTGCAACACCAAAATGTTCCTGGTTGCACAAATGTCCTTTGCTGCAAATTGTTCCTCTGCAAACAGGTCCTTTTCAGATGTGTCTTTGCTCCACAAATGTAGCAATTATTTTCTCGCTGAGCTCTCTGCTTGCAAAATGTTTCTTCTTCGGAGACTTGCAGTCTGGACCCCCTCCTCAGGAATTTCTCCTCGTGGCTGTTCCTAAAATGTTGCTTTTCTTCTTCATTAAACAAACATGCCTTTAAAGCCTCAAAATTTAAGTCTTGCTCTTCTTTACACTCAAATATCGCAGAAACTGTGTCCCAGGTTTTATCTAAAGTGTTCAACACCAATAAAACCTTCTGGGACTCAGGGAATTTAATCCCACATTGTTCTAAGTCCAGAAATAAACTTTGCATTTTATTTAAATGCTGTTCCACAGATTCACCTGGTTGCAAACAGGCCCGGTAAAGTTTTCTTGACAATTGCACTATATTGCATGCAGAAACAGTCACGTGCACAGCTATCAACTTTAACCAAATCTCCTTTGCAGTCTTTAAATTTGCAACATTTAGAAATTGTTCATCATCTAAATTCAAGATGAGATAAGCCATTGCTTGATCATGACTTTTCTGATCAGCAGCTGCAAATACTTGTGGTGGATTTTCTACAATATACCACAGCTCTTTTGCTTTGAGCAAACATTCCATTTTTGCAGCCCATATAATGTAATTCTTCTGGCCTAAACGAGGCACAGAGCTTTCCTTAAATTCCATTGCAGCCGTTTTGCTTATTCTGTGTTGTTCTTATACTTTCTAAACACAGGCAATATCTTCCAGCTTTAAATTACAATGCAGTCCTTAGTAAGCTCTGGCCCATAACCTGTTAGAGAATTTTAATTTCTCTATTGGTGAAAAATAAATCAGAAGCTCTCATAGTTGACTGCATTTAGCTGATTCAAAATAACTTCTTTATATTTATATCAAAATATTTACAATACCATACATTCTTCTTTACAGCAACATAGGTTAATTGAAGACTTCTTACAGAGAGATACAGAGACAAACCTGAGACTGAAAATTCAGCTTCTAACTCAATACCTTTTGCACAGATTCAGTAGCACTTTCTTCACATTGGCTGACTGAGTTACCACATGAATCTTCCTGCTCATGAATATTCCAACAGAAATGATACGTGTGATGAACAGCCTGGCCGGCCTCCGAGCTGACGGCAACCCCTTACATGGAATGAAGTGTACCTGCTTGGAGAACAGGTCCACAGCTGTCCAAATCACTGTGTAACCCTGGCTTTCCAGCAACTCGACGATGAAATCCATTGTGATGTCTTCCCAGGGTCTGCTTGGGTCCACCACTGGCTGCAGCAACCCCAAGGGCTTCCCCGTATGGGGCTTGGCAGTGGCACAGACATGACACACCCGGACATATGCCTCTATGTCCGCTTTCATTTTGGGCCACCAGAATTGACGCCTTGCCAGATGTAGGGTCTTGAGGAACCCAAAGTGACCTGCCTGTTTCATGTCATGGCAGCATTGGATCACCCCCTGCCTCAGTGCTTGCGGGATGTAGAGCTTATCACTCCACCAAGCCAGACCTGGATTGTCCCGTAACCAGGAGTCATCCTGGAGTGCTATCCTTAGCTCATTCTCCAGGCCATTCGCCACCGTACAGGGTACCACCCTTGCCACGGCCTGGCGATAAGGGGGCATAATTGCCTGCACTACCTCCTCCTGCTTGCTATTATATAGAGGCAATCATGATAAGGCGTCGGCCAGGAAACTCTCCCCCCCCGGGTATGTACTTGAGCTGGAACCGGAACTGCCAGAGGTACTGGGCCCACTGGACATGCTTAGGGGACAGATGTCTCGGGGTCTGCAGTACTTCCAGATTCCTATGGTCGGTCCAGACCTCGAACGGTTCCTTCATCCCCTCCAGAAGGTGTCGCCACATTGAAAGTGCCTACAGCACTGCAAATGCCTCCTTCTCCCAGATGGCCCATGCCCATTCGGTCTCCGTCAGCTCCCGGGATGTATAGGCACAGGGTTGCAGGACTCCCTGGCTGTTTCTCTGGACTAACACTGCCCCTACTGCAACATCACTGGCGTCTGCCTATACCACGAATGGCTTGTCAGGGTCCGAGTGGAGCAAGACTGGCTCCCTCGTGAATACGGCTAACCGGGATGTGGTTTTGTCGCAGCCTGCCAGGTGCATAGCAGGTCCGTCAGGGGTAGCGCCACCGCAGCAAAGGAGGGGATGAATTGCCTATAGAAATTGGCCAACCCCAGGAAGCTCTGTAGTTGGCGGTGAGTCCTTGCCGCCTGCCACTCCAGAACGCTCTTGACTTTACCGAGGTCCATCTCCACTCCTGCCCCTGAGACTACCTAGGTAGTCTAGTCGGGACTGATGAAACTTTCATTTAGGAAGTTTCACATATAACTGGGCCTGCAGTTGCCTCCTTTTCACATTCTGGCTGTCTCACAAGCAGGCTTCCAGAGTCTGGCTAGCCAGGAAGTAGGTAATCCCCTCCCCCCTGTTCGGCCACCTCCCGCAGCATATCCCAAGCCTCTGAGGCGCTGGACTGCTGGTGCCATCCCCAAAGGCCGTGGATGCACTCCCCCACCACTGGTGAACTTGCAAGCCTTGGCAACAGCTCCAACTGTGGAAGCGGGCAGCCGGGAGGCCACTGTGGTGCCTGTCAGCTGGCAACCCCTCAGACCTGCACCCATCAGCTGGGATGTCCGGTGATGGCTCTGGCTGGCAAGGAAGGCAAAAAGGAGGCTGCCGACCCCCCGGACCTGTGCCCATCAGCTGGGATGTCTGGCAACGGCTTTGGCTGGTGAGGAGGCAAAGGGGGGGCTGCTGCAGCGCCGAACTCCTGCACCCGTCAGCTGGCGGTCCCCTGGACCTGTGCCCGTTAGCTAGGAGGTCTGGCAATAATTTTGGCTGGTGTGGAGGGTGATGGGGAGGTGGCGGCTTGGTGGGAAGGTCCCTGCCTGCCCGTGAATGTCGGACCCACGGGCCCCGACATTTATATACTTGGTTACCCAACTTAAGTGGTGTGGATGGTATACAAAAGGAGAGAACAATGAATGCAAAGCAAAGAAAAACAACACTTTCAGACAAATGGCTGCCCAATCTCTTCTTAGCCATTCCATTAATTAATTGTTCTCACTGTGAGGAAATTTCTCCTTAGTTCTAGATTGCACCTCTCCTTGATTAATTTCCATCCATTGCTTTTTGTCTTGCCTTCTAGTGCTTTGGAAAATAAGTTGACCCCCTCTTGTTTGTGGCAGCCCCTCAAATATTGGAACACTGCTATCATATCACCCCTAATCCTTCTTTTCACTAGACTAGTTATACCCAATTCCTACAACCGTTCTTCATATATTTTAGTCTCCAGCCCCCTAATCATCTTTGTTGCTCTTCTGTTCACTGTTTCCAGAATCTCAACTTTTTTATATTACGACTTTTTTATATTGTGGTGATTTAATCACCACCTAGACTAAAATTGCAACCAGACTAACATATACTATCATTATTCCACTCATCCTGACTCAAAGCCCTGGGGAAAGAGGCAATCTTGACTGCCTTTCTAAAGGCCTGCAGGGTTGGAGCCAATTGGATACTGAGAGGCAGATAATTCCCAAAATGCCACCAAGACAAAGAGCTGCCAGATGACATTGTTTCAGTGACAGGACCATGTTGGAGCATTGAGGAGAGGCAAATATATTTGGTAGCAGATGGTCCTGCAAGTAACCTGGTTCTATGCTGTATAGGATGTATTAGTGATATATACATTCTCTTCTTAAAGAAGATTGAGTCTGCCAAAACTAATATTTATTATTTTATTTGTATCCCGTTATTATTTTTAGAAATAACTCAATGCAGTGAATATATCCAACACACCTTTCTCCTATTTTCCCCACAACCACCACCCTGCATGTGTGTGTGTGGGGGGGTTGGACTGAGACAGAGCGACTGGCCCAAGGTCAGCCAGCTGGCTCTCATGACTAAGGTGGGATTTGAATTTACAGTGTACCACTTTGTAGCACTAGACCAAACTGGCTGTCTATCATATCAGAGCCAACTAGTTCAATAAAATAGTTGTTTACAAGATGGGCACCTACACAAATGTTTTAAATAAAACAAATTTTCTGTTAGTATTTTGCAGTCTTCATTGAGTAACTACAATACCAGTTCTGTTTTCTACTTTTATTTACCTTTTATAATCAGTATGGCCAAATTAGCCCTTTGCCAACTTCAGTTCATTCTGACTCCAGCTCTACAGTTCCAGGCTGATTACCTATATTCTTACTTTATGAACTGGTCCTATTACCATTTTCTCTTTTTGTGTCCTTTTTGTTTGTTTTCACATCTTCATGGAGCTTTTTTAAGTAGGCACATTAGCTTTTTCTTCCCTGAAATTATTTGCAACTGTACTTTTATCACCTTCTTCAGGAACTCCCAATTATCTTAAGCAACTTTGCTCATTAGGTTCTTTTGTCAAGTGATGCGACTTATTATTGCTGTGGCTTTATTAAAATCTACTCTTTTGAAATTCAAGTCATATGTTGCTTATAGTTGTGTTTTACAGTATTGTTTGTTCGGTTTTGGCAGCATATGTTATTTCCTGCCTGTTTTATGTGGCTATGGGAAATGGTTCTTTACCTTCTTTCCTGTAGCTTTTTTTTTATATTCCTAAATCCAAGCCATTACTTGAGAATGAAATAGCTTGCTCAACTCTGGAAGTGAGGATGGGTTGCACAAGAGGGCTAAACCTCCCACTGACTTTAGTAAGTAAATCTACCCTCTAAAATTACAATAATTATAAGTACTGAAAAACTGCAAGGCTGAATTTGAAGTTTGTAAGGAAGGAAACACATGGAAAGCAGAGGTGCTCCAAGCCTCTCAGATGACTGTAAAATTGAAACCACCATGGAAATTAGATTTTGTGGGCTCGCTAATGTGTCATCTCTGCCTCAGGAAAAAGTAAGCTAGATTTCAGGTCTCTTATTTATATGACTCAGCTGACCAATTTTCTGCCTATATGGCATGTTAAGCTCTTGCTACATATCTGTTAAACAACCTCCGAGTTTTTGCTCAATCACTGTATTTATCTGGAATGATTCTTTTCTAGAATGTTCTTAAAAATCTGCTTGTTTTGGCAGCAGATTTTTTTAAAAAATAATATGTTGCAATCAATGCTGCTTTGCATAAGCAAGTGCAAGCAATTAGAACATCTTTGCGGTTCCTCTATTTATATTTGGGGTGTTGATACAAACCAGAAAATATTACTAATACTTCACCAGAAACTGGCAGGCTTCTATTTCCTGTTCCCATTCATGCCATGAGAATCTGTGGTCCTATTCCCACCACATAGGTGACCCAAATGCTATTTTGGTCAAAGCTCACAATTTTAGAAATATTGACTAGTAGGAAATACAGTTATTTCCATCTCTGGAGGGGTAAGTGCCTTCGATCTAAACACTTTAGTCCTTTACTGGCAAGTCATTAGCCAGGCAGACTACAGGAAAGGGAGACTGATAGTGCTTCATGCCCCGATTTACACAAAAATGTGCAATTCTCATACATTCTGAATTCCATCCCAACCACTCTATGAACCTTTCTCTCCACCAGGTCCTGCCTCACATCTCCAAACCAAGAGCAGACAGCTGAAGTAAAGCTATCAGAAGGAGCCGTAAGAGCTTCCCAACTCACTTTTCTGCTGAGCAGTGAAGGTAGCAGCCATGGGCGTGGGGGATGATGGGTGGAACTAAGCCCCTGGGAGGAGCCTATTAGCCATAAAACTGCCACCAGAACTGGATTTTCCCAGTCTGAGAGAATGCACTTTGGGACCCCATGCAGCTGGTAGATGTGCTGCATGAATAACTTAGCCAAAGTCCAGGCTGAAGGGATCTTGGAACATGCCACAAAGTGGGCTTGCTTGGAGAACAAATTATGGTATTCCCAGTGCTTTCTGGCAATTCTACTATAAAGTCCATAGAGATTTCCTCCCATGGGCTTGTGGGATTGGCCAATGGCTATAGCAATCCTAGGGGCTTCCCAGGCACACACAGGGCAGCTGGCCACATGCCTCTAAGTCCTTCTTCATTTTTGGCCACCAAAATTGCCTTTTCACCAGATGGAATCTTTACAAACCCCAAAAGCCCACTGCTCTCACATTGTGGCTCCACTATAAAATTAGAGTCCTTTGGCTAGCTGAGATGTAGATTTTGCCCCCTTTCTATGCTAGACCCTCTCTTGATGCCAGCTCATCTCTGTGATGTTGGAACCAGTCAGCAACCTCCAGGGCCTCCCTCAAGGGTTGTACCAGGTTGCTCTCTGCTGCCTTGTAACCATGGGTGCTGCAAACTGACTGGATGGGATGATGGAGTTTACTACTTCCTCTTGGGCACTGTTGTATTGTGGCACCCACCCCCAGTAGGTATCAGAGGGTAAAGTTGAAATATTGAGCCCACCGGACCTGCTTAGGAGATAGCTTCTGTGGGGTCTTTAATGCTTCTAGGTTCTTGTATTCCACATTTTGAAGGGGATTTTGCTGCTCTCCAAGAACTGCCTCCAGGTTAGGAGAACTCACCATACCATGTAAGTTTCTTTCTCCCAGATGGCCCAGCGCCTATCAGTCTTTGAAAGTTTACAGGATGTGTAGGTACAGGAATGCAGCTCTCCCTTGGCATTTTTCTGTAGTAAAGCTACATCATTGGTATCTGCCTGGATCATAAATGGTTCGTCTGAAGAGGCACCTTAACTTCTTGAATGCAACTTGGCATTTGAGGGACCAATCCAAAGTTGCCCAGGCTTGGGTTTCGCGCCTTTCCCTATCATAAGCAAGTTAGTGATTGGCAAGGCTATCGGGATGAATTGGCAATAGAAGTTTGCAAAACTGAGGAAACTCTGCAGTTACGTCCTGGTTCGAGGGGCCTCCCACTCCAGTATCACCTACACCTTGCCAAAGTCCATCAGCACTTCCTCCTTCAAGATTTGGTACCCCAAGTAATTTAAGCTGATTTTATGAAAGTCATATCTGGATAGTTTTGCCTAGATATGAGCCTTTTGTAATTTTTTGAGTATAGCTCTGACCAGCTTCATGTGCTCTTCCAGGATCTTGGTGTAAATTAATATATCATCCAGATACACCAAGATCCCTTTGTACAGGTGCTCATGCAGAACTTCATTGATTAACTACATGAACATGGCCAGCACGCCCTGCAGGCCAAACTGCATCACCTTGAACTGGCAACAGCCCAAGAGGCAATTAAATGCCATTTTCCACTCATCTCCCTCCTTGATCCTCACTCTGTAATAAGCCTCCCTAAGGTCCAATTTTGTGAAGATCCTCCCCTTCATTATATATCCTAGCATGTCCCTCATTAGTGGTAGGGGGATACACATTCTCTACGCTGATACAATTCAGACCTCTGTAATTTATGCACAGTCTAAGGGACCCATCTTTCTTTTCCTGAAACAATACCAGAGCTGCCATGCTTGACTTTGCCAGTTGAATAAAACCCCTAGCCAGTTTCTTGTCTATAAATGCTCAGAGTTCCTCCACCTCCTTGGGTGTCATTGAATACATTTTCAGCTTGGGCAATTTGACTCCTGGCACAATCTTGATTGCACAGTCTGTGCGGTAGTGATTCCTCCAGAATCAGTGGTTCCAGTTCCCCACTTTCCTTTAGTGTATTCACAGTTTCCACTTTCACTTTTCTGACTACATGTACATGGCTGGTTGTCAATCTTTCCACTAACCCCTGTTGGTCTGCCACTCTCCTTTGCACCCGCCACTGGGTTTCATCCCAATCTATTGACAAGCTCCACTTTTTTTCACCAGGCCAACCCTAGAATCATGGGCTCGGTCATCCCTAGGGCCACAATAAATTGGACAGTCTCTAGGCAGGCTCCAACCTTGATCTTTACTAGCTTGGTGAGGCAAGTTGCTGGTACCCTGTCTGTTATCAAGGCATCTAGCTGGGAAAAGGCCATGGGCCACTTCAGTTTCCTCAATCCCACTCTTAATCTCTCTATCATTTGGGGGCTGATCAGACATCTGGTACATCCTGAATCTAATAGGGCTGTGAGACCCCCCTTATTCCTGAGGAGGGTACTAAGACCTTTACCCTAATTGTCATAGGGGCAATGTGCCACTTACCATCAGGTCATCTTCCCCTTTGCTCTCGCTCTTATAGAAGATGGGGTCCATTTTAGTGGAGATCAGAGTTCCCTACTCCTTGCTAGATTGAGGGGAGAACTCGATGACCTATTGTCCCACCCACATTTTTTCTTTTGGTTTCACGGGGGTCTTCTTCTTCTTGGGCTGGCTCAGGGGCAGGAAAGTGGATGCTGGTCTAGGCACAAGGCACTCTGCTGCCCAGTGCCCCTCTTTCCTGCAGCAGAAGCAGGTCCCTATGGCTTGACGAGACCTCCCACCTGTGGCCAGGGGCACACCTCCTTTTCCTCCTCTGTGGGTTGGTCACTTCTTGGGTGCCCAGGGAGGTCAACTCTTCTGTGTGGAGTGCTTGTAGTACTCCATCAGATCAATTTCCACCTCCACAACCACTTGGTACCATGCTTGCTAGTTACATGGCATCCCTCAGTGTAGGCAGTTGTGATATAAGTCCTTATTCAGTTCTTCTCAAAACTGATAGACCAGCATGCTCTCGGGCCAATCCCTCAGGTGGCTAGCAAGGCTGCACAAGTCTTGAATATATTCTATCACTGCTTGCCTTGTTTCAGGTTCCAGATGTGGGTCTCTGTGCACCAAGCAGCCATGGGATCTTTGAACTGCTCCTGCAGGGTCTGTATGAAGGTATCCAAGTTGGCCAGCTCTGGAGCCTCATCCTAAAGTTCTCCCTTCCAGGTTGGCTGCAATGGCGTGGACCTGAGCTATGTCATCTGGGTACATCCCCAATAACGCTCCATGTGAGCCCAGAAGTGGGTTAGATTGGGTGCCCATCAAAGTGGACCACCAGGAAAGGTGGTAGCCACTCTTCCTGCAGTAGGACGTATCCTGGTGACAGCCCAGCCATGGCTACTTGTTGCTGCTGGAGCCACTGGGATTGCTTGCTGCTGTACCAGCAATGGGGTGGCAGGTCCCACCACAGCTGACCCTTGGGCTAGTGTCCCAGTTGCACTTCCTAGGGTCAGGATCATCAGCTGCAGGAGAGGGAGAGATGGGGTGACCAATGCAGCAAGTGACTTCACTCCGCTCATCCTCATTGCTTCCATCATGGTCCCTAGTGACGAGGCATTCCAAATTTCAAAACCACCAAACTTCTTCCTCAGCATTGATGGGCTGCAGGCTGCAACTGGGAGCTTCCACTCAGTGGGCTTGTCCCAGTCAACTGGCCGCTTTGTCTTCCACTTGCTCCCTTGGACCACGTTGATGCCCATGGGCACTAAGGGTTTTTTTAGCCTCCACTGCCTTGCCCACATTTGTTGCCCATCGTATCTTTGGCTCTTGATAGGGGGCATCTCTCTTTTGCACCAGTTGGTAGCTGCTACTGAGCTCTTAGCTTTCTATTTGGGGGTCATGCTAACCTGCTTGTACCCCGGCTCCAGTCTGCAATGTTGCTGGACCCTCTGGGACAGGGACTTCTCCCAGCTTCTTTCCCTCCTCCAGCTCTTTGTTGGTTGCCAATGTTCTTGGGTTGTTGGCCTCCTGATGGGATCCAGGTAGGTTACTACTTAGAGAACTGGCTTAACTATCCCATTGGCAGGTACAGCAAAATAAACTCCTGGGACATGTTGTGATTCCTCGTCAGCCAGTGGATCCGGAAGTTGAGAGGAATCAGAGGAGGAAGAGAGGCCTGGAGTGACTTCAGAGTCAGAGGAAGGCTCTGAGGAGCTCCAAGACTTACACTCCAATGAGGAGCTTGGCCCCTCTACTCGCACTCAGGCTGAGACACAGCTGTGCTGGGAGTCTGAGTTGGACTGTGATGACTCACAGCTGGGAGCTATCTAGGATGCACGTAAATGCCGGCAAGAAAAGAGAGTTGGACAGAGGAATGCAATGGGGCGGCTCCAAAGGCAAAGGAGAAGGCATTAGGAAGCCATGCCTTGGCTGCATAATAAAAGGGAAGGTGTGGGAGGTGCTAGTTGCCGAAGGCAACCATTTGTGTTGAGGATCGAGTTTCTGTGATTTGTTTGCCTTGGACTTTGAATAATAAAATGGGATTGTTTTTTTCCTGCGGTTCCAGCCTGCTTGTTGGAAGAGGGGTTTCTCCTCATGAGCTTAACAAGGACTCATGTAGGCTGGGACAGAACAGGACATTTTTTTTATTTTACCATGAGCATAACTTTACTGACAGATTCATACAGGTACAAAAGAAGCAAACTATCCAGATATCAATTGGGAGACAAACTTTGCAGCAAGTAGAAGATCAAACAGATTCTTAAACAAACTAGCTGACAACTTTATCATCCAAAAGGTGGAGGAGGAACTAGAAGTAAAGCTATACTGGACCTAATTATTACTAATAGAGAAGAAGTGATAGAGAGAGTTGAAGTTGCCAGAACTTTGGGTGAGAGTCACCACGTCATAATGGAATTCAGTATAATGCAGACACTAGCAATAAAAAATAATCCAAACAGAATCTTAAACTTCAAAAGAGCTGATTTTAACAAACTCAGAGAGAACCTAGGAAAGATTCCATGGATGAATTCCATGGATGTGCAGAGTTCTTTTGGACCTGAACCATGATGACTTCACCATAGCGGGGGAATGCCGAATGCCGAAGCCAGAGAACGATTTTACCTGCATGCGTCCATGACCCAGACTGGATGTTTTTGGGGCTTCGGAGCCAGCTCGCCTGCTGGGGGCCTGCCGGGGGCGTCCATCTTGCCCCTCGCCGGCTCGGTGTGCTTCTGCCGTTTTCGGGGCTTCGGAGCCAGCTCGCCTGCCGGGGGCGTCCATCTTGCCCCTCGCCGGCTCGCCCCGCTTCTGCAGCTGCTGTTCGGGCATCCATGACCCAGACTGGATGTTTTTGGGGCTTCGGAGCCAGCTCGCCCGCCAGGGGACTGCCAGGGGCGTCCATCTTACCCCTTGCTGGCTCGGTCCGCTTCTGCTGTTTTCGGGGCTTCGGAGCCAGCTCGCCTGTTGGGGACGTCCATCTTGCCCCTCACCGGCTCGCCCCGCTTCTGCTGCTGCTGTCTGGCTTTTGGGGGGGTTTTCAAGCAGGAGGGCTTCCCAGTTTGCCTGCTCTTTGCCACCAATTGTTTTCTCGGCCTCTACTTTGCCGAGTGCTGGTCCCGATGCTGGCTTCTCCTTCATTTCCATCGTACTGGCTTGCCACCTCCCCCTTTCGAACTGCCGCTGGCGGTTTGGGGAATGAGGCAGGCTGCCAGAGATCTTGGAATAGGCCAGCTTCGGCTCTGACGGCGCTTCTCTCCTCCTTCTCCCGGCAACTAGAACTGGGGGAAATTTGGAGGAGACTTTTGCTGGCGCTGACCCTGGACTGTTGGAACGGACTGCAATTGTGGAAGCAGTTATCGTGGCTAACGGGCCTGCTCCGTCGGCTGGGTGCCTCCCGCTAAATTGTAAGACCTGCGGGTGAGGCCTTTTGTTGCTGCTGCCATTATGTTGAACTTATCCGAAGACCTTATCTTTGGGACGTTAGGTTCCACAATTATTGTTAGTATAACTACTCCTCCTGTGGGTTTTTTGCTCTGGACTTTACTACAGGTTTTATCTTTGGAGGGACTAATACAGGCATAGCTATAATTATCGCGGCAGGATTAACATCTGGCACGCCTGTTTTTATTACTATGTTTTTGAATTGTTTTTAACTACTATTTGTCTAAATTTTAAATAATTTAAAGTTGTTTAATACTGTTTTAATTGATTCTTGTTGGATGTTATGAATGATGTGGGGGAGGATTGACTGTTTGTGGAGTGAATCGGGTTGAATGGATGGGTGGTTGTTTGACGAATGGAAGGGCCGACCTGTCTGCAATTGTGGAAGCTAGTGAAGTGGAGGAGCCTTGCTCTGAGGGATCAGTGGGCCAGGCTATACCGGTCCTATGGGGAAGAGGCAGATACAGTGGGAGGCCTGGGGTAGGCCGCTCTCGGGGAACAAGGCCTCGTTGCCTGAAAGCGATCTCTTGTTCCGGCCCCTTGAACCTCTCCCAGAGTACTGGTAATGAGCGAAATCCGGACCCTGGACTCAGGTTGCTGCTGCTCAATGCCAGGTCGGTGGTAAATAAAGCTGTCCTCATCCGGGACTTGATTCTAGATGAGGAGGCCGACCTGGCATGTGTAACTGAGACCTGGCTGACCCAGAGGGAGGAGTTCCCCTCTCTGAGATGTGTCCAGCTGGGTTTCAGGTATGGCATCAGCCGCGACTACAGGGAAGGGGGGGAGGAGTGGCGATTATAGCTAAGGAGTCACTCGGACTGCGCAGACTCGCTGCTACCGAGATATCAGGTTGTGAGTCCCTCCTTATGAGGTTGGACCTAGGTGTACAGGTGGGTCTGTTGCTTACGTACCTGTCTCCCAGCTGCATTTCTACAGCCCTGCCCACGCTACTCGAGGAGGTAGCCGGGTTGGCGATTGAGTTCCCCAGACTTATTGTCTTGGGGGACTTTAATGTGCCATCACTCGGTGAGTCCTCTGGGTTGGCACGGGAGTTCATGGCTTCCATGGCAACCATGGACCTGACACAAATAATTGAAGGCCCAACCCATGAGAGGGGACACACACCTGACTTGGTTTTTCTCTCGGAACAGCTGAGGAATGATCTGATATTGAGGGAATTAGAAGTGTTGCCCATGTCATGGACAGATCATTTTCTGCTGCGGCTTGAGTTTACGACACCAATCCTCTCTCGCAGGGAGCCGGAACCGATTAAATGGTTCCGCCCCAGACGCCTGATGGACCCTATTGGCTTTCAAAGGGCACTTGGGGAATTGCCAGATTCGCTCGTACACAGTTCGGTGGAGTCCCTAGTGACGGCCTGGAATATGGTCGCTACGGGGGCTCTAGATCGGATTGCGCCATTGTGACCTCTCTGTGGTAGCAGACCCAGGAGATCTCCTTGGTTTACCGAGGAACTCAGGGGGATGAAGCGCCAGAAGAGACGTTTAGAGAAGCAATGGAGGGGGAGTAGATCCGAATCTGATCGAACCAAATTGGGAGCTTATATTAAGACCTATTTGGAAGCAATCACTGCGGCAAGATCTCAGTAGCTTTCCGCATTGATTGTGTCTGTGGAATCTCGTCCGGCTGCCCTGTTTAGGGTGACTCGCTCTCTCCTGGATACGGGGAGGAGAGAGGAACCTTTGCAGGGCAATGCCGAAGAATTTAACAGCTTTTTCGCAGATAAGGTCGCTCAGATTCGGGCTGACATGGACTCCAATTGGAATACAGTGTCGGCTGACAATGAGTCAGTCGAGATGACAGAGGCCCGTCTTAGTCCTGTTGAATGGGAGGAGTTTGATCTGGTAACTCCTGATGACGTGGACAAGGCCATTGGAGCTGTGAGTTCTGCCACCTGTTTAATGGACCCATGCCCCTCCTGGCTGGTCTCGGCTAGCAGGGCGGTGACACAGAGTTGGATCCAGGCTATTGTCAATGCTTCACTAAGGGAGGGGTCCTTTCCGGCTCCCTTAAAGGAGGCACTTGTGCACCCCCTCCTCAAGAAACCTTCCCTGGATCGGGCAGTTTTAAATAACTATCATCCTGTCTCCAACCTTCCCTTTTTAGGGAAGGTTGTTGAGAAGGTGGTGGCACTCCAACTCCAACAGTCCTTGAATGAAACTGATTATCTGGGCCCTCAGCAGTCTGGGTTCAGGTCCAGTTACAGCACGGAAACTGCTTTGGTCGCGCTAACTGATGATCTCTGGCGGGCCCGGGATAGAGGTTATTCCACTATCCTGGTGCTTCTTGACCTCTCAGTGGCTTTCGATACCATCAACCATGGTATCCTTCTGCGCCAGTTGGAGGGGCTTGGAGTGCGGGGCACCGTTTTGCGGTGGTTCACCTCCTACCTCTCTGGCCGGTCGCAGTCGGTGTTTGCAGGAGGTCAGAGATCGCCTCCGAGGTCTCTTCCATGTGGAGTCCCTCAGGGGTCTGTTCTCTCACCTCTGCTTTTTAACATATACATGAAACCGTTGGGTGAGATCATTCGTCGACACGGGGTGAGTTTTCATCAATATGCTGATGATACTCAGCTTTACATCTCTATCCCGCGTCATTACAGCGGAGCAGTGAAAGTGATGAACCAGTGCCTGGAGGCTGTTGGGGTCTGGATGGGTGCCAACAGACTCAGACTCAATCCCGACAAGACGGAGTGGTTATGGGTTCTGCCTCCCTAGGACAATTCCATCTGTCCATCCATCACTCTGGGTGGGAAAGTTTTATCCCCGTCGGAGAGGGTTCGCAACTTGGGTGTCCTCCTCGATCCACAGCTAAGTTTAGAATACCATCTTTCGGCTGTGGCGACGGGGGGATTTGCCCAGGTTCGCCTGGTGTGTCAGTTGCGGCCTTATTTGGACCAGGAGTCACTCCTCACAGTCACCCATGCCCTTGTCACCTTGAGATTCGACTACTGTAATGCTCTCTACATGGGGCAACCTTTGAAGAATGTCCGGAGACTCCAAGTAGTTCAGAATGCAGCCGCGCGAGCTGTCTTGGGTCTCCCAAGACATGCTCATATCACTCCAGCCCTTTGTGAGCTGCACTGGCTACCAATTGGTCTCCGAACACAATTCAAAGTGTTGGTTATGACCTATAAAGCCCTATATGGCAATGGGCCAGGATACTTGCAGGACCGTCTTCTGCCCCATGAATCCCAGCGACCGGGTAGGGCACATAGGGTTGGCCTCCTATGGGTCCCGTCTGTTAGACAGTGCCGTTTGGCGGGACCTAGGGTTAGGGCCTTCTCTGTTGCTGCCCCAGCCCTCTGGAACGAACTTCCCTCAGAGGTTCGTATTGCTCCCTCCCTCCTAGCTTTCTGAAAACTCTTAAAAACACATCTATGCAGACAGGCTTGGGGCGTGTGAGCGGCGCTCTGCCCCTGGGCCTTTGATTGGGATTGTATGTTGTATGAGTGGGTATAGTTTATAGTTTTATACTGTATTACTATTTTAAATGATTTATATATTTTTGTACTTGTATTTCTGCTGTAAGCCGCCCTGAGTCTGGGGAGAAGGGCGGCATATAAGTCAAATAAATAAATAAATAAATAAATAAATAAATAAATAAATAAATAAATAAATAAATAAATAAATAAATAAATAAATAAATAAATAAATAAATAAATAAATAAATAAATAAATGAACGGACGAACAGACGAACGAACGAACGAACGAACGAACAAATAAATAAATAAATAAATGAACGAACGAACGAACGAACGAACGAACGAATAAATAAATAAATAAATAAATAAATAAATAAATAAAAAATCCTAACAGGGAAAACAACCCAAGACGTGTGGGAAACTCTGAAAAATATGATCATACAAGCCCAGACCACCACAATACCACTGAAAAAAGAAAAACAAGAAATCCTAGAAGAAACCAGCATGGCTGGACAAAGCTCTCTCTGACAAACTGAAAGAGAAAAAATGGAAGTAGGGACACATAACTAAGGCTGATTACCAGCAGACAGCCAGAACATGCAGAGGTGAAGTCAGGAAAGTAAAGGCTCAGAATGAACAAAGACTTGCAACAGAAATCAAGGACAATAAAAAAAGTTTCTTTCAACATATTAATAACAAAAAAGTCAAGGAAACTGTAGGTCCACTAAAGAGAGAGGATGACAATGAAGTAACAGGTAGTAGGGAGAAAGCAGAGCTGCTTAACTTATTCTTTGCATCAGTTTTCACACAAAAAGAAATTATAGCCCAACGTACCAAAAAAACTACTGCAAAAGACAAACTAGAAACAAAAATTAAAATAAGCAAGAAAATGGTAAGAGAACACCTATTCGACCTTGAAAATTATAAATCACCAGGACCCGACAGATTATGTCATAGAGATCTGAAGGAGCTGGCGGATGTTCAGAACCATTGCACCATATCTTTCAAAAATCTTGCAGCACCGGGAAGTACCTGAGGATTGGAAAAGGGCTGATGTGGTTCCCATCTTCAAGAAAGGGGAAAAAAACAGAACAAGAAACTACAGGCCTAACATCAATACCTGGGAAGATCCTAGAAAAGATAATCAAAAAACAGATCTGCGAACAACTAAAAGCAAACAAAGTTATAACTAATAGCCAGCCCGGGTTTGTTAAAAACAGATCATGCCAAAACAACCTTATTTCATTCTTGATAAAGTAACTAAATTAGTAGACCAGCGAAACACTGTGGATATAGTGTACTTAGATGTCAGTAAGGCAGTTGGACAAAGTAGACCACAACCTGTTGCTTAGTAAACTAGAAAAGGTTGGGTAGACAACATCACCACCAGATGGATCTGTAGCTGGCTGACAAATAGCACTCAGCGAGTAGTTCTCAACAGTACTACATCCACATGGAGAGAAGTAAGCAGTGGGCTCCGTTTTAGGCCCAGTACTCTTTAATACCTTCATAAATGACTTAGATGAAGGAATAGAAGGGGAACTCATCAAATGTGCAGATGACACTAAACTGGCAGGAATAGCCAACACCCCAGAAGACAAGCTCATGATCCAAAAAGATCTTAATAAACTTGAACAATGGGCCCTATCCAACACTGTGGATTTTAATCAAAGGTATAAGTACAGATTAGGCGAGACCTGGTTCAAAAATAGTAACTGTGAGAGTCCCTGTGGATGATCACTTGACTATGAGACAGCAGTGTGCAGCAGCAGCCAAAATTTAATACAATCCTGGGTTGTATAAACAGAGGCATAGAATCAAGATCACGTGAGGTATTAGTGCCACTTTATAAAACCTTAGTAAGACCACACCTGGAATACTGCAACCAATTTTGGTCACCATACTACAAAAAAGATGTTGAGACTTTGGAAAAAGTTCAGAGAAGAGCAACTAATATGATCAAAGGCCTGGAGACTAAAACATATGAAGAACAGCTGCAGGACTTGAATTTGGTTAGTCTAAAAAAAAGAAGAAACAGGGGCGACATGATAGCCTGCAGGTCTTGGGTTTGGCTAGTGAAAAGAAAAGAAGAAATAGGTCTGACATGATAGCAGTATTCCAGTATTTGAGGGGCTGCCACAAATAAGAGGGTATTAAACTATTCTCCAAAGTACCAGAGAGCAGGACAAGAAACAATGGTTGGAAACTGATCAAAGAGACCTGGAATTAAGGAGAAACTTCCTAACATTGAGGACAATTAATCAGTGGAACAGCTTGCTTTCAGAAATCGTGGGCTCTCCATCATTGGAGGTTTTAAAGAAGAGACTAGACAGTCAGTTGTCTGAAATGGTATAGGTTCTCTTGCTTGAGCATGGGGATGGACTAGAAGACCTCCAAGATCCATTCTATTCTATTCTATTCTATTCTATTCTATTCTATTCTATTCTATTCTATTCTATTCTATTCTATTCTATTCTATTCTATTCTATTCTATTCTATTCTATAAGAATAATTGAATCATAGAACTGGAAGGGATTTTAGTCTTCTAGTCCAATTTTCTGCTCAAGGCAAGAGTCATTATACCATCCCAAATAAATAGTTATCCAATCCTTTCTTGAAAATCTCCAGAATGGAGCACCACAACTACAGGAAACAAGTTGTTCCACTGATTGTTTTCACTGTCAGGTAATTCCTCCATATTTATAGGTTTGATCTCTGTTTAATGAGCTTCCACCCATTGCTTCTTGTCTTGCCTTTAGATACTGTGAAGAATAAATAGACGCCATCTTCCCTATGACATCCCTTCAAGTATTGGGAGACTGCTATCATGTCTCCAAAGACTTCTCTTCATTAGGCTAAATATATTTAGTTCCATTCATCATACTATTTAGCTTCCAGACCATTATCATCATTGTTGCTCTTTTCTGCACTTTTTCTAGACTCTCAGAATCTTTTTGCATTCTGGTGACCAAAATTGGTTGCAATATTTCAAATGTGGCTTCACTACTACATTACAGAGCAGTACTGACACTTCTTGTGATCTTGATATTATCAGACACTAGTGTTGAGGCACGTATTGCCTATCCTATACTTGCACATTTGGTTTTTCCTGCTTAAGTGCAGGACCTTACTTTTTTCACCAAGAGACAATAACAAAGCTAAAAAGGAAACAAAAAGACCAGAACACAGCAGCCAACATGCAGATAAGTAAGGATTAAAAATCAGGCAAACAACCAAGCAAAAAACGGTTACCTTAATCAAGGAACCATCAAAGGAAAAATACTACACCTCCACCAACACTGGCAAGGTAAACTACTATATATGAACAGGGAGCAAATCCCACACTCAATAGCACTGATTATGTTACCTAGTTAGATAATGAAATTTCTGCAAGCAAACAACCAAGCTCAAAGAGCATCAAGGACTCTACAGTTCAACCCCGAGCTACATATATTTTATTCTATAAGTACTATGTATTCCACCAGGAAATTATGAAGAATAGGGTGAAGGATGAGGGTTAACAATAAGGTTAAGAATGGTAGAAATATGGTAAGGGGATGTCCATTATTTTTTTAGAAATCCTGAAGAAATGACAAAGTGTCAAATGACTGGAGGAGAATATATTTTATCTCTGTTTTCAAAAACAGGAAAAAGGAGGATCTGGGGAACTGCAAATGAATCATCCACAATTGATCCTTGAATCACAGTTCCCAGTCTCCTGGGAAAAGTCTAGAGCATGGGTGTCAAACTCGCCACATCACATGATGTGTTGCAATGTATCATGACTCTTTTTGCATTGCTGGCAATGGGGTGAGCGCGGCTTCGGTATGATGAAACCGACCCGTGGGTAGGCAGTTTGACACCCCTGGTTTAGAACAAATCATAAACAAATCAAACTGAATATGTTAAAAATAATGTAATTCACAGAAATCAGTATGGACCTGCCAAATTAACCTCATCCAAATGTTTTTGTGTTGTGAGAATGTTGTAGATGTGTATTATTTGATTTATTCTCATATTTTCATAAAATTGTAGAATAAGCATAAGCCTAAATAAGCAAAAATATATCCTCTTGGCTACCAGCAATTTGCCCACTGTAGTGCCTTCATTTAAATTTTGCTGACTACTATAAGCATGGTAGGTTAGCATATGGAAGATGGTGAAGTAAGGTCTTTTCCTCAGTTTAATGCAAAATGCTCTGCAATTAATATCATATAGTAAGCATATGATGATTAACACTAATACTTTATAATGGTGTCAAGAAATTGTAACTATGCTATGATATTCCATTTATGCTCCCTTTTATTTTACTGGCAACTGATGACCTTTCAAAAATGCTGATCAAGAAAGCTTATCCTCCTACTTTTGAAGGTCCCCTTATCCTTTGCAAGACAGCATGACTACAGCCAAAATAGAAGCCAGCCCTTTAATAAATAAACAGTTGGCTGCAGTAGTCACCATCAAGACAACATTGAAAGGAATGCAGACAGATGATTCATTAGAAGACTTGAGGCAGTGAGACTGGAAGCCGTCTACAAAATGTCCAGATCTGAATATACAGCAAAGCAAAAGACACATCATTGATTGCACATTGCTCTTCTGGATTCTGTTTTGTGCTGTTATGGCACTGCCTAATTTCTCTCCCAATGTCTTTCATCATCCCTGAGACTTCATTGCTCTCCCCTTCTTAAGGGCTTCAAACATCCAGACTGGTAAAGAGACTCATGCACTAAAAGTATCTTTCTATATGTGTTTATTTAAAAGTAAGACTCACTGCAATCACTATGGTTTACAGTTAAGAGAAATACATACAGTTGAGTACACTATGGATTACCTTATCTTTGCCATGAATTCTTGGAAAAGGTTATCCCTCTCTCCCCTCTTTGATTATTTTGATCATTATGTTCTATATTAGTTATCTAGTCTCTTTATCATTGCATGAATTACAAGTGAAAAGTGTGAAAAGCAGTGATAAAAATACTGTCGGATCACTCAAAACTACAAAATCTCAGCCCTCAGCAGGGTCTCATTTTCTTTCTAGTGCTGGAAATCTGGCGGGTTCAGTAGGTCTTCCTTAAGAAACCCTCCCACCAATGCTTATCCTCCTTTCTGTAAGAGTGGATCTGTACTTCATGTTTGCCTCAACATGAGAACGGGCCACCTAGTATTTTAGGAGACCAGAAACTACTGATGTCAGTCCCAACCTGCCTTTGCCACCCAAACTTTCCCTTGCTTCACTTCCAGCTAGCATTTCCCTCTGTGGACTTACATTGGGCAGATCATTGCTCTTTGTTTCATAAATGTTGCTTTTCCATCTGGCCAATGTGTGCTCAGGCAATATATCTTCCCTCTGTGTCCTCACATTCTATCCTTGATATCATTTTATACAGAGCTACTGAATTGCCAGGGCCATTGTTGTTGTTTTTTCCCTGGTCTAATAGTGACAGAGTGCTACAGTGAAATGCAGGCCATTTCTTTGTTCTTTAAAAAAAAAACAATCTTGTAAATATCTGCTTGTAGGCCAGGAGACTGGAACAACTACAGAACTGTGTCATGAAAATTCAGCAGAGAAAGGTCTTTTCTGTGGGTTTTTAATTAGGTAAAAAGGGTTCTGCCATGTTTTCCCTTCCAGCTATGATAGAAAGAACTGTAAAACTCTTGTTGTTTTTCCACCAGTCCTCCAAAGACATGCCCACAGAAGGAAAAGAATTTGGTGTGTGCTTTGCTGGCAGGAGTGGGAGGGAAAAAGAAGTAGGGAAATCCACTATCTTAACCACAGTCCAGACAGAACACCCAGTCATTACTGTGGCTAAAGTGGAGGAAGGGATTGATACCCAGAACAAGATTTCTCACAGTGGCTTTAAACCCAGGAGACAACCAGCTGAAGTCTGTAGGCAGAAAAGCCTACAATTCAAAGGGTTTCAAAGCCTACAATTCAAGGGTTTATGAGAACTGAGGGATTAGCAACTGAGTATTGCTCATCTGCTAGTTAATTATCCTACCCATGCTTTTCAAAGATTGATGTATCATGAGCCAATCAAGGCCACTGTCTATTCTGAAAACATCTGCAATTAAAAGTTGTTTGATCAAATTAGTGATACAATTGTAGTGATTTATGGAAATAATGAAAATAATGGCAGAATTACATACAAAAAACAATAGGATTATGGTGGTGGTGGTGCTACAGTAAAGAAAAAGACATAATTCCAACCTTCACCCACAGAAAATAAAAAATGCAAAAGTGCAGAACTGCAGAACTATAGCCACAGCCAAACTGAAGTTTTACAATCATTGTGGACTTTGGGCTTTCTCAAAATCCTTATACAGATTAAATAGTTAAAAACCAGGAAAAGGGGAGACTTGGGTTGGTGTTCAAGGCTCTCTGGTACCACTGCCAATCTTTCACTATCAAGAGAAACCCTGGCTTGCTGAGCAGTCCTTATCTGTCCCAGTTGCAACAGTGGCTTTCTAGGTTCCCTGGGATGCGGGGAGGAACCGATAAATCTTTCACTTCTGAAAAGGTAACTGACAGCTAATAAAATGCTCCCTGTGCAAAAATACAAGAAAAAATTGAATTCCCAGCTGTGGGAAGTCAGCCCCCCCCCCAGAGAAAGAAATATTCTTGGAAATATTTAAAAGGCAGAATATATTTCCCTAAAGGATTTTAAAGGCAGAAACCACCATCCCCAAGTCTCTCTGTCCCAAACAGAAACCAAGTCTGCAGAAATGCAGATGTGATAATCTTGTCAGAAAGACTGGAATCAGGAAACTGGGATTAGGAAGAAAGATCCCTAGAATCAACAATCCCTCACACCAAAAATTTAAGAGTCATCAGTCACAGCCCCAGGGAAGCAGGATATGACCTTTGGGACATAATAGGATTAACCCACCACCATCAGAATACCAGAAAGCCACATTCAGACTCAGGTCAAAGTTCATGCCACAGAAACAACTCCAAACAAAAGGCTCCAAAGGGTATAAAAACCCACTCCCTACATATGCCTTCTCTCTTTTCTTCCAGAGCCATCTTTCTGTCTGGCTCTCCTCTTCAATAAACTGCAACCTTCTTTCTAAAGCAGTCACCATGTTGTTTATTCCTGGCTTGGACTGAACCATGATGAAGACTTTTCCTTCAACACAGCCATGGAACAGCCTTTGTTCTTCTGTAACTCACAAATGAAAGCAAATCTATGTGTCCCAGGATAATTTTGCAGAATCTAGTCAGGGTAGATCATTGGGACCAGAGGCTTTTTAAATTTCCCACTCCCTGTTTGGCTCCTTCAGGAAATGTTGAGCCTGCTCTGCAGCTGATATTCTTTCATCAGGAAATAACTTCAGCTACTTCTTAAGTATCAGAATCAAAGAAAGCCAAAAGTATCTATCAAAAAGTTCAGAAAGGTACACTTTCAACAGCAGAATAAAACCCATTTTTTAAATCCAGTATTCTCACACTATGCTGCTGAAAGGTATACTGAAGCAATATCTGAGCTCTGATAAATAAATAAATAAATAAATAAATAAATAAACAATCATGCTACAATTCCTGTTAGAAATACCACTGTTACTTTAAACCAGCGGTTCTCAACCTGTGGGTCGCGACCCCATTTGGGGTCGAACGACCATTTCGCGGGGGTCGCCGGACACCGCAGTCCACCATTTTTCTTTTCCCCGTTTCCCCTCAGCCGTCGCATGCGCGGCGCGCGTGCGTGGTTTGGCCCGTCGCTCCGCGCGTGCGCAGTTTGGCCTGTCATGCGCATCGTGCTGCGCATGCGCAGCATGCGCGACGAGCCGAACCGCGCATGTGCAGAGCGACGCGCACGCGATGGGCCGAACTGCGAATGCGTGGCGTGACAGGGCCGGCCAGCTCCAGACCGGGCCGGCCTCGCCTCCCACCGCTGCCTCAGAGACTCCGGCAGGCACACCGAGGAGCGGTCCGGAGCAGGCAGGCGCAAAGCTGCCTCCTTCCCGCTCCTCTCCGCCACGTCCCAGGCCCGGCCTCCTCCTTGCCCTCCGGCAGCCGGCCAGGCGGTCGGAGCAGCCGGACCTCGAGGCGGGCCTGCACTTCACCGAGACCGGCCCGGCTGTGACGAGAGGCCCCCAGTGGCCCGAGAGAAGCGAAAGGCGCCCGGCGGCCGCCTCTGACCCCCAAGTCCACGCTCCGGACCGGCGTCTAGGTTGCAGCGCTCTGCCTGCCCGGCTCGTCCGGCCCGTCACACCTTTCCTCGCCCTCCTCCCCGGCCGGCCCTCGCCAGCGCCCCCCCTTTTCTCGGGGGCGGCCAATGGGGGCGGTGGGGCTCCGGCTCCCCTTCCTCCTCCCAGGTGCTGCGGGGGGGTGGCCAGGCGTGCGGCGGCTGCCTGCCTGCCTGGGTCTGGCTCGGCCCTGCTCGCTCCCTCCCTCCCTCGCTCGGCAGTGGTGGCTGAAGCAGGCGGTAAGGCGCCCAGCCAGCGGACACTGTGGCCGCGCCAGGCGCGCAGCAGACCGGCCAGATGAACTACCTGGTGAGTCCCTGCCAGGCGTGGGGGGAGGCCGAGCCGGGGAGGGAGCCGGGGAGCCTGGCCAGACGCCCCCTGTCCGGCTGGCCGGCCCGGCCCGACCAGGACTGGTGCCGAGAGCAAGCTGGCCCAGGCGGGCTCCCCAGTCGTGCCGCCCGCCTACCTACCTGCAGCCGCTGCCAGCCCTGCGGAAGGCGCGGGAGTCCTGGACGAGCCGGGCAGGTGGAGCGCTGCGACCTGGACACCAGTCCAGAGCATGAACTTGGGGGTCGGAGGCGGCCGCTGGCCGCCTTTCGCTTCTCTCGGGCTGCCGGGTGCCTCTCGCCACAGCCGGGCCGGTCTCGATGAAGTGCAGGTCCACCTCGAGGTCCGGCTGCCCCGACCGCTTGGCCAGCTGCCGGAGGGCGAGGAGGAGGCCGGGCCTGGGACATGGCGGAGCGGAGCAGGAAGGAGGCAGCTTTGCATCCGCCTGCTCCGGACCGCTCCTCGGTGTGCCTGCCGGAGTCTCTGAGGCAGCGGTGGGAGGCGAGGCCGGCCCGGTCTGGAGCCGGCCGGCCCACCCGGTTGCACTGCGCATGCGCAGTTCGGCTCATCGTGCTGCGCATGCGCGGATCGGCCCGTCGTGCTGCGCATGCGCGGATCTGCTCATCGTGTTGCGCATGCACGGGTCGGCCCGTCGCGTGCGCAGCGCGGGTCGGGGTCGCGCCGCACATGGGCGGTGCAAGTGGGGTCTCAACCTGAAAAAGGTTGAGAACCACTGCTTTAAACATTGTTCCAAAATAGTAGTGAGTGAGGGGGAAATCAAAGTATAAATGTAACAGATCCACAGGGGACAAGTTTGGCTTATTACATTACATTTTCTTAAACAGAAATGTTTTTGTATTTCCATCCACACGGTCAAAGTCTCAGTTCATAAGGAACTTTTTTGTATCAGCCCTCAACAACTTCTTTGGGGAGAACGTTGAAGTGTGCTAAAGTTAGTGCTCTTTGGGCTTTGGAAGTAAACTTTAATCATTAATGGGGCCTATTTAATTCCTATGTGTACTGACTTGGATGGAATTTCTTTGGATTCAGGGTTGAATAAAATCTTGCCCAGAAAAAAATCTAATATCAGTTCCTTTGTTAACAATATTTATAATAGTCATGAAAACTACCATGTTTGGTATGAAATGTGATACTGGGGAATATGGGGAAAAAATAAAATGCAATTATGCAGAAATTGTCTGCCACTCTCAGCATTAATACAAAGCAATATAAAGAATTCTGAATATGTAATCCTCCACTATGAGCTTTCAAATCAGGCCCTTGATTCATCTTTTGCTGTCCTTGGAGCAGAACTTGAGAAAATGTGCATGGAAAATTTGTACTTCCTGAATCAACACTTTGTGGTCCAGACAAATGTTTAAAGTGTTCCTTAGCCTTAATATATCTCAACCCAAAAGATATATTGTATTGTATTGTATTGTTACATTGCTTAGTTTGGATTAAATTTCAGAAATTATACCCAGTTCAATAGTGTCTAATAGAAAACAGTAGTTGGCAAAGTTAAGTCTATTGTGTCTGGCTGTTTGAAAAAGGAATTTGCTGGCAAAAAGCCCAGAGCTGTATAGGCTTTGACTAGAATAGTTTAAGAACCAAGAAATAAAGTGTTCTTATCTATAAAAGATGAACTAAGCATTAATACAACATGAATTTGTTTAGCTTGAAATGTGTACAATCTTGTAAATAGTTGAAGAATTCAGGGAGCAACAAGAATAGCAAATGAGTTTATCACCATAATTAACATTACAGAATGAGTTACAGAAATACATATTTCTTTCTTTAAATATGTACTTTATGCCTCAATAATGAAATATATATTGGAGCAAACCCAATACTTATTTACACCGCCTACATAAGAAAATGGCAATTCAGATTCTTATTGCTATCTAGTAGTTAATTTTATACTGTTCAGGATTCTGTTTCCATCTAGTGGTACACTTAATCTACCAATTACTTCATTAGGTTTTAATATTATGTTTCAATACTTTGGTTTGACATGATTCTGGAAGAGTTAAGTGCTCGTTTAGGTGACTAAAACAAAACCAAAAATTAAAAGCATTAAATTATTTTTATTGAATTTGAGAAACTAGTATCAGTTTATATTAAAATATTTACTCCAATGCATTTTTTAAAATGCCGTAGTTTATTTTTAGAATGTTTCCCACTTTCATCATGATGATTTACATAAAGAGGTATCAGTCCTGGAGCAATTAATCAGTGGAACAACCTGCCTGCAGAAGCTATGAATGCTCCAACACTGGAAGTTTTTAAGAAGAGACAGGACAGCCATTTGTCTGAAATGGTATAGGGTTTCCTGCCTGAGCAGGGGATTGGACTAGATGATCTTCCAACATTATTATTGTTGTTGTTGTTGTTATTTTGTCCACTTTTTAACCTTTCCTTTTTAGGGAAGATTGTTGTAACAGTAGTTGGATTGCAGTTTTTGTCCGTGAAGAAAATGGATTATCGGATTCCTTTTCATTTGAGTTTCAGGTCAGAACATAATACAAAAATGCCATTAATTCTGATGGCTTCTGCCAAATTGGGACAGTGATGGTACAACTATCCTAGTTCTGTTTGATCTTCTCAGTGGCTTTTGATACCATTGGTTATAGTAGCCATTTGGATTGACTGTAGATATTAGGTGTGGGAGGAATGGGGTTGTGGTGGTTCTCTTTTCTTCATGGTGGATTCCAGTTGATATAACCTTCTCATGAACACCCTAACTTACAGAATGCTGCAGAACTCAATGCTCTTGCCCCTCCTATTGAACATCTACACAAAGCCACTCTGTGATGTCATTCATTGTCACAGATCTTAGAACTACTGAACTATATGTTTCAAAGATCCTAGAGCAGGGCTTTTCAACCTTTTCGCCCATTGTACCACTTTTAGGATATGGCAACATCCGAGTACCACCAGTCGCCTAGCAAGGTGTCAAAAACTTGATGACCAAACCAAAAAAAAAAAAGGAAAAAAGTGATAAAGTACAGGTAGTCATCGACTTACAACAGTTTGCTTAATGACTGTTCAAAGTTACAATGGCACTGAAAAAAGTGCCCCCAAGCCACAGCTGAGCAAGACACTTGCCTGCCCACCCAGCAGCGCTCTTCCTCCTTCTTTCATTGTTGTGAGCATTTCTGTTGAGGATTGGCAGCGGAGGTGGGGTGGGTGGTGTTTGGTTTTTATTCCACCCATCTGCTGGGTGGTTGCAGCAGGTTTTGGTCACTTCACATGATCCTGGGACACTGTGACCATCATAAATATGAATCAGTTGCCAAGCATCTGAATGTAAATCACAAGACTCTGGAGATGCTGCAACATTCCAGCTGATCGGCGCTTCTTCTGGGCTCAGCAGAAGCGCCAGGATCAGCACCGAGCTCCAGCTGGAGCCTGGCGCTGATCCTGGTGCTTCCACTGAGCTCTGACAGCCCCGAAGAAGCACTGATCAGCTAGAAAGTGGCACTGATCCTGGCGCTTCCGCTGAGCCCTGACAGCCCTGCAGCTCCAGCCATCTCTCACTCAGGCTTGTGCAGTGCTGCCACCGGTTCAGCTCATTCCCCTCCCCTGCTACCACTTTTCTAGGATGGTTGCATACCACCTGCCAGGTGCCAATGTACCACAGGTGGTACCCGTACCACTGGTTGAAAAGCCCTGCCATATCCTGAAAGATATATTAATGTTGGACTTAGAGTTAAAACCTGAACTTTTCCTGTTGGGAATAACTACAGAGAAATACAATAAGGGAACAGTCTATTTGCTGTTACATATCTTGACTGCAGCTAGGCTTGCATTCACGCAAAAATAGAAGAGCAAAGAAATTCCCATAGAGGAAGAGACACTATATAAATATTATCATGTGCGGCTCACAATGGTATTGAAAGACAAATGAAGATCAGTTTATTTCGAAACCTGGGATAAATTTTACCGCTGGAGGGATTCGAGGAGGACGGTTGGGATTATAGGCTAGCTAAGATAGAAATATATGTAATTTTAGAATAAGTATTGTATATAAAATTTAGATGTATATTCAGAGATGAAGAATCGATTGTAAAATGTGGAATAATTTGATAAGAATGTATATACTGGAATGTCATGTTATATCCAACGTTTTTTTAAAATTGTATTATAAATAAAATTTTGTAAAAAAAATTTTTTTTAAAAAGAAAAGCCCTGCCATATCTAACTGTGACCAAGATTTGTGTGGGTTCGAGAAAAAGGTATATTCCTTTCTTTTTGGATTCAATTTTCTCCACTGATCAAATGTTAAGTTCATGTACCATCTCAAAAAATGTCCCTGGTAGTATTTTTCGTTTCTCTTTATTTTTCATACTGCTAACATAATCCTTTTTTTCGTTCACCACCGCATTATAGTCTCCTACTGTACAAATATTTCCCTGTCCTATTTCTATAAGTTGTTCATGTAATTTGCTGTAAAATTCTTTTTGATTCTCATTTGGGGTGTAAATTGTCCCCAATAACCATAACTTCTGCTCAATTTGTAGTTCTATCATTAACACTCTTCCATCTATATCTTGATATTTTAATTTAGCCTTTATTCCCTTCCTAATATATACTGCTATTCCCCTCTGTTTTTGTTCCGTTAATGCTGTGTATAGTGTTCCTAATTTCGGGAATTCCAAACATTTCCTATGTTGCTCTTTATATGTACCTCTTGTAGGGATACTATATCTATACCTTGTTTTACTAATTTTGTTAATATTTGTTTTCTTTTGGCAGGGGCATTTAGTCCGCTAACATTGATCTATACTAACCTAATTTCTTCTTCCATTGTTCTACTTGTATATTCGTTGTGTTCTCAAACCCACTCCTTGTTCTTTCCTTTGTCCTTTTTCTTCCTTACTTTCTATCTCTCATTCTATTTCTTTTGATTCCTGCTGTTGGTCTTCCTGACTTCTAAATTCTAATTCCTCTTTACTACTACTCTCTTCTTCCACCCCTTCCAGCTGATCATAGAGTTCTTGTGCCTTATCTAAATTATCTATCTTGATCTTTCTCTCCTGCCATGATACCAACATCCCTTCTGGGATTAACCATCTAAATAGTATATTTCTTTTAATTAGCTGTGCTATGAGAAATCTATAATCTCTTCTCTGCTTTCTTACTTTCTTCGGGACTTGTTTTAGTGTTTGTATTTCTTTATCCTTATAAATTATTGGGTCATCTCTCATAATCTTATAAATTATATCTCTGACTTTCTTTCTCACAAATCTTATATGGACTTCTCATGGCAGTCTATTACGCGTAGCGTAGCTTGTGTGAATTCGATACACCTCATCGATCTCCAGTAATATTTCTGGCCTATCCCTTTGTAGGGCTCCCGCTATCAGCTCTGCCATAATAGTACCCAGATCTTCTTCCTTTTCTTCCATTACATTCTGGAATCTTAAATAGAACGCAGCTCGGTACATTTCCAAGTGAATAATTGATTCTTCCATTTTTTGTTAATTACCATCAATTTTTTGTCTACTATATCCACATTTTTCATTTTTTCCAACCTCACCTCCACTGTCTTTATTCTTTCTTCATTTTTCTCAATTGTTTGTTGTATCATCTCTATCCTATTGTCTAATTTATTCATATCCCCTTTCAGTTCAATATGGTTCTTAGACATTGTTTCCTGCATTTTCAACATCATTTCCTGAATAGCCAATATTGTTGTCTGCATAGTTTGCATGTTTGATATTACACTCTGTTTTTCCATCCCCAACATTCCTTCTATTGTTCTCTGGCCTGATGGGGATGAGGGTGTCAATGATGGACTTGATGTTGTTTTCTTTCCTGTTCTCAGTGTTGTCATTGCAGTACTTGTCATATTCCTCAAATATACAATATTCTTAATATTCCCTTATTTAGCTAGCAGCCTATTAATTTCACACTTTTTCTCTGAACCTCCGTTTTTTTCATTTTTCTTTCTCTTATCTTCTATATTTACATCCACTGCCACCCCAAACCTCTTTTCTCCTTCTCCAACACCATTCACCTTTTTTCCCCTTCTTGCTTGACACACAGTCCTTCTAAGGCTCTGGTTTCCTACTCCAATCTTATATCATCAATCACCTATCCACTGCTGTCACTCTCACTGCCACGTCCCGTTCTCTTGCTGTCTCCTTTACTTTCTTCTGTTGCCTTCCGCTCCTTCCTCATCTCTGCGTCCCAGTCTATCTCCACCTTTCTCCACCGTCTCCACTTTCTCCAATCATCTGCTACATACTGCTACGTGCTGCTCCTTCTCTGTTTTCAATTTTCTTTCCTTCATTTTTTCCTGCTTCTCCCGCTACTCTCCTAGACCAACAGTTTCTCTCCAACTTCCACTGTCTATCACCGGTCGTCTCACTTCGCTCTCGTCTTACTCACTCCACCGTTTCTCGTCTTCGTTATACTACCTCACTTATCTCTTTCCTCGATCTTCTCCCAGCTACTTCCTTCGCCATGCGTTAATCCTCTCCTTTTAAAACATTTGCCACAAAGTTCTTTGTCTCCCTCTTGTTAATCCTTTAGTTATTTTAATTTGCTGATTCACAGCTCTTCCCGCTGGGTTGCCGCTTGCTTTGAGGATTCCCTCGCAAATTGAGCTTCCTTCTCACACCAAAACTCACGGACATGTAAATCTTTTTAGGCTCTTCTCTTATATTACTATTTTGGGATATTTTTACTCACTTTAAATGACACAGTCTGTTAAATAAATCCTTGCTTCTGCATCATCTGTGACTTGTTATGGCCTCTAATCTGCCATCTCACAATAGCAGACACTTTCACGCCAGGTTTAAGATGTTTCCTTTCGTTGTAGTGGGTGATCGCCTTTCACCTCGCTACCCCCCCCCAAGGCTTCACCCTTTATCTCGTGTGGCCCTCCAGGCTCTCTGCGCCCCGAAGGGTCCCCAATCGTGGAAGAATCAGAGTTGGAGGACGGAGACTGTCCTCTTTCCTCTACAACGCCTCAACGTCACCCAAATGTAGAACCTTACTTTTTTCACCATTGAATTTCATTTTGTTAGATAGTACCCAATGTTCAAGACTGTCCAGATCCTCCTGTATCTTAAGCCTATCTTCTGGAGTGTTGGCTATTCCTGCCAGCTTGGTGTTGTCTGCAAAGTTGATTAGTTCCCTATCTATCCCCTCATCCAAATCATTGATGAAGATGTTGAAGAGCACTGGGCCTAGAACAGAACCCTGGGAGACCACACTTCCATCCCTGTAGATGCAGTTTCACTGAGGACCACACACTGAGTACAGTGGATAAGCCAGCTACAAATCCATCTGGTAGTGTTGCTGTCTAACCCACATTTTTCTATCTTATCAAGTAGTAGGTTGTGATCTACTTTATCAAATGCCTTACTGAAGTCCAAGTAAATTATATCCACAGCATTCCTTTGGTCCACTAATTTTGTCACTTGGTCAAAGAATGCAATAAGATTTATCTGGCATGATCTGTTTTTGACAAACTCATGTTGGCTTTAAGTAATGACTTTGTTTGCCTCTAGGTATTTGCTGATTCATTGTTTGATTATCAGCTGCATGAAGACAGCAAGGACCACTTGTAGTCCAAAAGGGAGCACTCTAAATTGAAAACAAAGGACAGTTAAAGGCTGTTTTCCACTCATCACCCTCTGATTCAAACCCGGTAGTATGTTTCTCTCAAGTCCAGTTTGATAAAAAAAAAGAAAAATTCCTTTTGCCACATGGGCAAGCATGTCTTTCATTAGGAGTAACAGGTAAAGGTTTTTGACACACACCCCATTTAGCCCTCTATAGTTCATGCACAGACAAAAGGACCTGTCCTTTTTTTCTTGGAAGAGGACTGGGGCAGTCACCCCGAGTCAGATCAGTTAGATAAATCTTTGTTTCATATTTTTATCTATAAAAGTTCTTAACTCCTCCAGTTCCCTGGGAGTCATTGAATAAAGCGTTGGCTTGGTCAGTTTAGCCTCCAGTAATATCTTTATGGAACAGTCAGTTGGCCAGTGAGGTGGGAGCTCATCTGAGCCCTTCTTGCTAAACACATTCCACAAGTCCAAGTACCCCCATGGAATTCATGAGCTGACCTTATTTCCCTCCTGCATTTTAGCCCCCACCACCTGCCTTGGCTTTGGAGTCTATAAGTCCTTTCTTGGCTTTCCTTTTGTCTCAGCTCACTGGATCTTAAGCAACACCCTCCTCCAATTCACATAGGGGTTCCACTTCTGTAGCCACACTAATCCTAGCACCAGGGGCATTTCCATGCCCAGTGCTATGATAAAACTCAGAATCTCTGTGTGGGCCTCCATCTGCATCTCTACTGGCTCGGTGACAAATGTGGCTGGGATCTCCCCAGATACAGAGCTGTCCAGCTAGCAAAACACCACTGGCACCTTCAGTGGTCTAAGTCTTACTCCTAGTTTTTCAACCAGCACAGGATTGACCAGGCATCTGGTGTACCCTGAGTTCAGAAGGACCAATGGTTTGGCTTTTTGTCCCGAGGATTGGACTACTAATTCAATGCGGACCATCACCAGGGTGCATAGGCCACTTACTGGGGGGTGTCATTGTCAGACTTGGTATCGGTCACCCCAGGGTCCTCAGTTGTATCAGTCAAAATTCTCTTGCTATCCTTGAGAGATGGGATGAACTCCTCGACTTCCATTCCTTTCAAAGCCATTTTGTGGGTTCGTGGTGGTAGCTTGGTGGCTTTCTTGGTGGGGCTTGGAGTCCTCTTTTGGTAGGATGATTGGACTTGCACTTGGCAGCCTGATATCCCTCTTTTCCACATTTAAACCAGGCAGTTGAGCATCATTGTGGGCTCGGGACACATGACTGCAGCTTTGGTGCTTCTTTTTTCTCTGGAAAGGATTTCCACCATCCATGCTGTTAGAGAACTTTAATTTCTCTCTTGGTGAAAAATAAATCAGAAGCACTCACAGTTGACTACATTTAGCAGATTTAAATAACTTCTTTATATTCATATCAAAATATTTACAATACCATACATTCTTCTTTACAGCAACATAGCACAATGAAGACTTCTTACAGAGAGATACAGAGACAGACCTGAGACTGACTGAAAAAATCCAGCTCCTAACTCAATACCTTTTTGCACAGACTCAGTAGCACTTTTCTCACATTGGCTGACTGAGTTACCACATGATTCTTCCTGCTCATGAATATTCCAACACATGCCCTGGGTGATGCTTATTTCGAGCTGGGTCAATTTCCATCTCTTCTGCCAACATGTACCAGCCATGGAGGGTGGGAGACAGAGCCACTGGAGATGCAGGTATTATAGACTTCTTCACTCAGCCTGTCTTTGAAGTAGCCAATCAGGATGTCCTGTGCACAGTTGGTGAGCCTGCAAGCCAGGTCATGGAACTCTTGGGTATACTTGGCTACCCCTCTGCATCCCTGGCTGATGGTATTGACATGGTCTCTGGCTTTGCGATCAGCAGGGGGGCATCCTCAAACTGCTTGCAGAGTGCTGCCATGACTCGGGTTGAAGTTTTTAAGCTCTGGGGCATCGTTGTTATGGAGGGTGACCATTCACCCCTTCCAAGACTATTGTGACACATCGCACCTTTACGCCTTCTGTAGCGATCTCTGGACCGTACTCCTGCATATTTGGGCCAAGAAGAACCCCAATTACTGGGAGTCTCCATCAAACTTTACACCCAGCAATGGAGTCTTTTGGCTCCTCCTTGTTGGTGGTGCTGCTCCCACAGGGGGGGCTAAGTTGCTGATCTAGCTCCTAAGTTACCCATGATGGCAGATGTAGTCACCCCATTGGTTGCTGTGGCTGGGAGCAGCTGGTCATCATTTTGCACCACTCGGGCAAGGGCTTCATGTGCCTTGCCTTCATGTGCCATCCAGTCAGCCTGGCTCATCTCTTTATCTTCCTCTAGCTCCTCCAGCTCCACTCGTTGCTCCCATTGCCATGGCTCCCATGGGTGAAAGCAACCCCCTTGGGTTTCTCCTCCCAGTCTTCCTTCCTTCTGACTGTCAGGAACCACTTGGGTCTTAGTGGATTGCCACAGCTTTCCACCTTCCTTGTCCTCTTGGAGAGATCCAATCCCAGGGGAGGTCTGGATGAAGCCTCCCCCCCCAGAATTCGATCACCTCTGGGTTATTCCCTTGAGCCAACATTGTGGCCACGGTCCCCACAATAAAGATGATGTCCTCTCTGGGTTGACCACAATTACAGATTCCACCTAATGTCAGACCTGCCCCAGTCTGATCCCATAGGGATGAAAAACCCTCAACTCCATTTGGTTGAAGTAAAAGTAGTTTTACTAAGAAATGCTGATTGCAGTAAAGTCAGGCAGAATCTGAATTCCCACGCAAAAAGACAAAAATGATTTCCTTTGGTCTCATCTCTCCCCCATGACCAGTTCAACCCCAGTCAATGAGATGCTGCCTGGATGTTTTGGGAACCCTGAGGAGTTTCAGTTGTAACTTTCCACACTCAGGGCAAATGGCTTTGAAGGTGCCTTAACACAAACCGGTCCCATAGTGATCTGCTTTTCCTCAGCTGTCATCCCACTTCAGAATTCCCACACAAGAATGCATATACAGGAGTAGCCAAAATTGTGGAAACCTTTCGGGAAAATATATTTTTGAGGTTTGATGGCTAATAACACCACTTTTTGGGGGGAGTAGTACCATAAAATTATATATCAATGGAAAGATAATTTAATCAAGAATGTAATGCAACAAAGTTTGTTCAATTATCTGTATTGTATTCTATGAAAAGTTATAGCCAAATAACCAGAAAAAGGAAGCACAACTTGCTTATGTTGATATCAGGTAGCTTTCCTTCATCTGATTGTAGCCAATAGCATGAGTGTTTAGAGAGCCAATCAGGTGTCATCTTGTTTTGACAATGAGCCAATCAGGTCAAATAGTATTCAGTTATTGATGACATGTATTGAAGCTGAGAGGAGGACATTTGTCAGTGTGTTATCGCTATCAAATTGGTTGGGTTTTTTCCTTCTTTCATTTAGTGAGCTTGTAAAACGTAATAAAATTAAAGTAATGGTGTAAAGAGTTGACTGGTTGCCCAGAAAGCGATGTAAAATAGTATTATTCAGTGAACAAGGCTACAGTTATAAAGAAATTAGAAGAAAAATTAGTGGAAACTTAACCAAAGGTGGCATTTCTACTGTACACTTTTCCCAAAAGGTTCCTACAATTTTGGCCACTACTGTAGGCTTATTGCTGAGCATTTGATTCTCCCTCATGCCCCACCCCCCAAGTCTTTTGATGGCAAGATGCCAGCATGACACCAAGCCGAAGATGGTGGAACTGACATTGATAATGACAGTCCAGGAAGAAAATGAGGTAGCCATTTCTCCTATAATATTGTTGCTGAACTGGAGTCTAACCGTTTCTAAAATAATGTCCTTTTTGCTAAGTGCATATAACAACAGGACTATTGCAACCTGCTCTGCATGGGGCTACCCTTGAAAAGTATTTGGAAGCTTCAGCTGGTGCAAAACACAGCTGTGGGGGCAGTTCTAAGTGGCCCATATTATTCTGCTATTCTATGAGCTGCACTGGTAGCCAGTTTGCTTCCAAGTCTAATTCAAGGTGTATAAAGCCCTACACAGCATGGGTTCAGGTTGTCTGAGGAACTGACTCATCCCAATGAGACAGGCCCATCCTACCACAGCAGCAGAAGAGGCATGCTATGGACCCTGCTAGTCAAGGAATTTTGGCCAGTGAGATCCAGGAGAAGAGTCTTTTCTGCTGTGATACCCGCCTTCTGGAATGTGATCCTCCCTTCTGGCCTTCCGAAAAAGGTTTGAAGAGCTGGCTCTTCCAACTGGCCTGGGGCCCCAATGAAGCAGTGGCACCTTGGAGGTGGTTACTGGATTAGTTGGACCCTAACTCCAACTCATGTATACTTTGGTCCCTCTCTTTCATCTTGATCAATTGAATTGTAACTGAATTTTAACAGGTTAACTGACTTATTGTTGTGATGTTTTATATGGTATTTTGTCTGACTGTAACCACCTAGAGTTGCATCAGCAAGACAGGTGGCCTAGAGGTTTAATAATAAACAAACAAACAAACAAACATGAACTTTTATCATTGACTTTGCAATTAAATTGCAAATATGTAAGGCTGAAAGAATGGAGATTAAAGTGAGGAAGTTATATACCAAGAAGAACAATATGGAGCAGGAAAGAAAGAAGGATCTTGGGGCTAATAGTTTAACTTCTGTTGACAAATAGCATTAGAACGTGACTGCTCATACTTTTTTCTCATTTGTGTCTTTTCTTCCACAACATATTTTGTTGTTGTTGTTATTGTTTATTGGGGCTTCCTTTTTTCTAATTTTCAATCCAGTTTTATCAATTTATCAAACATTCTCCCCAAACCAATAAAATACCAACAAATGCTTTCCCTGTCACAAGAAAAATATCAAAAATGCCATAAGTAAAGGTTAAACCTATCAAAAAGATCTGGAACATAGTATTTTCTTCCTTTAGCTGAAATCAGATCTTGTAAAGTTTAAGACGCTAGTTTGATTTTTGAATAATTGAATGTATTTATTATACCAGTTTGGTGAAATTTCATGCAAATGCAGCATTGCCTGTATAAAATCTGCTGAATTTTTTTTACTTTCTTCTTTTTCCTTCAATGTATTTTATTCTTTATATGAACTCAGCTTTATTCCCTCCTGATCTCTGACATCTCAGAAAGAATAAAGTGGAAAGTAAATTAGTTATTAAAAAAAAATAGAATTTAAAAAATAAAAAAAATATTGCTAAAAGCAAAAGTTAAAATCACAAGTTATAGTGTGAGTAAAATCAGTTGGCTGTTAAAATGGAAGGTAAACAGGTCAACAGATTAAAGATTTTAGACAGACATTAACTATGGTATTTTAAGTTCATGGTTAAACAAATAATCTACTTGTTCAAAACAAATATACATTACAAAAGTAGGTAGAAGGTTTGAACCACAAAATTTGGAGCACGTGTATACACACATATAAATAATGTTTTATATTTTTTACAGTCACTATTTACATGTAAATGAATATTGCCTTTTCTTCTACTGTTTTTGAGGGTCCAGAAAGAATATTAGTTTGTTTGGAGTCTATATGCCTCATATATAATTCTTGTACATTGTTCAGCTTGGGCCTTGCTTGAGCAGATTCACTCTAATTTATGTTAGGTAAATAATTATGATCAAAATTATGCAGATCAAAGGAGTTTCTAAATGAAAATGTGCAGTTTTAACATTATTTATTTAGTACAATCTATGCCACCTTCAAAAAATATGTGAAATGTGATGGTCAGCTTATCCATGAATAGACTTATTTGTCATCAATGTACGACCATAATTGAGCCCAGAATTATAGTCATGAGCCATTCCAATCATTAAGTGGTCCCGATCGCCCCAATTTGTGACATTATTTGTGGTGGTTATTAAGTGAATGCAGAGGTCATAAATCAAATGCCATGACTGTTTAGTATTTTTTGCCAGAAACTGGAAATAAAAGATATTTTTGGCAAAAAATAAATCATAATCACAGTCACATGACCATGGGATAATGCAGAAGGCTGTAAATGTAAGCCAGTTGTCAAGCACCCAAAATGCTTTCATGAGACCACCAGGATGGTAGTGTTCATTGGAATTTTAAGTCTGGAAAATAAGTACCTTTGGGGGGTGTCTGTTAGAATGGTCCCTAAGCAACTAGTTGTTAAGCAATATTTGGATTCTTTAAAAAAATATTACTGTTTACATTTGTGGATAAGCCCATCTGCAGATAATTGCATCGGACCCGGATATTTACAGGACTGCCTTCTGCCAGCAAATACCTCCCGCCGTCCAGTACGCTCCCACAGAGTAGGTCTCCTCAGGGTGCCGTCGGCCAGACAATGTCGGCTGGCGACCCCCAGGGGGAGGGCCTTCTCTGTGGGAGCTCCAACACTTTGGAACGAGCTCCCCCCCGAACTCCGTATGATGACGGAATTGCGCTCCTTCCGTCGAGAATTAAAAACATATCTTTTTCGACAAGCCGGCCTGGGATAGTAGCTCCGGTACCAACAAGGCCATAATTGTTTTAGGGGATTGTTGCTTTTAAGATAATGTATTGGGTTTTTAATGATTCTGGGCCAAATTGTTTAATCTATTTTTAATCATTTTACTTTTTGTATGTTGATGTTTTTAATTGGGCTGTACAATGCCCCGAGTCCTTCGGGAGGGGGGCGGTATAGAAATTGCAAAATAAATAAATAAATAAATAAGTTGAAACCAATTTTGAAGTTGCATTTTGGAAGATAAAATTCTCAGCTTATCAATGAGTATATACAGTAATTTGGTATTGCTTTCCCCACCACAAACCTCATAACCTTTTGATACCCTTTGTCCCAAGGAAGCAACCAGAAGGTCATCCCCTTTTGATTTAATACCTCACCTTTTGACTTAATACCTCACCTACCTAACTTCCTATCTTTTCCTGCCTTTGTTAGTTCCTTCTCCTGTTTGCTTTTTACCTGATCTTTGAACAGGTAATATGTTACTAGAAATAGTTGCTTATATGAAGGAATTTTCCAATGAAGAAACTTTATGTCAGCATCTAATGGTTAAACTTATGAATGAATGTAAAATGTCAGCATTTAATGTAAAGCCTATGTATGAAACAAGTATATAAGAAACAATAAACTCAGAGTTTGTCAAGCTGTGTCTTGCAGCTTCAAACCTCTGCTCAAGAAATGTCTGCGTCTTTCTCTTAGCATCATTACACCTGGCGCCTGTGAACAGGGACATCCTCTCCTGAGGGAAAGCAGCAACCAACATATTTACAGTCATCTGGAACAGACCCCTTGGTCCACCTTCTCTATTGTTCTCTATTGTTAATTGTTGATGGAATTACTGAAGGGTCTCTGTTTGGACCGGAGCCAGAGACCGGCCCGCTTTGAAGTTTCCCGACCGACATTCATCAGCCCAATGAAATCCCTTATTACACTTAGGGCATTTTGGTTTTTGACGCCTCCTAGCAATATTTTTAAATGGCCGGGAGGCATACCTTCCTCCCCCAGGATTTCTGCAATCCTGTTTAAAGTGTCCAATTTTACCACAATTATAACATTTCCCCTGAGGTTTTGTAAGAGCTGCAGCTAAGAGATTAGTTTGAAAAGAAACAGTTCCTATGTCCTGACATGCTTTGATCATTTCTGCTAAATCTGGCTGAGCTCCCAATCCAATGATGGCCCGTTTACATTCAATGGTGGCATTTTCTTTAGCTAATTTCATAAGCAATTCAGCTTGGGCATCAGGATTATCAATTTGTCATTTCAAGGCATCTTGCAGACGGTTAATAAAATCTGCATATGGTTCATTTGCCTTTTGATGAATATTTGAAAATGCTTGAGATGGTTTTCCAGTTATAGGAACTTTTCCAAAAGCTTTGTAAGCACATTCAGAGGATATTTGAAGAGTAGCTATAGGCAAAACAATTTGTGCATCTACTGGAGTGTAATCACCAGAGCCACAATGTTTGCCTTACCCTTAACTTGGTTAACTACTACACCTGTTTGGGTGGAACAATGGCTTCTTCCTCTATACAAATTACAGGCCTTAAAAATTCTTGTTCAAGAACAATTACAGGCCAAACACATTGCCCCTTCCACTAGTCCATGGAACACTCCAGTTTTTGTTATCAAAAAGAAAATGCATGTGAAGGAGAGAAAACTATTTTTTAGTGGTGAGAAGTTTGTAACAAAAAATCTTTCCTGTCTTTTTTGTTTTTCAACTGGCTGTGTTGCTTTAAGAGCAAGAGAGACAGAAAGAAGGGGGGGGAATTGTTCATTTTAAACTTTATTTCCTCTCTGCTATAGGTAAACCCGGCACTCTGCGGTGTCTATGATGGCGCCTAGGTGGAGTAACCTTGTTGAGGGGACTAAGTGGCTTTTGGGAAATTTTATCGAGAACCTGTGACTTTGGAGTAGCCCTACCACCACCTGTAGGTCCGACTCGGCGGCCTGGGTTGACGCGGACTGTATTAAAATGTCGTCCAGGTAGCACTGGACTCTGATTGGCACCATCTGTAGGCTGGCTGCTAGAGCTGCCAGGATCTAGATCCGAAAAAACTATCATATATATACCCTGATCTCCAACCCAAATGTTGGAGATGTGAAAGTATGGATGCTACTTATTTTCATGTATGGTGGACCTGTAGAATAATTTAGTCTGTCTTTGAAATGGCTAAGGAGGATGTCTTCCGGCCAGTTCAGTTTGCTGGCAATGGCCCTGAATTCTTGCATATATTCAGATACCGGGCATTTCTCTAGCATCCAGCCTGAGTACGGTGCCCAGTTCCCTTCCTCTTCACTTGAGTGGAGGGATTCTCCATCTCCTGCTTCCATTCTGGTTGGTTGGCTCCCTGTTTCAGGATCACCTTTCTTGATTTCTTTTCCCACTCGCCTTTCTTTCCAACGCCCATTGACCACCGAGGTTTGTGGTCCCGTGTCTCCACCACCTCTTCTCCTGAGGAATCTGACCTCTCAGATCCCGACATTGGCAGGGTTTCAGTTGGGACAGCGGCTCCCTTTCCGGGGAATTTCCTCCCTTCCTTGCTCCACCGTCTGACATGGTAATTTTTGCAAAGTCCCCCGGCAAGGTTCTCCCTTCCAGTTGGACTAATTCTGCAGGTTGTGTCTAATGTAAGGACACTTTGCATCTTAAGAAGACAGAACTCTTGGAATATTTCTTCCAACAGTCATTCTTTATTAAGAGAAAATGGTTGCAGGTGTTCTAGACAGGACCTGGGGCCCAAGCCCTACAGTTCCAGGTTTTAAGGGGTCCCCAGCAGCCCCACCCCACCATCTTTCCAGCGACAATCCCAGGCGTTACATTTCCACCCCCTTTTTCCTCACTGCTGGTGGAAGGGAGACTTCAGAGAGGAGGAAATGAAAGCTGATGGCTCCATTGTTATGCTTTAGTCCTTTTGGTTGGTATCCACATTCAATCTCTTTGAAGTTGTACCGAAGGAAGTGAGGGCCATAAAACCCCTTTGTTCACCCCCCTTCCCCTTCATCGTATGACAAAATCCAGAGAGGGCAGAAATGGGGTTTTCCATAGTCGATAACTAGAGATGAAATATAATTGGATTCTGACAACAACCATCCTACTACACCATGTTTTCCTTGCTACCAGCCTGCCATACACAGTGCAGGGAGGGGGGAGAGAATGGCAAGGGGAAATAAGAGGGATTAACATGAGAGAAATCAAAACTCTGCATTGTGCTGTCCTACAAGAGCCACCAGCCATTCCAAGTTAACACTATGGAATGCAGATGTCGAGCCCTGCGGAGCCGATATATACGGGCTGATGGGAAGCGGGTTACTGCACCGCCGCCATCCCGTAGGCCCTTGCCATGGCCAGGATTGTCACCAAATGCCCCGTGGGGTCGACACTTGCCGGCGGAGGGGCCGCCTGCCCCGCTGCTGCTGTTCCTGCTGACTCTCTTCTCAGCTGACAGGCACAGGCGGGAACAATACATGGCCAATGAACAATGGGTTCGTCGCTGTGCTGTGGGCCGCTCTCAACCGAGAGCCAGGGAACTTTGCCGATTGCCAGCTGCATGGGACGTTACCACAGCTGCCGGTAATGGGCGACGCCCACGGACCAGCATCTTGCCAGTCCAACGGGAGAACTCCGGTGCAGTGGGTGAAGACCATGGACCAGCGCTTTGCCGGTCCAGACAGCCAGGTGGCCAAGACATAAGGGGGGAGGGAGTGCACGATGGGAGACGGCGGCAAGGGGGAAAAAGGAATTCATCTTGCTGTGTTTCCTGGAACACTGTAGAGAGACTGGAGTGTGCACTGGCCAGAACAGGGGGGCTGACACCCCTGCTGATTGGTTTTGTTCCCCACAGACCGGATGCTGGCTTGTGGGGTGGGGGTGGGACTAGCACACGGAGCCTATGTAAAGCACTGGGAGCAACTCATTTCCAGTGCTAACTTTATTGCTGTATGGATTAAAACGCCAACCCTTTGTCGATCGTTCCTGTTTGTCGGCTCTTTCTTGGGCATCAAGGAGGACGCCTTGACAGCAGAACCATCCAACCCATGAAGCTAGGGACTATTGCCCAAACAATTTGTTAGAATCTAATTGGACACTCAAAGATAACCAGGGGGGGAAGTGGGAACAAGGGAAAAGTTAACTATATGCTTTGGGCTCGAAAATCTCAGATCCGGCTTTGCTTCTTCTGTAACCACTTGGCTTTAGTAAAGTGTACTTTCATTAACAATGGATTCAAAGGTCTTTCTATTCTGAATGATGAAGGTGGGACAGTTGACATTAAGCCAGATCTGCAATAGCAATCTACCCGGAATTCCTGACTACTGCAGAGATTGTGCAAGTATGCTCTTCCCTGGGAAGGAACCAGAAGCAATGGAAGATACTGGGGCAAAGGAAGAACCCCCAAATTCCGCATCCTCAGCAGGGAGTCTGGGGTGTCAGCGTTTGACCCAAGGCGGCAGGAGGGAGACTGATGCCTCTGCTCGTGTTAATAGAGGAATGGCAGGAGGGTACACTGAGGGGAACAAAGCCCTGATGGTCATAGGGAGTCGGAATGATGGAAGAGCCAGAGGAACCCCCATCCTGGGATAAATGTCTGGCAAGGCACCTGGGGCCAAAGCCTCTAAACACCAGATTTGGGTAAACCAGCTGAGAAAGGACACCAAGCTGAGGCATTCGACCAAGCGCTCAGCTATCTGAGGAGGAGGTTCCAGGAGTTTGGGATCCACAACCAGCCCATGATGGCAAAACCAGCCACAGCCACAGCAGCCAGGCCAGCCATAGCTGCAGTGGCACCACTGGATCCAGCTGCCCAAGCACCGGCTACCCTAGTGGCACTGGCCATCCAATCAGCACCTTCCACTGCACCCACCCCAGCTGCACCTCCTGCCCCAGCCACAGTCCCAGCACCAGTGGTCCTCTTGGTCCAAGGATACTGCCAACCTCTCCCCTTTCTAAAAATACCACACAGCTCTGAATATTTTGTCAAAGCAAGAACATCCAACGTTAGCAGCGTTGACATTAACAAATATTTATAGAGTTTCTTAATCAATTTTTCATCTGTTTTTAACAGCATCTGGTCAAATTCTGTCTCTTCTTTATAATCTCCCATTGTTTTAGCATCTTTTTCATATCTCGTTTGAATTTGCAGGTATGGCCACCATGATAGATCAATACCTTGTTCTTGTAAATCTTGTCTATATTTCAGTTTCCCTTCATTGTCCAAAATATCTTTATACATCACAACTTTCTCGTAGTTAATTAAATTTGGGTAAGCAAATGCTTCCATTGTTGAAAGCCATCCAGTTTTTTAAATATAGATTTTTGCTTTTATTTTTTCCCATTCTAGAAGAAGTGCATTTCTTATAAAGTGGTTTTGAAAATATCTATGTATTTTATTCTTCCCATACCACAGAAAGGCATGCCATCCAAGTTGTAGGTCATGCCCCTCTAGGTATAATAGTCTTTTATCTCTAAGCATTATCTACTCTTTAAGCCATGTTAATATAATTGCTTGGTAGTATAGCGTCCAGTCCGGCAGTCCAAATCCTCCACTTTCTTTCACTTCTTGTAACATTTTCAGTCTAATTCTAGCTTTTTTTCCTTGCCAGATAAATTTCAGTATTCAGTATTCAGTCCATGTATTTGGTATTTTAGCCTCCAAAAGTATTTCATTACACAGTTCTTTCAATATTGGGCTTAGTATATCTTGTAATGATTTGTAGAGCTCTGCAGGTAATCCATCTGGGCCCAGGGTCTTGACATTTTTTTGGCTTTTTATGGCCTCTGTAATCTCCATCACTGATATTTTTTCCATTTAATATGTTTTGAATATCCTCTGGAATTTTTGGTAAATCTGCTTTTTTTAGGTACTGCTGTATTTTTTCATTTGAAATTTTCTCTGTGTTATAAAGTATCTCGTAAAAGTCTTTAATAATTTTTTTAATTGTGTCATTTTGAAACTGAAATTCACCTTTTTGATCTTGCAACTTATTTATCAGTTTTTTTTTTCTTTTTTCAGTCTATTTGCTAACCATCAACCTGGCTTATTGGCATTTACAAAAAAAGTTCTGTTTAGCCCTTTTAATCTGTTGAGCCATTATTTCCACGTCTACTAGGTTAACTTTTTCAAAGTGTACACACAGAGCTGCAGTTGGCCCTTTTCATTTTCCTAGAGCAGTACCACACCTATGGCCACATTGCTAGCATCAGCCTGAATAACAAATGGTTTCTCTGGGTCTGGGTGCCTCAATACTGGCTCCACAGAAAAAAATCTTTTCAACTTTTTAAATGTGGGTTGGCATAGTTCACTTTAGCAGCTGGCTGGCTTTTGGCTTATCTATCCCCTTGGGTTTTAGCAAGTTCCTAATGGGGAGTGCAATCTGCACAAAAGATGGAATGAGCTGCCTATAGAAATTTGTGAAACCCAAGAAGCTTTGCAGTTGCTTTCTGGTGCATGGGGGTGCCCATTCTAAAACAGCCTGTACTTTCTCTGGTCCATTCCACACACCCCATGCGAGATCCGGTAGCCTAGGCAGGCAATTTTTTCCTTGTGAAATTTGCATTTTGAAAGTTTGGCATACAGCTTGGCAGTGTGGAGTTTGTTTAGGACCACTCTGACCAATTTTACATGCTCAGTATCAGGACTCCTTCAAAATCATATTTTCGGGCTCTGCCATTCTGATGGGAAGGGGGAGGTTTCACTCTGTTGGAGGAGCTCATGGATGTATTTCCTTTACTTTATTCTCTCTACCTTTTTATAATATTTTATTAGGTTTTATAAGGATAAGGAAGGGATAGCGACCTATGGGTATTGGGTAGGGTTAAGGTATAGGATTATGGTAGGTACTATAGTGGGGTTACCCCCAACAATCATTTAATGCTTTAGCAAGCAAACTATTGTCCAGGAACAAATATTAAATAACAGTAATTAATATAATAATAAACAATTATAATCACCAAAAGTAACAATAATCATAAAAGTAATAGTTAATTAGTAGATATTATTCAGCCTATTAAATTTCACATTCCTTTCTTGCTAGATCGTACTGTTAACCATTGATAAAAATTTTTCCCATGTTTTAAAGTATACTGAGTCTTCTTTCTCTTTAATCTCTAATGTTAGTCTATCCATTTCTGCACATTCTAAAATTTTTCTGATTATAATCTGGTCAGATGGTAAATTTTCATTTTTCCAAAATTGGGCAAATGCTATTCTCGTGGCTGTCAATACATGTAATATTAAGTATTCGTTTTCTTTTCCATAATTAAGTCCAAATATTCCTAGCAAGAACAATTCTGGTTTAAATTCTATCTGTAGTGCTTTTTTTCTTTTTTTTTTAAAAAAAGGTGCCAGAACTCACACACGTCATACAACCCGCCTTGCCTACCCTATAAGGTTCCATCCCAAAAAGGTGCCGGAACTCCGTTATGGGTGTCTATGAGAAAAAAAGCCCTGTCTATCTGTATTTTGGACATCTTTTCCAGCCATATATGAATCTTAAACCAACATTTCTTTGCATTAGGACATACCCACCAGACATGATAATAAGTGCCTGGTTTTTGTTTACATTTCCAGCAATTATTCGATACATTTTTAAACATTTTCAGTAATCTAACTGGTGTCATAAGCCATCTATAAAACATCTTATATAAATTTTCTTTAAATGAGACTGCTTTAGTAAATTTAATATTTCTATCCCAAAGCTTTTGCCAGTCTTCTAAATCTATAGAATATCCAAAAAAAATTGCCCACACTATCATTGTTTCTTTTACTTGTTCTTCTTCCATCTTCCAGTTTAAAAGAAATTTATAAAGTTTCTTAATCAAGTTTTAATATGTTTTCAAAAGTATTTTATCAAGTTGTATCTGTTCTTTGTAAAATCCCATTGATTTTACATCTTTTTCATATCTTGTTTGAATTTGCAAATGAGACCACCTTGTTAAATCGATACCTTGTTGTTGAAGATCTTGCCTGTCTTTAAGTTTATCATAGTTAATTAAGTTTGGGTAAGCAAATGCTTCCATTGTTGAAAGCCACTTGGGTATTTTAGTATAAATTTTATGTTTAACTCTCTCCCACTCTAAAAGCAGTACATTCCTTATAGCATGGTTTTGAAAGTATTTATGTACTTTGTTTTTACCCTTCCACAAAAATGCGTGCCAACCCAATTGTAGATCATGTCCCTCTAGTCTAGATAAAGCAGTATTTTATTTCTCACTGTAATCCATTCTTTGAGCCAAAGCAGGATGGCTGCTCTGTAATAAAGTCTCCAATCCGGAAGTCCAAAACACCCACTATCTTTGGATTCTTGTAACATTTTAGTTTTAATTCATGTTTTCTTCCCTTGCCATATAAACCTCAATATTGTTGCATTTAAGTCATCAAAGAATTTCGTGCCCAGTTTTACAGGAGCTGTTTGAAATAGAAAGAGTAGCATCGGTAAGATATTCATCTTCACAGTCGCTATTCTTCCTAATAATGACAGTTGGAGGTTTTTCCACTTTTCCAAATCTACTTTTATTTGTTTCAGTAGTTTTTCATAGTTATCTTCTTTTACTGTTGTATATTTTGATGTTGGATACCTAAATACTTGACTTTTTTAGCTATTTGAAAATTTGTCTTTTTTGCAAATTGGGTTTTCTGTTTGTCTGTGAAGTTTTTTGTTAATACCTTAAGCTTTTCCCTATTTATTTTCAGGCTGGCCACTTCTCCAAATTTCTCTATTTTCTGGAGGAATTTGGTAGCTGTTTCTAATGGCTCCTCCAGAATAAAAACCAAATCATCTGCAAATGCCTGTAATTTATATTTCTTTTTTTAAAAAATAAATTTTATTGGTTTTTTAATTTTTACAGAAAAAAAAATGCTCAAGGCACACCGTGGTGTTAGGGCAAACAAACATCCAAAACCAAAATATTTATACATATTTCAATCAATACATCTAGTATTCCCTCTCTTACCCTTAGATAGCATAACTTATTAAAAGTAGTTCAGTCTAGCTTAAATTTAATCAACCTATACCTGTTTTTAAAACTTTTAGAAATTTATACTACCATAGTCAAATTAACTTTAAATGTAAACCTTATCAATTTGGGTATCCCTTCCAAATATATTCTAGTTCCTTGATTTTTTCATAAATTTCATTTAATTCTTCCACTAATATCCCTTAATTAAAATAAAGCATTAGTCTATCCTATACGTATCTAGTCTATCAATTAATTAATTTCTTTTTACTAACAAGAGAAAATCAAACCTTAAGTCCTTCCGATCCATTAAACAGAGTTCAAATTACATCCAATTAATTATCATAACTAATAACATCCATCTTATCAAACAAACAAATCATCTTATTTGATTAACTCAAATTTACATAATAAATTTCTTGCAAGTAACCCTATTGTTTTAAAGAAAGAAAAAAAGAACAAACATATTCTTAATCCATTTAATGTATATTTCATTGATCGCCCCTTTTTCTCTTACTTCTAACTCACATTCTTAATCCTAAAATCAATCCATAATTCTGAATTACCTTTAATCCATTACCTAAAAATATCTCCTTTTTAAGTTGAAATGATAATCTATCATAACTAATAACATCCATATTATCAAACAAACAAATCATCTTATTAGATTAACTCAAAATTACATTAAAAAGTTCTTGCAAGTAACCCTATTGTCCTAAAGCAGCGGTTCTCAACCTTTGGGTCGAACGACCATTTCATGGGGGGTCGCCAAACAACGCAGTCTGCCATTTTTTCCCCTTTTCCCCTCGGCCGGCTCAGGGGGCAGCACCAGGCATGCGTGGGGTAGCACCGCGCATGCGCGATGCGGGCCGCCGCGCCACGCATGCGCGATGCAGGCCGTCGCATGTGCACCGCACATGCACGATGTGGGCCGCCGCATCGCGTATGTGCGATGCGGGCCATTGCGCTGCGCATGCGCGATGCGGGCCGTCACGGCACGCATGCGTGATGCGGGCCATCGTGGCGTGCATGCTCGATGTGGGCCATCGCGCACACACCGTGCATGCGCAATGCGGGCCATCGCGCATGTGCCACGCATGCACGATGCGGGCCGCCGCGCACGTGCCGTGCATGCACGATGCGGGCCATCACGCGTGCATCACGGATGTGTGATGCGGGCCGTCATGCCGCACATGCGCGATGCGGGCCATCGCGCTGTGCATGCATGGTACAGGTCGGGGTCGCAGCCTGAAAAACGTTGAGAACTGCTGTCCTAAAAAAAAGAAAAGAAAACATAATCTTAATCCATTTAATATATATTTCATTAATCATCCCCTTTTCTCTAACTTCTAACTCACATCTTAATCTTAAAATCAATCCATAATTCTAAATTGCCTTTAATCCATTACCAAAAAATATCTCCTTTTTAAGTTAAAATAGTAATCTATTCTAAAGCTGTCTAATCCATCAATCAATCTCTTTAAACTGACCACATAGCATCAAACTTTAGATTATTTCAATTCATTAGTCATCAAACAAATAAATCATCAGTAATTTTCATATAGGTAAGTCTTATATATCTTCCATTAATCGCACATCTGACTCGTAATCTTAATCCTTAAATCAGTCCATAATTCTAGATTGCCTTTAGTCCATTACATAACACTTTAATTTTCACTCTCTTTTTTTTTAGTCTTATTCTAGGTTTTTTCAAATGCCAAGTGGGTTTCCATAGCAAGGCTTCCCTTCCAGCTGATAAGTCTTTTTTTATTGCTTGTATTAGTATTTGGATCAGTAAGAGCCATCTTGATCTTTGCATTGGCCCTCTGATTTTCTTAACCATGAAAACTTGTTGCTTTAAGATTTGAAGTCCCAGTCTTTGCTTTTTCTGGTTCTCAGCATCATAAGTAAATTGTTTATAAGGCAAAATCAAGTTTTCTTTATTTTCAGTTAAATCCTCTCCTTGTGTAATCTGTTTTATAGAAGAATCAAGTATAGTCTGAAAGTCAATTTTGGAGTTTGAAGAAGAAATTATAGTTCTTAATTCTGTAGTAAGTTCTTTCATTGTAACACATATTTCCACTTTGGTCTCATAGATCTTTTCCAGAATAAGTTTGCAGTTTAAATGTGAGTGTAGCTCCATTTTATAAAAGTTGTTCAACTTCATCAAATTAACTTTCTCATAAAGAAATCATCTCCTCTCCAATTGCCATATTAACTTTTAACCAGTAGATGTCCTCAGTAAGCTAAAAAAATATTTTTTCAAATATTCATTTCATTTTTTTCCTCCCTCATCCCTTTTCTTCTGTTTTTTCAGGGAAAAATAGAGGAAGAAATATTTTAAAACAAAACACACCAATATAGGCTGATATTTTTTTATTCCAGTACCCCAAAATATACTTATATAAAGAAAACGTAGTTTTTAAGGCTTCATTCTATTCTTTTTGTTCGCCTTTCTTCCCAGACACGTAGAAGCTGCCTTTTCAAGCCAGGGAAATAGTTCCAACAGGGCTCTTACAGGCAAAAAAGATAGAAAGCAAAAAGAGGGGGGAAAAAAAAGAAAGATCTCACCCGGATTCACCACGGTGGGTTCAAAGCTTAGCTGTTCTGTGACTTGCGGTTTCTTGCAGCTAGGTGATCGGCCATTTTACTGGTCGATCTTCTTCTCTGTCGGCCCTCAGAGTCTGGCCTGGACAGCTGCAGGAGCTGCCACTCCTCTGCGGCCGAGCAAAGCCTCCTCGACAGAAGTCGCACCCTCCAGGGTGACTTTAGACCCGCATAAGGGTCTACAGACGGAGGGAGGCTAGCCGACGAGGAGACGAGTCTCCTTGTATGACTAGAGGCGCCGCCACCCGGAACCAGAAGTCACCTGTAATTTATATTTCTGATTTTTTATTTCCAATCCTTTGATTTCTGGTCCTGCCTAATGTTTTTAGCCAGGACTTCCAATGTGAGACTGAATAACAGAGGAGATAGTGGGCACCCCTGTCTTGTGCCTTTTTTAATGTCAAAACCTTCTGTATAGTCTCCATTTAACAATATCCTTGCTGTTTGTTTATTATAAATTGCTTGAGTTGCATTTATAAAATTTTTGCCAAAGTCCATTTCTGTTAGCTGTTGAAACATAAATTGCCAGTTTAAGTTGTCAAATGCTTTTTGTGCATCAAGAAATATCAGTGCCAACTTCCGGTTTTGGGTTGCAGTGAGTGCAGATATACGAAGACACTTCTCTCTTTGTTATCTGCTTTTCCTCTGCCGGTAGACCCTTACTCAGGTCGAAAAGTCACCCTGGAGGGGTGACTACCGATGAGGAGGACTCTCGTCGATCATGGGGGGAGGAGGCAGCTTCTTCTGCGGTCCAAGGCAGCTCCTCAGGGCCGACGGAGAAAAGATTGGCCAGTAACATGGCCGGTCATTTAGCTGCTCCAGTCGAAAGTCAAAAGAACATCTAAGCATTAAGAAACCATCATGGATGATCCCGGTGAGACTTTTCCCCCTCTCTCTTTGCCTAACTACTCTCCTGTTAAAAGCCTTTTGGAATTACTTCCCTGCTTTGAAAGACCTGCCTCTGTTTATCTGGGAAAAAGAGTTTTCCATAACAAAGGAAAAAAACTTCTTATTGACTATTTTTATTTTTGGTTACTTGGAGGCCCTGAAAAAATCTTTATTATAAAACTTTCTTATTATATCTTCCAAGCTGGAAATTTTTTTTCTATGTCCTGGACTTATTTTTTTTAAGGGATAAATCTTTATTGTTTTGGGGGAAAAATAACTCTATGAGAAGCCGGAAAAGAGAGTTCACAGCTCATTGACTTTGCTAGCATCATTTTTGGTCTCTGGAAGAGACTTTCATAGTTCACTGAGGACACCTTGTGGAGAAATTTAAAACTGCAATTGTCTCTTGTTCTTCTCTTGCTCCAACAGCTGTTATTGGTGGGGGTGGATACTGACTAAATGTTTTGGAATACAGCCCCCACTAAAAGATAACAGGATTGGATTTAGTTACTACTGAAATGGAGAATTCTTATTTACAACTCAATTGTAAACTCATACTGGATAAAATTTATGAAGCTACTGAGAAAATATGTTCTCAATTAAGAAAAAGTACTACAAAAATAATAAACAGAAATTCTACTGTGAACTTACAAACTGATCTTCAGACTCTATTTGATCATTCTTCAGATCAAAAAACAATAGAAGAGGAATTAATTTACATACAATCTATGGAGACTTTGGATGACCAAAAAATGATTGTAACTAAACTATCTACAATTGCAAAACTAACAGAAATGGACTTAAAATTACAATCATTAGAGAATTATGACAACTTTGATAATCAACTACTAATTATAAAATTGGACATGATTGAGTGTTTTATGCAGCAGACAGGAGCCAGGTGTCAAAAACAGAAGATGGGAGGTCTATTAATGACCCAAATGATATTACAAGCAATAATGGGAGATCTATTTACTGAAACAGAGGTCTTGTTATGGAAACCTGCTTGGCATAAAAAGAAAGCCAGAATAAGACTAAAAAGAGAAATTTAAAATTGTATGTAATGGTTTTGAGAAATATGGATTGATTTAAGGACTAAGATTTAGAATTGAAAATTTGCATTTATTAGAATATATATATGTTAAACAGAGTAAGAATATTTTTTTTGTAATAATATGTTTATTTGGATGATTTTTTTTGTAATGGAATGAGAATAAGAATATGAAAGAGGTTTTTAGAGATTTGGATTGATTTAACAACTAATTGAGTGTGTTAAGCTAGTAAGATGATGCTTTGTGTAATAATAGGTGTGTTCTTTTTTTTAGACATGACAACTATTTGAATGAGATTTAAATGTTATCTGAAAAAATAAGAGAGATTTGTGATAAAATTAATGATTTATGATATTAAGAATTAGAATATATCTGGATTAGTATTTTACCCAAAGTGATAATACGTTTATCTAAGATCAAATTGGACTATGGTAACTGTAAATTAATAAAGTTCAAAAACAGGATTAGGATTTATAATATGTAATGTAGAAATGGATTATGTTAAATAGGTTATATTATTTGAGGAAAATAGAGAGGAAACATTTAATGTATTTACTCGAGGTATTCTTTGATTTTGTTTCTGGATGATTGATCACCTAACCACCACGGTGTGTCTTGAGCATTCTGTTGTAAAAGTTAAAAAAAACCAATAAAATTTGTTATAAAAAAAAGAAATATCTGTTTCCCTGGATAATTTCCATAATATTCCAAAACGTTTAAAATAATCCTTAAGTTGGTCTTTATCTATCTTTTAGGCAAAAAGCCATTTTGATCTGTGTGGATGAATTCAGTCAGGAATTTCTTCATTCTTTCTGCCATTATTGAAGCAAAAATTTTATAATCCACATTTAATAACAATATTGGTCTATAGTTTTTTATTTGTGTGAGGTCAGTATCTTCTTTAGGTATCAAAGTAATATTAGCTTCAGTCCACGATTTAGGTATTTTTGTCTCTGAGAAAATTTCATAGCACAATTCCTTCAAAATCAGACTTCTTGTATCTTGTAGCGCTAGATAAAATTCTGCAGGAAGTCCATCAGAGCCCGGAGTCTTGTCCTTCTTTTGCCTTTTTATTGCCTCTGTAATCGCCATCATTGTTATTTTCTCATTTAGTATATGTCGCATATTCTCTGGAACTTTTGGAAGGTCAGCTTCTTTTAAGTAGTCCTGTATTGCCTCTTTGGAAACTACCTCTGCCTTATAGAGTATCTTATAGTGGGCCTTGGTGATTTTTTTCATTACATCATTCTGGAAAGGTACCTCACCTTTTGAGTCTTGTAGTAGCTTACTTAGCATTCTTTTTTCTCTTTCTTTCTTCAATCTATATGCAAGCCATCTTCCCGGTTAATTAGCATTTTCAAAAAAGTTCTGTTTAGATTGTTTAATTTATTGTGCCATTATATACATCTCAGTTAAGTTTAATTTATGTTTTATTAGCTCCATTTGTGTCTTCAACATCTTCTTTTGTGGATCAATTTGCAAATCGGATTCCAATTTGCTAAGTTTTTCTTTCAACTGGAGCTGTAGTTGTTTCTTTTCTTTGTTCTTTTTAGCAATATACGTTATGGCCAAGCCTCTAAAATATGCTTTAGCCATGTCCCACATGTTTTGGAGAGAGGTTTCTTCTTTCTTATTTATTTAAAAAAATAATTCCATTTCTTTTGTTGTTAGTTGTAGAAAATCTTTTTCTTTCAGTATGGATTTATTCAGCGACCATCTTAGTTTTTTCCTTTCCAGGTCATTTTAATTGGATTATGATCTGCTCAAATGTTAGGTTCTATTTCATTCTCTTGTATTATAGTCTTCAAATCATAAGATGTCCATATCATGTCTATTATTGACCAGGATTTATGCCTAAAATGTATATTGTGGTTTTTCTGGGTTCATCTCTCTCCATGTATCTTGAATAAGCAGTTCATCTTTCATTTTTAAAAAGGCCTTAGGTAGAGTATTTCCCCCCCCTTTATGGTTTTTATAGTCCCGTGTTGCATCAGCTATTGCATTAAAATCTCCCAATATACAAAGGTTTTGATAGTTTAAGTCCAATAGTTAATTATGTAGTTGCTGATAAAACTGGTCTTGCTTCTCATTGGGTGCATATATTGCTACCATTAATATTTGTTTTTGATTCCATGTAATTTTGACCATTAGTATTCTCCCCTCTTCATCAGCATAAACTTGTTTTGGATTCATCTTTTCTTTTATACTAGCTATACCTTTTATAAAGCTATACCTATTTTCTTTTGAAGTGCCGGGGAGAAGTAAAGCTTACCCATTTTTGGTTGTTCTAAAATTCTGAAATGTTGTCTCTTAATATGTGTCTCTTGGAGACAAATTATGTCCATTTTCAACTTTTATAGCCTAGTAAAGGTTTTTCTCCTTTTTGAGGGAGAGTTCAGACCATTTATATTTATTGAAAGAATTCCAAGCTCCTCCATGGCTTCAGTTATATTTGGACTTCAGTCTTCTAGGGAAGCTTATCTGCCTCTGGTCTTTCGGTCTTGCACCTTCCTCTGATTGGGTAATTTTGGGTTCTTCTTCCTTGACTTGGTTAGATGCCCTTGCAACAGTCATTTCCTCTTGTTTCTTAGATTCAGAGTCACCTTTTTCCAGGAAAGCTCTATGGTTGTTAAAAAATTCCACTGCTTTAAGTGGAGAATCCAATCTATATCTTTTTGAGTCCCAGAAGATTAGTAATCCTTCTGGGACCAACCATCTAAAATTCACTCCTTTATCGAATAGTTTCCTTGTTAGGAATTGGTATTCTCTTCGGGCTTCTCTTATTCTTGTAGGAATTTGCTTAAGGGCTACTAGCTCTTTTTCTTTGTATTTCAGTGTTTGATCTCTTATTGCTCTCAAAATCTCATCTTGTATAGATCTTTTGAGGAATCTTACATGGACTTCCCTGGGAACTCTGTTTCTTCTAGCATAGCTTGAGTTAACTCTAAAGACCTGGTCTATTTCTTGATTCATTTGGGTCTTTTCCATTCCAAGTAGCTCTGCAAGTAACTCACTCATCAAATCTAACAAATTCTCATCCTTCTCTTCTATTACATTTTGAAATCTTAGAAAGTATGATGCTCTTTCCATCTCCATCAGAGTGAGACTGTCTTCCAGTTCCACATTAGAATGCACCAATCTCTGGTTCTCATCTTGCAAGAATTCTAATTTCTGGTCAACTTCCACTGACTTATCTTCCATTTTTTGAATTCTTTGTTGATTATCTGTAATTGCCTTTTGAAAGGTTTCCATTTCTTGATTCATTTTAACAAGATCATTTTTCAGGTCTTCATAATTTTTAAGCATATCCTTTTTCAGGTCTGCTGCCTGAGCTACAATTGTTTGTAGTATCGCCTGGGTATCCTTTTGTTGAGGTTCCACTTTTTCTTGTTGTAGGAATGTAGTAATTGGTTTTTGAGGAACTGGGCTCGCCGAGGTCAAAGCAGGGGCAGAGGAGCCCTTTCTCACCCCTTTGGCCAAATTTGAAGTACTCATCTTCTAATTATTGTGTTATATTATAATCCACCAGGTGGCCCAATGGCCAATTATAATCCAAAATGCTTCTATTACTAGGAGAAGCCAGACATTGTTAAAAAAAAAGTAATTCCAGTAGGGGGGTAAAAGGGAACCCCAAAAGCCTCCAAAAAGAAAGGGCAATCCAGCAGGGGATGAACAAAATTAGTAATAATGAAGAACTGGAAAGAGGGAGAAGACACTCCCACAAAAAGAGAAAAAAAAGATGTCCAAAAAACAAAGAAGAGTCCAAAAAGGAAAAGGAGAAATATAATAGAAAAAAGAGAGAAAAAAACATGAGAAAGGAGGGAAAAAGAGGAATTAAGCCCCCAAAAAGAGAAAAAACAGACTGTAGAAAAAAAATCCAATTTATAGTCCAGCAAATTCTATTCAGCAACAAGGAGGAAGGCCAAAAAGAAAAAAAACAAGAGTTCCTTAATGTTCAATTGTTCTTGGGATGAGTCTGTAGAGTACAGCCAGGGCCAGGCAAGAGAGAATAAATCAGAGAGAGGGAGAAGAAAAAAGAGGTCTCTTTAAGTAAATCAAAGTCAGATAAGAATGTCTGGGCTTTCAGCCAAGTGTCTGGGCATTGAGCCACGTTCCCCAGCTGAATAAACAACCGCTACTGAAGAACAAAGGAAAAAAAAGCTTTCAGTGTAGCCACAGGAGAAACAATGTATCTTTCCCAGGTGTTTAAACAGGAAGAGAAAAAAAACTGTTAGAAAGGTAGAAAAAAAGATTTCTGAGGTTTTAGAGACAAAATATAACTAGAATGGCTTTCCCTAGTAAAAAATATTGTTTTTCAAAAAGAAAATAAGTTTCCCAAGTTTCTGTTAACGCTTAAAAAACTTTAATGTAGTCCAAATTAATTTTTTTCTTTTATAGTGCGATGAAGCTTAAACTGCTGCTTGTGTGGGAGGGGAAAAATTCCTCCCTCCTCCCTTCTGGCTTCACACTTTCATTAAAGACAGGCTATTTCAGATAAAATCCATCTTCCAGAGAAAAGAAGAGCATATTCTCACCCGGATTAGCTGTTTGCTGTCAAACTCAGCTATTTCTTTGTCTCCGATGATCAGCTGTTAATGGCGGATCACATAAATGTGTTCGCCTTTCTTCTGTTGGTTCCAGGGGCTACCTTGACTTCAGCGGGCTGGCTACCACTGGCCCACGTTCCTCAAAGATTCACCCTTCAGTAGCCACCTCTCTGGGATGGCATTCAGCCCAAACGGACCCACCAGCAGAAGAATATTTGACCCAGGGGACGGAGAGTCATTTCCCTGGGTCTAAACTCAGCAACGGCCACTGGAAATCCTCCTGTTCTCTCTACCTTTTGATGTATTGCTTTGGGTGTGAAGAGGGAGAGAAATGTATCAGGCATCATCAGCCATTGTAAAAAAAAGACACAATGCCTGGTGATAGAAGTAAAAGAAAGGTTACTTTTTATTGGATTCAAAATTTAATATTGAAAGAAAAATTTAAAATTGAATTTGCTGCAGTAGAAATTTACTTAGTAGGGAAAAAAACCTATAATGGTTGGAAAACAGGAAAGAACCTGTTGTTCTAAAAGGGGGACATAAACATCCACAGAGTTTAAAATAACCATTTAAATGTCTATTTTTTCTTATTATTATTATTGTATATGTGAATATGATTTAATATGTTATAAGGAAATGTGTATAAGTGGATGGAAAGAGTGTAACCTCATAGTACCTCAGCCAATGGGGAAAGAAGAGGGATGTAGCAGCTGGGGACAGGACTGCATAAAAGAAGGGAATATTTTGGGTTGGAATTTTGGAGAGAACCAAGCTTTGATAGCTTCTCTCCCCGCTTATTGCAATAAACGAAACAAAAGGCCTTCACTGTGTCTTGTCTGGTTATTGGTCAGGCGAGCTTGCCTCTGGTCATGAAGGAAAGTAGCCAGAAGCACATAACACCTTATCATTCCAGTTCCCATAACAACTTCACACCTGTGGATTGGCTTGAGGCGCACTGGACAGTTGGACATTGGGGAGGGGTTTGTGAAGGGAAACTCTAGTGTAACAGTTTACACAGGAATCCCTCAGATCTTACTTAGCTTTTCTGTTTTCACTGACTCTCAATAAAAGTTTCTGATTGAAACAATGCCTGTTTCAAGACCTCTGTTTTCTTGGGAGTACTAGTTGAGCAGGACCTTACACTCAGTTTTTGTTTCAGTGTAGATTAATATATCGTCCAGGTACACCAAAACTTGTTTATATAGGTGCTCATGGAGCGCTTCATTTATCAATTGTATAAACACTGCAGGGGCTCCTTGTAATCCAAATGGGAGCACCTTTTTAAAAAATATATTTTATTAGATTTTATATGGGTAGGGAAAAGGTAGGGTCGGTGCGGGTACAGGAAAATCAGGATAAAAGGGACAGGGTGTGGATAACTACAGTAAATACATAATTCAGCGAACAAGCTGTCGTCCGGGTCTTCATATTAAGTATTATTGTTTATATAATACTAGACATTTATAAGAATAAATCAGTATAGATATAACTGACATTTGGTAAAAAACTAATATTCACCGGTGATGAGCTGACTATAGACCCTGGAGACGTTTCTCTGTCCCCAGGGTCTGGAATTCTTTTGCTGGCGGGCCCATCTGGGCTGAATGCCACCCTGGAGAGATGGCCACCAAGGGGTGAACCTTTGAGGAAGGAGAGCCGGTGGTAGCCGGCTCTCTGAACTCAAAACAGCCCCTGGAACCGGCAAAAGAAGGGTGGAGTGCTTCTGTGATCGCCACCATCACCAGCTCTATCGTCGGAGACAGAAGACAGCTGATTGAGAACAAGCAACTGCTCCAGGTGAAATAACCTCAATATTTATGGCAAACTGGACCTTTTCTAATAAATTGCCTGCCTTTGAGCTGAAGCTGGAAGCTCAAGAGAGGGAGAAGGGGTTTTTTGTTTTCCCCCTACCCTAAAGCGGTGGCTTAAGATTTATTATAAAATTTTCAAACTCTTTTTCAATGGAATTAAAGTAGAAGATCGTACTATATTTTATTATGGATGGAAAAGCAAGATTGCTGTGATACATATTCTTTTTTTTTTTTTGAAGAAGCCAGCTCATTTGCCTTGCTATGGAACTTTAGCTTGCTGTTTCACTTTTTAAACTTTTTTTTTCCTATTCAAACAATGGGGAAAGAAACAGCATCCCCTGGTGGTTATATATTTTTTTCTGACCTTGGATACACAGCTGCAAAGTTTGGCTCAATACCCAGACTACTTGGCTGTGTGCCCAGACATTCTTATCTTTTAGAGACCTTCAAGAGAGAGCTTTGGGTTTTTGTTTTTACCTAGTGTCTGTTTTTTTGCTATCTTTGACTGGCTATATTTTCTGTAGTAAGGAAACTACACAAGAAGATCTTGCAAAGCTGGGATTAAAACTTGGTTACTGTTGCCTTGTAGGCTTGTTTTTTTTTTTCCTTTTCTGGCTTATTTTTTCTTACTCTTTTTCTAGAGACTTTGGGTGCTTTTTTGTCCATATCTTTTTTTCCCTTTTTTAGGGCTCCTCGATAATTTTTCTTTCTTGCATAATTTTCACTTCTTCTTTTGATTTTGATTTTTCTCTCCTACTTTTTCAAATTATTTTTGGCCTGATAATAGGAGGGCACTGGACTACTATTTTTATCCTTCTTTCACTTTCTTGTGCATTTTGGTGGATTACAATTGGCCAGTGGGCCTCCATGTTGGATTACAAATAAAGTGGCCATCAGGCCTGTTATTGGATTACAAATTACAACTATAATAATTTGAAGATGAGTACTCTAAATTTGGCGAAAGGGGTGAAAAAGGGTTCTTCAGCCCCTGCCTCAACTTTGGTGAGTTCCAGCCCCCCAAAAATCTATCACTACATTTCTACACCAGGAAACCCAACAAGCTCAACAAAAAGATACACAGGCCATACTCCAGGCAATTGCGGATTGCAGAATGGATATGAAAAAGGACTTAGAGAGAAACTGTGAAGATTTGAAGAATGATATCCTTAAGATGGACCAAAGAATGGAAGCGTTTCAGCAGGTGATGATAGATACACAACAAAGAATGCAGAAAATAGAAGACAAGTCAGCAGTGGTAGATGAGAAATTAGTGGCTCAACAAGAGGAAAACCAGAGATTGGCACAATCTAATGCAGAATTGGAAAGCAATATGGCGGTCATGGAGATGGAACGGACATCATATTTCTTAAGATTTCAAAATGTGATAGAAGAGAAAGATGAGAACTTATTAGACTTGATGAGTGGACTACTGGCAGATTTATTTGGAATTGAAAAGGACCAAATGAATAGGGAACTGGACCAGGTTTTTAGAGTAACTACGCAAGAAGGAACAGAGTGCCCAGGGAGGTCCACATCAGATTTCTTAAAAGAAATCAACAAGATGAAATTTTGAGAATTGTAAGGGACCAACCTAAGATGTATAAAGATAAAGACCTTGTAGTTCTTAAACAGATTCCTAGAAAAATAAGGGAAGCACGAAGAGATTATCAATTTTTAACAAGGAAACTGATTGATAGAGGAGTGAATTTTAGATGGTTGATTCCAGAAGGGCTACTGATTTTTTGGGATTCGAAAACATATAGACTGGACACTCCATTCTAAGCAGAGGAATTTTTCAGAGCCTTTTTGAAGAAAGGCGATATGGAATTTAAGAGATCAGAGGGAACGTCTACTGCAGAGACTTCTAAGGAAACAGAGGAGGAGATACCAAAAAAGACACAATCAGAGGAAGACGTCAGACCTAAAGATCAGAGACAGATAAGCTACCTAGAAGATTGGGATCCCAAAATAATTAAAATTATGGAGGAAATTGGAATATACTCAATAAATATAAATGGTCTCAATTCCCCATCAAAAAGGAGTAAAATATTTCATAGGCTACAGAAATTTTAAATGGACATAATTTGTCTACAAGAGACTCATATTAAGAGACAACACTCTAGAATTTTAGAACAGCCAAAACTAGGCAAACTTTATTTCTCTTTGGCATTAGAAAAGAAAAGAGGGATAGTGATATATATAAAAGAAAAGTTGAATCCAAAACAAATTTATTCTGATGAGGAAGGAAGAATAGTAATGGTGGAGATTTCATGGAATCAAAAACAAATATTGTTGGTGGCAATATATGCCCCCAATGAGAAACAAAAGCAATTCTTTCAACAACTATACGACAAACTTGTGGACTTAAACTATTATAGTCTTTGTATATTGGGAGACTTTAATGCAATTGTGGATGCAGTTTGAGACTACAAAAGCCATAAACAAGGGAAGAAAGGAAGTAATATTTTATCTAAATCTTGTTTAAAAATGAAAGATGAACTATGTTTCCAGGATATATGGTGAGAGATGAATCCAGGAAAGACACAATATACCTTTTACTCTAACAGGCATAAATCTTGGTCAAGAATAGACATGATATGGATCTCCCATGACCTGAAGACTATGATACAGGAAGTTGAAATAGAATCAAATATTTGGGCAGATCATAACTCAATTAAAATGACATGGAAATGATCTAAGAAAAGATTGAGATGGTCTCTGAATAAATCTATTTTGAAGGAAAAAGAATTTTTACAATTAGCAACAAAAGAAATGGAATTTTTTTAAGATCAATAAAAAGGAAGATACTTCTATTCAAAATGTTTGGGACACGGTAAAACCATACTTTAGAGATTTAGCTATAACCTATGTTGCTAAAAAGAACAAAGAAAAGAGAATCACACAGTCCAAATTGAAAAAACAGCTTGGTATATTGGAGCTGGAGTTACAAACTGATCCACAAAAGAAAATTTTGAAGATACAAATGGACTTAATAAAACATAAATTAAATCTACTTGAGACTAATACTATGGCACAACAGATTAAGCCAAACAGAACTTTTTTTGAAAATGTAGATGGCTAGTAGATGGCTTGCATATAGACTGAAAAAAAAGAGAAAAAAGATCAATACGTAAATTACTGGATGAAAAGGATAAAATACACTGTCATAATGATGGTATCAAAAAAATCGTTAAGGCCTTTTATGAACTACTTTATAAGGCTGAGATGATCTCTGAAGAGGCAATTCAGGACTATTTTAAAAAAGCAAATCTTCCCAAAATATCAGAAAATATGTGATAAGAGGTTAAATGAGAAGATAACAATGATGGAGATCATAGAGGCAATTAAAAGACAAAAGAAAGATAAGACACCGGGGCCGGACAGACTACCTGCAGAATTTTATGTAGTCTTACAAGATACTGTGACTCATTTTCTGAAGGATTTGAGTAATGAAACTTTTATACAGACAAAAGTTCCAAACTCATGGACTGAAGCTAATATTACCTTGATACCTAAAGAAGATACAGATCCTACACAAATAAAAAACTACAGGCCAATATCGTTACTAAATGTGGATTATAAAATCTTTGCTGCAATTTTGGCAGATAGAATGAAAAGCTTTTTAATAGAATTTATTACCCAGACCAAAATGGCTTTCTTCCTAAAAGACAGATAAACAACAACTTAAGGATTATTTTAAATATTTTGGAGTATTATGAAAATCATCCAGGGAACCAGATGGCACTCATATTTCTTGACGCATAAAAAGCATTTGATAATTTAAATTGGCAATTTATGTTTCAACAAACTACAGGAAATGGACTTTGATGAAAACTTTATTAAAGCAATCCAAGCGATCTACAAGAAACAATCAGCAAGGATACTTATAAATGGAGATTATACAGAGAGCTTTGATATTAAAAAAGGCACGAGATAGGGATGTCCACTCTCACCCCTGCTATTTATTTTTACTCTGGAGGTATTGACTAGAAACATCAGGCAAGTCATAGAAATTAAAGGTCTCGAGATTAAAGACCAGAAATATAAATTACAGGCTTTCACGAATGATCTGGTCTTTATCTTAGACAAGCCTTTGGAAACAGCCCCTAAACTTTTGCAGAAAATTGAGAAATTTGGAGAAGTGGCTGGATTGAAAATAAATAGGGAAAAAACTAAAGTGTTAACAAAAAATTTAACTGATAAACAGAAAACTCAACTCGCCAAAAAGACAAATCTTCAAATAGTTAAAAAAGCTAAATATTTAGGTATCTATCTTACGGTGAAATATTCATTACTAAAAGAAGATAACTATGAGAGACTAATAAAACAAATAAAAATTGACCTGGAAAAATGGGAAAATCTCCAACTATCATTGTTAGGAAGAATAGTGACTGTTAAAATGAACATTTTACCAAAGCTAATTTTTTTATTTCAAACAGTTCCTTTAAAGCTGGGTAAGAAATTTTTTTATGATTTAAATGCAATGATATTAAGATTTATATGGCAAAGAAAGAAAGCAAGAATTAAATGTAAACTTCTACAAGACTCGAAAGATAGAGGGGGTTTTGGACTTCTGGATTGGAGACTTTATTATCAAGCAGCTATTTTGCTTTGGCATAAAGCAGCGGTTCTCAACCTGTGGGTCACGACCCCTTTGGGGGTTGAATGACCGTTTCACAGGGGTCGCCTAAGACCAGGGCTTTTTTCTCATAAAACGCTCAAAACCACGTTCCAGCACCTTTTTTTGATGGATTTTTTTCAACTTTTCCATGAGCTGTGCTACACCCTCTATTCTATTGGCTTTTGAAAGCCAATAGGAATTGTCAAGACAGAGCGTGCCAAAAGACCCAGCCCAGAAACGTTGCATTTGCAAGTTATCTGCAGCAAAGGCAGGTTTGCAGGAACTTTTCATCTCTCCCTGCTGAGCAACCACGCCATCTCCTACTTGTAAGTAAAAGAGGACCAGGGGTGGGAGGTGGGGAGCAGCACGTAATTCTGCCCTGCCAAAAAAGCGGAGTCCATGTGCACTCCTGCCTCGTGCTCACCCGTGTCAGCCAGGCTCTCCAGGGTCGCACTGCAGCCGGTGCTGTGGGAGCTGCGGAGCCCGCTCTACACGGAGGGGCTGCACGGGGTGAGCGGTGGGATAGCTGCAGGTGGGGGTATGAGGGCGGGGGCAGCTGGTCCGAGCCAAGCTGGGTCTGGGCCGCTACTGGCACTGCCACTAGGCTGCCCTGCTGCTGCCGCCGCTGCTGGCTGAGCTGAGCTGCGGCGCCAAGCCGGTCCCCAGGCCTCCTGGTTGCCCAGCTGTGCTCTGCCCCCAGCTGCCCTCCACACCGGAGCTTCCCCCCGTGCCACCCGGCCCACATCCCTCACCATCGGAGGCTGCCCCAGCCGGCCTCCACAACAGAGCTTCCCCCCGCGCCACGCTGCCCACCTCCTTCACCTTCGGAGGGTGCCCCGGCCGGCCTCCACAATGGAGCTTCCCCCGCGCCACCTGGCCCACCTCCTTCACCTTTGGAGGCCGCCACGGTCAGCCTCCACAACGGAGCTTCCCCCCGCGCCACACTGCCCACCTCCTTCACCTTTGGAGGCCGCCCCGGCTGGCCTCCACAACGGAGCTTCCCCCCGCGCCACCCGGCCCACCTCCCTCATCATCGGAGGCTGCCCCGGCCCTCTGGCACCCGGCGTGGCCCTGGGGCTGGCGGGCAGGAGCGGCTCCTTCCTGGCTTGCCGGGCTCCAGGTGGCGGGGAAGAGGGCGATGCCGGATGGGCCGGGAGGAGAGAAGCGGGGCCTTCTGAGCGGGAGCTGGCGCTCTGGCCACACCCCTCTCATGTGTGATGAGTCAGGGAAGGGTTTGGCAGTGAAGGGCTGCGCAGTGTGGAAAGGGGGTCCCATGATCCCACCGCTGCGATGGCACTCAGGAGGCTGGAGGGGTGGGCAGGTCCCTGGGGGCGGCTGAGAGAGCGCAAGAGGTGCCAGGATGAGGATGGGGGCTCCAGCCTACCATCCCCAGCAGCCCTAAAAAGCACTGGAAGAGTGGGGAATGCTGGGAGTTGCAATTCATCACCATTTGGGAAAACATGACTCTCCAAAGATCCTTCCTTCCTTCCATCCATCCATCCATCTCCTTCCCTTCCCCTTCAATCTCTCTCCTTCCTTCCTTCCTTCCTTCCTTCCTTCTTTCCTTCCTTCCTTTCTTTCCCCTTCAATCTTCCTTCTTTCCTTCCATCTCCATCTCCATCCCTTCCCCTTCAATCTCTTTCCTTCCTTCCTTCCTTCCTTCCTTCCTTCCTTCCTTCCCCCTTCCATCTCCTTCCTTCTCCATCTCCTTCCTTTCCCCTTCAATCTTCCTTCCTTCCTTCCATCTCCATCCCTTCCCCTTCAATCTCTCTCCTTCCTTCCTTCCTTCCTTCCTTCCTTTCTTCCTCCTTCAATCTCCTTCCTTCTCCATCTCCTTTCTTTCCCCTTCAATCTTCCTTCTTTCCTTCCATCTCCATCTCCATCCCTTTCACGTCAATCTCTTTCTCCTTCCTTCCTTTCCCCTTCAATCTCCTTCCTTCTCCATCTCCTTCCTTTCCCCTTCAATTTTCCTTCCTCTTCCCTCCCTCCCAACATTTTTGAGAAAGGAAGAGTAAGCTTCTCCAGCAAGCATTGCTATATTGTTTTTGTAATTCATCACTATGCTTTCATTATGTTCAATTCGTAACAATGAAAATACACCCTGCATATCAGATATTTACATTACGATTCATAACAGTAGCAAGATTACAGTTATGAAGTAGCAACGAAAATAATTTTATGGTTGGGGGTCACCACAACATGAGGAGCTGTATTAAGGGGTCGCAGCATTAGAAAGGTTGAGAACCACTGGCTTAAAGAATGGATTACTCTGATAAATAAGTGAATTCTCTATTTAGAGGGATATGACCTTCAACTAGGCTGGCTTGCCTTTTTATGGTACAAGAAAGCTAAAATACATAAGTATTTTCAAAACCATGCTATAAGAAATGTTTTACTCTAAAGACCCCCAGAGAGACTTTTGGAGCAGCAAATTTAACATTAAGGGGAAATTTTAAATGAGTATCAACTATCTGACTAAGGAGTGTGGAGAGTTGATAAATAAGCCAACGAGGACATTTCCTGGCGAAAAATAAGAATTAAAGAATTAAAAACACAGTGACCTTGAAAAACTTGAGCAAAACCAAGTCTTGGTTTGAGATAATAAAAGAAAAACTGTTCATAGCTATACTTGTTGACCCTGGCTAAAGACTAAATAGATATCATTCAGGAAAAGAAAAAGAGAATATTTTAAATATAAGAAGAGACTGGAGGAGGCAATTCTGCCTCACAACAGCAGATTCTTGATTACGCCTGGGATATAAGTTTAAGACTGTGAGCAATAAAATGAGTACATCTAATATTTCCAGACTTGCAAAGAAAACTTCTTCAGCACCCTCTGTCGGACAAGCCAGCCCAACAACTCAGAGTTCTGTCAGCACATTGCTACAGCGTGAAAAAGCAAGTATGGCTCAAGAAGAGACACAGACCTCTTTAAAATTAATTCAGCTGACATTACAACAAAATTATACAGAGATACAAAGCAAACTGGACAAAGTAAGTGAAGAAATTATGGATATAAAGGCATAATTTGAAGCTCAAAATCAAAAAATTATAAAAAAGGAACAGAAAATCCAGGAAGTGGAACTTAAAATGCAAGACATTGATAAAAAGGTGGAGATGTTACTGCAAAAGAATGAAGGATTGGAACAATCAAATCAAGAGCTAGAATGTGCCATGGCAATGGTAGAAATTAGAGAAGTGGAACATTACTTGAGGTTTCAAAATATTCCTGAACACAGTGAAGAAAATATAGAAACGATGATTATTGAGCTGTTGGCAGAACTTCTAAATGCAGATCGAATTGATATTCAGAATGAAACTGATCAAATTTTTTGCATGAGTTCAACCTATGCAAAAAAAAATAGATTACCAAGAGATGTGCATGTGAGGCTTATGAAGAAATCAACAAGAGATGAAATACTGAGAAAAGTGAGAGAGGAACCCTTACAATATAAAAATAAAGAAATTGTGGTCCTAAAACAGATACCCAGGAGAGTGAGGGATACCCGGAGACACTATCATTTCCTAACTACAAAATTGATTGCCAAAGGCATAAATTTTAGATGGCTAATACCAGAAGGCATTTTAATAAATTGGAACAATACAAGATATCGACTGGATTCAATTTGGAAAGCAGAGGACTTTGAAGTAAGAAATAGAGTAATTTTGGATGAAGGATTGCAGCAGCAAGAGGATAAGCAGACAGGAGAGACAGCCCAAGGAGCAATGGCGCAAGTAGAGCAGCAGCAGGAGAAAAGTGAACAAACAGGTGAAGGAGAAGGAACTGCTAGAGAACAAAGGATTACAAGATCGACTAGGCCTAAATATAAGTAATGAAAGAGAAAATGGAGAAAAAAATGGGATTTTTTCAGTAAATGTAAATGGACTAAACTCCCCAACAAAAAGAAATAAAATTTTTAGGAAACTTCAGAAATTAAATATAGATATAATTTGTTTACAAGAGACACACATAAAAAAACAACATTACAAATTTTTGGAATACCCCAAAATGGGGAAACTTTATTATACATCAGCACAACAAAAGAAACGAGGGGTGGCGATATACGTTAAAGAGACAATAGATTCTAAATTAATATATTCAGATGAAGAAGGAAAAATTGTTATGGTTGAAATATATTTGCACCAAAAACAAATACTGTTAGTGGCAATTTATGCTCCAAATGATAGTCAAGAACAATTTTATCAAAGATTACACAGGAAATTAATAGAAATGGAATACCAAAATATTTGTTTAATAGGAGACTTTAATGCAATAGTAGATGGAATAATGGATTATAAAAGTAGCAAAGCAGGAAAACTTGGAAGAAGAAGATTACCCAAGGCATTTTTTGACATGGCAGAAGAAATTGGAATTCAAGATGTCTGGAGAGAAATCAACCCTCAAAATCGACAGTACACTTTTTACTCAAATAGTCATAAATCTTGGTCAAGAATTGACATGATTTGGATGACTTCTGAATTAAATTAAAGATGGATATACAGGAAATTGAGATAGAAATAGGCACATGGGCAGATCATAACCCTTTAAAAGCTACATGGAAAGGAATACAAAAAAAACCAAGATGGATTTTAAATCAATCTATACTAAAAGATAAAGAATTTGTAGACTTGGCCAAAAGAGAAATGGAATTCTTCTTTAAAGAAAATAAAGAAGAAGACGCATCACTACAAAACGTATCGGATACAGCTAAAGCGTATTTTAGAGGCATAGCTATAACGTATATGGCAAAGAAAAACAAACAGAGAAGACAGCAGTATTTATTATTAAAAGAAGAATTTAGAAAGTTAGAAACAGAATTACAACAAAACCCACAGGAAAAGACTTTGAAAAGAGAAATGGAAATAATAAAACACAAGCTGAATTTGTTGGACTCAGAAAAATTGGTGGAACAAATAAAGAGAGCAAAACAAAATTTTGTCGAAAATGCCAACAAGCCAGGAAGATGGCTAGCCTATAAGCTTAAAAAACAGAAAGAGAAAAAAATAATACATAACTTAGTAGATGGGAAAGGTTGTTTACAATTTAAAAAGGAAGAAATAAAAAAGATAATTAAGAACTATTATATGGAATTGTATGGCAAAGAGGAGGCTGTAATCCAGCTGTTTGTTGCGGCGAAAAAACTCCCCCTCGGGCAAAGAAGGGGAGTAGAGCATCAAGAGCCGGGTTGAGCCCTTCTAAGACCCCTGGAAAAAATTTTCAGGGGCAGAGAAGGTGTGCTCCCCAGGCACTTGAAACGCTCCTGCTCAGAGACGCTTCTGTCGGCTGACAGAATTAGACGTCGCGACCGCCTCTGCTTTTAAAGGAGAATAATAAGGACTTTATACAGACGGAATGGATACAGGAGTCTTTTGAGTGTCGCAAGTATTTTGTTACTTTGTTTCTGCCTTTGTATCTACAAATTTTTCTGAATCAACATAATCCTTTTAAGATGGCGCTTGCTCTTTTTACTGAGTGAAAGTGAAAAATGAAAGTGTTTACTCCGCTGAGAAAATGAAACTGAATTTTTTCTTTTTCCTTTGAAGAGATGTTTGAGAGACTATTTGGACTTGATTCATTTATTGATTTATTTATTTAATTATAATATAATTGGATTTTAAAAGAAATTGAGAAGGGCGGAAGTGGAAAAAATTTTTTTCTTTTTTAGTTTTCCTTTCTCTTCCTTAATTATGACTACAAGACAAAAGGCAGCTGCTAAGGCGGCTATGCCCTCTCCAGGACAGCTTGTTAAATCACAGTCTGCTCCTTTAGAATCTCAAGAGCCTGCACAGTCTGTCTCACAAATGCTTACAGTGAAAGATTTACAGTCTGCTTTAACAGATGTAATATCCTTATTTAATGATAGGTTTGACAAATTGGAAGATAAATTTGATGTGAAAATAGAGGAAAAGATGGCAGAGCAGAAAAAAGACTTTAAAGTTATGATAGAAGCCTCTAATCAGGAGATGAGAGAAGATATTGTAGACGCTATTAAAGGTGTCTGGGACTATACTATTGCTGTTGAAGAAAAATTAGAAAATGTTGAGCAACATTTTGAAGAAAAACTAGAAGAAATTAGAAGTGATGTACAAGATCAGGCTACTTTGACACAATATCATCAGATGCAGTTTGCGGTTAGAATTAGGGGATTTAGAGATGTACCAAATGAGAATCAAGAGGACTTAAGAAAAATTTTCTCTGAAGCTTTAGCAAAATTTTTGGATGACTCAGTTGAGAATGTGGCCTGGCAGATTGAACGACTGTTTAGAATGAACTCACGTATTGCTGCACAAAGGAATTTGCCTAGAGACATTGTGATATACTTTAATACAAGAAAATATAGAAATTGGATTCTTTCAATAGCTTATAATAAACAATTGAGTGTTGCTGGTCAAGAAGTACAGGTTTTGAAAGAGATACCTCCTAAGATGTTGAGATCAAGGAAAGACTATGCCTTTTTGACGGAGGAGCTTAAAAGAAGAGAATTACAATATAGATGGGAGGTACCAACAGGACTTTCTTTACTTTTTAAAAATAATAGATACCGTTTGTTTACTGTAGCTAAAGCGAAGGATTTTTTTGAGAATATATTGATGGTTGATAGATCTACTTCCCCAAAACCTAAGGGGGCAACCTTGGTTAAAGATTTAGAATTACTGCAATCTTCGGAACTTCAACAACCTCGACTAATTTCATCGGTTTTTTTGGATAAAGCAGTTGAACAACCAGTGCAGTCAATTGATATTTTTCAACCTCTGGCAGCAGACAAGCCTAAAGATCCAAGGCGTGTACGTGAATCTACTAAGGCTATTGAACAAAGAGAAAAAATACAACCAACTCAAACCAAGCAAACTGATCTGACATCTATGGAAGCCATGGGAGCAAGACCCAAGAGGCAGGAAGAAGTGGAATGGTCTTTGCAGAAGCTTTCACGCAAAGGCCATGTCAAATAAATATTTGATGTGGAATGTTAACGGTTTAAATTCTCCACAAAAAAGGAAGAAGATATTTCACTATTTGAAGCAATGTAAAAATGATGTAATCTGTCTACAAGAAACTCATATTAGATCTTCGGACCAGAAATATTTGATTAATAATAAGCTGGGTATACATTTTGTGGCATCATCTTTAGATAAAAAAAATGGAATTGTTATTTATGTTAAAAATAATATAAAAGCTAAATTAATAGAAGCAGATAATCAAGGTAGATTTTTAGCTATAGAAATTTTATTGGATGGGAAGAAAGTTCTTTTGATGGGTATATATGCTCCAAACCAAAAACAAGGTATGTTTTATAAATCATTACATAAAAAGTTATTAGAGTTGGATTATAGATCTTGTATTTTAATGGGAGATTGGAATGGAATCCTTGATGCTGGTTTGGATAAGAAAAAGATTTCACTAGTTTCTCAATCGCGTTCAATCTTACCTAAATCTTTTTTTGATATTAAAGATGATTTTAATTTGCTAGATATTTGGAGAGAAAGACATGGTAGGGATCAAGAGTTTACTTTTTTCTCTGACAGACATCAATCATTTTCTAGAATTGATTTTATTTTAACTACTAGTGATTTTATGTTAAATTTAAAGAAAGTTAAAATCTTACCTAATGTATTGTCTGACCACAATCCAGTTATGATGGAATTAAGGACTGGCCAATTTTTAAGCAGATCCTGGAGACTTAATGAAAATTTGTTTAAATATGAAATGTATGTGCAAGAATGTAAAAAGGCTATCAAGGAATTTTTTAGATTAAATAAGAATGTAGGCTTACCAATAGAAATGGTGTGGGACTCTAGTAAGGCCCACATGCGCGGAATATTAATTGAACTGAATGTTAGGCATAGACGTAAACAAGAGGAAAAGAGGCGAGTTCTAGAAGCGGAAATAAGAAAGAAAGAGTTATTATTAATAGATAAGCCAGATGATAGTAATATTAAAGAAGGGATAAAGGTTTTACGGAAACAATTTGATATTTTGATGACCGACCAGGTTGCCAGGAATATACAATATGCTAAACATAATACTTTTTTTAATGCTAATAAACCTGGCAGATGGCTGGCTTATACATTAAGGAAAAAACAAAAATCCCGTTTAATTGAGAAGGTAGAATATAAGGGGCAAGAAGTATTTCATCAAGAAACTATTAAGAAGGCTTTTCTAGAGTTCTACACCAAATTGTATGCTGAAGAAAAAGTTCAAGAGAAAGAGATAGATGCCTTTTTACAAAATCAAAATGTTTTGGAAATTACTTTGGAACAAAGAGATAGATTAAATGCTTCGATTAAGTCAGAAGAAATTATTGATGCAATTAAACAATTGAAATTGGGAAAATCTCCAGGAACTGATGGTTTTACTACGATTTATTATAAGTGTTTACAGGAGGAAATGGTGGAACATTTGAGGGAGTTATTTGTGAATATACAAGAGGGTGGTCGGGTTCCACCCTCTTGGAAAACGGCTAATGTATGTTTGATTCCTAAAGAGGGCAAAGATAATGTTCAAGTAGAAAATTTTAGACCTATCTCCTTGTTAAATACGGATTACAAGATTTTTGCAAAAATCTTGGCTAATAGACTAATGACAGTTTTGACACAGAGGATTCACCCGGATCAAACTGGCTTTTTACAAGGGAGACAGATGAAAACCAATGTTAGACAACTTGTTAATATATTGGAATATTTGGATAAACATATCCAAGTACCGGCTGTTTTAATGTTTTTAGATGCAGAAAAAGCTTTTGATAGATTGAATTGGACATTTCTGCAAAGGCTTGTGGTAAGGATGGGAATGGGGGACCAGTTTATTAATTCTATATCAGCTATATATCAGAAACAAACAGGACAGATCATAGTGAATGGACAATTAACAGATTCATTTAATATAGAGAAGGGTACTAGGCAGGGTTGTCCCTTATCCCCTTTATTGTTTGTTTTAACTTTAGAGGTACTATTGAACAGGATTAGAGCATCAGAGGAATTAAAGGGGGTACAAATTAGACAACATGATTATAGATTATGTGCCTTTGCAGATGATTTACTTGTGACACTAACTCAGCCAATACAATCGGCTCAGAGTTTGATGGAAATTATTCGAAATTATGGAAAAGTTTCAGGTTTCAAATTAAATTTATCCAAGACAAAAATGTTGGTTAAAATTTTTGATAATAAATTAAAACAGGATTTGGAAAGAATAACGGGATGCGAGATAGTTAAAAAAGTTAAATATTTAGGAATTTACATAGAAGCTTCAAATGGTAAATTATATAAGAATAATTATGAACTCTTATGGTGTAAAGTACAAAAAGAATTGGAGAATTGGAAAAAATTACAATTATCTATGTTGGGCAGAATAGCCGCTATTAAAATGAATGTATTGCCGAAATTTTTATTTTTATTTCAAATGTTACCAATACTTAAAAAGGATGGAAATCTTGATGAATGGCAGAAAGGTATAAACAAATTTATTAGGGATGGCAAGAAACCAAGGGTTAAATTTAAAATTATTCAAGACACAAGAGAGAGAGGGGGTTTGAAAGTACCTAATTTTAAATTATATTATTATGCAGCAGTTCTAGTGGCAATAAGTGATTGGATTAACTTAACAAATGAAAGAATATTAAATATAGAAGGATATGGGTTAGTATACGGGTTCCACGCGTATTTAGTTTATGATAAAAAATTTGATAGGGGTTTTAAAGAGCATATAATAAGAAACTCTGTGTTGCGTGTCTGGAAAAAGTATTATTATAAGTTAAATGGTAAAATTCCTTTATGGACAGTTCCCAGGCACGCAATACAGAGTGTAGGTATACAACAATTACAAGACGTGGTGCCCTATGATAAACTCTTGAATAAAGAAGGGAATAGCCTAGAACTGAAATCATTAGATAGATTAAGGGAGGAAGGTATAGCTCATAATTGGTATCACTATGCACAACTTCAAGCCAGATGGCAAAAAGATGTCAAGATGGGTTTTTCCTTAAAGGATGAAAAATTAATTATACAAATTAGAGATCGAAGAGTGATGCATATTAAAAGAATATATGATGCTTTAATTGAAATTGATTCTGGATCTGAATTAGTTAAAGATTGTATGATTAAGTGGGAAGGTAATTTTGGACACCCAATTATGATGGAAACTTGGAAAAGAATATGGGTGAAAAATGTCAAATTTACACAAGCTCAGCACTTAAGAGAAAATTTTTACAAAATGTTTTACAGATGGCACTTAGATCCAAAAAAATTATCGTTTATGTATCCAAATTTGCAACCCAAATGTTGGAGATGTGATTCTATGGATGCTACTTATTTTCACATTTGGTGGTCTTGTAAAAAAATTAAGGCTTTTTGGATAAAAATATGGTGGATTCTTCAAAATATTTTGAAAAAGCGTATTGAGTTTGTACCACAGTTGTTTTTGTTGGGCATTACAAAGGACTGTTCCACCATAGAGACTAAGTTGATTTTGAACTTGACTACAGCTGCAAGATTGTTGGTGGGACAATATTGGAAGTCATCTGAAATACCATCTATTGAAGAATGGACGTTAAAAGTTACCCATCTTGTTGAGATGGCCAAGATTTTGGCATACCTGAAGAACCACTCAAATGAAACATTTTTGATGGACTGGAAGAAATGGATTGATAATATGCAAAAGAAATATCAGTTGAAAGAATTAGATTTGATATATGGTTAAATAGTTTAACATAGTAGTTTAGTGGGGTTTCTTGCGCTTTTACCCTGTATTCATTCTGGGAAGCCTGGGGGGGAGGGGGGAGGGAGATAATATATATTAGTTTATGTTTCTCAACTGTAGTTGGGGGTTTAAGGGATTAGATAATTTTTGTAGGATGCTCGGGAGAATTTTAGTTAGCGCTACGGATGGTGAGGAGGAGGAGCGAAAGTCCAAGAGGAGTGGGTTGCTGGAGGGTGTTGTGGAGGGGGGTTCCGAGCAGTTATTTGTATTGTTTTTTTAATATGTAATTTGTTTGTTCTCAGTTGAGTTAATATGTTATTACGTTATAATTGTTAAAAGTTTTTAAAAAATCTAATAAAAAAAATTATAAAAAAAAAAGAACTATTATATGGAATTGTATGGCAAAGAGGAGGCTGTAAAAGAGAGAATTGTTCAATATTTAGAAGAAAGTAAATTGCCAAAGATTCCAGAGACATTCAAAACTATGTTAGAAGAAAGAATAACAACGATGGAGACATTAGAGGATATAAAACAACAAAAGAATGGGAAAACACCAGGCCCAGACGGGCTACTGGCGGAACTTTATAAAAAGCTACAAGATATATTAAGCCAGCGGTTCTCAACCTGTGGGTCGCGACCCCATTTGGGGTTGAACGACCGTTTCAAAGGGGTCGCCAAACACGGCAGTCCGCCATTTTCCCCCCCATTTCCCCTCGGCTGTCGCGCGCGCGCGCGCGCATGCGCAATTCGGGCTGTCGTGCCGCGCATGCGCGGTTTGGACCATCGCGCCGTGCATGCGCTGTTCGGGCAGTCGCGCACGCGCCACACATGCGCGGTTCAGGCTGTCGCACTGCGCATGCGCGGTTCGGGTTGTCACGCTGCGCATGCGCAGTTTGGGGTGTCACACGCATGCTGCGCCTGCACGGTTCGGGCCGTCGCGGCGCGCATGCACGGTTCGGGCCACCATGCATGCGCAGTTCGGGCCGTCGTGTGTGCACCACGCATGCGCGGTTAGGCCCGTCACGCCGTGCATGCGCGGCGCAGGTCAGGGTCACACCGTGCATGGGCGGCGCAGGTGGGGTCTCGGCCTGAAAAAGGTTGAGAACCGCTGTATTAAGCGAACCGCTGAAAGAGGTTTGCAATGGATTATTGTTAGAGGCTAAACTTCCAAACACATGGATAGAAGCAAATATTACTCTGATACCAAAAGAAGATTCAGACTTGATTTATATTAAGAATTATAGACCGATTTCATTACTCAATGTGGATTATAAAATTTTTACTTCAATAATGGTAGAGAGACTGAAAAGATACTTAGTTGAGTTTATACATCCAGATCAAAACAGCTTTTTACCGAAGAGACAAATCAAAAATAATTTAAGGGTGATAATGGAGGTATTAGAATATTACAAATTACACCCAGGGAAACAATTAGCATTAGTGTTTTTGGATGCCCAAAAAGTGTTTGATAATGTTTCTTGGCAATTTATGGTTCAACAATTACAAATAATGGATTTTGGAAAGAACTTTACAAATATGATAAAAACAATATATAGTAACCAGACAGCAAAAGTTATAATGAATGGAGATTATACTGAGAGCTGTGAGATAAGAAAAGGCACGAGACAAGGGTATCCCCTATCTCCATTATTATTTATCTTTACTTTGGAAGTATTAAATAGAAGGATAAGACAAGATACAGAAATTAAAGGATTGAAAGTAAAAGATGAAACATATAAATTACAAGCATTTGCCGATGATCTAGTATTTATTTTGGAAGAACCTTTAGAGATGATTCCTAAACTATGGGGAAAGATAGAAGAATATGGAGAAGTGGCAGGACTAATAATAAATAAAGATAAAACTAAAGTAATAGTAAAGAACCTCACAGATAAACAAAAAAGGCAAATACTAGAGAAAACAGAGGTACAAATAGTGAAAAAAGTTAAATATCTAGGTATTTACCTTTCAGCTAGGTGTTCGTCAATAAAAGAAGACAATTAAATAAAATTATTGAAGCAAATAAAACTAGACTTGGAAAGATGGAAAAATCTCCAATTATCAATATTAGGAAGAATTGCTACAGTAAAAATGAATGTGTTGCCAAAGATTTTATTTTTATTTCAAGTGATTCCGATAAAACTTGAGAGAAAATTCTTTCAAAATTTAAATTCATTGGTTTTGAATTTTATTTGGCAGGGGGAAAAAGCTAGAATCAAGATGAAAACATTACAAGATGCTAAGGAAAATGGAGGTTTCGGGTTGCCGGAATGGACATTGTATTATCAAGCATCGGTGTTAACATGGGTGAAAGAGTGGATGACACTTAGAAATAAAAGGTTATTGTATTTAGAAGGACATGATTTACAATTGGGGTGGCATGCTTTTTTATGGTATGGGAAAAACAGAGCCCATAAGTACTTTCAAAATCATTTTATAAGAAATGCCTTATTAACAGTATGGGAAAAAATTAAAGCTAAAATATATTTTAAAATTCCAGGGTGGTTGTCAACGATGGAGGCATTTATACATCCGAATCTGGTAGATTTTGAAAAAGTATGGACATATAAAGATATCTTAGATATTCATGGGAAATTAAAATCTAAACAAGAATTGGAAAATTTAGGAATTAATCTATCCTGGTGGGCACATTTACAGATACTAAATAGATATGAAAAAGATGTAAAAATGTATGGATTTTACAAGGATCAAACTGTATATGATAAGATTTTGTTAACCTCAGATGAGAAATTAATTAAGAAAATGTATAATTTTTTGTTAATTTTAGATATGGAAAGTGAACAAATGAAAGAAACAATGATAAGATGGGCAAAAAAATTGGTTATAACATAGAATTAGAAAAATGGCAAATGTTATGGGAGAGAAACTATAAATTAACAATGTCAACTTCATACAAAGAAAATCTGTATAAAATGTTTTATAGATGGCACCTTCCACCAGCAAGATTAGCAAAAATGTTTAAAAATATGTCAGATAGATGTTGGAAATGTAAACATAATATAGGCACGTATTATCATATTTGGTGGACATGCGGGAAGGTAAAGGCTTATTGGAAAAATATACATATGTGGTTAGAAAAAATATTGGATGAACAAGTGGATTTTAAACCTGAACTTTTTTTACTAGGCATTATGTCTGAAAAGACTAATAAGCAGAAATTATACTTAATTCTACATATTACCACAGCAACAAGAATAATTTTTGCACAATATTGGAAGAATGAAGGATTGCCATCAGAGGAAGAAATAATCAGGAAGATATTGGAATGTGCAGAGATGGACAGATTAACTATGAGGCTGAAAGACAAAGAAGATACAGACTACTATCAAATTTGGAGTTTATTTGACTCTTGGTTAGAGAAAAGAACGAAGAATTAGGAATTGAACATGTATTAGCTTAGCAAACTCCAGACAGCTTGTTGATTGGAAAAATTAACATATATTGATGAAAAAAATTAATAAAAAAGATTAAAAAAAGAAATGTTTTACTGTCTGAATGGGAGAAAGTTAGACACAAAATGTATATGAAAATTCCTGAGTGGCTTATTAAATTGGAAGATGGAAGAAGAACAAGTAAAAGAGACAATGATAGTATGGGCAAAGAACTTTAGATATTCTATAGAATTAGAAGACTGGCAAATGGGCGTACCTTAAAGGGGGAAGTTAAAAGCAGTTTACCATTCATCTCCTTCCTTAATTCTGACCCAGTAATAAGCCTCCCATAAGTCCAGCTTGGAAAACATCTTCCCCTTAGAGAGGTGGACCAGCATGTCCTTCATGAAGGGCAGGGGGTACACATTTTCCATGCATACCATGTTCAGACACCTGTAGTCAGTGCAGAGACAAAAAGACCCATCTTTCTTCTCCCGTTACTGGGTGTGGCCAGTTGAATGAAACCCCAAGCCAAATTTTTAACTATGAACTGATGCAGTTTGGCTAATTTGGGGGGGGGGTCATGGAGTATAGTTTAGGCTTTGGTAGTTTGGCTCTGGGGACAACTCAAAGGGGGGGAGGGAGTTCATCTTGCTGAATACTTCAGCCAGATCATGGTATTCTCTGGGTATGCCTCTCAGCCACTCGCTCTTTGAGGCAGCCACCACTTCTTGATTAGGTTCCTTTTGGGGGCTGTTGTGGTTATCAGGTGGGGCTTTCTCTTCCTTTGGGAACTTTAGGTACCCCTCTCTCCAGTCCACCCCTGGGTTCCATTTTTTCAACCAAGTCAGCCCTAGGATGAGGGGCCATTCCATGCTGGGTGCCACTATAAAGGTTAGAGTCTTGGTTAAGACTCTATAGTTAAGCCCAAGAGTTCAGTGGCAAAGGTGACTGGGATGCCCTCTGTGACAGACCCATTTATTTATTTATTTTTAAATTTTTATTGGTTTTCTAATATTACATTTATATCTTTGAAAAGCAACGTGGTGGCTGAGTTACCATAATTCAATTACAGACAAATATCACAATACAAATCTCAAACTATTACAGTAAATATATCCTCTCTTTTCCCCTTAATATGTACTGTCTCATATTTAAGTTAATACACTTCTTATTCTATCAATCCAATAAAAAGTAACTTTCTTACATTTTTCAATAGTTTTTAGTTTATATATATCTTAATTTTTTTTAACATTCAGTTTTTGAGACAATGTCCTAATGAGTTTTTCCCAATTTTAATGTTCCATTAATATTTAAAATTAACATTTAATATTTATCATTTCCAAAAATTTTAATGTTCCCAATTCCTCACAAAATCTGATATTCAGGGTACATGTCTTGTCTTTCTGAGTTCTCACCATCTACATCAACAAGTTAATAATACAATAAAATATTCTTATCTTCTAATAGTTTCCAAATGTCTTAAACTTAGTAACCACGATTTCTTTTATTTCAATGTTTAATATTTCCTCTGTTCCACTTTGTATCTACTATTTCATATTTAAAGCTAATAATTTTCATTCTTACCGCTGCATCAAAACATTCTTACCGCTGCATCAAGACATACTTCCGGTGGCTCCGCTGGCATCGCCGCAGCCTCCTTCGGAGGCTCCGTTCTCCCGGGTTTTGTAAAGCCGCAAAACAGCGAACATCAGCTGTTTTTTGCCGTGAAAAATCCCCCCTTCGGGCGAAGAAGGGGTGAAGAGCATCGGGCGTGGGTTGAGCTCCTCTAAAAAACCCCTGAAAAAGTTTTCAGGGGGAAAGAGTGAGAGCTCCCCAGGCGCTCGAAGACGTTCCTGCCAAGGGACGCTTCTGTCTGCAGACAGAAAAAGACGCCGTGATCATTCCTGCTCGAGATAAATTTTCAAGAGAGACCTACATGCAGGCGGAGTGAATACAGGAGTTTTATATTGCAAGTAATTTTCTATATTTTATATTTTACTTCTGACCACAACCACTTTTACAATCAACATAATGTATCCAAGATGGCGATCGCTCTCACTGTAAAGGGAAAGTGACTGGAAAGTGAAAGTGATTTCCCTTTTTTTTTAGAGTAAAGCCAGAGCGATCGCTTAGATTTAATCTTTAAAATTCTACAAAGTACAATTAAATTTAGATTTGAAAGAAGAAAAGAAGAGGAAAATTTTTTGGCAATATACATGTAAAGATTCTTTTTTATTCAAAGTAATTTTTAAAAAGTGACTGAATATAGAATGGCTGCCAGACAAACAAAAATAGCTTCTGTGAAGGTGGCAGTATCTTCTCCGGCTCAGCCCTCTAAATTACAAGCAAGTAGTTTTGCTGCTCCCCCAGCTTCTTTAACATCTACAGAGTCTCAAGCCCCCTTGTCTACTCAATCCCCTCCAGAAATGTTTACCATGAAAGATTTGCAGACTGCATTATCAAAAATGACTGACAATATAGAGAGAAGTATGGAAAAATTGGAGAAAAAGATTGAGAAACAAGTTAAAGGTCTAACGGATGAACTGGAGACAATTAAAGAAACAATTGAGACTCACAATATTGTGATAAGAGAAGATATTGTGGAAGCTATTAAGGGGGTTTGGGATTATACTTTGAGAGTTGAAGAGAAGGTGGAAGGGGTTGAGCAACAATTTGAGGAAAAACTTGATGAAATTAAAAGTGATATGCAAGATCAAGCAGTTATGGTACAATATAATCAAATGATGTCGGCTATTAGAATTAGAGGGCTGAAGGAGGTAGCAAATGAGAATCAGGAGGATCTGAGAAGAATTTTTGAAGAAGCTTTGGCACAATTTTTAGAAGATGGAGTACAAAACGTCTCTTGGCAGATTGACTGGATTTACAGAGTTAACTCATGGATTGCAAGACAAAGAAATTTACCTAGAGACATTGTGATTTATTTTGTTACAAGGAGATTCAGAAATCACGTTCTTACAATATCTTACAATAAGAAATTAAGTGTTGCTGGTCAGGAGGTTGTGGTTTTGAAGGAGATTCCTCTGAAGATGTTAAGAGCAAGAAAAGATTATGCATTTTTGGTGGTTGAATTTAAAAAACGTGGTTTACAATTTAGGTGGGAGGCTCCAGCCAGACTGTCATTATTTTACCAGGGTAGTAGATACCGCTTGAACTCTGTTGGGAAAGCAAAAGATTTTTTTGAGAATGTGCTGAAAGCTGGTAAACCCCCATCTCCAAAACCAAAAAGTGCAGATTCACCAAAAGAAAGAGATATGGAGTTAAAACAACAAGTACAGTCTTCAGAGTCACAACCCCTTGCAGCATTAGGAGTTGACAAAGGAGTTTTGATGGAGCTGCCCGCGCGGAGCATTGATATTTTTCAGCCTTTGGAAGTAGATAAGCTTAAAGATCAAAGGCAAACAAGAGCAACTACTAAATGTATGGAACAACAAGAAAAGGAACAACAAGAACGTACAATTCAAGCTATATCTACACGTCTGGAAGCCATGGGAGCAAGACCAAAGAAGAAAATGGATGAAAAAGTTGATTTGGCCTTGCAAAAGCTTTCTCAAGTTGGTCATGTCAAATAAATATTTGACATGGAATGTCAATGGTTTAAATTCTCCACAGAAAAGGAAGAAGATATTTCATTATTTGACTCAATGTAAAAATGATGTAATTTGTTTACAAGAAACACATATTAGAATTACTGATCAGAAATACTTGATAAATAATAAATTAGGTTCACATTTCGTTGCAGCGGCTGCTGAGAAGAAGAATGGAATTGTTATCTATGTTAAAAATCATATAAGAGCTTGATTACAGCAGCAAGACTGTTGGTGGGACAATATTGGAAGACGCCAGAACTACCATCAATTGAAGAATGGACTTTGAAAGTTATAAATTTAGCAGAAATGGCTAAGATATCTGCATATTTGAAGGATCATTCAAATGAAAAATATATGTTGGACTGGAAAAAATGGATAAGAGTATATACAAGGGAAATATCAATCTAAGAAATTGTATTTAGCATATAGTTAAATTTTTATATGTTGGACTGAAAAATATAGTTAAATTTTTATTCGGATTTACATAATAATTTTGTTTAGTTTATTTATTTATTTATTTTATTTGGGTTTGTATGCCGCTCCTCTCCAGGGGACTCAGAGCGGCTAACAACATATACTTTAGTTTAGTGGGTTTTCTTGTGTTTTACCCTGTATTCACTTTGGGAAGTCGGGGGGTGGGTGGGTTGGGGGGTGTTAAAAAGTACTCAACTGCAATATTGGTATTATATAAGAATGATTTACTTTTTGATAAAAGAGGGGTTGCTCGGGCAGTATCTCGGAACCACATCTGGAACGGGTGGAGATTGAGGAGTGAAGGATTGGAGGGAAGTAGGGTTGTAGAAGGAGGGTGGAGAGAGAGGGAGGGAGTGAGGGTGGGGGGATAGAAGTAGGAAGAGGGAGGAAGGAAGAAGGGGATGTGGTGGAGGAGGTGCTGCCGAGCAATACCCATAGTTATTTTAACTATCCAATGTAAGTTTTTATGCTTTGTTTTGTCCCGGAAAAAGTTGCAAATGATTGTATTAAGTTGAGTTGTATTTAATTTGATTTTTTGTTTATATTTATAATTATAAAATTAATAAAATATTTATATATATATATATAAAGACATATTTATTACATTCATCAATATATTTTTAGCTTATATATAACTCAATCACCTTTACATGACCTTTATGAACAAATCAATATTCAAATTTAACTATTAATATTTATGCTTCTACATTTTAAATGACCAAAGTTTTCTTTATCTCCATTCATAATAATATCTCATATTCAAAATACACATCTTATCTATTTGGGTATATTCTATTTTGATTCTCATAAGTAAGTCAAAACCCCATTCTTCTTCAGTCTTATTCTAGCTTTCTTTCTTTGCCAAATCGTCATCCACGTGCCTGCTTTTGAGTCATCAAACAAATTTCCTTGTATTGTTATATATATTATTTGCCGTTGAGAAAGCCATCCCGTGGTTATTTTTTTAAACAAGCTAACAAGTCTAGCAGCTTTAGCAGGTCTAGCAGATCTCTTTATTTTTCCATCTTGATGTAGTTGTCCTGAAGCATTTATCTTCCCTTCCATCTGTTCTTCTTGATTTTCTGGTTCCTTCTGATTTATATAGGAGGTCTTTTCCTTTTCCCATGTTGTCGGTTTCTTTTCTGGATTTTCCACTATCTGTGTTTGTTGGGCAGTTAAATCTTCTGTCATAATATTTAAGTGTTCCACTTTTTCTGTTGCATTCTGTATAGTTGATTTTTTTGTTGTAGTCAGAATTTGAGTTTGCATATCCAGACTGCTTTCTTGTTCTTTTCTGTAAGCTCTTAGTTCATCACCAGCTGTAAGGAGAGTTTGGTAAATTGCTTTCAGCATAGAAAGGATTTGTTCCTGATCTTCAGTAGGAAAAGTCTGTTCCTAATCTTCTTCCATCATGATGTATTAGACTAGAAGCTTTACAATCAGGAAGTCCAGAAAGAAGGCCTTTTTTTTCTTTTCCACTGAGTAGGGAGCATAGCTGAGCTTCTCACAGCTGGTGTTTCAAGGTTACATAAATCTTATCTACCTTCTGGGCTGTCAGCCAAGTCACTCTTAGACAATAACAAGTTGGAGTATCAGATGTCTCCCCTACCATTTGAAGTTGAAGTTTTCCTTTAAATCCCCAAGTTATTTTACTCTTTTCAATTTTCAGTTTTAAGAAAAAACCCACATCTTCAGTAGAAATAGAAAATAAAGTATAAAAAATAGTTAAGCTTTTAGTCCACAAACTTTAGGAAATAAAATTCCGATTGGGATCCAATTATTTTTCAATGTTTTAAGCTCCCCTGGATAATCGGTCGCCGCTGTTTCTAGAGGGAGGGCTAAAATCCCCCTTTCCTCTCCACAGGGGGAAAAATACTTTAGCAGCTTATGTAGGTAACAAAAAGTGTACTTAGGATTTAGGAGAGGTAGATCTCACCCAGTCTTTTGCACATTGCTTTAAGATTGCCTAGTGGTAAGTGTGATTTCGGCTGTCCACAGCCTAGTGACAGGCCATATTGCTATGGTCAGTCTTTGTCTGTTGGTTTGGAGGGTTGCACTGGCTTTAACAAGAGGGCTGCCACTCTCCCACGATCCAGCGAGGGCCCCTCCTAACTGTTCACCTCTACAGGGTGACTTTCGACCCTTTCAGGGTCCCCCAGTGATGCAAAACTGAATGAGGAAGACAGGGCTTGCCTTCCAAGCATCCATGGTGGCCGCGTCAGCAAACCGGAAGTCTCGACAGACCCATTTAATTTGCAAAATGCAATTGGTTTCTTTAGTTTCCTCAGGCGAACCCCCAGTTTTCTCACTAGGGTGGGGCTTATTAAGCATCTGGTTCACCCTGAGTCTAGTAGGACTAACAGTTCTATGGGCATGGTTACTGGTGCAATTAGTCCACTTACCAAGGAGTGGTCATCATAGTCACTGTTGGATGTCCCTCGCTGCCATGGAGCGACATGGTGTGCACAGTCCCCACGGTAGGGCAAACACCTCTCTAGGTTGACCACTTTGCAGATCTTGCTTAATGTAAGGTCCTGCCTCAGCTAGTTTTCCCAAGAAAGCAGAACACTTGAAACTGGCATTGTTCAAAAGAAACTTTTATTGAGAGATAGTGAAAGCAGAGAGACAAGGCAAGATCTGAATATTTTCCCACAAAGATGTTACATTAAACCCCCTCTCTTCAAACCCCTCCCAACTGCCCAACTGCCTGGGCCATTTCCAGCCAATACAAAGGTGCGAAGTTGTTATGAGAACTGGAAGCTGAGAGAGCGATAAAGCGCTGTTCCCAGGCATTGCATCCTCTCCTCACCAGAGTAGAGATAAGGCAGATGGCCGCAGGCAAAACCCTCCCCCTTTCACACACAAAGAAATACATCAAAGTGCAGAAGAACAAGGTGAAAGAAACACATCACAGAGCACTAAAAGAATCCCTCCTCCCAACAGAATGGCAGCATCCTGATAAGTATCTGTGGGGCGACTTCCGGTTCCGGTTCGCGGCGCCTCTAGCTGCACGGGGAGGCTTCTCTCCTCGTCCGGCTAGTTTCCCTCTGTCGGTAGACCCCGACGGGGGTCAAAAGTTGCGCCTGGAGGGCGCGACCACCGTCAACGAGGCTATGCTTGGCTACAGAGGAGCGGCGGCTCCTCTAGCTGTCCGAGCCGACTCCGAGGGCCGATGGAGCAGAAGACTGGCCAAAAATGGCCGTTCACCTAGCCGCACAAGATCATCTAAGCATAAGAAACCACCATGGTGAATCTGGGTGAGATTTTTTCCTCCCTCGCTATCCAGATTTTTCCTGTAAGAGTTTTTATTTTCCTTTATTAAGAAAGCGGCGGCTGCCTATATATGGAAAGAAGAGCCAAAAAGATAAGGATTAATTTTTTGTGTACTATTTTACTATTTGATTGCTGTGGGGTGAATTTCAGGAGAAAAAAAAAGAGAAAAAGAGACATTGTTACTTTCCTTTTTTAATTTGATAATACAGAAGATAGCTTGAAAGAGAAAGAGAAAACTTTCCCTTTGTGTTCTTTTTTTTAACTCTCTCTAACTTGATTAACTTGGGGGGGGGAAAGAAAGAAGAAAGACTCTATAATCCACCGAGGACATCTGGTGGTGAAAAAGCAAAATTTCAATTGTATTTCTCTCTATTATTTGAAAAAATAACTGGACAGCTGGGTGGTGAAGCTGGCTATTATACTTTTTGGAGGTGGAGATTTGTGGATTTTCCTTAAATAGTCTCTAATAAACAAATAGGCAAAGCTACCACTAAAATGGCTGAAAGTTATTCTCATCTTGACTATGACTCAATACTGGAAAAAATATTAGAAATCAGAGAGGAGTTTAGAGCTTATTGGAAATCTCATTTTGATCCTTTAATAACAAATCAAGTTATGGAACAAGGAACAACAGAAGATGAACAGAATACTTCCCAGACCTATCTAAAATTTAATGAGACAGAGACAGTATTTTTACAACCTAATCATGAATCTGCATCAAGAGGAAATGTGGAAACTATGGAATCAATCATTGCTACACCTTATCTACAATTGTCTGAACAGACTTATTCACAATTCAAAGAGACAGAGACATTATCCTTACAACCCAATGAAGAATCTGCATTAAGAGAGAATGTGGAAACTATTGAATCAACTAATGCTATGCGTTATTTACAACTGATGGACAATTTTGATAATCAAAAAATAGCTGTAACTGACCTAATTCAATTACCAAAAATAACAAAGATTGACACCTTGACACAACTTTTTGGAAATTACTATAAAGAGGAAAAGGGAAAAAAATTGCCAGTTTAAATTTGTTAAGAAGCATCGTAATCAAATCTTGAGGTTTGAGAATCGAAAAGCCTTATTATGGGAACCAAATTGGCATAGAAAAAAAGCTAGAGTTAGGTTCAAGTGTGATACAAAATGTTACTTGATGGGTTAAAAAGGCTTAGAAATTATTTCTGATTTAACTTTGTATGAAGGATGTAAATTTATTGTTACTAAGGTTGATAATTAATAGAAGGAGTCAATCTGGTTAGAGGACAAAAAGACTATATAGAAGTAGATTGATGAAATGATCGAATATGTCTAGTATTTAATTAGGAATGAAAGAGGATAATTGCCTGATAATATAATTAATAAATATTTGAAAAATATAAACTCTATTAAGGTCTTAAAAAAGTTTTTGTTGGATTTATATTACTATTTTAAATATGATAACTATGTTGTAAAAGAGAGAGAGAAAGAGGTATTGGTGATAAGGGGGGAAGAAAGGGAAGAAAGAAAATTAAAAATAAATTTTTTTGTCTCAATGAACGATTGTATATAAAGGCTATCTGAAATCACTATTATATCTTTATTAAAGCAGAAAGCAAAACCACCCAAATTTAAGCTAACTTTGGTATGAAAAATACTACATCTTTTGGTGGTAAATAAAATGAGAAAGAAGTAAAAAAAAAGTACTTGGAATGATAATTGTAAGGAGTATAGCTTAAAAACAGGATATAGATTATAATTACATGTGCTTGATGACTTTTGTAATTGCATAGATTTAAATAAACAATATTATATTTAATTTGAACTTCATCTATATGATTTTGTTGCTGAATGAGTCCCGATCATTATGTTGTGTTTTAACCCTTGGAAAATTTGGAAAGAGGAGTTGCTCGGACATTACTCCTGGTCTACATCTGAAGAGGGATGAGAGGGAAGAAATAGTGAAAGAGGGGAGAAGGAAGTAGAAAGGTTGGAGGAGAAGAGGAGAAGTGGAGAGAAAGGGAAGGAGAGGGGTGGAGGAAGAGGGAAGTTGGAAGAGAAGAAAGGTAGAAAGAAGGTAGAGAAGAAAGAGGGTAGATGTGGTGAAGGGGGAAATGGGCGAGCAACCCCAAAAGTTATTTGTAGGTATTTATCTCATTTTATTTATTGACTATATGAATTCTAAAGAATGTATCCTAACATCTTATAAATATTGTGGTATATGTATCGGGGAGAGTTTTGGAATGAAACAGATAAAGTCTTAAAATAGGTTTAACAGAAATTCATGACAGAAATGGAATATATTAAATTTATATGTTTTTGGTTTTTTTTCTTTTCTCTTTTTTTCTTTCTGTTTTGTGTGGGAGAGGGAAATAGAAAGATGATAAGTGAATGTATTAAGTTGAGTTGTTTATGTATGTTTTTATTCTGGAATTTTTGTTCACCCAATCACCATGGTGTGTTTTAAGCATTTATTGTTAAAATCACAAAATCAATAAAATATATTATTTTAAAAAAAGGATCTGAGGGGCCTGACACGTACGGACTGTGTTATAGAAATCCTACCCCGTGCCAAACTGCCAAAGCTATACTCAATGACCCTCAGGGAACTGGAAAAACTATGATTGCTCATTGATAAGAACCTAGGCTGAGGCATCAACCAGTGTGACCCCAGGTTGTGGCCCCAGTCCTATTCCACGAAAAGAAGAATGGGACCCTTCATCTGTGTGTGGACTATAGAGAGCTAAATGTGGTGTATGTAGAGAATGTTTACCCCCTACTTCTGATGAAAGACATGCTAGCCTACCGGGCCAAGGGCAAAATTTTTACTAAATTGGACTTCTGGGAGGCATATTACCATGTAAGGATCAGAGAGGGAGACAAATGGAAAACCGTTTTCAATTGCCCGCTGGGTTGTTTCCAATTCAAGGTGCTCCATTTTGGACTGCAGGGGGCCTCAGCGGTGTTCATGCAATTGATTAATGAGATCCTACATGAACACAAAGGGGGTGCTGGTGTATTTAGAAGATATCTTGATCTACACTGAGACCAAGGCAGATCTTTGGTGTACGCCAAACTGTACACCAAACTCTCTAAATGCCGCATTTTCATGAGGGGATTGAAATGGACCCAAAAATGATCAGAGCCGTGCTAGAATGGGCACTACCTTGTACTAGAAAGCAGCTGCAAAGCTTCCTAAGGTTTGCAAATTTCTATAGGCAATTCATTCCTTCATTTGCCCAAATAGCCCTCCACATTATGAACTTGCTAAAAACAAAAGGGGAGGACAAGCCTAAATCTAGTAAACCTCTAAAATGGTCAATGGAATGTCAAGACACTTTCGAGAAGCTCAAGTGCCCATTTGCAGTTGAACCAGTTCTGAAGCACCCTGACCCAACAAAGTCATTTGTCACACAAGCCGATGCATGTAATGTGGCTGTGGGAGCAATACTGCTGAAGAAAATGAAAATCTTCTTGTTGTACCGTATCCATTATCAAACGTTGGCGAACATGTTGGCCATCCTGTTTTTATCAGCAGCCACATGAAAAAATGCTGCTGACTTTTGTCCAAACCAGTCCCTTAGATTTTGAAGCTATTATGTTCTTCTTCTGCCTGGACCTTGTTTGCCTTCAATCTTTCCCTGGAGGATTAAATGGAGTATGCCGTATTTTTCTGGGTGTCGCATCACATGTCCAAAATATTTTAATTTTCTTTTTTATTTGTTTTGATGATATCCCTTGGCTTTCCCAAGCGGCTTATCATCTCCTCCAATGAAAGTGGACAGCTGCAACCCTGCACTTACACCTCCAAGAAGCTTTTTGAGACTGAACAGTGATGGGCAGTGTGGGAGAAAGAAGCCTACATAGTGAGATGGGTGCTCCTGTCCTGGAGACACTTCTTAGAGGGGACTAAAATATCTTTTGAAGTGTGGACTGATCACAAGAATTTAGAGGCACTGAAAACCCCTTGTAAGCTCTCCCCTAAACAAGCATGATGGCACAATACTTCAACAGTTTTGATTTCACCCTGTGTTATCTCCCAGGGGAAAAGAACTTCCTGGCCGATGCACCGTCACACATGCCACAGTACAATTGCTCCAAAGCAGAAATAATCAAACCAGTACTCCCTTCCCATCAGCTGGCAGCTCAAGTAACCACCCAAGCACAGATGAAAGGAAAAATTCCAGTGATGTGACTTGTGCCCTTAAAGCTGCCCTTAAGGATGATAAATGGTTCTAGAATCAGAACAATGTATGCTCGATCCAGCATGGGCTGGCTTGGGTGGGGCTGAAGCTCTATGTTCCAGAGAGTCAAAGACTCCTGGTTCTAGGGAACTGCCATGATTCCAAAATGGCAGGACATTTTGGTTTTGTGAAAACAGTACATTTGATGAAAAGGCAATATTAGTGGTCGTTGTTTAAAAAAGACATTGAGAGCTATGTAGCCAGTTGCCTTATGTGTGCCTCAGCCAAGCAGCGGCAAGAGAAAATGCCCAGACTCCTTCAGAGAGTAGCTGAGCCATCAGCACCTTGGAGAGAGATTTCTATGGACTTCATTCTGGAACTCCCCGAAAGTGTGGGAAATACAGCAATCTGGGTGGTGACTGATTTATTTTCCAAGCAAGTGCATTTTATCCCATGTCAGAAGATCCTGTTCTCCCGGGGCCTTCCAAGCTTATTTATGCATCACATTATCAGCTACATGGAGCACCCCAGTGCATCATCTCAGATAGGGGGGAGTAATTTACATCCAATTTTTGGTGGGCTTTCCTGGATCTATTGGGCACTGGCCAAGGACTCCGTTCCAGTCATCACCCCCAAATGAATGGGGGGTGAATGAGTGAACTCAGCATTGGAACAGTACTTTAGATGTTTCATTATCAACAAGACAATTGGACTGACCTCTTGCCATTTGCAGAAGTGGCATACAATAACTGGTTTCAGCAGCACTGGTTTCACCTCTTTCCAAGTGGCTACTGGTCAAGACTTCAACTTCCTATCAACAACACTACGGTGCCATCTTTGAAGGAATGGGTCTCCCAACTACAAAATACCTGGCCTATAGCATGGAAGGCTCTTGCAGAGGCTCATGATTACTACAAAGCACAAGCTGACAAGAAGAGAACTGAGTCAAAGCCTTTCTTTTTTTGTAATATATTTTATTGATTTTTTTAAAAAAACATAAATCACTTAATAATTGGTGAATAGTGTGTTGTCTGGATTTACATATGTAGAACAATCACTAACAATTGACTTCTATAATCCATAATCCACATAATGGTTTTAGTTGAATTCCTCTTTTCCCCAAAATATCCTCTTTTGCAAACATTGAGTTAATACAATTCTTATTGTTTTGATAGATAACAATTAAATATATATTTTCCCCAATATTCCTAAAAATAATAATCACATCAATATAATATTTCTTTTCTATCTACTCATTCTGGTTGCCTTATCATAGATCTTGTTATAGTCCTTATTTAAGTTTGTTTCTCCCACAAAATTCTAAGTATTTTTCCTGGTTAAGATTTCTCAAAAATTACATTTAAAAATTTAACTCTATTTTTTCCATATGAACCATCTCACACTTTTACATTTCTAAAGGAATAGATAAAACAGTGAAAAAAAGAAAGGAGAGCAAGAGTAAAGAAACATAAAAAGTAACATACTACTCCTAAGCTAATATATATTTGTTTCCAAAACTTCTTATTCTTTTTAACCATAATTAAAAATATGATTAATCTTTAAATATTCCATTTAATACATCTAGTCATCTAGTCCTTTAACTCTTATTCAAAACATTTTTATCCATTATAATTTCCTTAAATTCAATCACATTTAAATATCTAAAACATTTCCTTTATCTAAGCCATTTCAACTTTTTTATATTACTCATATCAAGAAATAGAATAAAAAAGGGGGGAAGCATACTATATTATTTAGGGGATTCATCCCTCTTAGAATGACATATATATTCCACATTGTTTCTATCTCTTTAATCATATTCAAACAAATGTTTCTTTTTTAAGTATTCTCTCTGGTAGGTCCCATCATCTATTTTCTTGATTTACACTTTGGTCTTTTTCTTTGCCCAGTATCTTTCTTAATCAATGTATTTTGCTGAATCAAAAGGTTTTTCCATATGTTCATAAACGTTACTGTAGATATAAAAAGTAAATCAGATGAAGTATCTTTGTACGGGACTTCTGCCTTTCCATGTTTGTTGAAAATCTTTTTCTTTCTCTCCACTTCTCTTATAATTTCCTTTCTCTCCAATGTTCCTGACATCTCTACAGTTCATTTTATCCAATCTGTTTTCTTGTTCTCAGATTTATTTTATAGTCTTAAGCAATAAGTTGTTTTTTCCAATTCTTGTGAATTTTTTCCCACTAGGATTAAATCATGTTTCCTTGTTTTGTTAAGTTCCATCTTTAAGTCTCTGTTCTCAATTTTGTATCCATTTATCTGTTTTATCTACTCCTTCTCTGTTGTTGTTTTCTGGGAATTTTTGTTGTTGTAGAGTTAACTTGGAAATAGATTGATTTATATTTTCAAAGTTATTTTGGATTTCTTTGTGGTTTAAAATCATTGTTGTTTGGATTAGTTGCAGTATACTATATATCTCCTCCTATGGAGTATTATGTTTTCTTTATATGTTCTTTCTACATGTCTCTGATCCATGATGGCCAAGAATTTGAGTTTTTTTCTTCCTTTCTTTTCTCTGCAAATAGCTTTAGAGTCCCAACTAAATAGATATTTGTAATCCAAATAGTTCAAAAAAGTTTTTTTTCTGAAATTTATAATTCTCTCTTTGTCTACAGCCCAGATTATTGTCTTTTTTGTCACAGCTGTTCTTTGTTGTTAAAGCTTTGAAGGTCACAAACACAGATTAGCTTTTCCTAGGTTTTGCCAAGTCTTATATTAAAGTCATAGCTGTCATAGTCTTCATCCACCACTAGGTGTCAGCATCTATTTGTTTTTCAATTTCCAAAATGAACAATTATCTTTAGAATGAGAGTCTTAACCATTCAACAATTTTAGATTTATCCAGATTTAAGTTTTAAATTTCAGGTTTTATATTTATTTCATTTCCATATATTTTGATCCTCCATAAAAAGATTAATTCACCGCTTCTGTTAGTATAAGGGTGGGGTGAAAATCCCCTCCTTCCCTTTCAGAGGTATTTTGCTTCTTGAGGATCTTTTCCAGGAAATTAAATATAGAATAAAAAAGAGAAGATCAAATTCCTCATCCAATTTCAAGCATGCTGTTCCCAGCTGTGTTGGTTAGTACTTTTGGACTTCAGTTGCAAGTAGCTTGGGCTGGTCAATGAAGTACGGCCAGCCTTTCTCCTGTTGGGTTAGAAGGCTTTCCCCAAGTTGAACAGAATGACCGCCGCCATTCCAGAATCGCTGGGGCACCCTTCTTTCTTCACCGCTTCTCCAGGGTGACGTAGACCCATTTTGGGTCCCCTGGCAGGGTGAAATTAGCCATGAGGGTGCAGAGAATCTGCAAGCCCGCAACCGGTTGCTACCACACAAAACTGGAAATCCTGAGCCAAAGCCTTTCAAAGTGGGAGAACAAGTTTACCTTTCCACATGTTTCTTACAGTCACTTCAACACTCCAAGAAGTTGGGACTCAAGTTTATGGGACCCTTCTCCATCAAAAGCATTGTTAATCCAGTCACAATAGAATTAGACTTGCCAAAGTCACTCCACTGGTTCCATCCAATCTTTCACTGCAGTTTACTCAAACCTGAGTAATCCCATGCAGAATGCATTGCAATAATTGAAGTGACCAAGGCATGAATGAAGGTGAGCAAGGCCTCCCAGTCCAGAAAGGGCACAATTGGTGCACCAGACAAATCTGTGCAAAGATACACACACAGAGACATGGTTGCTACCTGCTTCTCAAGCAGGAGATGTGAAGCTTGTGCACCAACCTGGTCTGGGAGAATGCCATTCTGTCCAGAGTCATAGATGAAATATCACCTTGAGCTGGAGGTCAAAAACCCAGAACCACTCCATCTTGCTAGAATTGAGTGGAAACCGGTTCTTCTCATCCACACCCTTATAGCATCTAGGCACTCAGCCAGCACTGCCATAACATCACCTGTTTGGCTGGGATGGAGATATATAATTGATATAATTGATGATACCTCCCTCAGTGTAAATGTTACAAAGGAGAAGCCCTGAGGCACCCCACATTGCAGGGCCCTAGTGCACGACCTCTTCTCCCCCAACACTATCTGGTACCAGCTGCAGAGTAAGGAGGAGAACCAACATACACAGTCCCTCCCATTCCCAACCCCCAAAGCCCATTCAGAAGATATCAGAAGCCACTGAGAGGTCCAGGAGAGCCAGAATGGTTTCACTACCCCCATCCTGAGCTCTCCAATTGTCATTGACAAATATGGTCAATGTTGTTTCAGTACTGTGCTCTGGCCTGAATCCAGACTGAAAAGGATCCTGATAAATTGCTTCATCCAGGGCCCACATTGTTATCCTCTCAACAACTTCCCCTAAAAATGGAAGATTAGAGACTGGATGAAAGTTGTTTAATTCTGTTGGGTCCAAGGATGGCCTTAAGAATGGGTCATTCCAGCTATTGTGGTGCCTGCGGATGCAGGAAGGCGAGCTCCGTCTTCTGCATCCAAATTCATCCCACTGGGGGACCCTGGAAAGGGTCAAAAAACACCCTGTAGGGGCAATGAGCAAGGAGGTGACCCCCGCTTGATCTCAGGAGAGCGGCAGCCCTTCTGCTTGATCAGGGGCAGCCCTCCAAACCAGCAGGGGAAAGACCAACCATAGCAATATGGCTTGTCACTAAGCTGCTGATAGTCAAAATCAAAATTACCATCAAGCACCATTAAAGCAACGCGAATGAAACTGGGTGAGATCTGATCTTCTCTTTAAGATTTTAAGTATTTTCTCCTGTAAAAGCTGCCCAAAGTATTTTTCCCCTCTGAGGAGAGAGGGAAGGGAATATCTACCCCACCCTCCAAGAAAGGTGGTGACCCAGGGGAATTAAAGCAACTATAAGAACAATTTTAGTCTAATTGGATCTATATGTTTTTGAAACCTGGGGACTGAAAATTTTCCTATTCTTACTGGAGACGTTTGTTTTAATTTTTTAAAAAAGAAATAAAACTTGAAAAACTATCATTAAAAACTTTGGACTTAAAAAGTTTTAAACAGCATTGGTGACATCTTCTGGTGAAGTATGGTATTACAACTTGTTATTGCCTAAAAGAGACTTGGCTTGAAGCCCAGACTGCAGATAAAACTCTTCTGACCTTGACAGATACCACCTGTGAGAAGCTCAGCTGTAATAGAGAACTTCTGGGCGACATATTTGGCCTGCTTGAACTATTATTAATGTTTGATTTTAAAATCTTCAACTTAATACACAATTAAGAGAATATGGATGAAGATCAGGAAAAAATCCTTTCCATGTTGAAATCAATACATGAAACCAGTCTCTCAGCTTGTGACAAAAAAAGATGCAATATAAAGGAACAAGATGCCAGCTTAGATATACAAACCCAGATCTTGACTACAACCAAAGAACTAACAATGCAGAAAATAACAGGAGAGGTGGAACAACCAAACACTAAGACAGAGGACTTAATTGACCACCAAATCCAGGCAACGGAAAATTCAAAAAAGGGAGTGATACCACTGAAAATGGAAAATGGATATGAATCAGAAGAATTTTGAGGAGAAAGAAGAACTGATTGAGTGGAAGATAAACCTATTTTTCAGGACAATTGTTGGAAATTGGAGTAATAGGGAGGCAATCTAATGAATACAAATGTGCTAGTTCTTCCAAAAAAAACTGCAACTAAATGGTCTTTCTTATTTCAAATAATATATATAATAATAGAGGGGAAACTATTTGATGATTTAAATGCACTGACATGGAAGGCTAGTTGGCAAAGGAAAAAAGCCAGAGTAAGGCTGAAGAAAATTAGGGTTTTGATTTATTAGAGGGGATTTCATATTACTAATTAGAAGGTTGAATATGGTGGAAAATAGATAATTTTTAGAAAATAAAGTATCATTATAATTGAATAGGTAAGATGTGTAACAGGATTAATAGACTTTGATATGAAAAGGGAAAAAGGGAGAAGGTGAGATAAGGGGCATTTTGGTCACCCAATTTAAAATACTTGGAAATCAGTTGAAAATAAAAAATTCTGTTTGCTTAATATGAGATAAAAGATATTACCAGAAAAAGAGAGGGAGTATTTGAACTGTTAAAAATTAGACCCAAATGAAAAAATTATGAATATTACTGATTTATTGGTTAATCCAGACAATACATATAATGGTTTTGTTTTATTGAAGGGGATACTGTATTATTAATTAGATGGTTTAATATGGATAAATAAGTTTTAGAAAACAAATAGATAAGACGTGTATTTAGAATATTAGATTTTGTTATGAAAAAGGAAAAAAGAAGAAGTTGAGATAAGGGAAACTTTGGTTACCTAAAACTTGGAAATTATAAATATCAAATGTTAACATGAATATTGATGGGAAATTAAAGCTTGGGAAAAAAGCAATAACAGGATATTGATTGTATATAAGGATTGAATGTAAACACAATTAAGATATGTATAAGCTAAAAATTATTGATATATGTAATTTTTACTTAGTTGATAATAATAAGAACTATATTAGCCTAATATGAGATAGTAGATACTAAGGGAAAAAGAGAGGAAATATCTGATGTTGTAACTTGAGGTTTGTACTAAAGATTTATGTATGTTATTGAACTATTGATTAACCCAGCCACCTTAATCACCACTGGGACTCAACCATGTGCTACCTCTCAGAAGGCCTTAACCAACCAGGAGGCTCATGGTCCAGAATGTACATGACCAAGTTCACAGCCCCAAGGACCCTCTATACTTCCTCAAGAACAACTGACTTGAACTCCTTATAGATAAAAAGGCTCAGATATGTCTCCATCACCTCCAATGGATCAACCCTGCCAGAGTCCAAATCCAAATGAAGTTTAGTGACTTTATCTGACAGATGCTAAGTATATTTCTCACTGCCTCCCTGCAAAGGCTCCCCCAGCTCCTTACCCAGGAAGTGCCTGGTTACCCAAAACAGGGTGACAGGTTGGCTACCTGCGGGTGCAATTAGGGCAGAGAAATATTTATGCTTCACCACCTTTATCACCACAAGGAAAGTCCTAATACAAGCTCTTATCACTGTTGATCCACTTCATACTTTGTCCTCCTCCTTTGGTGCTCTAGGTATCTGGGCCCTCTGCAGTCTGGGTTCAGGCCCGGCTACTCCACCGAAACTGCTTTGGTTGCTCTGATGGATGATCTCTGGCGGGCCCGGGATAGAGGCCAGTCCTCTTTCCTGGTGCTTCTTGACCTCTCAGCGGTGTTCGATACCATCGGCCATGGTATCCTTCTGCGCCGGCTGGGGGGTTTGGGAGTGGGGGGCACCGTGTTGCGGTGGTTCTCCTCCTATCTCTCCGGTCGGTCACAGTCAGTGTTTATGGGGGGTCAGAGGTCCACTTCTAGGTTGCTCCCATGTGGGGTGCCTCAGGGGTCGGTTCTCTCCCCCCTACTTTTTAACATCTACATGAAGCCACTGGGTGAGATCATCCACCAGCACGGAGTGAGATACCATCAGTACGCTGATGATACTCAGCTGTACATTTCCACTCCTGGCCAAATCAGTGAAGCGGTTGAGGTGATGTGCCGGTGTCTGGAGGCTGTGAGGGTCTGGATGGGCGCTAACAGATTAAGGCTCAACCCTGACAAGACAGAGTGGCTGTGGGTGATGCCTCCCAAGGACATTTCAATCTGTCCTTCCATTACTCTGGGGGGTAAATGTATAGTCCCCTCGGAGAAGGTCCGCAACTTGGGAGTCCTCCTCGATCCACAGCTGACATTGGATCATCACTTGTCGGCTGTGGCGAGGGGGGCATTTGCCCAGGTTCGCCTGGTGCACCAGTTGCGCCCTTACTTGGATCGGGAGTCTCTCCTCACAGTCACACATGCCCTTGTCACCTCGAGGATTGACTACTGCAACGCTCTCTACATGGGGCTACCCTTGAAGAGTGTTCGGAGACTACAACTAGTGCAGAATGCAGCTGCGCGAGCAGTTGTGGGCCTGCCCTGTCGTGCCCATATTTCGTCAACTCTCCGCATGCTGCATTGGCTGCCTATTGGTCTCCGAGCGCAATTCAAAGTGTTGGTTATTACCTATAAAGCCCTTTATGGCATGGGACCAGGATACTTGCGGGACCGTCTTCTGCCACATACTTCCCTACGACTGGTGAGAGCACACAGGGTTGGCCTCCTTCGGGTCCCATCAGCGAAACAATGTCAGCTGGCGGGCCTAGGGGGAGGGCCTTCTCTGTTGTGGCGCCCGCCCTCTGGAACCAACTGCCTCCTGAAGTCCGCGTTTCTCCCACGCTCCTGGCCTTCCGTAAAAACCTTAAAACTTATTTCTGCCGGCAAGCCTGGGGATGATTGTGGATTGAATGGTGAACATGAGTGGGTGTTAGTTTGTTTTTAGAGATTTTGTTTTGGACTTGTATTAAAATTGATGTTTATATACATGTTGTTAGCCGCTCCGAGTCTCCGGAGAGGAGCGGCATACAAGCCCGAATAATATAATAATAATAATAATAATAATAATAATAATAATAATAATAATAATAATAATAATAATAATCTCTTATGTTGCTTCATCTCTCTGAGCCACTCAGAAAACCATGGGGTTCTATGAAATCCATGTCCATAAAAAGTCTGTACAGATAAACTTTTGTCCCTGGCCTCCATCACCTGCTCATTTCAAGTTGTGATGAGAGCCTTTGCCAAACCATGTAGGTGTTCTAGGGACCACCAGTTAAGTATAAGGCATCAATGTACTGTAGCAGCCAAAAAAGCTAATATAGTCCTTGGCTGAATAAATAGAGAGATAGCATCAAGATAATAAGAAGTGATAATACCACTTTATACTGCACTGGTGAGACCATACTTGGAATACTGCATATAGTTCTGGTCATCATAATATAAAAAATGCTTAGACCCTAGAAAGTGTGCAAAGAAAAGCAGCTAAGATGGTAAATGGTCTAGAAGCTAAATTGTACGATGAACAGTTGAGGGAGCTAGGTATGTCTAGTCTATCAAAGAGAAGGATTGGGTGGGACATCATAACTGTCCTCTAGTATTTGAAGGGCTGGAGAAGAGAGGAGGGGGTTGAAGAGGATTTTACTTATTCTCCAAAGCATCAGAGGGCAGGACAAGAAATAACAAGTGGAAGTTTGTCAAGGAGATCCAATCTAGAAGTAAGTAGAAATTTTCTGACAGTGAGAACAATTAATCAATGGAATAACTTGTCTCCTGGAGTTATGGGTACTCCATCACTTCAGGTTTTCAAAAATAAATTGGGTAATGATTTGATTGGGAAGGTATAAGTTTTCTGCCTTGAGCAGGGGCTTGAACTAGAAGGCCTCCAAGATCTCTTCCAATTCTATGTTCTATGTGTAACAGTTTTGTGAAAAACCTCACTGGGTCAATCAGGTGCCTGGAGTGGGCAGATCGAAGAAGCTCCACCTCCCTGCAGTTGGGGGGCTGTTGGGGAGAACTCTGGGGCCAAGAGAGAGTGGTCTGTCCTTAGCAGGGGACTGATATTAATATCCTCCAAATATAGATCACGGCACCATTGCCTGATATGTGACTCCATATATGAGTAGGATAATGAATAAATTGGACCATGACTGCAATGGCAGCATAAACTCCTGACCGACCTCCAACTCTGGTCCCAGAAATGGCAGATTGAAGTCCCCCCAGAACCATAAGCCTGGTGTCATGATTCCGACTAATGAATCCAAACAAATCAGAACTCTGAGGCTTGAAGTTACCTCAAAGAACATGTTTATTGGATACATAAAAGCGGCACAGTCAAAAGTGAAAACAACTCTAAATTTGTTTTCTCTAGGTTTGTTTCAGAAATTGACAGTCAGACTCGCCTAAAGAGAAAGAAGTTCCTGGAAAATAACAAGCATAGGTACTTATTAAGATTTTACTAATTTTCTACACTATCACTTGGAGGTTCCTTAGGCTTTTTGGGGTGATTGTCCTGGAATTTCCATTTTAATCTATCTGCCTTTACATCTTTACTCTTTATCCATGTAGCTCCTGACAAAGGATAACCCTTCCATTGAACTAAATACTGCAATTTCCCCTTATACAGTCTGGAATCGGGAATCTGTTTTATTTCATAATGGGTGTCACTCCCCACCATAATAAGACCTGGAGCTATTTGGGATACCAGTCTTAATGTTGATTCTATAACTAGTTTCAACAAACTGCTATGAAAAATTGGATGTATTTTCTCCAAGAGTTGCAGGAGCTTTAGCTCTACTGTTACGGGGTTTATGGTTTTTACAGTGGGGAAAGAACTGATAAATTTTGGTCCCAGCTTTTTACATGGTAGTTTCAATTTCAGGTATTTGGTTGAGAAATAAACTTTTTCTCCTATATTAAATGGTTTTGGGGGGGCTCTTATTTATTTATTTATTAAATTTCTATGCCGCCCTATTCCGGGAACTCAGGGTGGCTCACAGCATAAATAGAAATCTAATATTAAAATACTACATAATACATATATAAAAAATACTTATATAAAAAAGAAAACCCCTAAATTAAGAAATCATTCATTCAACAAACGTACACACAAACATACATTGGCTAGGGGCAAGATGTCAACCGCCCCAGGCCTGTCGGCAAAGATGTGTCTTAAGGAGTTTGCGAAAGGCGAGAGGGTGGGGGCGATACGGATCTCCGGGGGGAGTTGATTCCAGAGGGCCGGGGCCGCAATAGAGAAGGCTCTTCCTTAGGCCCCGCCAGGCGACACTGTCTGGCTGACGGGACCTGGAGAAGGCCGACTCTGTGGGCCCTAACCGGTCGCTGGGTTTCATGAGGCAGCAGACGGTCCCATAAGTAACCTGGTCCGATGCCATGTAGGGCTTTATAGGTCATAACCAACACTTTGAATTGCGTTCGGAGACCAATTGGCAGCCAATGCAGCTCGTGGAGTGATGCCGAAATGTGGGCATTTCTGGGCAGGCCCAACACTGCTCGCGCGGCTGCATTCTGCATTATCTGAAGTCTCCGAATGTTTTTCAAAGGTAGCCCCATGTAGAGAGCATTGCAGTAGTCGAGCCTCGAGGTGATAAGGGCATGAGTGACTGTGAGAAGAGACTCCCGATCCAAATAGGGCCGCAACTGGTGCACCAGGCGGACCTGGGCAAATGTCCTCCTCGCCACAGCCGAGAAATGATGTTCCAGATTTAGCTGTGGATCGAGGAGGACACCCAAGTTGCGGACCTTCTCCGAGGGGGTCAAAAACTCCCCCCCCCAGGCTGATGGACGGATGGATTAAATTGTCTTTGGGAGGCAAAACCCACAGCCACTCCGTCTTGTCGGGGTTAAGTTTAAGCTTGTTAGCACCCATCCAAACCCTAACAGCCTCCAGACATCAGCACATCACTTCCGCTGCTTCACTGAAGTGACATGGGGTGGAGATGTAAAGCTGGGTATCATCAGCATATTGATGATATCTCACCCCATGTCGGCAGATGATCTCACCCAGCAGTTTCATGTAGATATTGAACAGCAGAGGGGAGAGGACTGATCCCTGAGGGACCCCACAAGGGAGGAACCTAGGGGTCGACCTCTGACCCCCTGCCAACACCGACTGCGACCGACCAGTGAGGTAGGAGGTGAACCACTGCAAAACAGTGCCCCCAACTCCCAACCCCTCCAGCCGGCGCAGAAGGATACCATGGTCAATGGTATCGAAAGCCGCTGAGAGGTCAAGTAGCACCAGGATAGTGGAATGTCCCTTATCCCGGGCCCGCCAGAGATCATCCGTCAGTGCGACCAAAGCAGTTTCTGTGGAGTAGCCGAGCCTGAATCCTGACTGCTGAGGGTCTAGATAATCGGCCTCATCCAAGGACCGTTGGAGCTGGAGTGACACCACCTTCTCAACAACCTTGCCTATAAAGGGAAGATTTGAGACAGGACGGTAGTTGTTTAACACAGCTGGGTCCAGGGAAGGCTTCTTGAGGAGGGGGCGCACAATTGCCTCCTTGCAGGGAGCCGGAAAGGACCCCTCCCTCAAAGAAGCATTGACAATCTCCTGAACCCAGCCCCGCGTCACCTCCCTGCTGGCCGAAACCAGCCAGGAGGGGCACGGGTCCAATAAACAGGTGGTGGAGCTCACGGCTCCAATGGCCTTGTCGGGTCAAACTCCTCCCACACAACAGGATCAAGACGAGTTCCTGTCATCTCGACTGAATCATTATCAGCCAACACTTATCTGCTTTCTCCTTTTGAATCTTTGTGGCTTTGGCTAAGTGGCCCAAGCACTTTATAGTGAGCTTGCCCACTCAGTTAGATTTTATGAGGAGGGGGGCTCTTGGAGATATTCAGGCATAGGAACGAATTCCCTTCAGTTGCTTCTTTAAAAGGAGTAAGTCCAGTACTGCTATTTACAGTATTGTTATATGCCACTTCAGCAAAAAGCGGAAGGTCTGTCCAGTTAGTTTGCTGATAGTTAAGATAGCATCTCAGGTATTGTTCCACCATGGCATTTGGTTGTTCAGCAGCTCCATTCATACTCGGATGAAAAGCCGAGCTAAGCCTCTGTGTGGATCCGATCAGTTTCATGAATTCCCTCCAAAATTTGGCAGTGAACTGAACCCCTCGATATGATATAATCCTTCTTGGTGCTCCATGGAGCTGATAGAGTTTTGCCAGTTTCTGGGTGGAAGGGAAACCAGGACAGGCTATAAAGTGAGTCTGCTTTGAAAAAAGGTGAATAACAGTCCAAATTACTGTATTTCCATTATTTTCAGAGAGCTGTATAATGAAATCCATTGTGTTCTCCAGCATGATAGATGTAGCATCCACCGGTGGGTAATCTCAGCCTTCCTGCTCAGTTGAGACTAAGACCAAACTTTAGCCATGCCTCCCTTGGGCGATCCTTTCCTCAGTTTTGTCTTAGTCTCAGCTCAGTAGGACACAATTTTTTTGTAGCTCCTCAGTTAGGCTAATTCGAAGCAATTCAAGATTTCTTTTTTTCTAGAAGAAAATAGACAGGTTTTTTGTTTTTCAGAATAGTTTTTATTTACTTAGTAATTGTAGCAGCTCCAGTTAAAAGGATTGGTTAGAGTGGAGCTTCATTCCTGGGAGGCCTGCATGGCCTCAGGGGCCAATTAGAACAGCGCAGGAGAGTTTGTTGATTCAGCTCTCTCCAGTTGCATGAGTGACATCGGAGACTTTTCGGACAAAAAGAAGCAGGCGTTTCACTCTCACAGCTTCAGGAACTAATGGAAGTGGCCAACCGGACTGCAGCCTGCCTACCTCATGGCCATGAGGCTCTGACTACACTCTGATCACAGTGGGAGCTGCGCAGATTAACCGCAAGTTTGTTGCCTTATAAGTGAAAAGGGTGAAAATAGAAAAACTTTCTTAAGGTTCCCTTGGGCTCCAGATCGGAGAGAGGACTTGCGGAGTCTTAATTTCTAGTCTCTATGAGATCGCCATTTTGGGCGGCAGGAGACTAGCAGCCGCCATTTTGTTTTCACACTGGGTGTGGCCGCCATCTTGAGGCAACGTGAATTGAGGCCTAGATCCGGCCATTTCTCTGTCAAGGAGCCTTGCTACCCTAGGCTCTCAAGGGGGGGTCCCTGGAGATACTAATAGCGTTGTTATAAGGATTCAGCAGAAAGGAGGTACAAGCCTTTATTAAGGCCCAAACATGTAATCATCTACATACTATTAGCTGATAATTCTGAGGAAGAATTTGTAAGACCTGTTCTCTTTAGCTCGTGACGCTGTGCCGCAGGGCCTAAACGGACAGTTCTAGTGAGCTGTCTGGCTGTTTGTCATTGCGGTTGTTCAGGGCGTGGGAAGCTTCCCTCCTGGACAACTTGATCTGCGTAATTTCCCCCCATTCCTGGGCTTCTCCTGTCTGGAAGGTTCAGTGCGCAATGGCAGGGTTCTGATGTTCCCCACACACAATCTAAATGCAGATCTTCTGATTTGAGTACGGGGGGAAGAAAAAAGCTAAAACCAATCAGTACAGGGCTCTTCCCTTTGGCCTCTCATCGGCTCCTCGGGTGTTCACAAAGATATTGGCGGTGTTAGTGGCCCATCTCAGATTGCAGCCGGTGCGAGTGCAATGTTACCTGGACGATATCATTATCCAGTCCAGTTCATTCCGTTCTGCTCAAATAGACTTATAGATTACAATAGATACACTCCAGAGACATGGTTTCTCCGTGAATTTCAAAAAGAGCCACACGACCCCGACTACTCGGATCCTACATTTAGGGGCGGTGATAGATTCCATCTTGTGCAGGGTTTATCTTTCCCAGGATCGCAAGGACAGCATCAAATCTCTAGTTCACAAGATCCAGAGAGAGAAGGTAGTTCCACTGGTCCAGCTGTCTCAGCTATTGGGAAAGATGGCCTCATGTCTGGGAATAGTGCCATGGGCCAGACTACGCTCCAGACTTCTCCAGTGGTTCCTGCTTCCTTTCCAGAAGCGGAACATGAGTGCATCCACACAGAAGGTGAGGGTTCCACATCACACACTGCTGTCCCTCCACTGGTGGGCGTTGTCAGCTTTGAACAGGGGGTCCCTTTTCAAGGAGCCTCACAGGCTCATACTGACCACTGATGCCAGCCTGTTTGGATGGGGCACACACATACAGACACACATAGCACAGGGACCATGGTCCCAGTCTGATCTCACACACAACATCAATTGGCTGGAACTCAGGACAGTACACCTGGCACTTCGACCATTCTCCAACATTGTTGCGGGGAAACATGTCCTCATAATGATGGACAATGTCGTAGCCAAGGCCCATGTCAACAGACAGGGAGGGACCAGATCGTGGTCCCTCATGCAGGAAGCCCTGACCCTGGGTCTGTGAGCAGAGTCCAATCTGGAATCCATCAGCACAGAACACATATCCGGGGAGGCGAATTGTCTGGCTGATTCACTGAGCAGGGCGACGGTGGACCATTCGGAGTGGCGCTTGGCCCTGTTCAGGGAACTATCAGAGAGATTTGGTCAGCCTCAGGTGGATCTGTTTGCCTCACCAACAAATGCCCAACTACCCAGATATTTCACGAGGTTCCCGTCACAGGGGGCGGAGGGAGCGGACGCTCTCCGCAGCAAGTGGCCCAGGGGACTATTTTATGCATTCCCTCCGCTCCCTCTGGTCCCAGCAATCATTCGGAAACTTCTCCTAGAACAAGCAGAACTAATCGTACTGGTCCCACACTGGCCAAGACGACCATGGTTTGCCGACTTCGTGGATCTGTCCATCTCCCTGCCGTGGAAGATCCCATCAGACCGTATCTCACTCACTTCAGCACCCAGATCCCCAGTGGCTTCAATTAGCCGCTTGGCACTTGAACAGGAGAGCTTGTCTAGACAGTCCTATTCATCTGGAGTGATTGCACTAATTCAAGCCTCCAGATGCCCTTCAACCAATAGAATTTATGATGCCACATGGAAGCATTTCAGCACGTGGTGTGCAACACAGAAATTTGATCCACTGGCGGTCACCATTCCTATCATTTTAGAATACCTTTTAGAAGGCCTGAACAAGGGCCTGTCTCATAATACTATTCGTAGACAGGTTGCAGCCTTATCCACTGTGCTCACATGTGAAAATCAGGTTCAGTTATCACAACACCCGGCAGTTTTGGCCTTCCTTAAGGGACCGTTAACACCAGTCCCCCTGTGGTACATAGATATCCCACGTGGGACTTACCGAAGGTGTTGCAAGTCCTCACAGGTTCACCATTTGAATCCATTAGATCTTGCTCACTGGATTTTCTTTCTTTAAAGGTAGCCTTTTTAGTAGCCATCACATCGGCAAGGCGTATCACGGAACTGCCCGTTCTCTCAGTCAGGAGTGATATGTGTATGTTTCTGGATGACAGAGTGGTCCTCAAATTGGATCCTTCTTTCATTCCAAAAGTTAATACCTGGTTCCATAGGTCTCAGGATCTCGTTCTTCCGTACTTTTGTCCATGCCCGTCACATCGCCTGGAGAAGTTATGGCACACATTGGACGTGCGCAGGGCTTTGCATTACTACGTCAAGAGAACTTCAAATTTTCGCAGGACGGAGGCACTGTTTGTGTCCTTCCAGCCTTCTTCCATGGGTCTGAAGCTGTCATCTTCAACCATTGGAAGATGGATCAGGGTGTGCATCTCTCATGCATATAAGGTTCAGTCTCTCCTGGTTCCTGCCAACATTACCGCTCATTCAACGCGTAGTGCGGCTACATCTGCGGCCTGGTCAACCCAGGCTTCTTTTGAGGAGATTTGTAGGGCAGCCACCTGGTCTTTCCCCCTCTCCATTTATAAGGCATTACAAGCTTGATAATTTTGCTGTGACAGATGCCTCCTTCGGCAGAAGGGTCTTGCAGCAGGTCGTTTCTACACGTGGATCACAAGCCTAGACTTCCCTCCCGGCAGGGACATGGGTGGCTTTGGTATGTCCCACCAGTGGATGCTACATCTATCATGCTGGAGAAGGGGCATTGTCTTACCTGAACGCCTTTTCTCAGCATAAAGATATAGCATCCACACCCACCCTTATCAATCAGTGTAGGTGTCAGACCCTAAGAGGCCCCAGCTGTCTGGACAGGTAGAGGCGGTTGCTACGTACCCGTTTCACAGTCTGCTCTGCTGCTCATTGTGCCTTGCTGCTGCAGGTTCCAGGCAAACGCCGACATCCTCTCGGGCATGATGACATCATCACAAGGCAACTTGCAGCTCTTCTGGTTCAGAGGGCCTGGTAATGCCAGCAGAGGGCACCTAAGCTCTGGCAGCTGAGCATCGAGTCCCGAATACCCAGGGGAAATGCAATCAAGCCTCTTCGGGTCCGACAACATGTAAGTGGTGGGGCTGTTGAATGATTCCCGGACTGGCTTTGTGTTCCCAGGAATGTATGGCATGAAGGAAGGCATAGAAGAGCAGGGATAACAGACTTTGTTAAACCATGACTGTGGCTTGATGGGTGGGGCTGGGCCAGTTGTGGGTGGGATTTGGTGATGGAGGGGTGTGTCTAGAGTATAAGAGCAGCTGGAAGCAGACTATTCTCAGTGCTAACTTTTTCTCCATTTGGCAAATAAAGCAAATGGTTGTTTGTCATTCCTGGCTTATGGTTTGTTCCCGGAGCTCAAGCAGGACTCACCCTATATTCGTTACCTCCAGCGTTTGGCACTGGTAGTGGAACAGAATGGCAGAGGGGATGCAAGGAGCTACTCCAGCGGAAGAGTACCTGGAAGCAATAGAGCAAACAGAGGTCCCAGTAGCGGTGGAGGGAGGAGAGGCTCAGCAGGTGGTGAGGCCAAAGGAGAAGGAACAGAAGCTTGTGGGTCCAGGTATTGGGGCCCAACAACCGGTATCCACAGCTTTGTCGGGGGAGTGGTGGCTAAGTCCTGCCTTGCACCACCCTGAAGCAGGTATACAGTATGCAGTGGGGGAATTGCCTCGATTTAGTGCCTGGAGAGAAAGAAGAGTGACAGGGGATGAGGATGAAGAATGGAGCTATTCCACCGCTCCAGGACAATATATATTGGATGCTTTATGAGACCAGTTTGGTGAAACTGGCTACATTGCACTGCCACCCCCCCAGTCCCATGTTATGTCGGGGTTGGGGCAGCCATCTGAGGTCTCCAGGTTTCATCTGGCAAGCCCAAAGCTCAGACTGATGCCAAGCAGCCATCCTTCCATGGCAGGCACTTCTGCAGGACGAAGCCAGGTGGAGCAGCCCCGGCACCGACAGGAGGGTAGGCAGAGCAGAGCTTTGGCTGAAACCCCTTCCAGACAGCTGGGTGATCCAGGGCCAGGGGCAATGAGGCCAGACGGTCGAAGTATGGTGGCTCCGATTGGGTCTCAGTATGGAGTGCAGGTACCAGCACCTTGGCCTCAGGCAGTTGTGTGGAATCCACCACCCATTACAGTGACCTTTGATGGTGATCCAGACCATTTGGCTATATTTATGAGCCATATCCTGAGCCATTTGGACCGCTTTACCACACTGTATCCCTCTAATTGGGCAATGGTGGTGGCGGTGACAGCAAGTCTGCAGGGGGAAGCGGCGGCTTGGGCTGCTGACCTCTATAGCGACCATGCTAGGGAGCTGACCAACATTGGATTGTTTCTGGATGCCCTGAGAACAAGGTTTGAGGATCCCTCCAGGGTGCAAAGGGTAGAGGCAGAATTGATGGGAGTACGGCAACGGGGTAGGCCAGCTAGGGAATATGTAAGGGAGTTCCACCGGGCAGCTGGAAGACTTCGTTCGTGGCCAGAGCATCTTCTTATCCATCAATTCTGGACTGGTCTGGACAAAGAACTGCGTCGAGCGTGTGTGGTGAGGGGAATTTCAGGAAGACTTACCGAATGGTTCCAGGCAGTGATAGAACTGGATGCCGGTTTGCGGGAATTTCAGCGAACACCGGACGAACCACCAAATCCCCAGTGGAGTGGGAAGCGACCAAGGGATGTCAGCAGACCAACCCCTATACCTGGTCCACGGCCCCAGCCAAATCTTCGCTGTTTTAGGTGTAACCGGCCAGGCCACCGGGTAGCCGAATGTCCGCTCCCAGCAGTGGCTGGTGTACCAACTGCTACTGGTAAGCCAGGGTCAACACTGAAGATGACAACAGAGAGGTCTAGGGCTGTCCACCAAACAGACGGTGGCCCTTCCCGAACGTCCCCAGGTGACCAGGCACCAATTCTGCAGCAGTATAATGATGACGATCCAACCGAGGATCCCATGGTAAGTCAACCCATAGTGCCTTTTACCATACCAATTATGTTGATGAGCCCACTTACAGGACAGTCTCCTAAATACCAGGCCCTGATCGATACAGGTTGTACCTGTAGTCAGTAGGAAGGTAGTGGAGAAGGTGGGCATTAGAGTATTTATTTTATTTATTTATTTATTTATTTATTTATTTATTTATTTATTTATTTATTTATTTATTTATTTATTTATTTATTTATTTATTTATTACTTAGATTTCTATGCCACCCTATTTCAAGAACTCAGGGCGGCTCATAACATAAATACTACATGTAGAAATCTAATATATAAAACATTTGTAAAACCCGTCAATTAAAAGACCAATCATCCAAACAAACATACAAACATACATACACTGGCTGGGGCCAGGTGTTAACTGCCCCAGGCCTGTCGGCAAAGATGAATCTTAAGTAATTTGTGAAAGGCAGAGAGGGTGGTGGCAATACGGATCTCCGGGGGGAGTTGATTCCAGAGGGCCGGGGCCACAACAGAGAAGGCTCTTCCCCTAGGCCCCGCCAGGCGACACTGTCTGGCTGATGGGACCTGGAAAAGGCCGACTCTATGGGCCCTAACCGGTCGCTGGGTTTCATGGGGCAGCAGAGGGTCCCGTAAGTAACCTGGTCCGATGCCATGTAGGGCTTTATAGGTCATAACCAACACTTTGAATTGCGTTCGGAGACCAATTGGCAGCCAATGCAGCTCGCGGAGTGATGCCGAGATATGGGCATTTCTAGGCAGGCCCAATACTGCTCACGCGGCTGCATTTTGCATTACCTGAAGTCTCCGAGCATTTTTCAAAGGTACCCCCATGTAGAGAACATTGCAGTAGTCGAGCCTCGAGGTGATGAGGGCATGAGCAACTGTGAGAAGAGACTCCCGGTCCAAATAGGGCCGCAGCTGGTGCACCAGGCGAACCTGGGCAAATGTCCTCCTCGCCACAGCCGAAAGATGATATTCCAGATTTAGCTGTGGATTGAGGAGGACACCCAAGTTGCAGACCCTCTCTGAGGGGGTCAGAAACTCCCCCCCCCAGGGTAATGGACGGACAGATTGCATTGTCTTTGGGAGGCAAAACCCACAGCCACTCCGTCTTGTCGGGGTTGAGTTTGAGCTTGTTAGCACCCATCCAAACCCTAACAGCCTCCAGACACCGGCACATCACCTCCGCTGCTTCACTGAAATGACACGGGGTGGAGATGTAAAACTGAGTATCATCAGCATACTGATGATAACTCACCCCGTGTCATCGGATGATCTCACCCAGCGGTTTCATGTAAATATTAAACAGCAGAGGGGAGAGGACCAATCCCTGAGGGACCCCACAAGGGAGGAACCTAGGGGTCGACCTCTGCCCCCTTGCCAACACTGACTGCGACCGACCAGTGAGGTAGGAGGTGAACCACTGCAAAACAGTGCCCCCAACTCCCAACCCCTCCAGCTGGCGCAGAAGGATACCATGGTCAATGGTATCGAAAGCCGCTGAGAGGTCAAGTAGCACCAGGATAGTGGAATGTCCCCTATCCCGGGCCCGCCAGAGATCATCCATCAGCGCGACCAAAGCAGTTTCTGTGGAGTAGCTGGGCCTGAATCCTGACTGCTGAGGGCCCAGATAATCGGCCTCATCCAAGGACCGTTGGAGCTGGAATGACACCACCTTCTCAACAACCTTCCCTATGAAGGGAAGGTTGGAGACAGGACAATAGTTTTTAGCACGGCTGGGTCCAGGGAAGGCTTCTTGAGGAGGGGGCGCACAATTGCCTCCTTGCAGGGAGCCGGGAAGGACCCCTCCCTCAAAGAAGTGTTGACAATCTCCTGAACCCAGCCCCGCGTCACCTCCCTGCTGGGCGAAACCAGCCAGGAGGGGCACGGCTCCAATAAACAGGTGGCGGAGCTCACGGCTCCCATGGCCTTGTCCACTTCATCGGGTGCTACCAGGTCAAACCCCTCCCACACAACAGGATCAAGACGAGTCCCTGTCATCTCGACTGACACATTGTCAGCTGACACTGCATTCCAATTGGAGTCAAGGTCCATCTGAATCTGGGCAATTTTATCTGCGAAAAACTTATTAAAATCCTCAGCACTACCCTGCAAGGGTTCATCAAGCCCCCCCCCTGATTAAGGAGGGAGCGAGTCACCCTAAACAGGGCCGCTGGGCGGGATTCTGCGGATGCGATCAAGGTGGAATGATACGCGCATCTTGCCGTCTTGAGCGGCACCTGATAAGTCTTAATATAAGATCTTAATAGTGTTCGGTCAGATTCAGTATCCTGGTTGGTGTCTCCAATCCGGTTTGAACAGGTAGATGGATCCCTATTGGGTGGGGCTCCTGCAACTTTAGTCACGGAACCGGTGAGGATGGATATGGGCAACCACTGGGAAACCCTATGGCTTATAGTAGTACCATCTATGACCAAGGCTGTTATTTTAGGTTTAGCTTGGCTGGATAAGTGGACTCCAACTATGTGGTGGGCTGAGGGATGTCGTCATATGCGACTTGGAGTAGGTCCACAACTGCCCCAACCAAGGGAGCAGGAGGTGGAGAAGGACAAAGAGAGAGTCAAGGCAGTGCAGGAGGGTGGTGACCTTGGTTTTCCAGCAGTATATAACGATCTGGCTGCTGTTTTCAATGAACGGGAGTGTGACAGCCTGCCGCCTCATCGACCAACTGATTGTGCGATTGAGATACTCCCAGGGGCTACGTGGCGGAAGCCAAGGATGTACCCCATGATGCCGTTAGAATTACAAGAGTTGAGGCAGTATATTGTCAAGAACCTAACGCGGGGTTTCATACAACCAGCTCATTCCCAGATAGCAGCACCAGTATTGTTCCAGGGGAAGAAGGATGGGGGCCTATGGCTTTGTGTTGACTTCTGCAGAATTAACGTGGTGTGCGTAGAGCACATGTACCCCCTACCACTTATGAAGGACCTCCTAGCCCATTTGGGTAAAGGGAAGATCTTTACAAAATTGGACCTCCGTAAGGCTTATTACAGGGTTAGAATTAGGTGAGGGAATGAGTGGAAGACAGCTTTTAATTGTCCATTGGGCAGTTATCAATTCAGAGTGATGCCATTTGGTTTACAGGGAGCCCCCGCGGTTTTCATGCAGCTCATTAATGGAGTTTTACATGAGCATTTGTACCGCGGGGTGCTCGTATATCTGGATGATATTCTTATTTACTCCCATAATATGGAGGAACAAATCCATTTGGTACGGGATGTATTAACTAGGTTGCTGCAGGCCCAACTATTTGTTAAGCTATCCAAATGCGAATTCCACCAAACCCGCATTGATTACCTGGGGTACCGAATTTCAGCAGCAGGGGTTGAGATGGACCCAAACAAAGTGAAAAGCGTGTTGGAATGGCAGGCACCAAAAACTAGATGCAATTGCAAAGTTTCTTGGGATTTGCTAATTTCTATAGACATTCCATTCCTTTTTTTGCATCTGTGGTTTTATCCTTAACACACCTGTTATGGACCCAGGCCTCCACAACAAAGCCCAGGCCTCGACAGTCCCTAGCTTGGACAGTTGAGTGCCAGCAAGCATTTGAATCGTTGAAGGCCTTGTTTGCTCAGGAGCCTGTGCTATTGCATCCCGATCCAGAACGCCAGTTCATTGTACAGGCCGACGCCAGTGATGTCACTGTGGGGGCGGTGTTACTTCAACCTAACAAGCAAGGGAAATTACAACCGTGTGCCTATACATCTAAAAAATTAACAGACACTGAGAGAGGTTGGGCTATATGGGAAAAAGAAGCCTTCGCGGTGAGCTGGGCCTTGTCTACCTGGCGACATCTGTTAGAGGGGGCAAACCATCCATTTGAAGTGTGGACAGACCATAAGAACTTGAAAGTGCTCCAATCACCTAGACGTCTGTCCCCTAAACATGTGCGCTGGGCACAGTACTTCCAGCGATTCCAATTCCAACCGATGTATGTACCCGGGGGTAGGAATTTTTTGGCAGATGCTCTTTCACGGTTACCACAATACGATAGTAAAAGGGAGGAGGTGGTGCAGGCGATCATGCCCCCCTACAGTAAAGAGGAAGTACAACCAGACTCATGTTCAAGCACTAGACCATTTGAAGATGATTTAAGAGCAGCCCTTTTGCAGGACCCATGGTTTCGAGACAATTCCAGATTATTAACACAACGGGATGGGTTAGCCTGGTACGGTAACAAGCTATATCTTCCCCAAAGGATGAGGAGTCGAGTATGTAACCGGTGCCATGATACCAAACAAGCTGGTCATTTTGGATTCTTTAAGACATTGCACCTGGCCAGAAGGCAATTCTGGTGGCATCGCATGAGGTCCGATATTGAAGCACATGTGAGGGCTTGTCACGTTTGTGCGCAGGCAAAACCTTATCCTGGAAAACCGATGGGACTACTCCAGTCTGTAGCCGATTCAGAACAGCCATGGCAAGACATCGCCATGGACTTTATTGTGGAGCTACCAGACGTACGAGGTTACACAGTGATATGGACAGTAGTGGACCTGTTCTCTAAGCAGGCCCATTTTATACCCTGCAAGGGGTTGCCTTCAGCACAGAGATTAGCAAAACTATTCCTGATGCATGTTCACCGATTGCATGGGGCTCCACGTCGGATTATTTCAGACCATAGAGTGCAGTTTACAGCCCAATTCTGGCACCAATTCGTCCAATTCCTTGGTTCTACCCAAGGCCTCAGTCAGAAGTTAAGGAACGCGGCATAGAAGAGCAGGGATCACAGACTTTGTTAAACCATGACTGTGGCTTGATGGGTGGGGTTGGGCCGGTCGTGGGTGGGGTTTGGTGATGGAGGGTTGTGTCTAGAGTATAAGAGCAGCTGGAAGCAGACTATTCTCAGTGCTAACTTTTTCTCCATTTGGCAAATAAAGCAAATGGTTGTTTGTCGTTCCTGGCTTATGGTTTGTTCCCGGAGCTCAAGCAGGATGGCATAACAGTAGGCAGGTGTATTTACAGGAGGAGCCATTGTGTCAAGACCTCATGAATGCTTCGCCTTGTCAAAACTGGGGAAAGGACTGCCCAAGGGAGGCGTGGCTAAAGTTTGGTCTTAGTCTCAACTGAACAGGAAGGCTGAGATTACCCACCAGTGGATGCTACATCTTCATGCTGAGAAAAGGTGTTCAGGTAAGACAACGCCCCATTTCCTCCCATGGCTGGGAAGGTTCCACTACCTATTGTAATAGCCCAGGGGGCTTCCCAGGTCTTTTTTAATAGTGGCACAGACTGCAAAGCTCTTCTCCAGCATGATAGATGTAGCATCCACCGGTGGGTAATCTCAGACTTCCTGCTCAGTTTAGACTAAGACCAAACTTTAGTCATGCCTCCTTTGGGCGGTCCTTCTCCCAGTTTTGTCTTAGTCTTAGCTCAGTAAGGACACAAAATTTGTTGCTCCTCAGATAGACTAATTCAAAATATCAGTTTTTTCTAAAACTTAATAGATAGTTTTTTTTATTATTGTTTTTTTAGTGCTTTTAAGGATAGCTTTAGCTAAAAAATTTTGGTAGTTATCTAGTCTAGAGGGAACTTTGCTCAATCGGAGCTTCGTTCCCTGGAGGCCTGTTTGGCCTCAGAGGCCGATTTGGGCCAAGTGGAGTGCAGCCTGTATCACAGGCAGCTGTTTCCAGGCTAGCGGAGAGTGCAGAGAGAAGTGGACATCGTATTCAGCTCTGTGGCCTTGGGATCTGGACAGAGCCTCCGATCGAGCTGCAGCCTGCCTGCCTCGTGGCCACGAGGTTTCAATTTCATCCGGACTGTAGAGGGAGCTGCGCAGCCAAACCGTAAGTTTTTTATAGCTTTATGGGTGATCTGGGGGAAGATCACAGGCACCCTACCTGTCCTTGGGCCCCAGATTAGATAGATTCTGTGGAATCTTCGTTTAGCCTTGTCACTTCATCTTTTGCAGGTGGCAGGAGGCTAGCGGCTGCCTTTTTTTTGCATTAACTAACGGTGGCCGCCATTTTGAGCTCACATAATTGAGGCCTAGTTCGGGCCTTGTCTCTGTGCAAGGAGCCTCTTTGTTAGGCTCAAGTAAGGGGGGTTTCCTTTCTGGATGTACTGTATTTCGTTAATATAAGGAGTCAATGAGAAGGAGTTAATCCTCAATCAGGACAAGTATTCTCTTCTACATACTATTACTAATTCCTCTAATGGAGAATTTTTGTGACACCTGCTCCTTGTAGCTTGCGACGCTGTGCTGCTGGGCCTAAACAGACAATGTTAGTGAGCTGTCTGGCCATTTGTTATTGCTGTTGTTCTGGGCGTGGGAAGCCTCCCTCCCAGGCAACTTTGTCTGCGTATTTCCCCCCATTCCTGGACTTCTCCTGTTTGGAAGGTTCAGTGAGCAGTGGCAGATGGTGATAATCCTCAGACATCGCAGGGTTCTGATGTTCCCCCCACTCAAACTAAACGAAGACCTTCTGATTTAAACACGGGGGAAAGAAAAAAGTTAAAACCAAGCATTTGACTGCTAAAGAACCCTCCAAAGCTTCTGAGAGAGAGGCCTCGAAGAGGCATCAGGCACTGGAGAGAGAATTCTCCAAAGCCCAAAGGCTCAGGTCCAGTGAAACTGAAGTGGTTCCCCCTGCTTCGTTGCACATCTCACCATTTGAGCCTCCATTAGTGCCCTCTTTCCAAGCCTCAAGAGCTTGGTCTCCTCAAGGGGAAACTGAGCAGGTTGGTCTTCCTCCACCTCCTATTCTTCCCATTCCTCCTCTCCCCGCTCCTATTTGTTCTGTTTCTTCTGCTTCTGTTTCTCCACAGGTACCTGAAACCTCAACAGCTAGTGTTGATTCTGCTGAACAGGCTTTATGGGCACAACAATTTCAGTCATTTATGCATTAGGCTTTTGATCAATTCATGGCATCTTCCATGAGTCAAAGGGCCTTGCAGATTCCACCTCCACCTCCACCTTTGCCCATAGGTCAGACTGGCCATGTCCAGTCAATGGACTCGGGTGTTTCTGAGACTTCCTCTCAGTTGGCTCATTTCAGACTTTGAAGGGGGGCATTTCATTTCTGACCATTATGAGTAGGAGGAAGAGGAGCTCTTCCTAGTCTCATGGTTCTCACCCCATTTTCCAACCATATGGTAAGGTGCCACTTATCAAGCCATGCCAATCCCAGGATTATGGTTTTGGTCATTTTTGGGATTACCACAAACCAGATAATCTCCCAATGTTGTCCCATTTCCAACTGCACCGGCTCAGTTAGGTCCGTTGCAGGTGATCCTCCAGTTAACAACCCATCAACCTGCTCAAACTTTATGGCCAGATCCCTAGCTTATATATTTTTAAATGTTTTATTGATTTTTAAGAATTACAATCCTTACTGCTTAGTACACAACATGTTGTCTGGGTTCACATATTTAACATTAATTTCTTCAATATAAATTTGTTCAGTACTGCACAATCCAGTGTTTTTCCCCTGATCTTTCATTCTTCCCCATATTTTTCCATTTTCCCCTCATTACAGTGTTACAATTCTTGCTACTGTTGATGCATACAAAGTTAGATATAAACATCCTTATCATATTTTACTAATATTATACAAATAACAAAAATAAATTCATAAATCAATATCCTGTTTTTCACGCTCTTGTTAAGGTTTGATTTCCCATCAATATTTGAAATATCTTTGTCAGTTATGATTTTCTCAACATTTATATGGCTAAGAGTTTTATTCATACCAGCCATCCTCTTATTTTCATATTTCCCATATCAAAAAAAGAAAAAAGAATGCTATTTTAATTCTAAATTCATACCTTTCATTATAAAAATCTAATTATATATAAGTTATTTTAATTATATTTAAACAATATTTAATCATATAATGCCCCCTCTAATAGGTCAAACCTTCTGTTTTTTAAATCTAACTCTCGCTTTCTTTCTTTGCCAAGTAGCTTTCCAAGCCAAGGCAATTAAATCACCCAGGAATTTTCTTTCTATTTTTGTAAAAGTTGCTTAGCATGAGAAAGACAATTTAGGTAGGGTATTGGGGGGGGGGAAATTCCACCCATTTATATTCCTTAAGGAATATCCACTTTCCTTCTCCCTCAATTTCTCTTTTCTTTTTTTTATCTCCCGAGTTGTGACATTTCCCCTGACAGTTCTATATTCAAATTTTTAAAATCTTCTTGTCTGAGATGGTATAGGTTCTCTTGCCTGATCAGAAGAACTCCAAAGTCCCTTCCAGTTATATTCTGTTCTGTTCTGTTCTGTTCTATTCTATTCTTCATTATCATCAGGTATATTTTGCAGACATAAGGGTAACGCGTCTTTTCCATTTTCATTGTTATGGCTAAGTCTTGCAGTATTTTGTTTGTATAAGGTAGTTTATATTTCTTTTATCTCTTGCATTTCTAGATCCAGTTCCTCTGCTTCATCTTCTGATTTCTGGTTTATTTGTTTATACTTCATAGTCATTGTCTGGGAATTTTCTAGTTGTAGATTTAATTTGGAGATTTGCTCATTTATATTATCTAAATTATTTTTGGTCTCATTATGGTTTCTTTTTATGTCGTCTTTCTGTGCAACAATGTTTGGTGAATTAGTTGTAGCATAGAGTATATTTCTTTTTGAAAGGTGTTTATTTTTTCTTGAGGCATCATTCCTGGAGGTCCTTGATTATCCTGGGTGGCGGCTTCAAAATGGAGGTGAAAGGTATATTTTCTTACCACTTTTAGCTGGATGTAAAACATCCATTTTGTTTTCCCCCTCCATATAATCTGTCAAAAACTTTTGTGTTCTCCAAATGCAAGTCTTGTCTAGTATCACCAATCTTAATAAGAGTAGAACAAAGTTTCATCTAGTTTTCTGGTCTTTATGTGTAGCCTTTATTATCCAATAGGTTCCAGAATATGGGTCCAGTCCTAAAAGCCATATTTTGTAGTGATCCTTTGTCTCAGGTATCCAAGAATTGTCAGTCAGGCAAGGTTGTAATCCACAATGTTCAAAGTGTTCAAAATGTTCAGCCACCTTGAAAACAGTCAAGAAGTCTCTCCCAGCCAAATGTAGTCAAAAGTCAATTTTTTCTTTCTCTCCCAATAGTTCTTGAGATTAAAAATCCAAGCTCAGTAGATGTTTTTAGTCCAAGAAGGCCAGGGTGATAAGTCTGCTAAAATATTTTCCTTTATTGCCAGCTGTTCTCCATTAAACTAGTCACCAAGCAGCCAGGAAGCTAGTTGTAGTGCTATACTCAAATCCACCACTAGATGTCACTCAAAATACATTTTCTACTCTTAAGACAAAGGGTTCATTTCTTATATTTCACCTCAATGTTTTTTTTCCAAAGAAAAAATCTTAACAATTATCTCAATTCTCAAATTTATCAAAACTGTAGCTTTATGTTACTTCCACTTCAGTATTATGTATTTCTGTCCCCCATTAAAAAAATTAAAACATGGTTTCCATTCTTCTGGACAGGTGGAGCTACAATCCCCTTTCTTCTCACATTCGGAGGTTTTTAGCTTCTTGGGAGCCTTTCCCAGGAAATTCAGTTGTAAAATAGTAAAGAAAGGATCAATAGTCTCACCCAGTTCCAAACATGCTGTTTACAATCTGCTAATTAGTGCTTTTCTTCTTTGATTGTCATTGGCTAATGACTGGCCACAGGAATGTAGCCAGTCTTTCCCCTACTAGTTTGGAGGGCTTTCCTCAGATCGAACGGAAAGACCACCATCTCTCTGTGTTCAATGAGGCACCACTCCTTCTTCATCGCCTCTTCAGGACAACTTTAAGCCCTTTTAGGGGCCCCAGCAGGATGAAATCAGGCACATAAGGCAGAGCCCTGCCTTCCTCCATCCGTCTCTCTGTGACGCAAAACCGGAAGTCCTCAGATCCCTAGTTTAAGCACCATTGGGAGATTGATCAGGTACTGGGTTCAGCCTGAATCTATTAGGATGTCTATTTCTGCCGGGATCCTGGTTTTAAACACTATAATTTTAGTGAAGATTGTGAAGGGTGGGATGGCTTGACTTACCATTGGATCATTCTTGCCTTCATCATTGCTGTCATAGGGAGTTAGCAATTGATCGGGTTCGACTGGAGTTCTCTCTCTCACCCATGGGGGAGAGGAAACCTCAACAGCTTGGCTTTGATGCACCAAGCTCAACTTCTCTTGACCTCTCCACTGAGGCTTCCTCAGCTGAGGTGGTAGGGGTGCTCTTCAGTTGGGGAGCCAGTGCTAGGCATTCAGCAGCCCAATGCCCCTGATGGCCGCACCTGAAGCACTTGACAGGGGGGCTAGTAGGAGCTCGGGGGGAGCTGGCTACTGGAGCTGCAGTTGGGCATTGTCAGAACTGGCACCTTTCCTGGCTTCGCCTTGGCTTCAGTTCAGGAGTGCTGGACTTTTTATAGTGCTTGAGCTCAATGTCCAGTGTCACTACCATCCAGTACCACTCATGGATCTGCTCAGGGATTTCCCTGTAGGTGCATGCTTGAAATAGGTCACGGTCCAAGCCTTCCTTAAAGCAATGGATTAACAATCACTCCAGCCTATATCTTTTTCTGCCTGTGACCCTTCAGAACTCTCGAACAAACTCTTTTGCTGGTCGGCCCCTCAGCTTTAGGTCATATATGTCCACCTCGGTTTGCACAGCCTGGGACTCATTGTTGTGGCCTGTTGGCTGCCAGAGGACTCAGCAACCAATTCAGATGAGGAAGCACAGGAATGGGCGCTGGGTTCAGTATCAGGACCACCTGAAAGCTCTGACAAAGGAATAGAACTGTCACAGCCAAAGAGAGGCAGAGCCTGGGCCATCCACCAGCCCTCAGATGTAAAGGTTGAGACCTCCATGAATTGAGGCAAGTGAGTCAGGAGAGGATCACATGGGACCAGTAATTGATGTGCAGGAGTGGCGGAAGCTGAGAAGAGGAAAACAGCGAGAAGCTATGTTATGCTCAGTTGTGCATAAAAGGTAGGGGCAGAGACAAATAGGTGTGGCAGACAACTATTCGTCTTCCTGCTGGTCAGCCACTTGTGTTTGGAACTCCTGACACTTCTCCTTGGAATTTTGCCACAATTTTGCCAATTTTTTCTGCAGATCCTGTGGCGCTGGGAGCCTGAGCACCTTCTGAGTGTGGGCGTGTCTTCTGTTGAAAAATAGCCAGCTTGCTTGAAGGACTTTTGGCTGCAAGCGTGGTGAGACTGAGAGTAACTCTGGTTATTGGGAGACCCCTACAGGAGAAAAGGGAGCGAGCTCCATTGTTTGGAGGCTTTGTGAAACTGCTGGTGTTCCTGAAATAAAAGGAACATTAGAGATCATTTGGCACATCTGTTGTGTTTGGGGAGCCGGGTCAGGACAGTGTTGCATCTTCCTTCCAGCAAAGTAGAGATAAGGCAGATGGCCCCAGGCACATTCCTCCCTCCTCCCCTCCCCCCCTTCACACCCGAAGAGATTCATCAAAGGTTGAAAGAACAAAGCAGAGGAAACATATCCTAGAGCCCACAACTTCCCCCCTCTCAACAGAACAAAGCCTCCCTCCTCCCAACTGAATGGCAGTGTCCCAGGAATGTTTCACAGGGCCTGACAATATATTTATAACCAATATGACTACTGTTTCATAGAGAAGTTGTTATATAATGTTCGGGAGGATCCATAAAGATCCATTGGGGAGCTGGGTCTTCAAACCTGGCTCTTAGTTCTTCCAAGAAAAGGTCTATGTTCCCCAGTTCCGGTGCTTCCTTGTTGTGAAGATTGGTCATCCATCCTGCAGCCTCCCCTTCTAGACTGGCTGCCACTTCATTCACCATCACCCTCTCATCGAGGTAGGTAGGGGCATAGTGGTTTAGATTTGTCCACACCTGGTTCATGAAGGATAGCTTATCTAGGTCCCCATCAAATGTGGTTCTGATCAGTGGTGGGTCCACAGAGGGTGGAGGTACCCAATGCACTGGACATCAACCAGGGCACTGATACTGGGGCCATGACTGAGGTTGAGCCCATCTCTGGAACCCTCTTTGCTGCCTCACTGGGGTCACAGCTTGCTGCTGATGTGGAGGGCTTCACCTGGGTCCTGGGCTCGATGCTGCTGCTGGTCTGGAAGGTGGGGAAGCTGAACAGCTCATGATGACTGGATTCGGGCTTTGATGGATGAGGAGCGGTTGAGTTTCTCCTGGCCTCGGCCCCAGCTGAGGCCTCGAATCTTGCAATTGGGATCACTTCTCTGATTTCCATTTAGTTGAATTTCTCCTTCAGCCTCTCGACCAAGTGCCCATGCACTGCTGTCAGGTACTTCCATTCCCCCAACTCATCCCATCCTGCTGCCCTCTTTACTCTCCATTTCAGTGTGAGAGATAAAGCAGGACTTTTCAACCTTTTCACCAATTGCACCACTTTTAGGATACGGCAATATTCAAGTACCACCAGTCGCCTAGCAAGGTGTCAAAAATTTGATCACCCCCCCAAAAAGGAAAAACGTGATAAAGTACAGATAGCACTAAGTTCACTTAATGTTTGAAGTTACAAAGGCACTGAAAAAAGTGACTTATAACCATTTTTTACACTTATGACCATTGCAGCATGCCCAGGGTCATGTGATTTACATTTGGATGCTTGGCAACTGATTCATATTTATGATGATCACAGTGTCCCAGGGTCATATGATCCCCTTTTGCAAAGTCAATGGGGAAACCAGATTCACTTAACAAATGTGTTAATAATTTAACAACTACAGTGATTAACTTAACAAATGTGACAAGAAAAGTCGTAAAATAGGGCAAAACTCATTTAACAAATTTCTCACCCCTTCTCCTTTTATATTGTTTCATCTCCCCCCTCCTCCTTTTATATGAGGGATGTCAAATTCGATTTCATTGAGGGCTGCATCATTGGGGAGCTGGTAGGGGCATGGCCAGCTCAATGTTGCTCAGGTTGGGGGTGTCTGTGGGGGAGGGGCTGTGGAGGGATCCAGGGGTCTATGCTGGAGGGGGGTGGGACTGGGACGAGCACCAGGGCATGGTCCACCAGAAGAGCCTCACCATCCCTCTTGAACCATGCAAGCGCCCAGCCCAGTCCTTGAGCTCCTGGGATACCAGGACCCCACAGCCCACTCCCTCTCCATGCTAGGAGACCTGGCTCTGTAACCAAAACAAACTTAGTGATAGGATGGGAGACCACCAGGATAGGCCAGGAGGAGGGGCCAAGAAGATGGCAAAAGGGCAGAAAGGCTGCTGGTAGCCAAGTGCTCAGGCAGGACTTCTCTCAGATCTCCCTCCCATTCCAATCTCCCTCCTTTGTTCCTTCCTCCCTCCCTCCCTCCTTCTCATTCGCATCTCCTTCCTTCCTTCCTTCCTTCTTTCCTATTTTAGGAAACATCAGAAATGTCTCATTCTATTCTTTTCATCTTATAGCCTTTTCCCAATTACAGAATTGGAATTATGTCCTTATCTCTTTCTGTAAATTTTACATAACTGCACATCTTATTTCAAATGAATTGCTACTACTGGACAATAAATTCAATAGTTTAAATGTAAAAGTGGTCTTAAGCTCAAAATGGAATTGACACACACTGGAATATATTATTTTTTATACAATAACTGCAATGTATTTATTTAAGTAAGTTTAATACTAACCAGCCGGCCACTGAATTGTGTTCTCTATAACAAGACAAACTTGTCTGAGGTGTGCTCTGAAAGATTTGCTCCATGCCTAATTTATTCTCAGAATTCTTCTAAACAATGTCTTGTTTGCTTGGGCTCAAGAACACAAATCAAGGTCTATTGCAAAGCAAAACAGCAAAGAGATTTATTGGAAATGATGTTTGGAGACAAAATTGGAGGAAAATACTGACTAATTGGTTTAGCAACTGAAGGGAGGCAGTTAATGCTGTTTATATCATCGCAGACAGTTCTGATGTATTACTTCTAGCCTACAAAAAGCAGGTCAATAATTCATTCATAAAAACCAACACATCCACTTTCTAAAGTGCCACTATTGAAACACAGAAAGCATACTCTGTTTTGTTTCATTGTTGAAACTTTGCAACTTTAAAGGAACGCTTTTTTTCCAGTAACAGTATACTACTCATTATCTGTCTCAAACTGATAATAAGAAATATTTTTCTCTCTACTATACTTGCTTTGGCTTTTGATGGAAAGCAGGGTACTCTAAGGATAAATCTACAGAAACTAGTAAACAGTAAGGTGTTTTTACTAAACTGGATCAATATTTTCAAAGAACTTTCTAAGAGTATAAATGAGATCTTATATTAACAAAAAAATTCCTTCTGGAAGCAAGAAGGGTGACATCATAAGAAGAGAAATGTTGCCAAATGTTCTAGGCCCAGATCCTGGATATGGTTCCTTAAAAACATTACAGCCTACAAGACATGCTTGTTATTTGTCTGGATTACAGAGTTGGATTATATATTTAAGCATCTGGCTTGCAGTCTTAATTTTTTTATTAGCAGTAGTGTCTGATTTTCCAGCATGACTCTTCCTTCTTTGCTTTGGACATATCCAAGTCTGGCTCTCACCATGTTGTGTCTGACAAACATCATACATCTGAGAAAGAGAGAAGAGCCCCAAAGCAATTATTTCTGCTTTACAAATAGTGTGTCAAGTTTCAAAGAATTCTTATGCTGTTTCATCCATCACTGCTTCTTAGCTTGCCTACAGACTGGGGGGAGGAGGTGGAGGGCTGAATGGAATGCAGACTTCAGATATCAAGCTGCCGGTCTGTGAGAACCAAGGTTTCTCGAAAGTTGTTTACTGAGAATTAAAGACATTCTCTCATAACAAGTGTCAAACACTTAATTGGATAATGTGACCTGGATGATTAGGGTGTAGGGAAACTTCCATGCTTTTAATATACTGATTTAGGCACCAATTAATTAGAGCTGGTTTTCTTTTTACCTGTGCCGAAATGATGTACTTAATAAAGTTTTGCAGTAGAGATTGGATCGTCTCAGCTGTGCTTACTTCATTGAGTTCGTCAGTCGGAACCTTGACATTAAATCTTTTAAAATTAAATTCTATTAAGGACTCCTGAGCTCCTACACCCTATCTGGCTAAATCCAGAGGGGTTGTGAAAACTCAGAGGAAGATGCCCAAAACGAAGCAGAAAGGAGAGCAATTAGCCAAAGCTAAGGTGGGGGTGACAAATGGGACCCAACTCCAGCGCCCAACTAGCAGCAACTCACCCAAAACTGAATGTGGAGAAGATGGAACTGCCGGCAACACTGGGGTGGACTGAGGCACCGATCAAGGCCACCTTTGACAGAAATCCAGAGAAGCTGGCATTTTTCTTGAACCAGGTGTGGTCACACCTGAAGAGGCATGGAGCATAGTGCCAATGACAAGGCTTGCATGGCAAATCTCAAGGGAAAAGCAATAGAGTGGGTGATGGCTTTCCTCAATAAAGAAACTCCAAGCTGAGAGATCCTGATGCATTCTATGAAAGCTCAGAGCCCAATTTGGTGACACCATGCATACCCAATGAATGGAGTCCAATGTTTGCAACATCAGGCAGGGGAGTCGGTCAGTGATGAGAGTTCCAGGGGATTGCAGGGAGATTAAGGCACTGGGCAGAGAAACTTCTGGTCCACTATTTCAGAGATTGCTTAAACTGGGAACTATATCACAGGTGCAGAGGATTACCAGACTGGCTCAACGACTGGTACTAATTGGTGACTAATGTGGAACTAGACCTGATGGAGTACAAAGGGTGTGGGAGGTTCGAGGCCTACTCAAAGAAGAACCAAGAGAGACACGCTCTGGGTAGGAAACCCCCATCTCCTAGCCCTGTCGAGATCCTGAGACATGCACCCGGCCCATGCTTCCAGTGTGGTTAGGAGGGCCACCGGGCTGCAATGTGCCCACTCCAGCGCCTAGGGTGGCCCTGGTGGTACCAATTCCTCCAAAACCCCAAAAGCCACCAAGTAAAGGGAAGGAGAAGCTGTGAGTGGCACACCAGGTTATTGAGGTCACCCCAGTACTGAAGGGGAGAGAACTCTGACCATGGAGAACCTGCAGTTAACCCTCTATGAGAGTGATAGCAAGAGAAAGAATGATCCAATGGTAAGTGGACCTGTCAATCCCCTCTTGGCCCAATGGGCATTATAGTACCCCAATCAGGTTGAAGGGAGTATTAAAAGCCCTATTAGACTCAGGGTGCACCTGATGCCTAGTCAGCCTGCCAATGGTACAGAAGCTGGGGTTGTGAGTGAGAAAGCTGTGCCAGCCCCTGAAATTCAAGCAGGTTGATGGCTCAATAATAAGGGGACTGCCCACATCTTACCTAACTGAGCTGGTGCACCTGAGCCTGGGAGATCATCAAGAGAATGTTCAATTCATGATTGCCCCAAAATGACCGAGGCAATGATTCTAGGGCTGTTTTGGCTAGCCAAATGGAGTCCCAGAGTCCGCTGGGGAAAGAACATGAAACACATGGTGATGGAGAAGGGAAACTCCACTCTCTTAGGGAAAACCAGAACCGAGTCCACACCACAGCGAGAAGTGAGGGAAAACCCTGAATGCAGTAAGGGTGCATCAGTGGGGGTTGGAGCAGCAAATTGTCCCAAGAGAGTATCGAGACCTTATGGAGGTATTCAGCAAGAAGGAGTGTGATGTACTGCCCCCTCACTGGCACACAGACTGTGCCATTGCGATCCTGCCGGGAGCAAAACTCCCTAAGCCAAAAATGTACTCAATGACCCCAAGAGAAATGACAGAGTTGAGAGACTACATTGATAAGAATTTGGCCATGGGTTTCATTCAAGAAGCGAAATCCCAAGTGGCAGCTCCAGTGCTATTCAAGGAGAAGGATGGGTCACTGAGATTGTATGTGGATTTTCATGGAAAGGCGTGTGCATGGAGAACATTTACCCCCTCCCCCTCAAGAAAGACATGCTGGAACATTTAGCCAAGGGAAAGGTGTTCACAAAATTAGATCTGAGGGAGATGTACTATCAAGTGAGAGTCAAGGAAAATGATGAGTGGAAAACTGCCTTCAACTGCCTGCTAGGATGCTATCAGTTCAAGGTGATGCCTTTTGGCTACAAGAGGCCCCTGCTGTGTTCATGCAGCTCATTAATGAAGTACTGCATTAGCATTTATACAAGGGGGTCCTGGTGTATCTAGATGATATCCCTATCTATTCCGAGACAATGGACGAACATGTGAAACTCGTGCAATAGGTGTTGGTGGATGCTAAGCTATATGCCAAGTTGTCTAAGTGTGAGTTCCACAAAACCAGTCTAGACTATCTAGGCTATATGGTGTCATGCAATGGGGTGGAGATGGACCTGGGGAAAGTGAAGTCCATCCTGGACTGGCAAGTTAAGTTTTCTTGAGTTACCTGTATATTTATTAAAGTATGTGAGGAGTTCACCCCGGCATCATGGCAACACAGATGAAAGAATCTGGAGCTCCGGTTTCCTGGTCTGATTTTGCTTCGTCTGGAGACCCAAAGAGGTCAGAAAGTCGCCCTGGAGAGGCAACGAGGAGAAAGGGAAATCTTGAGAGTGCGGAGCTATATGCCAAGTTGTCTAAGTGTGAGTTCCACAAAACCAGTCTAGACTATCTAGGCTATAGGGTGTCATGCAATGGGGTGGAGATGAAAGAAACTGGAGCTCCAGTTTCCTGGTCTGATTTTCCTTCGCCGGTAGACCCCCTAGGGGGTTGAAAGTCACCCTGGAGGGGCGACCACCGAGGAGGAGGCCAGCTGGTAGATAGGGGAGGGCAGCAGCTTCCCCCGAGTCTCCAGTTTCTCCTTAGGGCCGACGGAGCAAAGATCGGCCTGCCGATCACCTTGCTGCACCAGCCGAAGTCACATCATCATCTAAGCGTTAATGACCCACCGCGGATGACCCGGGTGAGATCTCCTTTGTTCCTCTTCACACCCCTGCTGTTTTTCCTGTAGAAGGTGTTTGTGCTATTATTTCCCCGTCTGGAGAAAGCGGCTTTAGTAATCGTGGGAACAAATGCGTTTTACAAAAAGGACAGAAAAAATAAATAAATATTCAGTTAAAGACTATATTCTATTCCTACTTACATTGTGGGGTAGAAAAAACTGTTTTTGCGATTTTTGGAGCGGTATAATATTGACAGAGTATTTCTTTTTCTATTCTCCCTTTAAAGATAGAAAAAGGGGAAAAATGGTGTTTGAAGAAGTTTTTGTAGCTCAGTGAGGACACCTACTGGTCAAAATTTAATATTGGATTGTTTATTTGGAGATGAGACAGCTCTGGCCTTCAAACTGTTTTTCAAGAAAAAAGATAACTTGAGCCAGCTGTGTGATCTGTGGGGGTGGATAATGTTCAACTGTTCAACTGTAACCTTCACTAAAAAGGAAAAGGATTTTTCTTCAACTATTGCTAAAATGGAGAAGCCTCAATCACATTTAAACTGTAAACTTATACTGGAAAAGATTTATGAGGCTAAAGAAGAAATATGTACTACAATAAAAGAGGCTACTACAGAACTAAGAGCCAGAATTTCTACTTTAAAACTTAAAACTGACTCCCTGATTACACTTGACTACTCTACAAAACAGATTACACAAGAAGAGGTTTTAACTGAGGATAAGGAGAATCTTATTTTGCCTTACAAGCAAGACCAGGAAAAGCAAAGACCGAACTTTGGACTTCTGAAGCAATGAGGCTTTATGGATAAGAGAAACAGAGGATTAAATCGGAGATCAAGATGGTTTATATCAAATCAAGTGATACTACAAGCAATAAAAAGAGACCTATTATCTGGAAGGGAAGTCCTGTTATGGAAACCTACTTGGCAAAAGAGGAAAGCTAGAATAAGATTTAAAAATGAAAATTAAAATTTCTTAAATTGGATTAAAGGCAACCTAAAACTATGGACTGATCTAAGGACTGAGATTTTGAGTTTAAAGTAAAAAGATGTCTTACAGTTGGTCTGAATCAATAATTAATTGAATGTTAATTAAATATTGAAATGATTTAAGATTTGAGATTAATTTGTTAACTTAAAGAGATTGATTAAGCGAAGTATTAGATATTTAGAGAACAGTTTGATAAATATATACATTTACATGTGTTTAGGATAGACTATTATGTTTGTTTAAAGACAAGATATTTTTCTGTATAAGGGATTAAAGACAATTTAGAATACTAGGAATGTTCCTTTTAGAATGTTAGGTTTATTTCTATGAAAATTATGATGTAATGGAATGACGGAAACTGAAGAGAGGTTTTAGATTGAAGTACTAATAGTTAGTTGAAATTTAATACAATGATATGATTTTCTGATGATATGGATGTTATTAGTTATGATAATTAATTGGAGACTTAAACTTTGCTTAATGGAATGACATGATTTAAGGTATGATATTATTTTTTTCTTTAGCTTGAAGAGATGGATCAGCTGATAGATTTGATAGGTATAGGATAGATTAATATTTTACTCTAAATAAGGGAGGTTAATGGAAGAAGAAACAAATAAGATTTTGATAAAATTAAGAAAGTAGAACATATGTGGAAGGGATATTTGAACTGAAAATGTTTTTATTTAAAGTTAATTTGATTATGGTAGAAATTGATGAAGCTTAAAAACAGGCTTAGGTCGAATACAATTAAGCTAGAATTTGATATTTTAAATATACTATGCTATTTGAGAGAAAAAGAGAGGGAATATTTGATGTATTGATTATATTATGTATATATGTCTTGTTTTAAGATGTTTGATTACCCCAGCACCATGGTGTGTCCTGAATATGTTCCTTTAAGAACTTTTAAAAAAACAATAAAATTTGTTTTAAAAAAAAAGGTCATAGAAAGCTATGAGGTGAGCTGCCCCACGTGTACCATGGCCAAGCGGTGGCAAGGGAAAATGCTTGGATTACTTCAGCCAGTAGCTAGCCCTTCAGCACTCTGGAGAGAGATCTTTATTAAATGCATCCTCAATCCAGTCGCTGTCGAATTGGAAATCCCTAAAAGCCTACGATTCATCCAGTTTTCCATTGCAGTTTGCTCAAACCTGAGATTTCATCTAAGCTTAGACCACCAGCATCCCCGATGCCTACACCCATACTGGTAGAAGGGGAACAACACTTTGAAGTCCATGAGATACTAAATTCACGCACACATCATGGTTCTACACAATACTTAGTGATTTGGAAAAAACTTCCATCCTCCTCAAACGAGTGGGTGTAGAAAAAATATGTTAGAGCTCCAAGGTTACTTAAACGCTTCCACTCTAAGTATCCTGACAAGCCTGATTAATGTAAATTTCCTATTTGTTTTCCTCTCTCCTTTTTTTCTCTTCTGCAGGTGGATGTGCCATTTTTTAGGGTGGCTGTATGTCAGGGTCCCCAAAGAAATGTATTCCTTTCCTTTTTCCTTTCTATGCTTTGCCTGCCTTTGTATCCATTCTTTGGGGTCTGACATTCTATTGGGAGGGGAGATGCTCTGGGATGCCTTTTACTGTCATGCTGCAGTGCCCTTCCCACAGGAGAAGGAATGCATCTCCCTTATCGGGGTGACAGTTGGTGCTTAGAGACAGAAGGAAACAAAAGCGAGAGAGACCTTGAAGAATGTGCCAACAGAGTCAGTTACCAAAACACTGTGGATTGACTGGATTTTAAATGGACACTGGGACTCTGGGGGGGAGGAGTAATAAAATTGCTTTTAATATGTTATTTGCATGGGATTTTCCCCAGATCTCTCCTTGCCATTCCTGCTTTCACTAGCCCCTAATAAAAGTTCCTTTTGAGATGATGTCTGTCTCAAGAATTCTACTTTCTTGGGAGGCTTAGCTGAGGTAGATCCTTACACAGGCAAAACTTTTTGCTGGCAAAGAAACAAGAACCTCAATAAAGTTAATTGTAGCCACAAAATGGCTGCCAGAAAACATTTAATTTCATATACTTCCCAGATGAATACCCTACATTGCCCACAAGCAGTGTCTTAAGACAAAATATTAGGAAAAAATCCACTTCCAGAGCTTAGCATCGCCAGGAAATTCTGTGCACAGACTCATGTAAGAAAATAAGGGAGTTTTCATATTTACCTAGGTCACTAGTGGCGAACCTATGGCATGCGTGCCAGAGGCAGAACTCAGAGCCCTCTCTGTGGGCACATGTGCCATGCCCCAGAGTTGGCAACTGTCCCTCTTCAACTACTCGCTAACTTGCTGAGGTCCCATGTGGCCGGATGCATCCCAGCATGGCTGGTTTCCCTCCCCCCCATCCCATCCCTCCTGGTCTCGCATGCTCTCCTTTTCCTGGGCACAACCCACTGCATTGCCTCCTCAACTGTCCGCTGGCTGTCTGAACTGCCAGCGGTGGGCTGCGAAGCCCCAGAGTGTGCAAGTTTTCCCTCCAGTTTTACCCCAAGCCTTGCCCCAGGCTTTACCACAGGTTGTGCCTCAGGTTTGGCCCCTGGAACAACCTAAACAATTAGGAAGAGAGAGAGAACAATTTAGGAGAGATTTGGACAATTTCGCTCTTGCAAGTGATCTAACTGAAACCGAGCATGATGTGAGACAAGAAAGACAATTGAAGGAGTTAGAAGATAGGGAGGTAGAATTATTTCCACTGGGAGAGGGATACCATTATGAAAGGGACTTAGACAATTTGCCTTTTGCAAACTGTGAAATCGAAATTGACAATAGGCACCAACATTAGAGAAGGGAAAGACCAAGAGATCGTAATGAACTAGAGGAAAATAAACTATTTCCCTTAAGGCAGTGGTTCTCAACCTTTCTGAGGTTGAGACCCCACTTGCCCCACCCATGCGTGCCGTGACCCCGACCCGGGGGTGCGCGCGTGTGTGCACGCGTGCAAAAAAATTTTTTTACATTTTTTTTAAAAAATAAAAAAAAACACAAAATGGCGGCCGGGACGGGCGGATCTGCACATGCGCGGATCGGCCTGTCGCATGCGCCACGCATGCGTGCATCCGCCCGTTGCGGGCCGCCATTTTGGTTTTTTTAATTTTTTTTAAAAAAAAATAAAAAAAATAAAAAAAAATAAAAAAATGGCGGCCGCGACGGGCGGATCTGCGCGATCTGCGCATGCGTGGATCGGCCCATCGCACGTGCCACGCATGCGCACATCCACCCGTTGCGGTCCGCCATTTTGTTTTTATTTTATTTTATTTTTTTTAATTTTTTTAAAAAAAAATTTCCCGGCGCGACGGGCAGATCTGAGCATGCGCGGTGCACGCGCGCCAAAAAAAAATAAAAATTTTTTTAAAAAAATTTAAAAAAAATTTAAAAAAATTAAAAAAAATAAAAATAAAAAAAACAAAATGGCGGCTGGCGGTGCCCGGCGACCCCTGCGAAATGGTCTTGCGACCCCAAATGGGGTCACGACCCCAAGGTTGAGAACCACTGCCTTAAGGGAAATGGCAAGTGGTGTACACGGAGGACTTCCTCTGGTGGGTTATGTCCATGACCCTCTAAGACAGGGGTGTCAAACTCACGTCACATGAGGTGTCATGACGTATCGTGACTTTTTTGCCATTGCTGGTAATGGGGTGGGCATGGTTTTGCTATGATGCATCCGGCCTGCAGGCTAGCAGTTTGAAACCCCTGCTCTAAGAAGTAGTGAAGTCAAGATGCTTAAAAAGGAATTAAAGAAATTAATAGAGGATCCCACAGGAGTAGCAGAACAACTTGACCAGTTATTAGGACCCAGTATTTACACATGGGATGAACTTACTTCCATTATGAAAACTTTATTCAACCCAGAGGAAAGAGACCTAATTAGGAAAGCTGCCATAAGAGTATATAACAGGGAGAATGGAAATAATGTGATAGAAAAGGAAAATACCCAATTGCTAAGCCAAATCAGAATAACAATGTACTTGTGAAAAACCTCAGAAACATGATCATAAAGGGAATTAAGAGAAGCAATACCAAAATCCTAAAATGTTTCTAAAGTGTCTGAGGCTAGACAAAAGAAGGATGAAACTCCTACATAGTTCCTGGAAAGACTAAAAGACACTATAAGGAAGTACTCAGGAATGGATCCTGATGAAGAAACCACCCAGGCCCTTTTAAAACTTGATTATGTTGCTAACAGCTGGCCAGATATAAGCAGACAGTTGCAAAAGATTGATGGGTGGTCAAAGAAGTCTATGAATGAGCTTCTGGAGGAAGTACAGAAGATGTACTTGTGGAAGAAGAAAAGAAAGAAATTAGGCCAGAGTGGCAGAAGGGAAGTGAAGTAATGGATAATAGAAAGAAGAAGCAGGAAAATTGCTTTTAAGTTGGTTTGCACAGACTTATGAATTGCATGCATTAAAATTGTTGGGAGCAGGGAGACTGCCATTAAAATGGTCAGCTCAAACGTATAGAAAAATGGAAAGTAGAAGAAAGTGGGAGGTGGATGTTGCCAGATGGAAAATGGATGTTGAAAGCAATAGCTAGGACACCGAAGGAGCCACTGAAGGGGGGGGGTCACAAGGGATGGTTGATACTTTTCTAAAACATTATATTTATACTTTAATTATACAAATCCAGGGCTTTTTTTGTCATAGAATGCCCAGAACGGAGTTCCGGCACCTTTTTTGGATGGAACCTTGTAGGGTAGGCAAGGCAGGTTGTATGACATGTGAGTTCCGGCACCTTTTTTATTTTTTAGAAAAAAAGCACTGTACAAATCTGTGATAAATATATAATATATAAATAAGTAAATAAAAAGCTCTATGACATCTAGTGGTGAGGCCATTTCAATGCTTTCAAGTTGATTTTAAATTACCTCAAGTGTGGGAAATTCCACAATATGAAACTAATGACATGTTTATAAAGAATTAGATACTGGGGCTGTCTTTTGCTTTATCTGTTCTCAGGAACAAAGGACTGCTGGCACAGACATCCCCCACTTGACTTTGTGGTACATCATTTCCAACCAGGACAGTGGGTATTAATCAAAACCTGGAAAGAGGAAAAACTCCAACCCAAGTGGGAAGGACCATTCCAAGTACTCTTAACCACTAAAACAGCAGTCAGCACAAAAAAGGGGTGGACTCACCATACCAGAGTGAAAACCAGCACCAAACCAGTTTGAATCATAGAACCTAGCGAGAATCTTCTGAAATTCAAAATTTACCAATGCTCTAAATGACTCTAAATGTGGTTGAAATAGGGGGATTTGTGCTTATTGGGGCATTGGTCATTGTATAGTTGATGGTTCTGTTCTTCTTTTGCAGGGAAGATTGGATGTCCATACGGTTATTTGGTAAACCAAAACAGAAGTAGATTGAACTGCCCATCCAAAATACTGAACAACTATCTGAAGTGCTGGTTCTGTGATTGCAGGTGTTGGTGTAACTGCTGTTGTACCCATTGTTGTGATTGTGCCCCTATTCATGATGACTGTGTAGAAGAGTGTGATATAGTTATAGCTGAAGATCTTTTAGGACTTTATAATGATGATGATATGGACTTAGATGATCTGGTGGTACTTGAGTGGATTGTTGTTGGACATGTGTGGACAAATGAGGAATGATTGTGAACCATGTATGATAAAAACCAAGATGGGAAAACAAATAACTAGAACTCATATATCACACTTTCTATGACTATAAAAACATTACAGGAACATGTAAATACAATCACACCAGATATCAGGTATGCAATACTAACGGAAAAATAACATGTTTTGATCCACAAGGAGTTAAATACCACAGATTATTAAAATTTGGGCCTATAATAATAATAAGCAACAATCAGACAACCATACAATATAAACAGGGCCAAATATGCTTTGATGCCTGCAAAGCTATAGAAAAAGGGAAAGAGACAAAATATGGGTCTCTAAGTTGGAGGCAAAGTTATAGATCAGAGAAGAAATATGTAAACTCTGTGCTAAAATGGAGTAGTTTCTCGGGAAGATATGGAGGAGGAATTCAAGACTATTGGTATTCATCTCAGCCTGGCCCCAAAGAGACACGAAGTAATTAGCAAGAGTTGGTTCAATTTAACTGAGGGAGTGAGCCCATCCAATTGTGGCCTTGAAGAATGCACTCCTGTTTGTATAAAATTCTATGATCCCAAAACTGGGTCTAAAGAATATGGATTTGGAATAGAATGGAACAGGTATAGATCCACATACTTTATTATTTTTTTAAGTTTTATTATTATTATTATTTAAAATAAAGTTCAATAATAATTATTCAACAAAAACTTGTTGTCTGAGTATCTTGTTCACTAATACAAGTTAAATTCCTAATCCCTAAATCTTTTCTCTAACCATTGATAAAATAGGTCCCAAGTTTGAAAATATTCTGTTTCTTCTTTTTCTTTCAACCTTAAAGTAAGTCTGTCCTTTCTTCTTCTTGTTGTGCCATATCCATTATTGGACGTTGGTGATCATGTTGGCAATCCTGTTTTTATCAGCAGCTGCATGAAAAAGTGCTGCTGAGTGCTAAGTCTGTCCATTTCCACACAATCTAATATTTTTTTGATTATTTCTTCTTCTGGCGGTATTTCTTCGTTCTTCCAATATTGTGCAAATATAATTCTTGCCGCTGTTATCACATGTAGAATCAAATATGTACTTTGCTTATCAAAGTGCTTATTTTTCGTGCATTATACCTAATTAAAAAAATTCAGGTTTATAGTCTATGTGTTTCTCTAATATTTTTTCTAAGCATGTATTATTGTTCAATATCTCCTTGCTTTAACACATATCCACCATAATAAGTACCTGGTTTGTGTTTACATTTCCAACATTTCTGACATGTTTTTAAACATTTTTGCTAATCTTCTTGGTGGCAAATGCCATCTATAAAACATTTTATGTAAGTTTTCTTTGTATGAAGCTGACATTATCAATTTATAGTTTCTTTCCACAAACTTTGCCACTTTCCTAAGTGTATATTATATCAAAAATTCTTTGCCCATACTATCATTGTCTTTTACTTGTTCATCTTCCATTTTGAAATTTAATAAGAAATTGTACATTTTTAATTAACTTTTCATCAAAAGTTAATAATGTCTGATCAAACAGCCTGTTCATTGTAAAATCCATACTGTTTGATATCTTTATCATATCTGACTTGCATTTGTAAATGTGACCACCATGTTAAATCAATGCCCTGATTTTCCATCTCTTGCCTGAATTTTAAGTTCCCTTCAGAATTTAGAATATCTTTGTATGTCCATATTTTATCGAGACTGACTAGATTTGGATGTACAAATGCTTCCATTGTTGAAAGCCATCCTGGAATTTTCAAATACATTTTACATTTTATTTTTCCCCAAGTTAATAATAATGCGTTTCTAATGTAGTGATTTTGGAAGTATTTATATATTTTATTTTTTTCCATACCATAGAAAAGTATGCCAACCAAGTTGCAGGTCATGTCCCTCTAGATACAGCAATCTTTTATTTCTAAGAGTAATCCATTCTTTTATCCATGTTAACACTGATGCTTGATAATATAAAACCGAATCTGGCAAGCCAAAGCCTCCATTTCCCTTGGGTTCTTGTAACATTTTCAATTTGATTCTAGCTTTCTTTCCTTGCCAGATAAATTTTTGAATTAGAGAGTTTAAATCTTCAAATAATTTTTTCTCCAGTTTTATAGATATCGTTTGAAATAAAAAATAATATTTTTGGTAAAATAGTCATTTTCACTGTAGCAATTCTTCCTAACATCAACGGTTGAAGATTCTTCTATTTTTCCAAATCAAGCTTTATTTGGTTTAACAACTTAATGTAGTTATCTTCTTTTATTGTTGAACATCTTACTGTCAGATATATTCCCAAATATTTGACCTTTTTGACTATTTGCAAATTTTCTGATAATTGCTTTTTTTGTTTTTGTGTAAAGTTTTTAACTATCACTTTAGTTTTGTCTCTATTTATCTTTAATCCTGCTATCTCTCCAAATTGTTCTATCTTTTCCAACAGTTTAGGAATCGTCTCTAAAGGTTCCTCTAGGCTGAATACCAAATCATCTGCAAATGCTTGCAGTTTGTAGATTTCACCTTTTATTTTCAATCTTTAATTTCTGGATCTTGCCTAATATTTCTATTTAAAACTTCCAAGGTTAAGATAATTAACAATGAGGATAATGGACATCCTTGTCTTGTGCCTTTTCATATATCAAAATTCTCTGTGTAATCCCCATTTACAATTACTTTTGCTGTTTGTTTCTGATATATTGTCTGAATCATATTTATAAAGTTTTGATTAAAGTCCATTGTTTTTAGTTGTTGAATCATAAATTGCCAAGAAACATTATCGAATGCTTTTTGGGCATCTAAGAATATTAGTGCCAATTGTTTCTCTGGATGAAGTTCATAATATTCCAATATATCTGGTATTACCCTCAAATTATTTTTTATTTGTCTCTTTGGCAAACATCCATTTTGATCTGGGTATATAAATTCAGTCAAAAGTCTTTTCAGCCTCTCAGCTATTACTAAAGTGAAGATTTTATAGTCTACATTCAGTAGCGATATCGGTCTATAGTTTTTGATCTAAGTCAAATCTGGGTCCTCTTTTGGAATCAAAGTAACATTAGTTTTTGTCCATGTATTTGGGAGTTTTGCCTCCAATAAAAGTTCATTACATACATTTTTCAATGGTGAACTTAATATATCTTGTAAACATTTATAAAACTCTGCCAGGAGTCCATATGGTCCCGGTGTTTTTTCATTTTTTTTGTCTTTGTATTGCTTCTGTTACCGTAATTCCATCATTATTTTTTTTTTAATATTTTTTATTGGTTTTTTAATTTTAACAGAAAAGAAAAAAGATACTCAAATCTAATCATAATATTAAAATAAACAATCATCCATAAACACAACACAACATAGATACATATTTCAATACAACTCAACTGAAAATAATCATAGACCAGCTTTACCAAACAGTTGACATTGCTCAGAACCCCCACCACCACATCCCCCTAACCCTAACCTCCCCTCACTTACCAACTATCTACCTACTTCTCCCCCTTCTCTATCTCCGTCCTACTAATCCACCCATCTATCCCTACCTTTTCCCCTTCTTATCTACTTACATCAGCCCTCACTCCTCCTTCCTCTTTCCATCAGATGTGGTGCCCAGAGGCCCCCCAAGCAACCCCTTAATAACAATAATTAACTATTCCACCCCAATTACAGTTGAGAAAGCATAAAATATAAAATATAAACTTATAAATCCTCCCTAACCCCCCCCCCGGACTTCCCAGAGTGAATACAGGGTATAATAAAGGAAAACCCGCTACATCAAACAAAATTATAATATAATCCTAACAAGAATTTAAAAATATACTACATACAATCTCTACCTTACATTTCTCAATTCTAATACATATCTAATCCCAAACAGATCACCTTGTTAAGAATAACAATTTTCATTTACATATCTAATCCATCAATCTAAGTCAAACTTTAAAACACTTCAATTCATTGAGAGGTTACATAGAATCACCAACAATTAAATTTAATATATATCTTCCAATAATCAACCTCTTTTAACATAAAGAATCATTTCAGACCCTTGATAATATATATCTTCCAATAATCAACCTCTTTTAACATAAACAATCATTTCAGACCCTTAATTATCAAATAAGAGGGGAAAAAATCCATCCTTTTAGAAAAATAAACACGTAATATCAGTAAACCCCTCAATTCAAAAAGTATATTCTTAATCAATTTAGTATAGCATCCATTAAACATCCTCTCTTCGTTTAAATCTTCCCTTCAACCTCCTTTCATACCTCTTACTTATAAACTTAGTATTATAATCAACCCATAAACTTAGATTGCCCTTAGTATCTTACATATAATTTAAATTTCAATTTTCAAGCGGTTTCTGGGCTTTCCCATCTATCAAATAAACCCCATAACAAATATACTAATTAAACCATTTCTAGCTTGCATTCCTTCAACCATCAAATCACATAATACATATCCACCCATCTGTAATATAAATCATTTCAGTCCATATACATTCTTCCATTAGTCATCTTCTCTTACACTTTGTTCATAATCTTGAACCTTGAATCAATCCATACTTTTAACTTGTCCTTCAGTCGAATTTGGGGTTTTTTCCTTTGCCAGACAGATCTCGAAAACAGAGCCTCCCTTCCAAGTAATAAGTCTCTCTTTTTTCCTTGCAGTATTTTTTGAATCCATAGAAACCATCTTGACCTAGGCATTATTCCTCTATTTCTCTTAACCATAAAATTTCGTTGCAATAACATTTCAAATCTCTGTCTTTGTTTATCCTGATCTTCAAAACCATAATTAAGTTGCTTCTTAAACTTGATCGATCTCTCATTTTTCCCAGTTAAATCCTCTTCTTGCTGCTTCCTATCTTGAAACAAATCCTCTTCCTCCCCAATACAATCAATCCATTTCCCTTTGTCCTCTTTATTCTGAATACTGTCCTCTTCTTGTATGGGTTGTTTTATAAAATACTCAACAGTCGATTGCAAATCACTTTCATTTGGAGGAGAGAATCTGGTTAATATTCCTGTAGCAAATTCTTTAGTACTGCATGCAATTCCTCTTTAAATCCTCTAATTCTGACAGCAAACTGCATCTGGTGGAATTGTGTCATAATAGCCTGGTCCTGTACATCCTCAATCTGTGGCTCAACATTTTCCAATTTTTCTTCAACTCCAATAGTATAGTTCCATAATCCTTTAATGGCTTCAACAATATCTTCTCTCATCTCTAAATTACGAGCTTCTGACATAGCTTTAAAATCTTTTTTCTGTTCTGCCATCTTTTTCTCCAGTTTATCCTCCAGTTTATCCAACCTATCATTAACTGAAAATAATGCAACATTTACTGAAGATAATGCAACAGTTAATGCAGTCTGTAAATCTTTCATTGTAAACATTTCTGGAGGAGGCTGTATAGGCTCTTGAGATTCTAAAGTAGCAGATTGTAATTGTATAGTCATAGTTAAAAAAAAGGGAAAAAGAGAAAAGAAAAAAAGAAAGATTTTTAAAGTTGCCAATTCCTCCCTTCTCAATTTCTTTTAAAATCCAATTTGCGTTATAGTTTAGTAAATAATTCAAGTCTAAATAGTCTCTCAGGCATCACTTCAGAAAGAGAAGAGAAAATTCAGTTTCACTTTCCCGTAGATTCATCACTTTCACTTTCTTCACTTTCACTGAGTACAAAGAACAATCGCCATTTTGAAAGGATTATGTTGATTCAAAAGATTTTTATAAGTACAAAAGCAGAAACAAAGTAGCAAAATACTTGCGATACTCAAAGGACTCCTGTATTCACTCCGTCTGTATAAAATCCTTATTATTCTCTCTTAAAAGCAGAGGCGGTCGCGACGTCTATTTCTGTCAACCGACAGAAGCGTCTCTGGGCAGGAGCATTTCAAGTGCCTAGGGAGCACACCTTCTCTGCCCTTGAAAATTTTTTCAGGGACCCTAGAAGGGCTCAACCTTGCTCTTGAGGCTCTACACCTCTTCTTTGCCCGAAGAGGGGATTTTCCACCGCAACAAACAGCTGATGAGCGCTGTTGTTAGCGGCTTTACAAACCCAGAGAACGGAGCCTCACAGTAGAGACTCCAGCGACGCCGGCGGAGCCACCGGAAGTCCTCCATCGTTATTTTTTCATTTAACATAGTCTTAAAGTTTTCTGGAATTTTTGGTAAATTATTTTCTTCCATATATTGAGTCATTTTCTCCCATGGAGTTTCTTCCTTGTCATACAGTTTCTCATAGTATTCTTTAATTATCTTTTTTATTGCTTCATTTTAAAATTGTAAACAGCCTTTTTTATCTACTAAATTGTTTTTTCTCCTTCTGTTTTTTAAGTTTATAAGCTAACCATCTTCTTGGTTTGTTTGCATTTTCAAAGAAGTTTTGCTTTGCCCTTTTAATTTGTTGTGCCAATTTTTCTGATTCTATTAAATTTATGTTTTATTATTTCCATTTGTCTTTTCAATATTTTTTGTGGGTTTATTTGTAATTCAAGTTCTAATTTTTTTAATTCTTCTCTTAACAACTGACATTGTTGTCTCTTTTCTTTTCTTTTTTTGCCATATATGTAATCGCTACACCTCGAAAATATGCTTTGGCTGTATCCCATACATTTTGTAATGTTGTATCTTCTTTTTTATTTCCTTTGAAGAAAAATTCTGTTTCTTTTGTTGCTAATTTTAAAGGATTATCATCTGCCCAAGTACCTAATTCTATTTCAGTTTCCTGCATATTTACCCTTAATTCAGGTATCATCCAAATCATATCAATTCTAGACAAGATTTATGACTATTAGAATAAAGTGTATATTGTGATTTTCCTGTTGTACACCAATTTCCTCTATCATGTTAAAAAAAGTCTTAGGTGATCTTTTTCTTCTTTTTCGTCACCAGTGAGGAACTGACTATAGACCCTGGAGAGGTTTCTCCGTCTCCAGGGTCCGGATTTCTTTCGCTGGCGGGCCCATATGGGCTGAATGCCACCCTGGAAAGGTGGCCATCGAGGGGTGAACCTTTGAGGAAGGAGAGCAGGTGGTAGCCAGCTCTTTGAACTCAAAATAGCCCCTGGAACCAGCAAAAGAAGGGCGGAGTGCTTCTGCGATTGCCGCCATCTCCAGCTGATCGTAGGAGACAGAAGACAGCTATTTGAGAACAAGCAAGTGTTCCGGGTGAGATAACTTCAATATTTATGGCAAATTGGACCTTTTGAAACAAATTGTCTGCCTTTGAACTGAAGCTGAAAGCTTAAGGGAGTGAGAAGGGGTTTTTTAATCCCCCCTCCCCTAAAGTGGCGGTTTAAGCTTTATTCTTTTCTTTTTTGAGCTGATGTGTAATAAAGTTTTCCAAGTTTTGGATTTTCCAAAAATTTATGATGTTTTTTTATGTGGGTCTCTTGCAGACAAATTATATCAGTGTTTAATTTCTGTAGTTGTTTGAAAATTCTTTTTCTTTTTGATGGGGAGTTCAATCCATTTATATTCACTGAAAAGATTCAATTTTCCTTCTCCATTTTGATTTAGTTATATTTAGATTTGTTGATCTCATAATCCTCTGCTCTCTTACTGTTCCCTCATCCTCTTAATTCATCTTCTCTTTTTCTTCTTCCACTTGTGTAATTGTTTCCTCTATTGTTTGTTCTGTCTGTTTCTGGCTTTTTCCATCCTCTTGTTGATATTGTGTTCTTTCTCCCAGAAATGCTCTATATCTTTCATCAAAATCCTCTGCCTTCCACACTGAGTCCAAACGATATCTTGTATTATTCTAATTGATTAAAATCCCTTCTGGCATCAGCCATCTAAAATTTATTCCTTTTGCAATCAGCTTTGTAGTCAAAAAATTATATTGTCTTCGAATATCCCTTATTCTCTTGGGAATCTGTTTCAACACTACTATTTCTTTATCTTTATATTGTAATGGATCATCTCTAACTTTTCTTAATAGCTCATCCCTCATTGTTTTCTTCATAAATCTTACATGGACTTTTCTGGGCAATTTGTGTTTCCTTGCTTAACTTGAATTCATTTTAAATATTTCATCCAATTCTTGCTGCATCTCCGATCTTTCCATTTCTAGGGCCTCTGCCAATAGATTAATAATCACTTCTGCTATATTTTCCTCTTTATCTTCAGGTATGTTCTGAAATCTCAAATAGTATACTGCCTTCTCCATTTCCAGAGCAGCGACCGCTCCTTCTAGATTTTGATTTGCTTGTTCTAATCTTTCATTCTCTGTCGTTAGTGCTTCAGTTTTTTCCCCAGTATATTTTGATTGATCTTCCACTTTTTGAATTCTTTGTTCGTTTTTAAGGATTATTTGTTGGTGAACCTCAAATTGTGTCTTTATGTCAAGCATTTGTTCATTTAGCTTATCAAGATTGCTTTTTGTTTCTTGATGATTCTTCTGCATCATTTCTTGCATTAGTTGTAAAGTCAGGTGCATCTCTTTTTGGAGATTGTTTGCCTTCTCTCATTATAACATTGCTTCAATAGATCTCTGACTTGCTGGACTAGATGTTCCAGAAGAGGGTGCAGAAGCAGGGTTTTTTTGTAATTTTAGTAAGGTTTGGTGCACTCATTGTTCAATCAGGCAGATTTTGTAAATCCACAGGGAGAGAAAAAAAATCCAACTACTTTAAGCTATAATCCAACTTTAAAAAGAGCCAACTATTTTAGGCTATATTCAAAGTTTAAAAGGGAGCCAACTGCTTTAGGCTAATCCAAGTTTTTTTAAAAACCCCAACTACTTTAACTTGTAATCCAGCAAAATAAAAAAACACCAACTGCATAAGTCTCATTCAAATATTTCTGTCAGTTCAAAGATATTAGAGAAAAAAAGAAAAAAAATCCGTCTCAATAGTTTCTATAATAGTTATGTCTAAAGTTGAAAGATGCAGTTTAAAAAAATCTTTTTTTCTTTTGTAGAAACACAGAATGTTCTGTTTAGCACAGGTGTTGTTTCAAGGTCATTACTGTTCTGATTTTTTTCTGTATTGTTGTAGTATCTTCCTTCACTACTAGATATCCTCATTAGTTATAGTGTCTCCATCCAGTAGTAAAACTTTTATTTAAAATGCTCTTTCACAACAAAGAAAAAAGAAAAAAAATATTCCCAAATCAAAAATATTAGCCAACAACAGATTATCTTTTTTCTCAGTCTTGAATCTTTTCTGCATATTTTTTATATTCCTTAAATTCATTCCCGCATTCCAGATTTCTCACCGCTTTTAACTCTCTTCTTCCCAAGTCTTCCTGGGGTTTTTTACTTTTAAAAGTTATCCAATTCAGGGAATTATATTTTAAAAGTTCATAGGGAAGAGAAATAAAGAAGAATGTCACCCAGATCAAACATGTTGTTGACAGTGAGCTGTTCGGCGGCGCTGCCATGGTTCTTCGCTTCTTCCCAGGCTGTCTGTGGCTTGGGCTGTCTGCATATTTGCCGGCAGCCTTTCTCCCGCCTGTTTGAAGAGTTTCCTTGGTCAATTTGGGCCAACTGCCGCTGGCTCCGCACTCTCAAGATTTCCCTTCCTCCTTGTTGCCTCTCCAGGGCGACTTTCTGACCTCTTTGGGTCTCCAGATGAAGCAAAATCAGACCAGGAAACCGGAGCTCCAGTTTCTTTCATCTGTGTTGCCATCATGCCGGGGTGAACTCCTCACATACTTTAATATATATACAGGTAACTCAAGAAAACTTAACTCCAACTTCCAGTCCCGGATCGCGGCGCTCGCAGCTGTGCAAGGAGACGGCTCTGCTTGCCAGCTGATTCTCCGCTGCCGGTAGACCCTTAATCGGGTTGAAAAGCCACCTTGGAGGGGCGGCTACTGGTGAGGAGGTCCTCGTCGTCCTTGGGAGAGCGGCAGCTTCTTCCAGGGACCAAGATTGCTCCTTTGGGCCAATGGTGGAAAGAACGGCCAGTAAAATGGCCGTTCATCTAGCCGCTGCAACCAAAAGCTTAAATAGACTGAATTAATTTAAAGTGATTTTCCCCCTATTTTTATTTTTTTTCCTTCACTTTGGGGTCTTGGAAAATTTTGTGAATATTGAATCTGCTATTGGACTTGAATGCTTCTTTTTTCTGTGTTTCCTGATCTTGTTTATGAGATTCCTGGTCTCTGGGAGAAGATTTTACATTGTACTGAGAACACCTTGTGGAAAAAGTTAAAATTGCAACTTTCTCTTTTGAGGATTGGACTGACCTTGACTTTCAGATTATCATAAAAGGGAAAATACAAAGAAAATTAACAGCTGTACTGGTGGGGGTGGACACTGATTAAATGTTCTCTGACCACAGCCTCTACTAAATGATACAGATTGTTTTTGATTATCTTTGAAATGGAGCAACCCTTGGTTCAACTTGACTATAAACTTATACTGGAAAAACTTTATGAAGCTACTGATGAAATACGTTTGCAAATAAAAGAATTTACGATGGAAATAAAAAATAGAAATCCTGCTTTGAACCTACAGACTGACTCCCAGACCTTGTCTGAGCATGCTATGGACTAAGAAACAACAGAAGCGGGATTAACTAAAGGTAAAGAAGATTCCATTTTACTTCATACGCAGGCTGATGAGACCTCTGAGGAATTAAAAAGGACTGTAATTAAACCACTTACAACCCTAAAATTAACAGAAATGGACAAACAAGCCCAACGAACTGAGAATGATGCTAGCTTGGATAAACAACTATTAGCTACAAAATTGGATGTAATTGAGCCGGCCACTCAAGAAGTTCAAACGTGGAGATTGGACTTTGTCAAACAACAAGGGATTATTTACAAAGGAGCTAGGTTTCTAAAACAGAAAAGAAGACATCTCTGTTTGATTCAAAGGACACTACAAGATAAAAAATGACTTGCTTATTGATATAGTGGCGTTGTTATGGAAACCTGTTTGGCATGAAAGGAAAGCTAGAATAAGATTTAAGAATGTGATTGAAGGTTTTATGTAATGATTTTAAAAGGCTTATTAGATATGGATTGATTTATGGTTTATGACAGTTAAATAAGATGTTAGATTGAATAAAAATTAATTAAAGGTCTGAACTTAATAATAAGGTATTTGTCTATGTATTAATATGTTTTGGATATAGTAACTTTGAGGAGGTTAAAGAAATGTGATATTGATATTGATGGATTGATTGTTAAATTATAAAGTATAATGGAAATAGAAAGAGTTTTTTTCACTTTTTTCTGTTTGGTTTTTTCCTTCTTTTTCTTTTCTGATATGAACTAATATACTTTTTTATATATATACATTAGAACTGATAGTTACTTTGTAATGGAAGAAGATAGGGAAAAATAAGAAATGATATTAATAAATGTTTATTGAATATGTTAAGGAAAAAGGTAATGGGGAGACTCCTGAAGTGTTAACTATGTACTTAGATTAGAAATATGGAATATAGTAATTGAAATAAGTAAACCTCATACAGGATCTGGATTTGTGGATCTATTTAGATGAAAGGTTATTGAGGATTGATAGGATTGATCTAGTTGTATTGAAATATATCAATTTGAATATAATATGTTATTAGAGGGAAAGCAGAGGGGCTTGGGTTTTTTTTGTTAATGATTTAATCTGAATTTTATGAGTATGACTTTGTTGTGTGGATAATTGATTGCCCTGCCACCACGTTGTTTCATAAGCACTTGTCTGTAAAATGAAAAAAAAACAATAAAACTTGTTTGTTTGTTTTTTTAAAAAAGAAAACTTAACTCCCACACAACATAGGCTTTTTCACTCTTTCTATGAAGAGATGGGAGATGGGAACAAAAATTGAGATCCCAGCCATAATAAAGTATCTGTTCATTGATTTGGCTGAAATAATAGCAGACTCCCTAAATGTTATTGATTGTTATGTGTGTGGTGACACTAACATGGGAGAACAATGGCCCTGGGAGACAAGAGAGATAGACCTTTCTGGTATAGCCGAGATGAATCTCACCTGGACATCACAGGATAGACCTTCTCAGTGGACTACCCAAACTTCTATAATAGGTGATGTATGTTTTATAAGAGAAGCCTCTGCAGACTTCAACACCCCAATAGGACAGTTGGTTTGTGAAAATGGAATAGAAACAAATGGAACAGTCAGAGGTAACCCTATTAGGACCTGGTGGAATGGTGAAAACAGAACTGAGCCCTCCAACCCTTTTGAAAATATTACTCAATTGAAGGAATTATGGGATAGCCCAGGAAATGTTTCCCTAAGATGGAAAGCACCTGATGGGATGTATTGGATTTGTGGTAGATATGCTTATGACATACTTCCCAAAGGATGGAATGGAACATGTTTCTTGGGTGCAATCAAACCCAGTTTCTTCCTTCTCCCAATACAGCAAGGAGAAAAATTGGGAATCTCAGTGTATGATGAGATAAGTCATAGAGAAAAACGAAGTATACAAATATCTACTCAAAGAAAATGGGGTGAGGAAGAATGGCCTCCAGAAAGAATCATACAAGTGTATGGATCAGTCACATGGGCAGAAGATGGAAGATATGGTTACCGAACCCCAATATATATACTTAATAGGATAATAAGCTTGCAAGCTGTATTGGAGATTATTACTAATGAAACAGCTTCAGCTTTAAATATACTTGTTAAGACTAGCACCCAACAACGTACAGCAGTATATCAGAATCACTTGGCTTTAGATTACTTGTTAGCGAAGGAGGGGGTGTGTTTGTGGAAAATTTAACCTAACAAATTGCTGCCTTCAGATAGATGATCAAGGTAAAGTAATAGAAGAAATCATTGCTAACATGAGGAAACTAGCTCATGTCCCTGCACAAAAATGGACTGGTATTTTGGACACCTCTTGGACACCACTAGGTCAGGTATTTGGGGGAGGATGGAAGAAATGGGGAATCATTTTGATTATGGCAGTAGGAGGGCTGCTTCTGCCCTGCCTCTTACCCATTATGGTAAGAACTATTCAATATTCCATTGAATGTATGCAAGTAACTTTGGTGCAGAAACAAATGCAGAATGGAGAGAAAATGCTAATGATGAGAGTAAAAGGTAAACCTAAAAATGCTGAGGAAGATATAAGTTTGTTGCAATGGGCTGAAGTATAAACAATTTCTGCTAGTGTTAAGAGCGAAGGGGTGGATTGTAAGAGATAAAATAATATCAGAAATTGTTTAATGATATATGAAAGTACAAATCCATCTATTTTAAAGATATACAGACAGAGGTAACACACTGGCAGTATCATATGAAGACATTCAATAAGATCAGCTGGAATTTAAGCAGTAAGCTTAATAATGACAAAATGGAGTAACTTCAGCTTTTAGAAGTAGGGGCTTTGACACATGCAGGATAATTACTTTGAAATATGTAGGTTCTGTAGGAAGCTAGATGTAACCGCAAGGAGGAGGAAATATAAAAATAAAGATAGGGCTAATGTCAGCAAAAGGTCACGATTAACAGTTATATGAAATATAAGGGCTTTTTCCTGCAAGGGGATGAAGTGAAATGTATTCTTTTTAGGCACTTCAGATTAGTTGATCGGGATAAGCAGGTGGGGGGGGGAACCAGCTTTGTGAGAGGGTATAAATATATCCTTTAAAAAACTATGTGTGTGGCTTAATCTCCTGTGTGAGTTTAAGACCACCAGCCTTTGCAAAAGCTTTATTTCAATAAAATTCTGTTCCTGGAATCCCAAGTGAGTATGTCTTTGGAAATCTGAGCCATGTTCCAGACACCTAAAGTCCTAAATGCAGAAAAATCCAGTGCTAAACTTTCATCTCCACAACTAGTGCATATAGTAGATTCAAAAGCCTATGGATCTGCAGATGAATCACGGGGAAATCCATGCTTTCTTTTTTGCAAAAGGCAGGATTTTTCAGTACAGTATCTGGATGCATAAGGACAAAAAGATCTGTGATTTAATTGTGGCTTTTTTGTTAAGAAAACTCTGAATTATTTTGCAGTCAGTTTCTGAACAGATAAGCATCAGAATTAATATCAGAAGAAATGTATTAATATCAATTTATGTCTCTCTTGATGTGAGCTCATGAATTATACATGTAGTCTTTGACTTACAATCATTAGCTGTTTGAAGTTACGTGGCACTGGGAAAAGTGATTTATGATCATTTTTTACATTTATGACAATTGCAGCATTCCCATGGTCACATGATCAAAATTCTGCCGCTTGACAACATCCATGTATTTATAACAGTTGCACTGTCCTGGGCCATGTGACCACTTTTTGAAACTTCTGACAAGCAGCCAGATTGACTTAACCGTGTTACTAATTTAATTGTAATGATTCACTTAACAATTGTCTTGCTTAGTAACGGAAATTTTTGCCTCAATTGTGGTCGTTAAGTGGAGGATTACCTGTAGTCAAATGACAGAATCGGAGTAACTAATGGTGAATGAGTCAAAGAGCGGAGTCACTATAATTATACCGTTAAACCATTTCATAAACAACAAGACCATAGCGATTTATTCCGAAACGCCACTTTTCAGGCTCGAAATAATTCCATATTCCAGCGTTCTTCGCCGTGACTCAACACGAGCCTCAATATGACCCGAGAGCAAGTGGGCGAAAAAATAGGAAATCGACGATAAACTCGCTTTTCTCGCGGGATATCGTAATCTCGTGGGATCCTTCTTCCTAGCTCCTCTGTCAACAAGTACCTCTGAGGGAACGCATGCGCAAATCCACTTTCCTCCTTGACCCTCACCGGGTCGCAATAAAGTTTTCCTTCTCATGTTTTATTTTGTTTCTTTTCGGTTTTGTTTCCGAGAGCCCCGCCTGCTCCTTGCACTTCCGGTTCAGTCGGTGCGGGGGCTGTCTGGGATGGTCCTGGTGGCGGCGGTCCTTGGCTTGGGAGCGGCGACTTGATGGTCTTTCCAGGTGAGCGGTGTTGGCTGTGGTCGGTCCTTCGCTGCGGGCCCAGCCGCCTGGGCCCCGCCCAGCTGTCCCTCTGCAGGAGCTGGTCGTCGCCCCCATCCCTGGCGCCCACCGGCCTTTTGTCTGAAGGGCTCTGCTTCTGACTGTCGGGGTCCGAGCTCCTACTGTGGGAGGCAGGTTGGTATTTGTTGGGAGGCCCGCTGGGAGGCGTTGGTGCCCGGTTAAGAGGGTTGACCGTATCTGCAGGAATGTACTTGTCTAGCCGTTCTTTTCTCCTTCCAAGAAGCTTAGTGGATCTTTTCAGGCATTTTAATCCAGCATCCTGTTTCCAAGAGTGCCCCTGTGGATATAGCTAGAATATGAAAATGACCTCAAGATCCTGGCCATTTTATTTATATTTTATAGAAACATGTAGCTGATGAATTTGCGTTTTAAAAACTCTTTGGCAGCACTTTTTTCATTGTATTTTATATCTGCTTCCATATGCACAAGGTAATTTTTTCATTTTTTGCAGTAAACCAGTTAATCTCTGAGGAGCAAAGTATGCTATCCTATCGTAAAATTAAAGATTCCTACTAATTCTGCTTCTCTAAGTGAACCCTCCATACTAGTTAGAATCAGGTCAAGGATAACTTTTTGGGCCTTCACTGTTTGAAGGAGAGAGTTGAAAACAAGAGTAGTTAAGAATTTCTAGGAAGGATTATGCTTGGAAAAAAATAGACTCCCATCAGGTGTTTTGAAATAAAACTCCCCTATCATTATTATGCCTCTTTGGTTCTCTGCTTTGTTTTTAGCTAACAGTTAGCTTTCAGTCTTTAAAACAGCATAAGAACAATCCTGCTGGATCAGGTCAAGGCCCATTTTAGTCCATTTTGTTTTTCACAGGCATCCAGATGCAGGGAGGAATAATAAAATAATAATGCAGGGAGGAATAATAAAATGCAAAAGTTAAGTACATTCTTAGGTTTGTTCATTTGGATTTCTGAGCAAAAATTAATATTTTAAAATCACTGCAACTTCCCTTCCTATTTTCATTTCAAATCAATTGTTTCCTACAATGGGACTTTCTTCTAAGTAGATTTACATAGGATTACACTGTTAACTTCTGGTTTCTCCTCTCTCATTTTAAAATTAATTCCTCAGAAGCTAAGCTACATGTCAGGCTATATGTCTAATATTCCATGTATGGCATTTGGGAGTGGGGTTGTCCCCAGAATGAGCTGATTGGTGGTATACAAGGACTATTTTATGCATTTCTGAAGATTATCGAATTCTGAAAACAGTTCTAAACCACTTACTATTTTGAACATTTTGAATTATATATTGTTGATCTAAATTATGCATGTCCAACCTTTTGGTTTGCCTGGGCTGCATTGAGTGAAGAGGAATTGTTCTTGGGCTCATATAAAATATATAATATAAAATATATAATATAGTTAACATGTGTGTTAATCACATGTTAAAAGTTTACGATCTTGTGGAGCCACATGTAGCCCATGGGCCATGGGTTGGAGAAACCTGGTCTAAATAGATCATTGGTTTGACTTAATATAATAAAGGTTTGTATATTTTAAAACATGAAAAAATAATTCCCATGGACTGAGCTATTTGTGAATATTTTTGTATAATAGAATATTGTCTTTGAATGAAAAGTAAAATCAGGGAAAAATAACTATTTTTTTATTTCAGTACTTGTATTTTAGATTGAAGCTAGCACTAATGCTAACATTGGCAAGCAAACTGAAACGGGATGATGGTGTCAAGGGCTCCGGTACTTCCAATCCCACTTCAGACTCTACTCGAAGAGTGTCAATTAGAGATAAATTGCTCGTTAAAGGTAATATATTTTCCTATTTAAATATATTTTCTTTACTTTTTGTGTTAATTCAACTGAATGTCACACAATTATCTGAGGGGTCCTTGGTGCTCGCTGAGCTTGCTTGTTTTCTTGTAGACATTTCATTACCCAAACTAGGTAACATCATCAGTGCTAGTAAGGAGTACAGTGTGCTGTATTCTAGTGGCTTGCCTGTCAATGTTGGTGGGGTGGTGTTAGAGATTCTTTGTTTGGGCTGTTTGCTTCTTTGCCAGTTCCTTGATTGGGGTATTGTTTACTTGATTGTTGTTTGTAATTTATATTGCTGTTTCATTTAGAGATAGTATATGAAAAAGTAAATTCACCAGCAAAAAGGAAGCAAGTACTAACGAAACTAGCCAAACAACAGATAGATATTGTTTGTTTACAAGAAGTACATATTAAAGAGCAACACAGACATCATTTAGAATTTCCCAAATTAGGATCACTATTTACAGCATTAGCGGACCAAAAGCAAAGAGGAATAGCGGTTTATATTAAAAAGGAAATAAATGCAAATTTAAAATATCAAGATATAGAACAGTGGTTCTCAACCTTGGGGTCGTGACCCCATTTGGGGTCGCAAGACCATTTCGCAGGGGTCGCCGGGCACCGCCGGCCGCCATTTTGTTTTTTTTATTTTTATTTTTTTTAATTTTTTTAAAATTTTTTTTAATTTTTTTAAAAAAAAATTTATTTTTTTTTGGCGCGCGTGCACCGCGCATGCTCAGATCTGCCCGTCGCGCCGGGAAATTTTTTTTAAAAAAAATTAAAAAAAATAAAATAAAATAAAAACAAAATGGCGGACCGCAACGGGTGGATGTGCGCATGCGTGGCACGTGCGATGGGCCGATCCACGCATGCGCAGATCGCGCAGATCCGCCCGTCGCGGCCGCCATTTTTTTAATTTTTTTAATTTTTTTTATTTTTTTTAAAAAAAAATTAAAAAAAACCAAAATGGCGGCCCGCAACGGGCGGATGCACGCATGCGTGGTGCATGCGACAGGCCGATCCGCGCATGTGCAGATCCGCCCGTCCCGGCCGCCATTTTGTGTTTTTTTTTTTATTTTTTAAAAAAAAATTTAAAAAATTTTTTTTGCGCGCGTGCACACACGCGCGCACCCCCGGGTCGGGGTCACAGCACGCATGGGTGGGGCAAGTGGGGTCTCAACCTCAGAAAGGTTGAGAACCACTGATATAGAAGGAAGGATACTAATAATAGAAATACAGAATGAACAGAAAACTTGGCTCTTAGTAGTAATATATGCACCGAACGAGAATCAATATAACTTCTATCAGAAATTATATGAGAAATTGATAGAATTGGGTCATGCAAACATGTGTATTGTATTATATCACTGATAAGAAAAACAAAAAGAAAAGGAAAACTTTACCAAAGACGTTCTTTGACCTAGCGCATGAGTTCAATTTATTAGACCAATGGAGAAAGAGAAATCAAAAAAAAAAGGATATACATTTTTTTCTAATCCACATAAATCTTGGTCTCGAATAGATATGATATGGACAAATGAAGAATTAGGAGAGGATATAGAGACTATAGAAATAAATCCGAATATATGGGCAGATCATAATCCGATAGAAATAGTCTGGAAGGGGCGAAAAAAAACCCAGAAAACGATGGATAATGAATTCACATATTTTGAAGGAAAAAGAATTTATTATACAGACTAAAAAGGAAATGGATTATTTCTTTAAAGAGAATACAAAACAACAAACATCAATTCAAATTATTTGGGATACAGCGAAGGCGTACCTAAGGGGACTAGCAATAGCTTATTTAGCACAGAAAAATAGGGAAAAAAGACAAAGGCAAAATATATTACAGGATAAGATTAAAAAAGTTGAATGCCAATTACAAGAAAAACCACAGGATGAATTAATTAAAGCGGAATTAGCATTAGCTAAACATAAACTAAATGTGATGAAACAAGAGGAAAGAGTTAAGGAATTGAAAATGGCAAAACAAAACTTTTTTGAGCATGCAAACAAACCGGGGAGATGGCTTTCCTATAAATTAAAAAAAGAGAGAGAAAAAAAATTATTCAGGAACTTTATGATAAAAATGGGGAATTACAATATAACATGGATAAAAAGAAAGAAATAATCCTAACCTTTTTTGAATCATTATATAAAAAAGATGAAATAGATGGGGAAAAGATAAAACAATATCTAAAAGTTAATGGTCTCCCAGAATTAAAAGAAGAACAAAGAGAAATATTAAATAAAAGAATAACAGCTATGGAACTAAAAAAGGTAATCCAAAAACAAAAAAACAATAAGACTCCTGGACCGGATGGTCTTCCAGGGGAGCTATATAAAACCTTTTATGAAGAATTTGAAAATACAATTTTAGAGGTATATAATGATGTGTTGAAAAAATCAAATTTACCAGACTCCTGGATAGAAGCTGTTATATCTCTTATTCCAAAAGAAGGCACAGACCCTAAACAGATTAAAAATTACAGGTCAATCTCGCTTCTAAATACAGATTACAAAATTTTTACTAGTATAATGGCGGAAAGATTAAAATTAATATTGCAGAATATAATACACACAGACCAAAATGGTTTTTTGCCTCGAAGACAAATTAGAAATAATATCAGAATGGTGTTAAATGTCCTCGAATACTATGAATTACACCCAGGTAAGCAAGTAGCGCTGATCTTTCTAGACGCGCAGAAAGCATTTGATAATCTCAACTGGCAATTTATGTTTCAACAGATTGAAGATATGAAATTTGGGGATAAATTTAGTAATATAATAAAGGCAATATATAGAATACAGAGGGCTAGTGTGATAATAAATGGAGAGAACACAAAAAGTTTTGAAATAAATAAAGGGGTAAGACAAGGATGTCCGATTTCACCTCTACTCTTTATTTTATCTCTTGAAGTATTATTATCTCAAATTAGACACAATGAACAAATAAAAGGGGTAAAGGTCAAAACAGGAATATAAATTACAGGCATTTGCTGATGATCTGGTTTTCTTTATTGAGGAACCTACAGAGAGAGGAAATATTCTTATGGAAGAAATAGAAAAATTTGGAATGGTTGCGGGTTTAAAAATTAATAGAGATAAAACTAAAATGATAGTAAAAAATTTAACTGATAAACAGAAAAGGAAATTGGAAGAGAAGTTGGATTTACAAATAGTAAAAAAGATTAAATATTTAGGAATTTGGTTAACTTCAAGATGTTCCTCAATAAAAGAAGACAATTATACAAAATTAATACTAAAATGAAACAAGATCTTGAAATTTGGGGTAACTTCCGATTATCGCTATTAGGAAGGATAGCTGTGACTAAAATGAACATACTACCAAGATTATTGTATTTATTTCAAACAATCCCAATAAAACTAGAGAAAACTTTTTTTAAAGAATTGGATAAAATAATAAATAAATTTATTTGGGTGGGTAAAACAGCTAGGATAAATATGAAAACATTACAGGACAAGAAGAGTAGAGGTGGACTTGGACTCCCTAAATGGGAAACATACTACCACGCAGCAGGGTTAGTATGGATTAAAGATTGGATAAATCTCGATAATGATAGGATATTAACGATTGAAGGACATGATTTACAGATAGGCTGGCATGCATTTTTGTGGGGAAATCAGAAGAAAATACATACATATTTTCAACAACATCAAATAAGAGGAGCATTGATCGGGATATGGGAAAAAATAAAAAAAAGGCACTACGGGAAAATCCCAATTTGGTTTTCGCCGTTGGAAGCAGTAACTCACCCTAATATGTTACAGAAGAAAAAGATAAGGAGATATAAAGAATTACTAGACAATCAAGGTAATCTTAAGACAAGAGAAGAGCTGAAGGAACAAGAAATTCACATAGATTGGTGGTTCTATTTACAAATTAAATCTAGATACAATAGAGACAGACAAGAGTATGGAATAAATCAAACTCCACATTTTCTTGATAAAATTTTAATAAGTAAGGAAGGAAAATCATTATCAAAAATATATAAATATTTATTAGAAATAGAGTTAGAGGAACAAATAGTGAAGGGGTCGATGTTAGCGTGGGCACGAAATGTGGGAAGAAATATAAACTTAGATGAATGGAAAAGATTATGGAATGTAAATTGCAAATTGACGTTATCAACTGCATATAAAGAGAACCAATACAAAATGATGTATAGATGGCATTTAACACCAGCGAGATTGGCCAAAATGCATAAAAATATAGATCCAAAGTGTTGGAAATGTAAAATTAGAGAAGGAACATTCTTCCATATGTGGTGGTTGTGCCCTAAAGCAAAGAAGTATTGGGAACAAATAAGAGATTGGATACAGGAGATAACAGAGATAAAAATAGATTTTAAACCAGAACTATTTTTATTGGGTATAATAAATCCAAAAATTAAAAAACACTTCCAACACATCATTATATATATATTAACGGCGGCCCGCATAGCATATGCCCAATATTGGAAGAATGAAAACATACCCACAGAGGATATGATTATCCATAAAATTTTGGAATGCGCAGAAATGAACAAACTTACATTAGAATTAAAAGATAAGGAGGCAACAGAATTTTACGAAACCTGGAACATTTGTTATAGTTGGCTAGAACAGAGAAAGAAAAAGACATAAGGATTGAAATGTAAATAATATGTAAATAAGAGGTAATAGAATACTTAAAATGTATAGCACGGCTTTGTTAAGAGAAAAGAATTTTGTTTATGCATGTATTGTTGGTTTTGGTGTATGGTATTTGGTGAAAAAAATAAAAATTAAAAAAAAAAGAAAAGAAAATTGGACACTGGATAGCATCATTATTACAAAAAAAAAATTAAAGCCAATATTAATGCCATTATCTGGAAGAGAGGCACATCCACATCTTATCAGATAAAGGACATACCCAACTCCTAACAACAGGAAAACGTGCCCATTAACCAGACTATTGGTCAACTTTGTTTACATAAGATGAGTAAAAACAAGATTCAAAGCCCTAAACTCCTTCACAGGAATTCCACCCACTCACTGGTATAGGGATGTGGATGATATTTAGGTCAAGATTAAAACACAGGAATTGGAAGCCTGCATCAAATACATCAACTCTGTGGACAGATACATTACATTCAGTTTGGAAGATGTTAAGGAAAATAGTCTGGCCTTCCTGGGCTGTGCAGTACATATTAAGGAAAACGGAAGTCTGAGCACTAAAGTTTACAGAACACCCCCCCCACACACACACATACACACACAAACAGATTAATATCTACATTTTGATTATCACCACCCACTGGAGCACAGAATGTGAGTGATCAGGACACTACACCACCGGACTGAATGTTTGTCTACCAACAAAGAAAAGAAAAACAAAACATGTCAAGGAAGTCCTCAGAACTTGTGGCTATCCCAACTGGGCCTTCATCAAATCCCCCCCAAAAGACCCAGCAGCAGCTCTTCAATAACAGACAAAGAAGAGAAATATAAACGAAGCAACATTGTCATTCCATATGTTGCAGGAATATATGAAAAGCTCAGGAGGATTTTCAACATAATATATATATATACGCTTTAAACCCAAAAATACACTAAGGCAGAAACTTGTCCACCTCAAAGGGGGGACATGATAGCAGTGTTCCAATATATCAGGGGCTGCCACAAAGAAGAGGGAGTCAGGCTATTCTCCAAAGCGCCTGAGGGCAGGACAAGAAGCAACGAATGGAAACTAATTAAGGAGAGAAGCAACCTAGAACTAAGGAGAAACTTCCTGACAGTTAGAACAATTAACCAATGGAACAACCTGCCTCCAGAAGCGGTGAATGCTCCAACACTGGAAGTTTTTAAGAAGAGACTGGACAGCCATCTGTCCGAAATGGTGTAGGGTTTCCTGCCTGCCTGAGCAGGGGGTTGGACTCGATGACCTCCAAGGTCCCTTCCAACTTTATCATCATCATCATCATCATCATCATCATCATCATTATTATTATTATTATAGATAAAACACCCAGACACAAATTGAGCAATGTGATATATGCAGTACAATGCAGTAATATATGTACAGATCTGTACATTGGAGAAACAAAACCACTTCATAAACCCATAGCACAACATAGGAGAACAGACCCCTTCAGGACAAGATTCAGACAAAGGCCACTCTTGAGGATAAAGTCCACATTCTAGATAAAGAGGACTGCTGGTTTGAAAGAGGGGTCAAAGTGGCTATCTACATTAAGATTAAGCAGCCCTTTCTCAAAACAGGGAGGGATACAGCACCTATCTCCTATTTACAACACAGTCCTTTCAGCAGTTTCAAGAAGATTCTACACCCATTTTCACTATTCAGGTGACTCTTAAGGGCACAGATAAACCTCCAAGTGGCCTCAATGACTCTCAGAAAGAGTGCTAACGACCAGATGACTGCAAAGAATATAAATTCTTTCATCCTCCACCGTTCAATCAGAACTGAACAAGCTTCTTGGATGAGAAGCGAAATGTCTTCAAGGAAAAATAAAGTCCAGTTGCCTTTTGAAAAAGATGACTGAGAATCTCCATAGATCTTGTTGCTGTTATTGTAGTGAAACAGTTTATGTTCCTCAGCTTCCTCTTGTGGCTAGTGTTAAAATCAAACAATTGGTACTCCTTAGCGGGAAGAGAAAAAAGAAAAAAATGTGTGGACAAAAATGGAGAGAATATGTATATATATCTGATGTAAACATATAAAAAAGTAGTAAAGTGTCCTTCGCCATTCCTTCTCCATTTTCACACTATTCATTTTACCTCCCCATCTCTTTTTCTTTCCTGAGCTTTTTTAGTTTAGTTTATGTATACTCTTCCTCCTTCTGCACTCTGAATACCTCTTGCTTACCAGTCTGCAGCTGGTCACAGTCTTGCCAGTCGCCCCCTCTCATATATGCCTGCACACACAAACTATGGCTTAGATTTTGAACTAGTGATGGCACCTTAGTTTGGGATATTCAGACACCTAAGCAATGATTGGAAGTGATTGGGACAACATCTTTCAAGTCATCTAGGCAGTGTTTTTCAATCTTTTCACAGATTGTACCACTTTTAGAACATGACAATATTCATACCACCAGTGCTTAGCAAGGTATCAAAAACTTGACCAAAAAAGGAAAAAAGTACCTTTGTTAATTTCTTCGGTGGCGGTTCCTTTGCTGAATCACTTTCCTTTTGCACTGATAAACATATGATGAATTTATCCATATTTATTAATATGCTCCACTACCTTGGTGGTCAGGTGGCTGGTCGGCCCTTCTTCCTCTCTCCCTCTCCTCTCTCTCTTTCACAGCCTCTACTCCTTTCAAATGTCTATGGAGAATCTTAGTCATCCAGATCATGGTTGTTTCAAAGGTGCTTTTTCTAGAGGCAACTGGACTTTGTTGGGGTTTTTTTGAAGATGTTTGAAGAAGTTTCTTGGATGAGAAGTGAAACTTCTTCAAAGAAAAACAAAATCCAGTTGCATCCTGAAAAAGTACCTTTGGGACAACCATGACCTGCACGACTGAGAATCTCCATAGACATTTAGTTATGCACTTTGGGATGAACACCCTTCAAATAGTGCGGGAGTATAAATGGATTTCCAGAAAACATTGCAGACTACAGGAACAGGGCAGAAAACATCATGCAACCAAAAGGCTTTACACACCTTTGCATAGGTGACCCTTGAGGACACAGAAAACCTCCAAATGACCCCAACGACTCTCTAAAAGAATGCAAATGACCATCTGTCTGCAAGGAATATAAATCCTTTCATTCCCCACCATCCAGTCAGAGCTGAAGAAGCTTCTTGGATGAGAAGCGAAAACGTCTTTGAAGAAAAACAAAGTCCAGTTGCCTCCTGAAAAAGCAGGACCTCTACTCCTTCATCGATCCCTCTGCTTGTCTCACAGAAGCCTCTCCTCTTCTCCCTCTCTCTTTCTCTGTCCCCTTCTTTTTCCCCATAGTCTTTTTTTCTCTCTTCTGGATGCGCCACTCTCTGGGGCTCAGGGAGAGCTCCAGCATCAGTCACTACCTTAGTCTCACTCCCCCATGCAGTCACCCACTCCCCAGCTGACCATTGCACACAGTGCTGATCAGCTGGAGCTGAACGTGCCAATCCTGGGATCTCTGCTGAGCCCCTGCAGCTCCAGCTGACTTTCCCCCAGGCCTCTCTGATGCTGCTGCCACTTCAGCTCATTGACACTGCTGCTACTTCAGCTCATCCCCCCTGCTACACTTATCTAGATCATGTACCACCTGCCAGATGCTGAAGTACCACTGGTTGAAAAGCCCTGATCTAGGGATTAGCTTGATCCTGTGAACTCTGAGGGAGTTAATAAGAATCTCAGCAATGTGAACTTGGCCACCTGTAGATTGATCATGCCCAATCCAGATCCTCCAAGTTCTAGAATGGTTGTATTCAAGATGTGATTGTTCTCCTTCTAGTCTCACACTTTTAGGGAAAGTGATTAGATTTTAGTTTCTTAGAACTTAGAATCATAGGGCTGGAAGGGACCTTGGAAGTTTTCTAGTCTCAAGGCAGGAATCCTTATAACATCCCAGTTAAGCCTCTAGTGATGGAGCACCCACAGCTCTGGGAAGCAAGCTGTTCCATTGATTAATTGCTCTCATTGTCAGAAAATTTCTCCTTATTTCTAGGTTGTATCTCTTTTTAACAATCTTTCACCTGTTATTTCTTGTCCTCCCCTCAGATACTTTGGAAAGTAAGTCAACCCCCTCTTCTCTGTGACAGCCCCTCAAGAATTGGAACACAGTTAACATGTTCCTCCAATTCCTTCTCTTTGATAGGCTAGATCGGGGTAGTCAACCTTGGCTCTTTTATAACTCGTGGACTTCAACTTCCAGAATTCCTGAGCCAGCTGAGCACAGCTGGCTCAGGAATTCTGGGAGTTGAAGTCCACAAGTCATAAAAGAGCCAAGGTTGATTACTCCTGGGCTAGATATACCTAGTTCCCTCAACTATTCATTATATGATTTAGCCTCCAGACCTTTTATCATTTTTGCACACTTTCTAGGGTCTTAGAATCTTTTTTGTGACTAGAACTGGACACAATATTTCCAGTATGGTCTTACCAGTACGATCTAAAGCAATACCATGATTTCTTGTAATCTTGATACTATCACTCCCTCTGTTGATGCAGCCTAGAACTACTTTGGCTTTTTTGGCAGCCACAGCACACTGCTGGCTTCTACAAGCAGCTCACTCTTCCTTGTGGGGCAAAGAGGCAGCTGCTTTTGCTTTTGCTTTTTGAATTACCTGCTGAGCCCTGGTAAGTTTGTGGGGTTTCTTGTTTAATTACAAATTCACCTTTTTTTTAGTAGCCATCGTGCCCCTGACGGCGTGCGATAAAATCCTAAAACAAGTAAGAAAAAAATCCAAAATAAACTGAGACCAAAACAAAAAATTTGAACAACCCAAAAAAGCTGTGTTTTTTTAATAATAACTAGTATAATAATAACAGCAAACATATAATAACAAGAAATGGAGATAGATAGCCAGCAGATGGAGGGGAGCTTCCCAGTGTTTTGTATTGAGTGTCACATGTATGACTATCTGTCTGCTGGACAAAAGTCTTGGGTGTGTGATCGGTGCAATGAGCTCCTGGCTCTCAGGGAACAGGTTCTTTCCCTTGAAGCCAAGGTAGCAGACCTGGAGAAGCAGAGAGAGATAGCGAGGCAGGAGAAGATCTTCAGGGATGCAGCAGGAGCGTCCCACTCCATGCTGAGCAGCTCTCCAGCTGCTTTGGAGAATGGAGATCTTGGGCAGGGAGGACATCAATCTGTGGAAGAGGGACAGGCTCCCTTAGTTGAGACCCCTTCCCTGGAGGATGTGCCCATATCCTCTTGCACCGAGGATACTTCTCCGCGGGTGGTGGGAGGGGGTGATTCAATTGTTAGAAATATAGAGAGACGGGTTTGTGATGGAAGCGTTGACCGCATGGTAAACTGCCTGCCGGGTGCAAAGGTTGCGGACATCACGAGGCATCTAGACAGGCTGATAGACAGTGCTGGGGTGGAGCCAACTGTTGTGGTACATGTCGGTACCAATGACATTGGAAAAGCTAAGCGGAAGGTCCTGGAAGCCAAATTTAGGTTGCTAGGTAGAAGATTAAAGTCCAGGACCCCCAAGGTTGCATTCTCAGAAATGCTACCTGTTCCATGCGCAGGGCCAGCTAGACAGGCAGAGCTCAGGAGCTTCAATGCGTGGATGAGGCAGTGGTGCCGGGAGGAAGGGTTTAGATTCATTAGGAACTGGGAAACATTCTGGGACAAGCCACACCTGTACAGAAGGGACGGGTTACATTTGAACCATAATGGAACCAGACTGTTGGCGATTAATATTAAAAAGGTTTCAGAGCAGCTTTTAAACTGATTCATAGGGGCAAGTCGACAGGAGCTGGGCAGCTTCCGGTTCGAGAAGGCGCACTGCCTAATATGGAGGGTGGAAGTTATGCACACATTGGTGAGTCAACAGGAAAACTAAATTGTAATAGTCAAGCAGAAGGACATGGTAGACCATCTACAAATTCTACAACGAAATTCTACAGTCAAAATCCACAGTCAAAGTTGAAAGTGCACCAGAAAATTACATATACAGGTCTGTACACAAATGCTAGAAGCATTTGAGCAAAAATAGGGGAATTGGAATGCTTGGTGAAGGAAAATAATATTGATATTATCGGCATAACAGAAACCTGGTGGACAGATGAAAACCAATGGGACACAAGGATTCCAGGTTACAAATTGTATAGGATGGACAGGAGAGGGAGAAATGGTGGTGGCGTGGCCTTGTACATAAATGAGGAGTTAGAATCTCATGAACTTGAAATTCAAGAAAATTCAAACTCACCCACAGAAACATTGTGGATAAAAATCCCAGGACAGGAAACTAATCTGACGTTAGGGATCTGCTATCGCCCTCCCAACCAAACTCCAGAGGCAGATTGCTATTTGGAAAATGAATTTAAGGAGGCCTCAAAAAGAAATAGGGTAGTCATAATGGGGGACTTCAACTATCCCCAAATAGATTGGGTAAATTCTTGTTCTACACATGAAAGAGAGACAAGGTTCCTCGACATGTTAGCCGATTATTCCCTTGAGCAGATGGTCATGGAACCTACCAGGGGAAAGGGGATCCTGGACTTGGTTCTAACTAACACACAGGATTTGGTTCATGATGTCCTTGTAACCGAGCCCATAGGAACCAGCGATCACAACACAATAACCTTCAACTTAACCATGGATAGCAAATTGTCAGTGAAAACTAACACAGAGACCTTAAACTTTCACAGAGGGAATTTTGACAAAATGAGGAAAATAGTAAAGAAGAAACTAAAAGGAACAGTAAAAAAGTCAAATCCCTCCAAAATGCTTGGAAACTGTTTAAAAATACGTTACAGCAGGCTCAAATAAAATGCATTCCTAAAAGAAGAAAGAGGATTGGAAAGTCCAAGAGGATACCAGTATGGCTTACGAATGAGGTAAAGGAGGTTATTGGAAAGAAGAAAAACTCATTTAAGAAATGGAAGGCTCTTCCTACCGAGGAGAACAGGAGGGATCACAAACTCTGGCAGACCAAATGCAAGGCGATAGTCATGAAAGCAAAGAGAGACTTTGAGGAGCATATAGCCAAGAATATTAAAAATAATAACAAAACCTTTTTTAAGTACATCAGAAGCAGGAACCCAACCAGAAAATCAGTTGGGCCACTTGATAACAATGGTCAGAAGGGGATAATCAGAGAAGACAAGGAGATTGCTGAGAGGCTAAATGACTTCTTTGCCTCCGTTTTCACCGAGGAGGATAGAAAACATTTGCCTGCCACTGAATTAGTTTTCCCAGGGAGGGAAATAGAAGAATTAAACCTGATAGAGATAAACAAGGAAGATGTTCTTGCATGCCTTTCTAAACTAAATGTCAACAAATCGCCGGGTCCAGATGGCATCCACCCTAGAATTCTCAAGGAACTCAAGTGTGAAATTGCTGAACTTCTAGCTAAAATATACAATCTTTCTCTAAGATCTGGCACTGTACCGGAGGATTGGAGGGAAGCAAATATAACCCCGATCTTCAAGAAAGGATCCAGAGGTGATCCAGGAAACTATAGATCAGTCAATCTAACCTCAGTTCCAGGAAAACTGATGGAAACCATTATTAAAGATAAAATTACAGGGCACATAGAAAAACAGGCATTGCTGAAAGAAAATCAACATGGTTTCTGCAAAGGCAAATCATGTCTTACTAACTTGTTAGAATTCTTTGAGGGTGTAAATAAATACATAGATAAAGGGGCCCCAGTTGATATTGTATATCTTGACTTTCAAAAGGCTTTTGACAAAGTTCCTCACCAAAGGCTCCTAAAAAAGCTCTCCAGCCACGGAATTAGAGGACAGGTCTTGTCCTGGATTGGTAACTGGCTAAATTGTAGGAAGCAAAGGGTGGCAATAAATGGACAATTCTCCGGATGGAAAGAAGTGAGAAGTGGTGTACCCCAAGGTTCAGTTTTGGGACCTTTACTTTTTAATTTATTCATCAATGATCTGGATGTAGAAGTTAATAGTGAGGTAGCCAAGTTTGCTGATGACACTAAATTGTTCCGGGTTGTGAAAAGTGAAACTGATTGTCAGGAGCTCCAGAAGGATCTCTCGAAATTGTGTGAGTGGGCAACAAAGTGGCAAATGCATTTTAACCTAAACAAGTGCAAAGTTATGCACATCGGGGCAAAGAACCCCAATTATACTTACCAACTGATGGGGACCAAACTTTCTGAGACAACCCAAGAAAGGGATCTTGGGGTTTTGGTGGACAGCTCGATGAAGATGTCAACCCAATGCGCAGCAGCAGTAAAAAAAGCAAATTCCATGCTTGGCATGATTAGGAAGGGAATCGAAAATAAGTCAGCAAGTGTTGTATTGCCTCTGTACAAATCAATGGTGAGACCACACTTGGAGTACTGTGTACAGTTCTGGTCACCGCACCTCAAGAAGGATATAATGGAACTGGAAAAGGTGCAAAGAAGGGCAACAAGAATGATCAAGGAAATGGAGCGCCTCCCTTATGAAACCAGATTGCAACGCCTTGGTCTCTTCAGCCTTGAAAGACGGCGTTTAAGGGGTGACTTGATCGAAGTGTATAAAATCATGCATGGGATAGAAAAGGTGGATAGAGAAAATTTCTTTTCTCTATCACACAATACCAGGACAAGGGGGCACTCCCTAAAGCTCATAGCTAAGAAAGTAAGTGAGGACAAATAAAGGGAAATATTTCTTCGCCCAGAGGGTCGTTGATTTATGGAATTCACTTCCTGAAGGGGTCGTGACAGCTGTCAGCCTTGACAGCTTCAAGGCAGGGCTAGATAGATTCATGGATGCAAAGTGTATCGGTGGTTATTAAAACGGATGTCCATGTGCCACCTCTATGTTGGTTGAGGCAGGCAGGATTCCCTTGAGTACCATTTGTTTGGGGGTCAAGGGAAAGGGAGGGTTTTGCCTTCTCTTTCTGCTCAAGATCCCCATGTACAATTGGTGGGCCACTGTGTGACACAGAATGCTGGACTCGATGGGCTTTGGCCTGATTCAGCATGGCTCTTCTTATGTTCTTATATTCTTATGTACTTAAGTAGTTGTCCACTAGGACATCTAGATCCCTCTCATAGTCACTACTGTTGAGCCAGGTACCATCTTTCTATTTGTTTGTGCATTTGTTTTTTCTTGCCTGTGTACAATCTTACTTTTTTCACCATTTTATGGCATTCATTTTGTTGGATAGGGTACATATCCAAATTTGTCAAGATCATTCTGTATTAGAATGATTAAAATGTTGGCTATTCTCCCCAGCTTGATATTGTCTGCAAATTTGATGAGTTCCCCTTCTACCCCCTTATCTAAATAATTTATGAATGGATTTCTACTACTGTTTTTAGGCTGTGATAAGTGAGAATAGTTTTGATTTTTATTTTGTTCTGAATTTTCTTTTTGGACTCTGATAATAAAAGCCATATGCATATAATAGTAAATAAACTGTAGATAGAAATACATTCTATTCTCTCTCATATAAAGTATAAAAGTAAACGGTGGCAATTATATTTTACCTTGTATGATTTGCTGCTTTATTTATTTTAGTTAGTGTTTCTGTTATGACTTCTTATACTGATTTGCTGTTTGATTAACAATTATTTTGTCTTGCTTAGTTTTTAAATTAAATCTTTAATGGATTATTTTATATTGTGTAGCTGTGCTATAAAAAGGTTTGATTGGTTTTTGTTAATAATAATACATTTTGTTATAATGTAGCTAAGATATCTATAAAAATGGTAAATAAAATTAACTAACATTTTTATTTCATTTTTAATAGAAGTTGCAGAACTTGAAGTAAATTTACCTTGTAAGTATGGTTTTTAGCATATTTTTAAGGAGTATTCAGATCCTAATTTTTCATCCTTATGTCACACATTTAAGATAATTGAGGGATATTTACATAATCCCTTCTGGAATTGTCATTTTTTTGTAAATGGTAATTAAGGGAGGTTACCAGGTAGATATTACATTTCAGGACTTTTTGGGGGAAATTGTTTTGCTTCTTTTTTTGCATCTTCCTCCTTTCTTGAGATATCTTGAAAAAAAGCTTAACATTTTACATTCTGATTATTTCAATTTTAACTGTAAAGGCTTAAACAAGTGATTAAATGTTATTGGAATGAGTGATTGGCTTTAATCATACCTAATGTTTCAGGATGTGAAATTTGCAACATGAATGTGTTGCATATTTTACTCTTTAAAATATCTGTGTATGTTCACACATGAGTAATATATGAAAGCAGTTCATGGCATTTGTAAATTTGTAAGCAAAAAAGTACTCAGGTTCCTAAAGGTGACTATGGGGATTGCTTACATTTTACCAGACCAAAAACCAATGCTGTGAATACAGGTAGTAATCCTATGACCACAATTAGAACCAGAATTTCTGTTACTAAGCAAGGCAGTTGTTAAGTGACTTGTGCCTGATTTTACAACCTTTCTTCATGGTTTTTTAAGCGAATTGCTACAATTGTTAAGTGAATAACACAGCCAGCTTCTCCCCATTGACTTTGCTCTGGAGCTGGCTGGCAAGGTCAGAAATGGCAATCACATAACCCAAGGATTCTGCAGTTGTCATGCCAGTTGCCAAATGCCCAAATTTTGATAATGTGGCCATGGGGATGCCATGATGGTCGTAAGTCACTTTTTTCAATGCTGTTGTAACTTTGCACTATTGCTAAATGAATTTTTGTAAGTCAAGATCCATCTGTATTGCTATATTTGGAACCAAAATTCTGCTAATAACTTTATAAAAGCATAAAGCACTTGGAGGATTGTTTTCTGAATTCCTTAATATACTCAATTGGATGCAGTGTACAGAAACATCAGTAATGATCTCTTTCTGGTTGAGCATTCTATCTTGCAGGGCTTGCTAGGAAAAGTGTGATTGAGTTTGAGAATTATTGCAAGAGATGAATATTTTTTATTTGCATAGGGCTTTAAGATGTTACATTTAATAGTCATTAGCCATATTATTGCTTACAATCTTCATGTTTTGTTTCTATATTTTCTTTTCTCATCCTGGTCATAAACATTACAAATTGTCAATTATTTCAGATTTTTATATTTATTTTCAGGTACATGTGAAGTGAACTTTCCTGACCCAAATAAACTCCATTTCTTTCTCCTAATCATAAACCCAGGTAATTTAAATATATATATATGTATGTATGTATGTATGTATGTATGTATGTATGTATGTATGGGTATATGTTTGTGAGCCCCCCTCTCATATGTATGTATGTGTATGTATGTATATATATATATATGTGTGTGTGTGTGTGTATATATATGTGTGTGTGTGTGTGTGTGTATCTTCTAAATACTTGAATCCCAGGTGTAAACATTTTAAAAATCAATAAAATTAGTGAACTCTGGGATATAAAATAGTCTTTTTATTACTGAGCTTTCATCAACTTGCAGTTGACATCATCAGAGTAAGGGCTGAAGATTGGAAGAGCTTACATACATGCTTGTGTGACTGTTTTAACGGTCAGGTCATAGAACGTATGGTCAGCACGCCCAACACCCGCTCACCCACATTAGTTTCACTGGTTCCGGCTTTGATGTAAAAGCTGGTCTCGGTCTGAAGTTTGAAAAATCTCTCCTCACAGCTGTTTGGCGCGTCAATCTTGTTGCGTTGCGGGTGAGCAGGTGGCGTGCGTGCTGATCATATGTTCTATGACCTGACTGTTAAAACAGTCACACAAGTGTGTATGTAAACTCTTCCAATCTTCAGCCCTTACTCTGATGATGTCAACAGCAAGTTGACGAAAGCTCAGTAATAAAAAGGCTGTTTTATATCCCGGAGTTCACTAATTTTATTGATTTTAAATATATATATAAAGTGTTTTCCGGTGAAGCCGGTCTGTCAGAACACTTGGTTTACAAAGCAAACTACTTATTGCTTTTAGCCCCAACCTGGGAGTGTTTTTTATCATACAGGCAGACACTACTGCGACAAACTATTTTGTGTTCAATTTGGATTTTATTGACAAAGAATTAAAGGGAGACTAGTATAGTTATTTCGAGCTATTTAGCTCTCATCAGCTAGCCATACCATTCTGAGATTCGAACCTGGGCTGCTTGCATATTAGGCAGCTGTACACACACACACATACACACACACACACCACACACACAGAGTTAAGCACAGAATATATTTAAATATTCACCTGCTAAATTGTTTGGGCAATTTTAGGACTTCATTGTGTGTGGCAAACTCAACTTATACCATAGAACTTCCTTCATACTCTCTTTCCCGCCATGTATCAAATCTCCTTTAGAGATTAATTTCTCCTCTGAGCAGATTTGATGGGTAAGCTGGATGGGCTGGAACAGGGAAAAAGAATCTGTTCCACTGATGATGTAATTCTACATTTATAAAGATAACAGTGGTGACACTGGAGGCAACTTCTAAGATAAAAGTATAACACTGAAATAGAAAATATATTTAGGAGGTAGAATATATTTACAGTACACCCCATTGAAAAATTTGATATTTTCAAAATATTTCAACAAAAAGGCATTTGATCTTTTATTCATTCAGTATTGAGAAAGAAAATATCATACCATTTACATTTTACTATCTATTATGTACTTGAAATAAACATAAATGCAATTTTTCATGTGGAAAAAGCAAGTACATTTCCACATTGATTACTACCTCAAATATCAAAAATTAGAATAAGATATAGTAGATTAGAGCATTAGAGAGCTTCTGAGAAGAAACTGTTGTCATGGTTCCAATAGATGAGACCAACTAAAACAGAACTCTGAGGCTTGAAGTTTCCTTTAAGAACATGTTTATTGGCTACAAAGTATCGACACTGTCAAAAGTAAAACCAAGACTAAAGTTCCCTCCAAGTATACAAAGTTAAACCTCCCACCCATTACTATGCAATCAATTAAATTTCCCAATAGAACAGTTTGGCGAGCTTTCTAATAGAAAGCTCAGCTTCCCAGTCTAACAAACAAAAATGATCTTGGTTCCCACGGGACAGAGAATTGTTTAAGCTAGCAGAAAAATTCCACCCCTCCCTTCCCATTCTGGTGACAACTGAAAATGATCCAAATGGCTTCATTCAAGTTCATTGCAGAGTTGACAGTCGGACCCCCCCCAAAGAGAAAACAGATCCTGTAAAGAAATAAACAGAGAAGTTAGGGATCTCCCTGAGGTTTCTCTGGATGCTTATCGTAAAAAAAATTATCAACTGATCTGCCTTGACGTTTGTACTTTTCACCCAAGTTACCTTCCACTGTACTAAGTACTGTAATCTCCCCTTGTATAATCTAGAGTCAAGGATTTGTTTAATTTCATAATAAGTCCCCCCCCTCAACCAAAAGGGGACCAGGTGCTTTCTTAGGTATTGGTCTTAAGGACGACTCTGATAGATTTTAGCAAACTACAATGGAAAACAGGGTGGATTTTACCCAACAAGTGAGGAACTCCACTGTCACATAATTTATAATTCTAATTATAGGAAAAGGACCAAGAAATTTTGGTCCCAATTTCTTGCTAGGTAATTTGAGTCTTAAATATTTAGTTGAAAGATAGACTTTCTCCCTCATCTGGAACAGCCTCTGAGGGGATCGCTTTTTATCAGCTTGTTCCTTGTATGTTTTTGCGGCTTGTGTTAGAGCTTTTTTTTACATTAGTCCAAACAGTCTGCCATGATGTCACCCACTAATCCAGTGTTTCTCAACCTTGACAATTTTAAGGCATGTGGACTTCAACTCCTAGAATTCCACAGCCAGAGTTGAAGTCCACATGCCTTAAAATTGTCAAGGTTGAGAAACACTGCACTAATCTAAAGTTTGTGAGGCAGGTGGTTCTTGGGGGTATTCAGGCATAGGAACAAACTCTTTGCCAGTGGCTATTTTAAATGGAGTAAGCCTAGTATTGCTGTGCATAGTATTATTGTAAGCCTCTTCAGCAAAAGGCAGGATGTCAGCCCAGTCAGTTTGTTGGTAGTCAATGTAGGATCTGGTGTATTTTTTTTTAGAAATGTTTTATTGATTTTTTACAATAACAATCCTTAGTGTCTAGTGTACAGCATGTTGTCTTAGTTCATATATTTTGAAAAAAACAGTAGTTAATTAACAGTCAATAATAATTAATTTTTGTACTTCCATAATTAGTATATTAATTAATAGTATATTTCTTTGATCTTCCCTTCTCCCAATAGTATTCTCCTTCTTCAACCTTAAACAAATATAATTCTTAATATTTTCAATGTATAAATGATTAAATATAAATATTTTTTTCATGTTTGTACAAATAATAATTTCGATGTATGACATTTTTCTTATCAACTTGTGGTTGTTTTTATAAACATTATCATTAGTTCACTATATATCCTATTTTCATAATTCTTATTTAAGCTTAATTTCCCCTTAATATTCAAACAATTCTTATCAGTCATAATTTTCTCAATATTTATCATCTAAATATCCAGATTTTCCATTTAGATACACCATCCCAATGTTTTCATATTTCATGTGTTATAAAAATACTACACTGCTTATCTATCATGACACCTACCTATAACATCTTTTCTGATTAGTTTATATTTCACTTATATTTGTAAAAGTTAATTTGTTAAATCACTATATATCCTATTTTCGAAGTTCTTATTTAAGCTTAATTTCCCCTCAGTATTTCAGTCATCCCTTAGTCCTAATTTTCTTCAACTTAATTTACCTTTAAATTTCAAACTTTTCAGTCACATACATCAGGGGTCCCCAATCCCTGGTCCATGGACCAGTATCTTCTTTTGCCAAGTAGCTTTCCAAATTGATATATTCCACTTGCCAGGAAGTTCTTGTATTTTTGTAAGTATTGTTGGGAATGGAGAAGACAGAATGTGTAAAATATATGCTTTTTGTCTCCCGAATTCTAATGGTTCTATAGTCCATTTTGTTAAGTTTTCTTACTTTCCTCGGGTTTATTTTGACGTTCTGATGAAAAAAATATATTTTCCATTTTTATTGTTATGTCCAAATCTTGTAGGCTTTTTCTTGTTTGTGTTGAATTATAATTCTCTTTATTTATAGCTTTGCTGATTAAGTCATTTTCTTCTAGTTTTATGTTCTGTTATTTGATTTGTTTGTTCATTGTTTACCATCATTTTCTGAGTGTTTTTTTATTGTGGGTTTAGAGATGTGCTCATTTATGTTGTCAAAGTTGTTTTTGATCTCGTGATTTAAAGCTATTGTCATTTGAATCTGTCATAGCATTATATACACTTCCTCCTGGAAGGTATTTGTCTTGTCTTGAAATGTTGTTTCTGGAGGTCTTTGATATTCCAGGCTAGGTCCAGGCGTAAGTATTAAATGTGGTTTTCTGTCATTTTTTTTAATAAGTATGTAATATTCATGTTGTCTTCCCCTTTCAAGTAGTCCTTCACCAGTGCCATAGTCTCTATAATTAGCCTTGTCAAACCAACCAAACTCAAAATCCAAACAGCCCAATTTTGTATAGTTCTTATCTTTATATATAGTTTTTATAATCCACTATATTTCCAATTGTCAAGGCATCAGTAAAATCAGTATTTTATAACAGTTCTTTTATTCAGGGGTCAGTTGTCAACCAGTCAAAATTGCAGTTCAGTATATTTAGTCACCTTGAGTCCTTCCTGTAAATTCCCCCCTAAAAGATTAGCCGAGTCAAAGTTTTTCTTTTTCTGTAAATAATTCTTGAATTTAGACAACCGTCAGAGTATTTCTTTTCCTTCGGACACTTTTTAATCTTACAGCTGGCCAGTATGTATTCTTTCTTTGTTCCCACCCAGCTGTCTTCTGGGGGTTATTAAAGTTCAAGGGAACAGATTATTCTTTGTTTCTGGATGTCTTGCCAATTTCTGAGTCAGTGTTGTTAATGTTCTTTGCTCTAATTCTCCACTAGGTGTCAGTAGTTGTTTATTTTCTAGCCTTTTCAGACAAAAATATTATTATTATTTGTATAGTTTCATCAAAACCCTTTAAGGTATAATCTTAGCAATTATTTTTTAATTTCTAGATTTATCCAGACTGTAGTATTTTAACTTTGATTTCAGTATATTTCTTTCCCCCTTAAAGGTTAATTTGCCACTTCCTTCTATGAGGGATGGGGGTGTAGTCCCCTCCCTTCACTTTCAAAGATTTTCTTACTTTGGGAATCTTTCCCAAGGACTTAGTTACAGAGGAGAAGAGAGAAGATTGATACTCTCACCAGGTCCAAGCATGCTATTCACCATTGTTCTGGTTCATGCTCTTGGACTTCGGCTGCAAGTAGCTTGGGCTAGACACTGGTATGCAACTAGCCTTTCTCTTGTCGGGTTAGAGGGCTTCCCCCAGATTGAACGGAATGACCACTGTCTTTCCGTGATCATTGGGACACCCCTCTTTCTTTGTCGCCTCTCTGTGGCAACTTCAGACACATTTAGGGTCCCCTGGCAGGGCGAAATCAGCCGTGGGGTGCAAAGCTCCGTAATCCCATGGCCATGCAATATGGTACAAAACCCGGAAGTCGCATCTGATGTATTGTTCTACCATTGTGTTAGCTTGTTCAGCTGATCCATTTGTGCTTGGATGAAAAGTTGAGAAAAGTCCTTGTGTGGACCCAATTAGCTTGAGAAAGTCTCTCCAAAACTCCACCGTAAATTGAACTCTCCTATCTGATATAATTATCTTTGGAGCACTGTGGAAGCAGTATATGTGTTTCGGAAACATCTTGGCTAATTTCTTTGCAGAGGAAAGCCCTGAGCAAGCTATTAAATGAGCCTGCTTTGAAAAGAGATCAAAGACAGTCCATATTACCGTATTACCCCTACTTTCTGGTAATAACTGGTAGCCAGCATGAGTTTGTTAAAAACACATCATGCCAAACCAATCTTATTTCATTCTTTGTTTTTTTTATTAAATAAATTTTTTATTGGTTTTTTAATTTTACAGAAAAAGAAAAATACTCAAGTCACATCATAGTATTAAAATAAACAGTCATCTATAAACAAAGCATAAATACATATTTCAATCAATACATCTAGTGATAATAACTCAACTGAAAATAATCATAAACCACATTTACCAAACATATAACATAACTGCTCGGTACCCCCACCACCACATCCCCCTAGCCCTAACCTTCCCCCCTCTCTTACCATCTATCTACCTACTTTCCCCCTCCTTCTCTGTACTCCACCTACCTCTCCCTACTCTTCCCCCCTCTTGCCAACTTCCTACTTACATATACCTTCACTCTTCCTTCCTCTTTCCATCAGATGTGGTGCCCAGAGGCCACCCGAGCAACCCCTTAATATCTATAATTGCATTTTCTTACATCAACCCCAATTACAGTTGAGAAAATATAATTTATAAAATTATGAACCCCCCTACCCCCCCCCCCCCGACTTCCCAGAATGAATACAGGGTAAAACAAAAGAAAGCCCAATACATCAAACAAAATTATTATATAATCCTAACAAGAATTTTAAACTATACGCTAAATACAGTCTCTACCTTACATTTATTCAACCTTATCAATTCAAATACATATCTAATAAATATCTAATCCATCATCTAATGTCAAACCTTAGATCATTTCAGTCCATTAAACATCAAACAAACAACTCACCTTGTTAGAAATAATAATTTTCCGATACTTTCTTGGACTATATACTAAATACCATCTCTATAATCCAATTCTAACTTGCATTTATTCGACCTTATCAATTCACATGTTATATATCTAATCCGTCAATCTAAGTCAAACATTAAATCACTTCAATTCATTGAGAGGTTATGTAAAATCACCAAAGCAGCCGGGTTTAATATATATCTTCCATTAATCACCCTCTCTTAACATTCAAAACAATCATTTCAATCTATTAAACATCAAATAAACAAATCATCTTATTAAAAAAGTAATATCAGTAAACCCCTCAATTCAAAAAATACATTCTTAATCAATTTAATATACATCTTCCATTAAGCATCCTCTCATACATCTAGCTCATAGTCTTGGTCCTTGAATCAGTCCATAATCTTAGATTGCCCTTAATTCCTTACATATACTTTTAAATTTCACTTCTTCAATCGAGTTCTGGGCTTCTCCTTCTGGCAAATAAACCTCCATAACAAATACAATCTGTTTAGTCCGTTTCTAACTTAGATTCCTTCAACCTTATCAGTTCACATAATACATATCTACCCTTCAGTCCATTGATAAATTATTTCAGTGCAATTACATTCTTAGTCAATTTAATTTATATCTTCCGTTAATCATCCTCTCTTACATCGTGCTCGTAATCTTAGTCCTTGAGTCAGTCCATAATTTTAAATTGCCCTTAATTCCTTGCGTACAATTTTAAATTTAACTTCTTCAATCGAATTCTAGGTTTTTTCTTCTGCCAGGTAAACCTCCATAACGAAGCCTCCCTTCCAAATAATAAGTCTCTCTTTTTTACTTGCGATATCATTTGAGTCCATATGAACCATCTTAACCTTTGCGTTAGTCCTCTGTTTCTCTTAACCATAGAATTTCGTTGCAGTAATATTTCAAATCTCTGTCTTTGCTTTCCCTGATCCTCAGCACCATAGATATGTTGCTTCTTAGACTGAATCCATTTCTCTTTTTTCTCAGTTAAATCCTCTTCTTGCTGCTTATCTGCGAGAAATGGCCGTCCCCTCCTTTCTTGGAACGAGTCCTCTTCCTCCACTCCATTATCAAGCAAAATCCATTTCTCTTTATTTTCTTTATTCTCAGTAAAATCCTCTTCTTGTGTAATTTGTTTTGTAAAATATTCAGCAGTCGGTTGCAGATCAATTTTATTTGGGAGAGAGAATCTGGTTAATATTTCTGTAGTAAACTATTTCACTATTGCAAGCATTTCTTCTTTAACTTCATCAATACGATCAAAAATAGGTTTAATGTTTAAATATAAGCTCCGCTCCATTTTAAATTTTAAAACAATCGCTCTGGCTTTAATCCAGTTCCTAGAACCGTTTCTCTAGCTTTGCTTACGAGAAAAAAGAAAAAAAATAGAAAGTTCACTTTCACTTTCAAGCACTTTCCTTTATCAGTGAAAGCTATACGCCATTTTGAATGCATTATGTTGATTGTAAAAGTTAGAAATATATAGTCAGAAATACAATAAAAAATACTTGCAATCCAAAAAGAACTCCTGTATTCACTCCGTCTGCAAGCAGTCTCTCTTATGTTACTTTTTTGAAAAGCAGAAGCGGTCGCGGCGTCTTTCTCTGTCTAATGACAGAAGCGTCTCTGGGCAGGAGCGTCTTCAAGAGCATGGGGAGCTCTCACTCTTGATCCCTGAAAACTTTTTCCAGGGATTTTAGAGGAGCTCAACTCTGCTCTTGATGCTCTTCACCTCTTCTTTGCCCGAAGAGGGGATTTTCCACCGCAAAAAACAGCTGGTGTTCGCTATTTTTGCGGCTTTACAAACCCAGGGAACGGAGCCTCACAAAGGAGACTCTAGCGACGCCGGCGGAGCCACCGGAAGCCTTCATTCTTTGCTCAAGTGACCAAATTAGTAGAGCAGCGAAACACTGTGGACATAGTATACTTAGATTTCAGTATGGCATTCGGCAAAGTAGACCACAATCTACTGCTTGGTAAGCTAGAAAAAGGTGAAATAGACAACCTCACCACTAGATGGATTTGTGATGGGGTAAGCAGTGGGGTACCACAAGGCTCCATTTTGGGCACAGTACTCTTCAATATCTTCATCAATGACTTAGATGAGGGAATAGAAGGGGACCTCATTAAATTTGCAGATGACACTAAGCTGGCAGAAATAGCCAACACCCCAGAAGACAAGCTCAGGATTCAAAAAGATCTTGACAAACTTGAACAATGTGCCCGATCCAACAAAATGAGTTTTAATGAGCAGAAAACCAAAGTTTTACATTTAGGCAGGAAAAATCAGAGATATAAATACAGATTAGGTGAGAGCTGGCTCAAAAACAATAACTGTGAGAGGGACCTTGGAGTCCTAGTGGATGATAATGTGTGCATCAGCAGCACACAATGCAATGTGCAGCAGCAGCCAAAAAAGCTAATACAATCTTGGGTTGTATAAACAGAGGCATAGAATCAAGATCACGCGAAGTATTAGTACTGCTTTATAAAACCCTAGTGAGACCACACCTGGAATACTACAACCAATTTTGGTCACCAAACTACAAAAAAGATGTTGAGACCTTGGAAAAAGTTCAAAGAAGAGCAACTAATATGATCAAAAGCCTGGAGACTAAAACATATGAAGAACGGGTGCAGGACTTGGGTTTTGCTAGTCTAAAGAAAAGGAGAAATAAGGGAGACATGATAGCAGTGTTTCAGTATTTGAGAGGCTGCCACAAAGAAGAGGGGTCAAATTATTCTCCAAAGTACCAGAGGGCAAGACAAGAACCAATGGTTGGAAACTGATCAAAGAGAAAAGCAATCTGGAATTAAGGAGAAACTTCCTAACAGTGAGGACAATTGACCAGTGGAACAGCTTGCCTTTAGAAATCAAGGGCGCTCCATCGCTGGAGGTTTTTAAGAAGAGACTGGATAGTCACTTGTCTGAGATAAGTTCTCCTGCTCAAGCAGGGGGCTGGATTAGAAGACCTCCAAGGTCCCTTCCAGCATTCTATTCTATTCTATTCTATTCTATTCTATTCTATTCTATTCTATTCTATTCTATTCTATTCTATTCTATTCTATTCTATTCTATTCTATTCTATTCTATTCTAAGTCAGCTGACCGCCCCTGCTATTACCAGAGCTCAGAAAAAAGCTACCCCCCAGATAGCCAATGACCTAATAGCCACATTGAAAGAGTTTTTAGACAAAGATGATAGGTTTAAAAACCACCAAACCGATTGTACCATGTAGAATGGGTTCCCTTACATTGGGATTAAATTGTATGGTCCAGAAAGCCAATGGGTTTTGGTTCTGATTTAAAAATGGCCGGTCACTTTGGGTTCATGAAAACCCTGCATTTGGTGAAGGAATAATTCTGGGGACTTTCCTTGAAAAAACTATTGAGAGTTACATCACTAGCTGCCCCCTATGCTCCTCAACCAAAGGATGACCAAGAAAAACTCTTGGCCTCTTGCAACCAGTGGCACAATCCTAAGTGCCCTGGAAAGAAATCTCTATGGAATTTATAGTGAAACTACCAGAAAACTCCAGGAATACGATGATCTGGATCATCACCAACCTATTCTCTAAACTAGTACAATTTATTTCACAGCCCAAAATTCCTCCAGCATATACGCTAGCCAAACAATTTGCACAACATATATATAGACTTTGTGGCATACCACAGTGAATCATCTCAGAGTGGAGTTCACTTCCCAGTTTTGGCAAGAAGTCTTAAAGCTACTGAGTACCACTCAGGGACTCGGCTCCTCACATCATCTGGAAATGAATGGAGGCTGTGAATGTGTGAATGGCATCCTAGAACAGTACCTTCACTATTACATTAATTACCAACCGAACAATTGGGCCAACCTCCTCCCCTTCATGGAGGTAACATATAACAACTCAATGCACAGCAGCACCGGCTTCACACCTTCAAGACTTGGTGGCCATGCTTGAGCTGCCTCATATCAATCCTGAAAATCCATCCCTGACAGAATGGATTGACACAGTACCCAGCACCTGGCCGATGGTTCGCAAAGCACTGGCAGAAGCATTAGAAAGAAATAGGCCAATAAAAATTGGATTGCCAAAATACTTTAACATTGATGGGGCAGCTTCTCCGTTGCTGCCCCAACCCTCTGGAACCAGCTTCCCTCAGAGGTTCGTACTGCTTCCTCCCTCCTAGCTTTCCGGAAAGTGCTGAAGACACATCTATGCCGACAGGCTTGGGGCATATGAGCTGTGCTCTGCCCCTCAGCCCTAAGAGTGTCCCGCCATCAGCGGCTGTGAATTGATTGTGTTTGTATGTGGTATGAGTGTGTTAATTTTAAAATTGTTGTTGTATCCTGTTGTGAGCCGCCCTGGGTCTTCCGAGAAGGGCGGCATATAAATGTGAATATTAAATTAAATTAAATTAAGTCTACCTGTCTTCCAAATATCTACAATCTAGACAACCCTTGAAACCTGGACCAAAATATATTGGACCTTTCCCTATAATTAAAATTATCAATTCACTGACAGTGCAATTACAATGATGAAAAACCATCAGGCGCATCCACGCAGTTTTGTATTGCAGCTTATTGAAATCCTCAATCACCTCCCCCCTGGGTCTTGCAAAAGGACCACCCCAGTCCCTGTGCTTATTGAAGGAGAACAATACTTCAAAGTTAAAGAAATCTTAGACTCCTGCAAAAATAGAGAAAAAGTGCAGTACTTAATAGCATGGAAAGACTTTCTCCCATCTGAGACCCAACATATCAAAGCCTGGACTCCTTCGCAAATTCCATAAAAATTGCTCTGACAAACCCCATTGAAACCCACAGAACACTCTAATCATTTTTCTTTATTTTTTCTGTTTCAGGACTAAACCGTTTTTTCAAGGGGCAGAAAATCAGATCTGCCATCATTCTGATTTAGCTTTGCTTCGCATTGATGGCATACTGCCATAAAAAGGGGAGGGGAGAATGGGGAGGAAACACTGAGAAGAACCAGAGGTGCCAATCAAAAACAACAGATGAGGGAATTAAGGACATAAGCATGAGAATGGAATGCAAACACCCTGTCAACTCAACAACGAACCTAGCTGCAGCCATTTTGCTCATTCTAGGTTGCCACAAGAAAGGGAGAGTGTGTAGGATTTTTACTAGTCTAAACATTTTACTGTCCCGTGGGAACCAAGATCATTTCTGTCAGTTAGATGGGGGAGGCGTGAGCATTTAATTAGAAAGCCCACCAAATTGTTCTATTGGGAAATGTAGCATTGGGGTGGGATGTTTAACTTAGTAATATTGTTTCTGTTTGAAGGGAACTTCAGACTTGGTTTCACTTTTGACCATGCCGATACTATGTAACCAATAAACATGTTCTTTGAGGAAATCTCGAGCCTAGGAGTTCTGATTTATTTGGTCTTGTCTATCAGAACCTTGATACATCCACTGAAGAGGCGCCAACTATTGGGACTGTTACCAAAACATTTAATTTGAATAGTGTTGGATGCTGATCAGATAACCAAGGGAAGAGGATCTGGGAGAGGGGAAAATCACAGGGTTTAGGCAGGAATATTCAAATCTGACTTTGCTCACTTTATAACCATTTGGCTTTAGTAAAAGCATATCTTTTCTCTAAAGATGGAGTCAAGGGTTTTTCTTTCCTAAATGCCCAAGCTGGGACAGGCCTGACACACAACTAGATTTTCCATTATCCTCTGTGGATTTGTGGTATCCAGTACTATAGGGCCATGATCTTGTAGTAATACTGATGTAAGTTTACACATAACAACATCTATTATGTTTTGAATCTGAGTCAACTTTTAAGCTTGTAAATTATCCAGATATGCTGGTAATAAATAAAAAATTAAGGCAGAAATGACGTTTTGTTGTTCTTAATTGAACATCTTTATTTTATTAAACATTTTCTCCCGCAAAGTTCAGCTGTTCAAAGTATGTACAACCTCTTTATTAATTTCCCTTTTATGTTCCTTGTAATTTTCTCTAAACTTAAATGTACTATAGCCAATCTTCTATTCACTGACTTTATTTTGTACCTTTTATGACACCAACATAATTACTTTTTAATATGTATCCCACTGTAAACATTTTCTAAACTCAGATAAGCTATTCTAGTTGCATTATCATATTGAATTGTATACAATCACTGCAGTTATTTTAGCCAAACACTCCCAATTTTAATGTTATTGTATTGTTTCCTGTATTTCTTCCATAGGTATAACAATAGTATACCTATATATATATATATATATATATATATATATATATATATATATATATATATATATATATATATATATATATATATATATATATATATATATATATATATATATATATATATATATATATATATATATATATATATATATATATATATATATATATATATATATATATATATATATATATATATATATATATATGTAGGTCTTTGGTTCTTCGGGTTTTCTCCCGCGTAGAATTTGAAGTGTCTTGGTAACGTTTCGATGAAATCTCATTCATCATCTTCAGGCTGGTGCTTTTCGCTTCTGCTTCTACCGGTAGAAGCAGAAGCCAAAAGCACCAGCCTGAAGATGATGAATGAGATTTCATCGAAACGTTGCCAAGACACTTCAAATTCTACGCGGGAGAAAACCCGAAGAACCAAAGACCTACACACACACACACACACACACACACACACACACACACACATTTAATTCTGTGAACTTGCCTAACCCCCATGGTCCATTATAATATTCTACTTTGATAAAACAAAGCAGGTGTTTTCAATTTTTGTTGGTTAAGCTTAACCCAGGCTAGTTATCAAAATTAGAATTATTTCTGTTTATAAAATGCAAATTAAAATTTCTACAGAATCTCATATAGTTTGTTTTTCTTAACAGATGAAGGTTATTATCGAAATGGAACATTTCAGTTTGAAATAGAGGTTCCTGATGCCTATAATATGGTTGTAAGTAACTAAGATTGTTTAATTTCTGCAAGATTACTGATTTAAAAAAGGTAGTACTTCATTAGTTTTTCTCAAATACATGCTCCATCACTGGAGGTTTTCAAGAAAATATTGGACAGCCATTTGTCTGGGATGATATTAGGTCTCCTGCCTTGGGCAAGGAATTGAACTAGGAGACCTCCAAGGTCCCTTCCAGCCCTATAATTCTATGTTTCTATGTGTCTCAGAGAATTCATAGGAATGACAAAGGTACTTAATGCCACCATAATACAAGTTTTTCTGATGTATGTTCCAATCTTTTTAAATGTCCTCAGTTTGTTTAGTTGCTTTCCACAGTAAAAAATAAAATTTATAAAAGAAAAATCACGTTCTTAGACAAACTTCAGTTCATAGAGTGCTTTTTTAAATAAAATCTTGTAAGATTTAAATATAATTTTCTAATTATCAAGACAAAACTGTTTGGGATAAAATGTGCATGTATTCTTTAAAGACAATTCTATTACTAAATATTCATAATATATGTACATTTTATACATCTTATAATACTGCATTGTATGGAAATAGAATTCCCACTACACTATGATCTGACACTTTTAAATATTATTTATCTAGCATTATTTTTTAAATAGAAAAATAGCATTTCAATTTTTTTTACCAGTTCTTAGTTAAAAATTCAGAGAAAGAAAATATGGAAAAACAGCTTAAAATGGAATGTGATTGTAACAGCTAAGATGGATTTTGAGACAGTTGGATCCTTACACTAAGTTGTAATTTCAGGGGGGAAAAGATAGTACTGTTTCAGTGAGTTTGCTGCATATTTTAATTTTGCTTTTATATGTTGTCATTTGTTTAATGCAGATTCTTTAAATGAGTTTATGTGAAACATGCAGAGACTAATTGGGTAAATGTGCTTGAAATTGAAAACCTCTATTGAAATGTCACAATAAGCATGGCTAAAAAACAAGAACATTCATGTAGTGAGATATTAATTAGGATTATTCATAGCTCAAGCCAACAATGAGAAATAAAACCCACTGAAAAATTGTAAGAGTGGCTCATTTGTTCTAGGCACTTTAGAAAAAAACCCAGTCCTTTTATCCATAATTCTTGAAAAACATTTTCCACCTTAGAATATGATCTTATCCTGCAAAAAGTAGACACAGTCCAATCTTGAATTATTTTACCATATTGCTCCCAGATTAGCTTAATGAGCAGAGTGGTTGGGTCTCAGTGGAGCTCCTGAATGCCTAAACTTTGACCAATTTGTCTTTTTAAAATAATAACAATATTCTTTTCTGTACCTCTCTACTCTCTTTTTGTTGGCTTCATTCTTTCACAATTTTTCACAAATACCCGCTAACTTAATAGGCTGTTATGTCTTTGAGCAGAGTGCAACTATAGACTTCAAATATAGCAAGACTTTCTTTTGATCTCCAACTGATCAGATTAGTAACAACTGCTGAAGCGTCCCACAGATCACGCAGGGGAGCCTGTTGGCTGGTTTTTCTATCCTGGCTTCCATCCACAGGTAATCTGATTGATGCTGCAGCAATAAACAAAGGAAATGCTGTTCCCGACTGTCTATACAAAAGCTTAACCAGGTCAGAAGACAAATGTGAATCAAAAAGCTGTGTTTTAATTTCTCCCCAGGTAGACTGGGAAGTATATGCCTCAGGATGCAAACAGAGGTAACAGACAGGAATACAGAGGAGATATACCCATCACTTCTGGACAGCAAAAGAACAAGTTGCAAAGCCAAAAGTAGCTTCTATATTCCTAAATTATGATTTCCAATGAAGAAGACTCATTTCAAGCAGGAATTATTTTTTGAGTCAAGTTTCTCTAAGTGTTTCTCAGAGTTTTATCTTTTCTATTTTCAGGAATGTAGTCTTCTCAGAAAAAAAAGAGAAGATTAAGGTCAGAGAGAGGTAAAGCTTGTAAGATTTCCAGAAGGAAATTTAAAACAGAGCTCCACATATATTTTGAGAGTTTGGAGGAAGGGAAACACAGAAGCAGGAGGAGGAAAAAGAAGAAAAAGGAGGATTGAAGAATGGTGGCAGCTGTGGCAGCAGCATGGAGTTGCCTGTTACTTTTACTCCTATGGCAGCTGCTAACAAACTTTCAACTGTTTAACTAACTTTTCCTCCTGAGGTGACTGCTAAGGTAGGAAAAGGAGAAAGAGGAAGAGAAGAAAAGGAAAGGAAAAAAAGAAGGACTGAAGAATGGCAGCAGTGGCACAGTTCAGGGGTGCCTACTACTTTTACTTCCATGGCAGTTGCTGATGAACTTTTCCTCCTACGGCAGCTGCTAAGATAGGAGAAGGAGGAGGAGAAAGAGGAGGAAGAGAAAGAAGAAAAATGCTCAATGCTTCCTGACAAGGTTTCTAAATCCAGATGGTCAGTTGTCCTAGTGGCCAAAAAGATTTGCATCATTGTTTCTATTCTTTTTATTCTCTTACTCAGAAACATAATGAGGAGGGTAATTCTAATAGAACCATTTGTGTTTCACTAAAGTGGGGTTTCCAATATAAAGAACCTACTTTAAGGATTGTCAGTTTGATCTCTTCCAATTGATAGCTTGAAAACTGAACAGTTGTGATTAAAGATCAAGTTCTTAAGACATTTATCTAGAATACTTCTTTCATAAGGTCAATTGGAAAACCTTTCTCACATGGTTTGATGTATGGGCAAATGCCCTCCTTTAAGAAAATCAGTGAAATTTTGGAATTCCTTCAGGAAATGGTCTGGAAGCTTCTGGGAACTCATATATTAGGGATTACTTTCAGTAGTAGTTTGTCCTAGAAAGACAAAAAGTCTTATTTTGGTGCCCCACTTTGAGAGATATTTTTGAAAGGGGTAGCCCTGATATTTCCAACCAAGAATGTGAGGGCAGTCATGGGTATAACACTTGAGCCATTTGTTGTGTAGAACTTGAGATTTCTTATTTTTAAGGCTTTTCATTTGGTAGTCAGGCTGGAACCTGACTTTCTCAGAGATCAAGTTTTGAATTTTTCGTAAGGATCACTAGGTCGCTCCTTTAATATCAATTATATAGCCAGCACAAGAGATACTTATATTTTCTTTTTTGCTCTAGTCCTTCTCAACAGCATGTGCTTTGGCACAGAATATTCTGTCCAGTGCAGGAATCCTCATACCATCCCAGACAAATGGCTGTCCAGTCTTTTCTAGAAAACATTCAATAATGGTGATCTCATGACTTCAGGATGCAGGCTGATCCTCTGATTAATTCTCGTATTCAGAACATTCTTTTTATTTAAAGTTTGGATCTCTCACTGTTTCCATCCCATTGATTCTTGTGTTACCCTTGGGTGTTGTGGAAAATTAATCCATGTGCTCTTTCCTATGATATCCCTTTATGTATTGGAACACTGCTATCATGTCTGTCCTTAGCCTTCTCTTCTTTAAGTGTTCTTCATTGGATTTAGCCTCCAAGTCCTTTACTATCCTTGCTGCTCTTCTATACTTCCAGTTCCTAAGTGTTCTTTGGCATTGTTGGGGCTTTGGTTACAGTGTGATCTCATCAGTGCAGCACAGAATAGTATATTACTTCCTATGATCTTGACATGGTATCTCCCTTGTAGGTCAAAATTGCACTGACTGTTTTGGCACCTGCAGCATACTGCTGGCTCATGCTTAATCTTTCTAGATAGATCCTTGCAAAGATTACTGTAAAGCTAGTTATCACCTGTCTTGTATGTGTGCATCTAGCTTTTCTTATCTGCATGCAGAATCTTACATCTCCTGCCATTAAACAACTTGTTAGATAGGACCCAATGTCCAAGCCTATCAAGATCCTTTTTGATCTTGAGATTCTAGAAGAGTTGTCTTCTTTCAGGTGAAGTCTAAGAGAGAAAAGATGTGTAAAAATCTTTTTAAAGCATATTTTCTCTCTTTTTAATATAATTTTAGTGAAAATGTTTACTTAAATAAAAGAAAAATAAGAAATATATAAAAGTCATAAAGAAGAGTAAAAGAAGAAAAAAAATACATCAACCAGTTAAGGAAAAAGGAAAATAATTAAAGACTATGACTTCTATCTTTCATTACAGCAATTACAACCAAAGTTATTATTTTTCCTCCTTTGTAAACATAACCATGATCCCTTTGTCCTCTTCAACACTTTTTCAATTATACAGTTTAAAATTATTATTTTAGCTCTTTCCATTTTCAACAAAAATCATTAAAATTTCAGTATTCCACAAACATACTTATTTCATCTTCCATGGTGCGTACTGTATATTTCTCCATCTTATACACATAACATAATCTTGATGGCTAATGAAATAATATCCGTTTTTGTAAATTTATTTTTCATAACCAAATATATTATTCCAGAGTGGTCCAAAAATCCTCTCCTTCCTTCACTCCCTTTGTAGTAATAGCTTTTTTTAATTCCAAATTTGTAATAACAAAAGGAGCAAAAAAAGGTTTTTTAAATGTCCATAATACTTTAATCCCTTTCAATAGTCCAATACTCCATATTTCCCTTTTTATTTCTTATTTCTTTGTTTACTACAGTCAGCCAATCAGCTTCCTTGACAGGTTTAAACGTTCTTTCCCATGCAGAGATACATTGTCTATTTATTTAATTAAAAAATACTTTAAATAAGACAATATTCCAAATTCAACTGTCCTTTTAGTCTGATTTTTTAAACTTTTTTATTCATGGTAATCATGGTAAGCATTTTGTTTGTAATTCTTTATTTTTTTATAAATTTCATTAAAAGTTTTACAAAGAACATAAAAATTAAAACATAAACTAATGAAAAGAAATGCAGAAAAGAAAAAGAAAGAAAAAAGTTCAGAAAGAAGAGACTTTCAATTTTTTTTGCAGTAAATATACTGTAAGTACAATTGTAAAATTATCTCTTACTCTGTAATTACAAGAAAAAGCTTAGTCTTTCTTATTACACAGATTTTTTTTCCTAATCATTAAATCATAAGTGCATTTTTTTCCATTTTATGAAAAAAAGTCTATAAGGAATTTCCAGTTGGCCATAATATTGCTTTCTCTTAAGTTAGCCATTTTGCAATTCCATCATTTTCACCATACTCCCGTTGTGATTATTGAACTTTTCCATTTTTTAACAGATAGTAGTCTTACTGCAATTCTTTTAAATCTTTATAACTGGTTCATTCCTTTTTACTTTGGTCTTTGCTGGATCGAAGATACACTCATTCAGATGATCCTAAATGCTCGGCTTCTCTGAAAGTCTCTGGAGATTCTCAGTCATCCAGGTCATGGTGTCTCAAAGGTACTTTTTCATGAGGCAATTGGACTTTCTTTTCTTCTCTTTGAAGACGTTTTGCTTCTCATCCAAGAAGCTTCTTCAGCTCTGATGGATGGTGAGGAATGGAAAGGCTTATATTCCTTGCAGACAACTGGTCATTTGCATTCTTTTAGCCAGTCGATGCCACCTGGAGGCTTATCTGTGTTGTCAGGGTCACTGAGTAGTATAAATGGGTGTAGAACCTCCCTGAAATCGTTGAAAGGACTGTGTTGTAGACTGAAGATAGATGATACTGTATCTCTACCCCTCTGTTCAGAGAACGCTGTTCAGTTTTGACATAGATAGCCTCTTTGACCCCTCTTTCAAACCAGCGGTCCTCTCTGTCCAAAATGTGGACTTTGTTGTCTTTGAAAGAGTGGCCTTTGTCTTTTAAATGCAGATGGACTGCTGAATCTTGTCCTGATGGGTTTGTTCTCCTGTGTTGTGCTGTACATTTATGAAGTGGTTGTTTTGTTTCCTCAATGTACAGATCTGCAAATGGTTCACTGCATTGTACTGCATGTCACGTTGCTCGGTTGTGTCTAGGTGTTTTATCCTTGGGGTGGATAAAGGTGAACAGTCACATATGAGACTTGAAGAGAGATCCCACCAGCAGTTACAAGAAAAAGGTCATTGATTTCTTGCAACAACTACTAAAGGACAATGCCATCGACAATCCACAAGTACTGTCTTTACCCTGTGGAAGCCATGCCATACAAATATAGACTCCCCAAAATCCACAGAGAGGGAATGCCACTCAAACCAATTGTCAGCAGCATCAACTCTATCACCTATAACAGTACTAAAACATCTAACTACCTTATTAGCTCTGATAGTTGGCAGCACCACCCATCACATCAACAATTCACAGGATTTTGCCAGTAAGGTTTGGAAATTAAAACTGGACCCAGATGAGACCATGGTTTCCTTTGATGTAACCTCCCTCTTCATTTGCATTCCAACAACTGAAGCTGTTACGGTAGTGAAGAAACGACAGCACCTTAGGTGACAGAACCAACCTCAGCCCAGACCACATGTGCCATGCTAGAACTCTGCCTTACCGCTACCTATTTTAAATACAATGAAGTGTTCTACAGACAAAGACACAGCTGTGCCATGGGTTCACCTGTGTCCCCCATTGTGATCAAAACACAGGAATGGGAAGCAATCACCAAACATATCAACTTGGTGGATAGATACATCAATTTCACGTGGGAAGATGTTAAGGCAAATAGTCTAGCCTTCCTGGATTGCAATACATATTAAGGAAGACAAAAGCCTTCACACTGAAGTTTACAGAAAGCATACACACAGATCAATATTTACATTTTGATTCTCACCACCCACTGGAGCACAAAATGGGAGTTATCACAACCCTACATCACCGGGCTGAAGGCCTGCCTATCAGCAACGATGGAAAGGAAAAAGAATTAAAACACATCAACAAAGCCCTCAGAACTTTTGGCTATCCCAAGTGGGCCTTCATCAAATCACAAAAAAGCCCCAACAGGAGCTCCACCATAACAGACAAAGAGGAAAACAATAAACAAAGCAACGTAGTCATTCCCTATATTGCAGGAATATTGGAAACGCTCAGGAGGATCTTCAGCCAACATAGCATATGTGCACACTTCAAACCCAAGAATACACTAAGGCGGAAGCGTGTCCTCAAGGATAAAACACCCAGACACAAACTGAGCAATGTGGTATATGCGATACAATGCAGTGAGCCATGTGCAGATCTGTACATTGGGGAAACAAAACAACCACTTCATAAACGTATGGCACAACATAGGAGAACAAACCCATCAGGATAAGATTCAGCAGTCCATCTGCATTTAAAAGACAAAGGCCATTTTTTTCAAAGACAGCAAAGTCCACATTTTGGACAGAGAGAACCGCTGGTTTGAAAGAGGGGTCAAAGAGGCTATCTATGTCAAAATTGAACAGCATTCTCTGAACAGAGGAGTAGGGATACAATATAATCTATCTTTAGTCTACATGTGATGACCCAGGGCACAGCACGGAGGCAATGCAGTCAGCTGGCAATTCAAACCGCCCTTTAATTGCTCCAGATTTTCCCCAAATGCTCCCAAGTCTCCAAACAAAGGAAGATACACACACCTCTGGCTGCAAGTAGTTTCACATACAGTCTGATTAGGAGAGGAATTAACTCAAGGCCACGGAGATAAGAAAGAATGACACATACATCATAAATCTAACGAGTCTGTGTGAATACACTCTTGCCTGAGCAGTTTCAAAAGGGAAGCCAAAATACAGTCCGAGATCTTTGAACATCCAAGCAATGTTGTCAGCCAGTCCAGTGGTCAGAGTTTCCAGGTTTCCAAGCAGAAGTCACAGAACAAGAGATCAGCAACAGTACACACAAAACTCCAAGGAATCAGCATTTGTTCCCAACAAATGCCTCTCCCCACAGCATTTTCTTAAATCTCAATCTCCAGGTGTGCCTTGTGGAGAGGGGCGGGACACTCTCCTTCCAAGTAGTTGAGCTTGCCTGCGTTGTTCCCTCCTTCTCTCCACTCTCCGTGCTCTAGGATCATGTGGGGGGTGGCCTTTTCTCATCACCTCCTGTTCCTCCTGTCCCACTCCTGAAGGGCCCTGGCCTGCCTCTGTCTGCTCTTCCCCACATTCCTCTGAAGCCACAGACACCTCTCCTTCGACCTCCATAGGGTCCCGTTCCAGCTCATTTTCCTCCGCCACAACACAGTCCTTTCAACAGTTCCAAGAAGGCTGTACACCCATTTGCACTACTCAGATGACCCTGATGACACAGATAAGCCTCTAGGTGGCATCAACGACTGGCTAAAAGAATGCAAATGATCCTTCCATTCCCCACCATCCAGTCAGAGCTGAAGAAGCTTCTTGGATGAGAAGTGAAATGTCTTCAAAGAGAAAAAAAGGAAGTCCAGTTGTCTCGTGAAAAAGCCCCTTAGGTAGTCACTTTACACTTTAAATTTGCTCCATTTAAGGTGCTTTACAAATTGGATCATGTAGATCTAGGGTCTTTTCAACAGGCTTCATTCAAGGCTTTGAGCATAGTATCTGCTTCTGGGCCTCCTGCCACTCCATTTTGGATCCTACAGGCTTCCTCACTTTCCTGGAGCTCATGTAGATTTGTTCAGAGAAACTCTGTTAGTTCAGGCATATTGCCCAATTGTTGGCCTTTCCATCCCCACTGTTTTGCAGAGAGATGATAAGTTTGCCATATGTCCATTCAGAAGACTTGAAGCAGCAGTCCCCAGGCAACAGTCTGTGGCAAGTCAGGAACAAACACAAGTGAGCGAAGTGCCATCTGTGCACACGCAGGATTCAGGCAGCATGTAAAACCACCACTACCCCAAGCCATGGAAAAAAACACTCTCCATGGAACCTGTCCATGGTGCCCAAAAGGTTGGGGGCTGTTGACTTGAAGGATATTTTTTCAGTGTTTTATATGGATTAGTGAAAACAGCCTTTTAAAGGTATCATCTGGCGGGGCCTAGGGCAAGGGCCTTCCCCGTTGCTGCCCAGCCCTCTGTAACCAGCTTCCCTCAGAGGTTCGTACTGCTTCCTCCCTCCTAGCTTTCCAGAAAGTGCTGAAGACGCAGCTATGCCAACAGGCTTGGGGCATATGAGCTGTGCTCTGCCCCTATAAACGGCCCTAGGAGTGTCCCTCCATCGACGACTGCGAGTTGATTGTGTTTGTATGTGGTGTGAGTGTGGTTAATTTTTAAAGTTTTTTTATTGTAGTCTTGTTGTGAGCCGCCCTGGGTCTTCAGAGAAGGGCGGCATATAAGTCTGATAGATAGATAGATAGATAGATAGATAGATAGATAGATAGATAGATAGATAGATAGATAGATAGATAGATAGATAGATAGATAGATAGATAGATAAATCTATTTCCTTAAAGGCTATGTGGTTTTTCAGGGACAGTTTTCAGTACATATTACTTGAAAAAATGCTCTATGAGATGAATAAGGTAACTATATAAAAACACTGATACTTTTTGTAAATGAGATCTTCAGAATATAGTGGTAATGTAATTCACCTTTTCGGGATCCTACCAAATCTGAAATTTCTTACAAGACCTTGAATATTTTTTTTCTGAACTAAAAGTGGTTTTGGCTCATAAAGATGTCAATTATTGCTTAAGCTATTGATCAAATAATTTGGATACTCCAATTCTCTATTCCAAAATATCTCCTTTTTTGCAATAATTAAAGGTCAATTTATTTTCAGAAGTCTTTTCTAACACTCAACAGTATTTCTAGAATTGCAGGGGCTACAAGGGCATTGGAGCCAAACAGCGTACATATTTTTAATACCATTCAGCATTCTTCATAAATTGTATTCCCTTTGTAAAATCTCAAAACTTTTAAAGACGTTATTACTTGATCATTAAGATTAATGATCCTAGTATGTCCCTTACAAAAAATGTATTGTTGGCTATTTTAATTAAGTATTGCTCCAATATGTCAATTTCTTATGAGAAAAAAAATCAAAGTTAAATGTTCTGCCTAATAATAACCAAATATGTTTAACTTTCACCTGTGCTGGGAAAATAGGAAAATTCCTCCTGAATTTAACGTGCATCCATATTTTGAATCCAATAAAAAGCTATAGATACAGTAGGATCAAATCACTTAAGCAATGAAATCTGAGCCTTTCCACATGCCATTTGACACATCCTGGGATGAATGATTCATGATTCAAATGCACAGGTAGAGAAAATGTGGTATCTAGCTCAACAGTAGTGACTGTGAGAAGGATCTAGGTGTCCTAGTGGACAACCGCTTAAGTATGAGCCTGCAATGTACATGAAATGATAGTTTATACTGCACTGGTGAGACCACACTTGAAATACTGTGTCCAATTCTGGCCACCACAATATCAAAAAGTTTTGAGACACTAGAAAGAGTGTAGAGAAGAGCAACAAAGAGGATAAGAGGTCTGGAGGCTTAACTATACGATGAATGATTGTGGGAACTCTTCTAACAAAGAGAAAGACAAGGGGTGATATGATAGCAGTCTTCCAATATCTGAGGAGCTGTCAGAAAAAAGAGCGGATTGACTTATTTTTCAAAGGACCTGTGGACAGGAGAAGGAGTAACAGGTAGAAGATTACTAAAGAGATCCAACCTAGCATTAAGGACAAATTTCCTGACCAGTCAGTGGAATGGTTTGCCTCCAGAAATGATGCTCCATCATTGGAGATTTTCAAGAAGAGGTTGAACAACCATTTCTCCACAATGGTATAAGGTCTCCTGTTTGAGCAGGGGTTAGATTAGAAGACTTCCAAGGATCCTTCCAACCCTGTTATTTTATGTTAGTGAGAAAGAAAATGACTGGGAAGATATAGGAGAGATTAATTTGATTTTTTAAATATAATTCAGATTCAAAATAAGCAGCATAGCAATGTAAACACCAATGCATTGGATAGTTTATGAACTCTGAACCTCTGTACCTTATTAGTATTAAGCTTCAATGTGTACTTCTCTGGTACATCAGCCTTAAGATATATTGACAGCACTTGGATACCATCACTTCATTCACCCAAAGTCAGAGTATAAAGCTGGGTGTCAAGAGTGGGCAGGTGATACCTGACCCTATGTTGATGGATGACTTCACCTGGTGACTTCATGTAGATGTTGAATATAAATGTTGATTGCTGTGGTATCCTACAATTGAGAGTTTAAAGTATTGTCATTCTATAAACATTTTCATAGGCCTTTCCTTTACAAACTTGTTAATCTTTGTAAATAATAACCCAGATCATATTGCTTTTTATTAAAAAACTTTTTATTAAAAAACAGAACTTCAGGGTAAAACAAAAATAAAGGTACAGTTTTAAAAAGTAATAAAACAAGGCAAAAGGAAAAGTAAAGGAGAAAAGGAGAAAAATAATCTCAACAGTGAAGGAATGGATAGTGAAGATGTAAGAATTGACAGAAATGTCAAATGTCATTTAGTTAGAGAAAAAACATTTTTTTTCTGAATATCTGGAAACCTTGCTAAAAGAAAAATGAAATGATCTTCAAAAAGAAAGTAAGGGTTCTTCCAACCCTATTATTCTATGTTCTATAATTTATGATCTGAACATTAAGAAAGATGAGAGGCTGAAAAGATTTATATAGCATCTCGGGGAATGGGGAATAGGGAAAATAAAATTATAATCTGTTGAAAAGAATCTTGCAAGATATTCATAATATTTAATTTTTCCCCTCATTTTAATATTTTACCCTTATTTCTTTCCTTTTTTTCTTTTGGTTTGTCTTCTATGAAAAATAATTATAAATTTAAAAAGAGAAGGGAAGAAAAATAATAAAATTATTTGTACTAATTGTAATATTTCAATTGAGTATTAATACTTCTGTGATTTTAAAGAGAAATACAAACATTTAAAACACCTATAATTTTTAGCATAGAATGAGATTTGTATGAACTTTATTATGAAAAAAGTATCATGAATTAATTGTGATCATAATTCAATAAATTTATCCTTCATTGCAGGGTTTTCCAAACCCTTGTGTTAATTTAGACAAAACAGCAGGAATTGAATCAATTCTTTTCAATCAATTTATCAATTCTGTTGTATCAATTTATGTATGTTAAGGAATATAGACATTAAACCAATAGTAGGATTTGTGCAAAAGAGCTGGTCAGAAGTTACATATTAATATCACTTGAGTCAAGTACTTTCATTCCTTCACAATCTACATTTGGTCTTGTAAACCCATTAAAACTTATGAAAAATTATATTCATCTACTTCAGTGGTTCTCAAACTTTTTCAGGTTGAGACCCCACATGCCCCGCCCATGCGCACCGCGACCCGGGCATGCGCTCGCACGCGCGCGCGCTGGGCCGATCCACGCATGCGCGGGGCGCACGCGCCGAAAAAAAAATTAAAAAAATAAAATAAATTTTTTTTAAAAAAAACCAAAATGGCGGACCGCGACGGGCGGATCCGCGCATGCGCATGCACGACGTGTGCATGATGGGCTAATCTGCGCATGTGCAGTGCGTGCGCGCCAAATTTTTTTTTAAAAAAATTTAAAAAAATAAAAAAAAATTTAAAAAACAAAATGGCGGACCGCGACGGGCGGATCCATGCATGCGCGGTGTGTGCATGCGACGGGCCGATCCGCGCATGCGCGGCGCGCGCACGCAGAAAAAAATAGAAAAAATTTTAAAAATGTAAAAAAATAAAAAAAATTCAAAAAAACAACAACAAAATGGCGGACCGCGGTGTCCGGCGAAATGGTTGTTCGACCCCAAATGGGGTCGCGACCCATAGGTTGAGAACCACTGATCTACTTCATTTATTTGTAATTAAAATCAAAGCTTCTGTTTGGTTTTAATCTTAATCTTAAACCCCTCTGGAAGATAATTTGGGATTCTTTATGTTGCAACACAGAATACTTGTTAAATCTATTTTATCAAGCCATCAAAACTGATTATGAAGATAACCCAAAGGCTTACAATAGACCAGCGGTTCTCAACCTATGGGTCGCGACCCCATTTGGGGTCGAACGACCGTTTTGCGGGGGTCGCCGGACACCGCGGTCCACCATTTTGTTTTTTGTTTTTTTTTTGTCGCACCGCGGTTTGGACCGTCGCGCGCCGCGCATGCGCGGATCGGCCCGTCGCGGTCCGTCATTTTGTTTTTTTTATTTTGTTTTTTTTTTGTCGCGCGTGTGCCGCGCAAGCGCGGTTCGTGCTGTCGTGCATGCGCGGATCGGCCCGTCGCGGTCCGCCATTTTGGGGGGTTTTTTTGGATTGTTTTGTTTTTTTGTGTTTTGGGGGTTTTGGTTTTTTTTTTGTCGCGCGCGCCGCGCATGCGCGGTTTGAGCCGTCACGCCGCGCATGCGCGGATTGGGCCGTCACGGTCCGCCATTTTGGTTTTTTTTCTTTTTTGTTTTGTTTTTTTTCATCGCACGTGCGCCGCGCATGCGCGTATCGGCCCGTCACGGTCCATTTTTTTTTATTTTTTTTTGCTTTTTTAGTCGTGCGCGTGCCACGCATGCGCAGTTCGGGCCGTCGCGTGCGCCGCGCATGCGCGGTCCGCCATTTTCTTTTTTCTTTTTCTTTTTCCTTTTTTTTTTTGTCGCGCGCGCCACGTATGCGCGGTTCGGGCTGTTGCGCACGCGGCATGCATGCGCGGATCGGCCTGTCGCAGTCCGCCATTTTTTTTGTTGTTTTTGTTTTTTCGTCACGCGCGCACCGCGCATGCGTGGATCGGCCCGTTGTGCGCATGCGCGCGCCCGGGTCAGGGTCATGGCGTGCATGGGTGGCGCAAGTGGGGTCTCAACCTGAAAAAGGTTGAGAACCACTGCAATAGACAGTCTGCTAAAATTAGACAATATAAGCTGTTCTAGATTTTGTAAGTCAGTTTTTATTCAAATTATACAAATTACCATATTCAGTGGCATGGCCAACTTTTTGGTTCAAAGTTTTTGATGAATCTTACGAAAATCACTTAAAAGTGTTTCATATTAAAACACAATATGTAATTACATTAGTAATTACAATTCTGCTATAAATTTTTTTTCTTCCCATTCCTTATATTAAACAGATCTATCCTTTGCTTTAAAAAAAGGATGATTGAGGAATGAGGATACAATAGAAAACTAAGGAGCCAATGAATGTTTCCATTTTTTCCAAACTTCTAAAATAAGTTTTAACTAAGCTTTAAGGGAATAGATACTATGTTTTAAAAAGTCAGAAATCCCATCACTCTAACCAGTACTGAACCCAGAACTAACTAAATTTGTATTCATCAAATATTTAATTTCCTAATAATATGAGTTGGCTTAAGTGAAAGATGTTAAAATGATTCTAATTTGATATTTCTAAACTTTTGTCATGCTTTTATTAATAATGGATGATTTGCCCAATATTTGATTTTTATAGCTATGTAGAAAATTAAGAAAAAATTATGTCAGAGGTGGCAGGAATAGGAATTGTCTGTTTTTTTATGTATCTACAGGGAGCTGGGATACACACTGCATAGAAGGTAGGTAGATAGAGAAGGAACAATTTGCTTTTCATACATAACATGTTGTAATCTCTGTTTTATTCTTCGACAGCCTCCCAAGGTAAAATGTTTGACAAGAATCTGGCATCCAAATATAACTGAGACAGGGGAAATCTGTTTGAGGTAATTCATTATTTGAATAGTTCAGTTTTTTTTATTACTATTTTATCAAATATATAAATAAAATGGGGGGTGGGAAAAGAGCACATATAAGTTTTTAAACAATGGAATATCTAATACTTCTAAATTGAGGATTTTTTTCTTCAGTTTGGTCAATAGTTGAGCAATTAATTAGCAGCTAATTGTGGACAAAAAAATTGCAAAAGGTATATTAAGTATAGAGATAACCATCTACCTGCTTCTACACTCTAGTAATTGTAATTTTTCTAAACTAAAACATTATTAGCTTTATTTGATCTTCTTAAATCTATTAATTATTAAATATACCCTTCTGAAATGGTAAATTACTTTCATCTTCAAGAAAAGGACACGATTAACTGCACATTCTTGTAAAGAAAACAGGACAGAATTTTATGAAAATTAGAAAGAGGTTGAAGAGAGGTAAATGACAGAAAAAAAGGGAAGGAAAGGAGTCACTATATAGCTCTTAAAAGAGAAAGATCTGATATAAATTTAACAAACGGAAGGAAAGAGTGAAAGTGTAACATAGTATACTGTTAGAATGTTATAACAATCTTTTGCTTTAAAAAACTGAAAAAAATGATAGTTTATAAAATAGATAACCAATATTTTCCATGAATGAAGGTGAATATACGTGTCCCAGGATAATGTTGCAGGATCTAATCTGGGTTGGTCACTGGGATCAGAGCTTTAGTCTTCTGAGCTTTCAGTCTCATTTCTGGAGCCCATCTTCAGTGAACGTCTCTCTAGCAAAGTGTGTGCTTTGGGCTATTTTGTGTGTGATATTTATGTGGTGCCTGTTGTATGTGGCTTTTTATATGTTGATTGGGGTGTTGATGGCTGGCTATTAAATCATTGACTGTTGTTTCCTTGTGCTACCAAGCCCTCTCCTCCTAAGTACGTGATAAGCTGGTGGTAAATCAGTACTCCTGTTGACTGACAAGGGGCCCATTTCCCTGGCTTCAATCATTTCCTGGTTGACTTTGTGCCTGTTCATCCAACAATATTAGTAGCTGCAAAATTGAATGTATGTCCTTGTTCATTGCAGTGTGAGGTTGCCAATGAGTTCGGGGCTCCTCTTCTGACTGCTCGCTTGTGTACTTGCAATCTGGTCGTTAACTTCTTTCCCATCTATCCTACATAGTCATAGGGGCAATCCATGTAGGGGATTCAGTAGATTACATTGGATCCCACCTCCAAGCTATCTTTACAATGCATAATTTGTCCTCGTATGGTAGCCTCTGAGCGGTGTGTGATGCCTACTTGCAGATCTCAGAAATTGCATTCTACAGCTTCCAAAATGTTTTTGATATATGGCAGGGTGTGCAACGTGGTTGGTTTTGTACCTTGTTTTTTTCCTTTCTCTCCCCACTGCAGACATCTTGTAACAAATGATTGTGGGTATCCATTCTTCCTGAATTGTTCATGTAGGTATCTGCTCTCCAACTCTTTGGTTTGCTGAGTACTATAGTGGGTTCTCACCCTGCCATATAGTGTTCTGATGCAATTCTTTTTGTGTGACAGTAGGTGGTTGGTGTTGAAAGTATTGATCCAGGAGCCTTTGGAATAGTTATCCACACATTAATTACAACTAATCTTGGCACCTGCAACATGCTTTACTTGGAGCTATCCTTGATAAATGTCTAGATCCGAATACAGGTAGTCCTCAACTTGCAATCATTCACTTAATGATCACTTGAGGTTACAATGACACTGAAATTCATAGAATTATAGACCAAGGCCGATTATCAGCAGACAGCCAGAACATGCAAAGAAGAAGTCAGGAAAGCAAAGACCCAGAACAAAAAAGGCTCGCAACAGAAATCAAGGACAAAAAAAAAAGTTTCTTCCAACATATTAACAATAATAAAAAAGTCAAGGAAACTATAGGCCCACTAAAGAGAGAAGATGGCAAGGAAATTACAGGCAACAAGGAGAACGCAGAGCTGCTTAACTCATACTTTGCATCAGTCTTCACACAAAAAGAAACCATAGCCCAACACCCCCCCAAAAAAACATTGCAAAAGACATACTAGAAGCAAAAACCAAAATAAGCAAGAAAATAGTATCCAACCTTGATGAATATAAATTACCAGGACCCAACAGATTACATCCCAGAGTTAGAAAGAGCTGCCAAATGTTATCTTAGAACCATTGGACCACATCTTTCAAAACTCCTGGAGCACCAGGGAAGTATCCGAGGATTGGAAAAGGGCTGATGTCCCCATCTTCACGAAAAGAAAAAAAAACTGGAGCCAGGAAACTACAGACCAATCAGTTTAACATCAATACCTGGGAAAATCCTAGAAAAGATAATCAAAAACAGATCTGCAAACAACTAGAAGCAAACAAAGTTATAACTAGCAGCCAGCATGGGGTTTGTTAAAAAAAGGTCATGCCAAACCAATTTTATCTCATTCTTCGATAAAGTGACTAAACTAGTAGACCAGAAAAACGCAGTGGACATAGTATACCTAGATTTCAGTAAGGCATTTGACAAAGTAGACCACAACCTACTCCTTGGTAAGCTACAAAAAGATGGACTAGACAACATCATCACCAGATGGATCTGTAGCTGGCTGACTGTCAGAATCCAATTATATTTCATCACTAGTTATCGACTATGAAAAACCCCATTTCTGCCCTCTCTGGATTCTGTCATACGATGAAGGGGAAGGGGGGGTGAACAAAGGGGTTTTATGGCCCTCACTTCCTTCGATACAGCTTCAAAGGGAATTGAATGTGGATCTCACCAAAAGGACTAAAGCATAAGAATGGGGCCATCAGCTTTGATCTGCTCCTCTCTGAAGTCTCCCTTCCACCGGCAGTGAGGAAAAAGAGGGTGGAAATGTAACGCCTGGGATTGTCGCTGGAAAGATGGTGGGGTGGGGCTGCTGGGGACCCCTTAAAACCTTGAACCGTAGGGCTTGGGCCCCAGGTCCTGTCTAGAATGCCTGCAACCATTTTCTCTTAATAAAGGATGCCTGTTGGAAGAAATATTCCAAGAGTTCTGTCTTCTTAAGATGCAAAGTGGGGTGGGTCCTTACATTAGACAGGACCTGCAGAATTAGTCCACCTGGAAGGGAGAACCTTGCCGGGAGACTTTGCAAAAATTACCATGTCAGACAGCAGAGTAAGGAAGGGAGGAAACTACCCGGAAAGGGAGTTGCTGCCCCAACTGAAACCCTACCAGATGTCGGGGTCTGAGAGGTCAGATTCCTCAGGAGAAGAGGTGGTGGAGACATGGGACCACAAACCTCGATGGTCAATGGGCATTGGAAAGAAAGGCGAATGGGAAAAGAAATCAAGAAAAGTGACCCTGAGACGGGGGCCAACCAACCAGAATGGAAGCAGGAGATGGAGAAATCCCTGCACGCAAGTGAAGAGGAAGGGAGCTGGGCACCGTATTCAGACTGGATCCTAGAGAGAGCTATCGACCTGATGAAGAGAACTCTCAGCTCCCTAGGAGAGGAGAATTCTGAGCCCTACAGCCGCCCCAGCTCCTGGAGACGCAAAGGGAGAGACACCGAGGGGGAAGTGGAACCTGCAGCCCTGGGGACATCTGCTGATCCAGTAGTCCCCACTCACCGCCGACTCAGAGAGGGTGATCTGGATGGAAGACACTACCACCGACAACGAAGGCACCGGTCCATTCAAAGACTCCCGCCACTGGACGTGAAATTCAAGGGGGAGCCAACACGCTTGGGGTTTTTCCTAACCCAAGTCCTCAGCTACATGGAGCAATACAGGCGGCACATCTCCAGTGACAAAGCCCGTATCCGGATCGTGCAATCTGCCCTGGACGGGCCGGCTGCAGATTGGGTGGTGAACTTGCACGACTCCAATGCCCCAGAGCTCAATGACTTCAACCGTTTCATGTCCTCTCTGAGAAGGCGATTTGAGGACCCCCTGGCTGATTGCAAAGCCCGTGAAAGGATAAAAAACGCCCGGTAGCTGAATATACGCAAGAATTCCGGGCCATTGCCAGCAAACTGAACTGGCCAGAAGACATCCTGCTTAGCCACTTCAAAGACAGACTAAATTATGACCTATATGATGCTTGCCTGCCTCGAGGGGATCCACATCAACTTGAGGAATAGTATGTTTTGGCAGAGGAAGCAGAGATCGACATATTGAAGAGGCACTGCCAAGGAAAACAATGGAGCCACTCACCGCCTGAGTTGACACGCGAACCAGTGAAACCATTGGCCACGGCCAAAAAGCAAATGGAGTGTTTCAAGTGTGGGAGAGAAGGGCATCGAGCTGTAGAACGCCGCCTTAAAAGCCCCCCAGCACAACCCAGACAAATCACCGGCCAGCAAACCCGGGAAGTCCCCAGCCAAGCCAAAAGAACCTGCCATGAGAATGATGGAGGCTGTGGAATCCCCCACCTTTGCTCATCAGGGGGAAAGAACTCCAACCTACACCGCAGGGCCGGGGGACGCCTCAGACAACAGCTCGGAGGGCGAACCCCTGGTAAGTGGATGCATCGCACCCATCCTCAAGACAGTGACTATATTCATGCCCAAAGCCGTGAAGGTGAAAGCCTTAATAGACTCTGGCTGCACCCGCTGCCTCATTAGCCCGACGCTAGTGGGGAATCTGGGCATCCCATCGAGGAGACTGGAACAACCAATCTCATTTGGCCAGTTAGATGGGTCCATAGCAGGGAGGGTGCCAGCTACCCTAGCCACCTTACCAATACACCTCTCCCTTGGCAAACATGAGGAAGACATAACGTTTGTGGTGACCCCAGGCATGGAATGCCCGATGATCCTAGGGATGGAATGGTTAAAAAAATGGAACCCCTGGGTGAACTGGAGGACGGCAGAAATCAAATTCCCGAAGGGGGACCCTATGGACTTAAAATCCCAAGGGGGTTACCAGAATCAAGAACAGAAAAAGCATCCATGGGAGAGGAAAAGGGACTACCAGAAATACCAGAGGAATACAGAGACCTTGCTGAGGTTTTCAGTGAGGAGAGGGCGGATGAGCTCCCCCCCCCACCGACCCACAAACTGCCATTGAATTCAAGCCTGGGGCAAAACTCCCAAAGCCCAGATTATACTCCATGAGCCCAAAGGAGAAGGAGGAAATGGAGAGATTCATAAAGAAAAACCTAGAAAGGGGGTTCATTGAACCAGCCAAGCCTAAAGTGGCTGCCCCGGTCCTCTTTAGAGAAAAGAAGGACAGCTCTTTACGCGTGGATTATAGGGCCCTAAACACAATCAGTGAAAGCAACCTATACCCTCTGCCCCTCATGAAGGACATGTCACACCTCTCGAAAGGGAATTTTTTTTTCTAAACTAGACCTAAGGGAAGCTTACTATCGCGTGAGAATTAAAGAAGGGGATGAATGAAGACTGCATTTAACTGCCCCATGGGGTGCTATCAATTCAAAGTCTTGCCATTTGGATTACAAGGGGGCCCTGCAGTATTTATGCAATTAATCAATGACGTTCTAAGGGAGCACCTATTTAAGGGGGTCCTGGTTTACTTGGACGACATTCTTATCTTCACCGAATCAAAAGAGGAACATGTCAACCTAGTCAGAGTGGTTTTAAAGAAACTGCGAGCCGCCCACCTATATGCCAAACTCTCTAAATGTAAATTCCACCAGGAAAGGATAGACTACCTAGGTTATCGCATATCCCCACAGGGCATTGAAATGGACCCAGAGAAGGTCAGAGCAGTATTAGAATGGGCACCACCCCGCACAAGAAAGCAACTGCAAAGTTTCCTGGGCTTCTCAAACTTTTACTGCCAATTCATCCCCTCATTTGCCCAGATAGCCCTGCCCCTCACGAACTTACTAAAAACGAAGGGAGCATCCTCAGTAAAACCTAGCCAGCCACTAACATGGACAATGGAGTGCCAAGCAGCATTTGAGAGATTAAAGAGACTTTTTTCTGCAGAACCAGTACTGAGGCACCCAGACATGGATAAGCCCTTCGTAATACAGGCGGATGCAAGTGATGTGGCAGTGGGGGCTGTACTATTACAAGAAAACGATGAAGGGATATTGCAACCCTGTGCATATACATCCAAGAAACTCACGGAAACGGAACAGCGCTGGCCCGTGTGGGAGAAAGAGGCATACGGGATACGTTGGTCATTACTTACATGGCACCAGTTCCTTGAAGGCAACAAAATCCCTTTCCAGGTGTGGACTGACCACAAAAATTTGGAAGCCCTGAAAACACCCAGGAAGCTCAACCCCAAGCAAGCCCGCTGGTCCCAGCATTTTCACCAGTTCCAATTTACGCTCAAGCATTTGCCGGGGGAAAGAACTCAACGAGTAGTCCTCAATGGCATTACATCCACATGGAGAGAAGTAAACAGTGGGGTACCACAAGGTTCCATCTTAGGCCCACTACTCTTCAACATCTTCATCAATGACTTAGATGAGGGAATTGAGGGGGAACTCATCAAATTTGCAGATGACACCAAACTGTCAGGAGTAGCCAACACCCCAGAAGACAAACTCAGGATCCTTGACAAATTTGAACAAAATGAGTTTCAATGTGGAGAAAAGCAAAGTCTTACACTTAAGCAGGAAAAACCAAAGGAACAAATACAGATTGGGCAAGATTTGGCTTAAAAACAGTAATTGTGAGCGGGACCTTGGAGTCCTAGTGAATGATCACTTAACTATGAGCCAGCAGTGTGCAGCAGTAATCAAAAAAAGCTAATACAATCCTGGGTTGTATAAACAGAGGCATTAGACTCAAGATCACATGAGGTATTAGTACTGCTTTATAAAACCCTAGTAAGAGCACACCTGGAATACTGCAGCCAATTTTGGTCATCATATCACAAAAAAGATGTTGAGAGTTTGAAAAAAATTCAGAGAAGAGCAACTAAGATGATCAAAGGCCTGGAGACTAAAGCATACGAAGATGGCTGCAGGACTTGGGTTTGACTAGTCTAAAGAAAAGAAGAAATAGGGGAGACATGATAGTAGTATTTCAGTATTTGAGGAGCTGCCATAAAGAAGAGGGGGTCATATTATTCACCAAAGCACCAGAGGGCAGGACAAGAAACAATGATTGGAAACTGATCAAAGAGAGAAGCAACCTGGAATTAAGGAGAAACTTCCTGACAGTGAGTACAATCAACCAGTGTTACCCCCAGAAATCGTGGGCACTCCAGCACTGGAAATTTTTAAGAAGAGACTGGACAATCACCTGTCTGAGATGGTATAGGTCAGTGGTGGCAAACCTAAGGCACGCGTGCCAGAGGCGGCACTCAGAGCCCTCTCTGTGGGCACACATGCTGTGCCCCAGAGATGGCCAGGGACTGGCCCCTGTCACCCTGGCCCCACCCATCCGGTCTGCCAGGACCACTGTGGCCACGCCCACCCAGCACCCAGTGATAAATAAGTGGGTTTTGGGTTGCAGTTTGGGCACTGAGTCTCTAAAAGGTTCACCGTCACTGATATAGGTTCTCCCACTTGAGCAGTATCCCATAATGACAAAGTAATTCTTATTTCCTTCACCTCTTCTGAGTTTCTCCCCTGTTGTTCTAGCCCATCTTGACCTCTACCCCCTCTCACTTCCTCCATGCTTTGCTCTGTCCCTCCTTTCTCCAACATTCGTTCAATATCTCTTCTTTTTTCAACCACAACTCTTTCTTCTCCGAGATCCCTCAGGTCTTCCTCTGAAGCACAATATTGCCTGTAAAAGTCTTCCGCTCTCTCTACTGTATCCAATCTAAACCTCTTCTCTTGCCAAGTCACAATAAGCCCCTCTGATGTTAACCATCTAAAATGTACATTGCTTTGATGTAACCTGGACGTCAGGAAGAGGTAGTTCTTTTGGAGGTCTCTCATCCTTTTTGGTATCTGTTTTAATATAAAAATTTGTTTCCCTCCGTATTCTAACTGTTCATCACATGTTCTATGTAATAATTCATCTCTAATTTTCTTTTTTATAAACTTTACATGGACCTCTCTGGGAAGGTTATGTCGTCTCCCATAGTTTGTCTGCACCCTGTATGTCTCATCCATTCAAGCAATCATCTCTTCTTTGTCAATCTCCAGAGCTCCTGCCAACACACCCGCAATCTTGTCTGGAAGATCTTCTCCTCTTTCCTCAATAACATTTTGGAATCTAAGATATTGGGTCGCCTTCTCCGCTTCCAGTAACATCGCCGCTGTCATTAAGTCTTTATTAGCCTCAGTTAAGTTTTTGTCCATCTCTTCCACCTTCTTTTCTTCATTATCCAATCTTTGGTCTACTGCCAGCAACTTCTGTTCATTTTTTGTGATTTGCTGCTGAAAAGCTTCAAATCTTCCATCCATTGCCTGAATCCTCTCTCTCATTTCTCCAGTAACATTCCTAACTACTTCTAGTTCCGTTTTGATTTCCTCATGGTTCTTCATCATGACTTCCTGGATTGCCTGCATCATTGCCTGCAATTCTTTAAGTGGATTGGAACATTCTCTTTGAAGCATGTCATCTAACGATCTTTGGCTCATAGGGCTGGAACCTTGTGCTACGTTTTTCTTCCCCCACCAATCTTAGGTAAATTTGGATTGCTTGCCATTTTAAATAAACTTTCCCACCACTTACTCTTCTTCCAAAATATCCACTTTCCACTTCCCTCTTTTCGTTCTTCCACTTTCTTCCCCTTTACGTTATTCCCCTTCCAGGTGTTTATTTTTTTATTTTTATTTTTTTTTCTATGAAAAATCTAAAAGTTGTCTGAAATTTGCTAAATACATGTTCAATTCCTAATCCTTCCTTCTTTTCTCTAATCAAGAATAAAATAAATTCCAAATTTGATAGTAGTCTGTATCTTCTTTGTCTTTCAGCCTCATAGTTAATCTGTCCATCTCTGCACATTCCAATATCTTCCTGATTATTTCTTCCTCTGATGGCAATCCTTCATTCTTCCAATATTGTGCAAAAATTATTCTTGTTGCTGTGGTAATATGTAGAATTAAGTATAATTTCTGCTTATTAGTCTTTTCAGACATAATGCCTAGTAAAAAAAGTTCAGGTTTAAAATCCACTTGTTCATCCAATATTTTTTCTAACCACATATGTATATTTTTCCAATAAGCCTTTACCTTCCCGCATGTCCACCAAATATGATAATACGTGCCTATATTATGTTCACATATCCAACATCTATCTAACATATTTTTAAACATTTTTGCTAATCTTGCTGGTGGAAGGTGCCATCTATAAAACATTTTATACAGATTTTCTTTGTATGAAGTTGACATTGTTAATTTATAGTTTCTCTCCCATAACATTTGCCATTTTTCTAATTCTGTGTTATAACCAAATTTTTTTGCCCATCTTATCATTGTTTCTTTCACTTGTTCACTTTCCATATCTAAAATTAACAAAAAATTATACATTTTCTTAATCAATTTCTCATCTGAGGTTAACAAAATCTTATCAAACACAGTTTGATCCTTATAAAATCCATGCATTTTTACATCTTTTTCATATCTATTTAGTATCTGTAAATGTGCCCACCAGGATAGATTAATTCCTAAATTTTCCAATTCTTGTTTAGATTTTAATTTCCCATGAATATCTAAGATATCTTTATATGTCCATACTTTCTCAAAATCCACTAGATTCGGATGTATAAATGCCTCCATCGTTGACAACCACCCTGGAATTTTAAGATATATTTTAGCTTTAATTTTTCCCCATACTGTTAATAAGGCATTTCTTATAAAATGATTTTGAAAATACTTATGGACTCTGTTTTTCCCATACCATAAAAAAAGCGTGCCATCCCAATTGTAAGTCATATCCTTCTAAATACAATAACCTTTTATTTCTGAGTGTTATCCACTCTTTCACCCATGTTAACACCGATGCTTGATAGTACAATGTCCATTCCGGCAGCCCAAAACCTCCATTTTCCTTAGCATCTTGTAATGTTTTCATCTTAATTCTAGCTTTTCCCCCCTGCCAAATAAAATTCAAAACCAATGAATTTAAATTTTGAAAAAAATTTCTCTCAAGTTTTATCGGAATCGTTTGAAATAAAAATAAAATCTTTGGCAACACATTCATTTTTACTGTAGCAATTCTTCCTAATATTGATAATTGGAGATTTTTCCATCTTTCTAAATCTAGTTTTATTTGCTTCAATAATTTTATGTAATTATCTTCTTTTATTGACGAACATCTAGCTGAAAGGTAGATACCTAAATATTTAACTTTTTTCACTATTTGTACCTCTCTTTTCTCTAATATTTGTCTTTTTTGTTTACCTGTAAGGTTCTTTACTATTACTTTGGTTTTATCTTTATTTATTTTTAATCCTGCCACTTCTCCATATTCTTCTATCTTTCCCCATAGTTTAGGAATCATCTCTAAAGGTTCTTCCAAAATAAATACTAAATCATCGGCAAATGCTTGTAGTTTATATGTTTCATCTTTTACTTTCAATCCTTTAATTTCTGTATCTTGCCTTATCCTTCTATTTAATACTTCCAAAGTAAAGATAAATAATAAAGGAGATAGTGGACACCCTTGTCTCGTGCCTTTTCTTATCTCAAAGCTCTCAGTATAATCTCCATTTACTATCACTTTTGCTGTCTGATTACTATATATTGTTTTTATCATATTTGTAAAGTTCTTTCCAAAATCCATTATTTGTAATTGTTGGACCATAAATTGCCAAGAAACATTATCAAACGCTTTTGGGGCGTCCAAAAACACTAATGCTAATTGTTTCCCTGGGTGTAATTCGTAATATTCTAATACGTCCATTATCACCCTTAAATTATTTTTGATCTGTCTCTTCGGTAAAAAGCCGTTTTGATCTGGATGTATAAACTCAACTAAGTATCTTTTCAGTCTCTCTGCCATTATTGAAGTAAAAATTTTATAATCCACATTGAGTAATGAAATCGGCCTATAATTCTTAATATATACATCAAATCTGAGTAATATTTGCTTCTATCCATGTATTTGGAAGTTTAGCCTCTAACAGTAATCCATTGCAAACCTTTTTCAGTGGTTCGCTTAATATATCTTGTAGGTTTTTATAGAGTTCCGCCGGTAGCCCGTCTGGACCTGGTGTTTTCCCGTTCTTTTGTCGCTTTATAGCCTCTAATATCTCCATCATTCTTATTCTTTCTTCTAACATAGTTTTAAATGTCTCTGGAATCTTTGGTAGTTTACTTTCTTCTAAATATTGAGCAATTCTCTCTTTTACAGCCTCCTCTTTACCATACAATTCCATATAATAGTTCTTAATAATCTTTTTTATTTCTTCCTTTTTAAATTGTAAACAACCTTTCCCATCTACTAAGTTATGTATTATTTTCTTCTCTTTCTGCTTTTTAAGCTTATAGGCTAGCCATCTTCCTGGCTTGTTGGTATTTTCGAAAAAAAATTGTTTTGCTCTTTTTATTTGTTCGGCCAATTTTTCTGAGTCCAACAGATTCAGCTTATGTTTTATTATTTCCATTTCTCTTTTCCAAGTCTTTTCCTGTGGGTTTTGTTGTAATTCTATTTCTAACTTTCTAAATTCTTCTTTTAATGATAAATATTGCTGTCTTTTTTGTTTGTTTTTCTTTGCCATATACATTACAGCTATGCCTCTAAAATATGCTTTAGCTGTATCCCATACATTTTGTAGTGATGTATCTTCTTTTTTGTTTTCTTTAAAAAAAAATTCCATTTCTCTTTTGGCCAAATCTACGAATTCTTTATCTTTTAGTATAGATTGATTTAAAATCCATCTTGGTTTTTTTTGGTATTCCTTTCCATGTCACTTTTAAAGGGTTATGATCTGCCCATGTGCCTATTTCTATCTCAATTTCCTGTATATCCATCTTTAATTCAGAAGTCATCCAAATCATGTCAATCGTTGACCAAGATTTATGGCTATTTGAATAAAAAGTGTACTGTCGATTTTGAGGATTAATTTCTCTCCAGACATCTTGAATTCCAATTTCTTCTGCCATATCAAAAAATTTTCTCCTTCCAAGTTTTCCTGTTTTACTACTTTTATAATCCATTATTCCATCTACTATCGCATTAAAATCTCCTATTAAACAAATATTTTGATATTCCATTTCTATTAGTTTCCTATGTAATCTTTGATAAAATTGTTCTTGACTATCATTTGGAGCATAAATTGCCACTAACAGTATTTGTTTTTGGTGCAAACATATTTAAACCATAACAATTCTTCCTTCTTCATCTGAATATATTAATTTGGAATCTATTGTCTCTTTAACGTATATCGCCACCCCTCGTTTCTTTTGTTGTGCTGATGTATAATAAAGCTTCCCCATTTTGGGGTGTTCCAAAAATTTATAATGTTTTTTTATATGTGTCTCTTGTAAACAAATTATATCTATATTTAATTTCTGAAGTTTCCTAAAAATTTTATTTCTTTTTGTTGGGGAGTTTAGTCCATTTACATTTACCGAAAAAATCTCGTTTTTTTCCTCCATTTTCTCTTTCATTACTTATATTTAGGCCTAATCGATCTTGTAATCCTTTGTTCTCTAGCAGTTCCTTCTCCTTCGCCTGTTTGTTCACTGTTCTCCTGCTGCTGCTCTACTTGTGCCATTGCTCCTTGGGCTGTCTCTTCTGTCTGCTTATCCTCTTGTTGCTGCAATCCTTCATCCAAAATTACTCTATATTTTTCTTCAAAATCCTCTGCTTTCCAAATTGAATCCAGTCTATATCTTGTATTGTTCCAATTTGTTAAAATGCCTTCTGGCATTAGCCATCTAAAATTTATGCCTTTGGCAATCAATTTTGTAGTTAGGAAATGATAGTGTCTCCGGGTATCCCTCATTCTCCTGGGTATCTGTTTTAGTATCACAATTTCTTTATTTTTATATTGTAAGGGTTCCTCTCTGACTTTTCTCAGTATTTCATCTCTTGTTGATTTCTTTATAAACCTCACATGCACTTCTCTTGGTAATCTATTTTTTCTTACATATGCTGAACTCATGCGATAAGTTTTATCGATTTCATTCTGAATATCAATTCGATCTGCATTTAGAAGTTCTGCCAACAGCTCAATAATCACCGTTTCTATATTTTCTTCAGTGTTTTCAGGAATATTTTGAAACCTCAAGTAATATTCCGCTTCTCTCATTTCTGCCATTGCCATGGCACGTTCTAGCTCCTGATTTGATTGTTCCAATCCTTCATTCTTTTGCAGTAACATCTCCACCTTTTTATCAATGTCTTGCGTTTTAAGTTCCACTTCCTGAATTTTCTGTTCATTTCTTGTAATTTTTTGATTTTGAGCTTCGAATTGTGCCTTTATATCCATAATTTGTTCGCTTACTTTGTCCAGTTTGCTTTGTGTCTCAATATGATTTTGCTGTAATAATTGATGAATTAATTTTAAAGAGGTTTGTTCTTCGTGTGGCATACTTGCTTTTTCACGCTGTAACAATGTGCTGACAGAACTCTGAGTTGTTGGGCTGGCTTGTCCGACAGAGGGCGCTGAAGAAGTTTTCTTTGCAAGTCTGGAAATATTAGATGTACTCATTTTATTGCTCACAGTCTTAGACTTATGTCCCAGGTGTAATCAAGAATCTGCTGTTGTGAGACAAAGTTGCCTCCTCCAGTCTCTTCTTATATTTAAAATGTTCTCTTTTCCTTTTTATTTTTCTGAATGGTATCTATTCAGTCTTTAGCCAGAATCAACAAGTATAGCTATGAACAGTTTTTCTTTTATTATCTCAAACCAGGACTTTGTTTTGCTCACACTTTTTCAAGGTCACTGTATTTTTAATTCTTTAATTCTTATTTTCTGCCAGCAGATGTCCTCATTGGCTTATTTATCAACTCTTTAGTCCGATAGTTGTTATTCATTTAAAAATTTCCCCTTAATGTTAAATTTGCCGCTCCAAAAGTCTCTCTTGGAGTCTTTATCTTTCAAGTTCTCCTTTTTAGGGTCTCAATATTTTAAAGCACAAGGAGGAGGAAAAGATTTCAGCTCACCCAGACATAACTTGTTGTTGGAGATCAGCTATTGCCTCATACTTCCCTTCCGGCTGCAGGCAACTTGGATTGCTTCAGGCTTCCCTGGCAATCTTTCTTTTGCCCCTTTAGAGGGGGCATTCAGCACGCTTAGATTGATCGCCACCAAATCCAAGCTCCTGAAAGATCCCTCTTTCTTCGTTGCCCCTCCAGGGCAACTTTCCGTCTCTTTAAGAGACGCTAGACGAAGTCAAACCAGACTGGGAGGCTGCAGCCTCAGCCTCCTATGTCTGTCCCGTTCCCTCACCAGAAGTGCCTCTCCCCCTTCCAGGTGTTTAAACAACAACAATATTGCTGGTCTATTCCATCTATGTAACTCTATCAATATAATGCTAATGCAAGTACAAATTCTAACAGTTCAATCTTAGCTATTAACTTTAAGCTTTCCCAGCATTGAAAACAATTTTAGAAATGTCTGTAACGACATGTGAAATTTAGTTCTGGTGCCTCTCATTTCTCTTGATCCTTGCTGACATGTTTCTACACCTTGATTGGAGTCCACCTGTGATAAATTAAATTGGGCATGTTTTGGAAAAGCACACACCTCTCTATAGAAGCCTCACAACTGACAATGCATACTGTAGCAGAGCAAAAGCCATGAGGTCAAAGAAACTGCCTGCAGAGCTCAGAGGCAGGATTATTGCAAGGCACGGATCTGGGGAAGAGTACAATAAAATTTCTGCTGCAACTGAAGGTTCCTAAGAATACTGTGGCTTCCATAATTCTCAAATGGAAGAAGGGCCTTAGTAAGAGAGGTGATCAAGAACCCGATGGTCACTCAGATTGAGTTCCAGAGATCCTGTGTAGAGATGGGACAGAGTTCTAGAAGGACAACCATCACTGCAGCCCTCCACCAATCTGGGCTTTATGGCTAGACGGAAGCCTCTTCTCAGTGCAAAACACATGAAAGCCCACTTTGAGTTTGCACAAAAGCACCTGAAAGACTCTCGGACTGTAAGGAACAAGGTTCTCTGGACTGATGAAACCAAGATCAAATTGTTTGGTCTCAATTCTAACTATTATGTCTGGAGGGAACCAGGCACTGCTCACCATCTGCCCAATATCATCCCAACAGTGAGGCATGGTGGTGGCAGCATTATGCTATGGGGGTGTTTTTAGCAGCAGGGACTGGGAGACTGGTCAGGGTTGAGGGAAAGCTGAATGGAGCAAATTATAGGTTTATCCTCAATGAAAACTTGTTCCACAGCACTCGACCTCAGGTTCACTTTCCAACCTGACAACGATCCTTAGTACACAGCCAAACCAACACAGGAGCGGCTTAGGGACAACTCTGTGAATGTCCTAAAGTGGCCCAGCCAGAGCCCTGACTTGAACCCTATATTACAACTTTGGAGGGAGCCGACTGAATGATATCAGTTTCTTCAGCCTTCTCACCAGAATTCCTAAATTCCCCACTAAAGTTGGCTTATGAGGCAAAGGGTGCAGCCAGAGTCTATTAGTGCTCTGAGTGCAACCCTCTCGGGCATTCCAGTTCTGTGATCCTGGTGAGGGGCATGATGAGTTAATGGCTTGCTCCAGGAACCAGCTGGACTGGGGCGGTCGGTCCTTGTCTTCTCTAAGGTGAAGCAACCTCTTGAGCTTGACTTTCCAGCTCGGTTGGTGACTGCCACGTCTGAGCGTTACTTTCCTGGATCTCTTCTCCCAGTGTTCCTCCTTCCTGACGCCCATTGACCATCTGAGCTTATGGTGGCATTCCATGGCCACTACCTCATCCGACAAGCTCGAGGATTGAGAACTGTATCGTCTGGAATCTGCTTGGTGGGAGACCTCTCCTCCCATGGCAGGTTCTTCCCTTCCCTTTCTGTTCCGATATCGGACATTGTTTGTTTAGCCCTCCGGCAAGGATCTTCCTTCCGAGTTGACTATTACTGCAGATCCTGCCTAATGTCAGGGCCCACTTCAAAACCTCATCCCAAGAAAACAGGACTCTTAGAACAATTTCTTTCCAAAATGAACTTTTATTAGGAGAATAATAAAAGAGATAAGCCAGATGACCGCAGGCACATTCCTTTCTCACTCCAAGGTAACATCAAGGGAGAGATAGTTCAAAGAGTAAGTATGTAGAAACAGCGGAAAGGATACATGGTAGCAAAGCAGAGAAACATACCACCCCCCCTCCCTCAGGAGAATGGCAGAACCCTCAGTAAGAGATGAAAAAGAAATGAAAGAGATTGTCCCCCAGAGAAAACATGGGTTCTGACAGTAAGATATGGTGGAGTGCCATATTGACAGCCTCATTTGCCAACTTATTTGCATGGTAGGCAAATTGCAAGGGGTCTAGCAGTGGATCTGTGATGGCTTTCAAGTGGGCCAGCATTAACCTTTCAAAGGTTTTCATAACTATGGATGTCAGAGCAACTGGTCCCTAATCATTCAATCCTTGATGGAAGTTTTTTTGGGCACCAGAATGATAGTAGAGTCTTTGAAGCAAGAAGGGACATAACCATCTCCAGTAATTTATTAAAAATGTGGGTGAAGATTGGGCCAGTTGATCACCTGGGCCAGGTGCTTTTCCAGCCTTTTGTCTGTGAAACAGATCTCGTACATCTTTTCTGTGATCACTGGAGGGATGGAGTTGGGTGTAGGATACTTGGCTGTTGTTGGTGTATCTGAGATGAAGAGGGTAGAGATAGTTGACAATGGTCTCCTCTCAAATCTACAGTGGAACACCTGCAGTTCATTTGCCAGTTACCGATTCTCTTCAGCAAGGGAAGGAGGTCTACTGTAGCCAGTGATATTTTTTCAGGCTTTTCCTCACATTTGCTGGTTCATTTGTTGAGAACTGATTCCTCAGCTTTTAAGAGTAGCTTCTTTTTGCTGCTCCGATATATTCCTGACCTGATTGTACAGCATTCTATCTCCTTTCCTATAGGCTTCCTCTTTGACACAACATAAATGTTTGAGCTTAGCTTTGAACCAAAGTTTATCATTACTGTAGATGCATAATGTTTTGTTTGGTACACGAGTCCTCACAAAAACTAACATGTAATGTCACAATGTCAGTGAGTTCATCCAAGTCGACTGAGGCAGCTTCAAAAATGTTACAGTCTGTGCAGTCACAGCAAGCCTGTAACTTTAACTTTGCCTCTTCGGTCCAAGAATTCACTGTTTTAACTATTGGTTTTATGATTTTGAGTCTTTGTCTATAAACAGGTTGAAGGTGAATCAAACAGTGATCAGAATTTTGCACAGCCACTCTTGTTAGAGAGCGATAAGCATCTTTTAATCTAGAGTAGCAGTGATCTAAAATATTCTTGCCTCTTGTGAGACAGTTGACATGCTGAATATATCTTGGCAGCTCTTGGCTTTGGTTAGCAGTGTTAAAATATCCTAATATAATGAGTAGGGAGTCTCTCTCTCTCTCTCTCTCTCTCTCTCTCTCTCTCTCTCTCTCTCTCTCTCTCTCTCTCTCTCTCTCTCTCTCTCTCTCTCTCTCTCTCTCTCTCTTTCTTTCTTTCTTTCTTTCTAAATATTTTATTGGTTTTTAACTATAACAATCTCCAGTGCCTGGTGTACAGAGTGTTGTCTTGGTTTATATTTTAACAAGAAAAAAAGACAATAATAATTAATTAACAATCAATAATGATTAAGTTTGATAATTCCATAATTAATATATTAACTAATGATATATTTCTTTGATCTTCCCTTCTCCCATTTATATTCTTCAACCTTAAACAAAATATATTCCCTTATATTTTATGTCACGCATTATAAAATGCTATATTTTTTATCTATCTTATAATATCTAAGTATAAAATCCTTTTTAATTAGTTTATATTTCACTTATATTAATAAAAGTTACATTAACCCACTATTTTTACATTTCATATATTATGGGACATACTATATTATTTAAATCTCTTATCCCTCTTGTTATAGGGCCCCTTTATGTTCAACATTCTCTATTCTTTTACCCATATTTGAACAAGTGTTTGTTCACATAATAGTCCATATAGTAGGGCGAGTCAAATCTCTTGTATCTGTCTCTGATCTTCTTTTACTGAGTAGTTTTCCAAGTTGATGTAATACGCTTACCTGGAGGTTCCTGTGTTTTTGCAAATGTTGTTGGGAATACAAAAGATTAAGTAAGATAAATACTTTCTGTCTCCCAAACTCTGATGGTTCTCCTGGAAGTTCTATAGTCCATTCTATTTTTCTTGTTGTATCATAATCTTGTATATTTTTTCCTGTTTGTGTTAAATTGTAATTCTTTCATTTTCTATTTCATCAATTTGGTCATATTCTTCTAATTTGTGGTCTGTTATCTGATTTATTTATTCATTCATTGTTATTTCCTGGGTATTTTTAATTGTAAATTTAGATTAGAAATATGTTTATTTAAATAATCAAAGTTGTTTTGAATTTTGTTGTGGTTTGAGTCTATTGTCATTTGTATTTGTCCTAACATTACATATATTTCCTCCTGGAAAGTATTTATCTTGCCTTGAAATATTACTTCTGGAGGCCCTTGATTTTCCAGGCTACGTCCTTCAGGAAAAAATATTGAATGTGGCATTCTGTCATTTTTTGATACATATGTAAAATCCATGTTGTCTCCCCCCCTTTAAATAATCTTTCATCAATGTTTTAATCCAAGAGTCAATTTATCAGTCAATCAAAATTACTGTTTAGTGTGTTAAGCCACTTTAAATCCTTCCTGTAGATTATCCTCTAAAAGATTAGCCAAAGGCCAAGGTTTTTCTTTTCCATAAACAGTTCTTAGATTTAAACAACAGTCCAAGTGTGTTTTTTTTCCTTTCAGACACTTTTTAATCTTATAGCTGGCTTTTCCTTTGTTCTCAGCTGTGTTCAAGGTTATTTGCAATTCAAAGGGACAGCTTTTTCTTTATTTCTGGGCATTCTGCCAATTTCTGAGTCCTTATTGTTAGTATTCTATGCTCTGATTCTCCACTAGATGTCAGCAGTTATTTCTTTTTTCAGTTTTTTTAAATCAAAAAGTTATTTTTGTTATATATTTTTATAATTCCATCAAAACTCATCAAGGTATAATCTTGACAGTTTTTTAGTTCCTAAATTTGTGCAGACTGTAATATTTTAAATCAAATTTTAATATATCTCTTTCCTCCTTAATATTAATTCACTGCTTCCATCTATAAGGGAATGGGGATATAGTCCCCTCCACTTCTGGAGGTTTGGGGATCTTTCTTTTTTTAAAAAAATTTTTTTTATTAGTTTTATAATTATAAATATAAACAGAGAATCAAATTAAATACCACTCAACTGAATACACTCGTTTGCAACTTTTTCCAAGACAAAACAAAGCATAAAAAAAACTTACATAAAATAGTTAAAATAAATATGGGTATTGCTCGGCAGCACCCCCTCCCCACATCCCCCTCTCTTCCTCCCTATCTCCTACTTCTATCCCCCCCACCATCCCTCTCTCTCTCTCTCTACCCTCCTCCAACAGCCTCCCTACTTCCCTCCACCTTCACTCCTCAATCTCCACCCCCTCCAGATGTGGTACCGAGGTACTACCCGAGCAACCCCTCTCTTATCAAAAAGTATGTCATTCTTATATAATGCCGATATTGCAGTTGAGTACATTATAACACCCCCCAACCAACCCACCCACCCCGACTTCCCAAAGTGAATACAGGGTAAAAACACAAGAAAACCCACTAAACTAAACCAAATTATTATATAAATCCTATTGATAATTTAACTATAATTTTCAAACCAACACATAAAAATTTAACTATATGCTAAGTACAATTTCTTAGATTGATATTTCCCTTGTATATAGTCTATCCATTTTTTCCAGTCCAACAAATATTTTTCGTTTGAATGATCCTTCAAATATGTAGATATTTTGGCCATTTCTGCCAAATTTATAACTTTCAAAGTCCCTTCTTCAATAGATGGTAATTCTGGCTGCTTCCAGTATTGTCCCACCAACAGTCTTGCTGCTGTAATCAAGTTCAAAATTAAGTTCGTCTCTATGGTGGAGCAATCTTTTATAATACCTAGTAAAAACAACTGGTGAAAATTCAATACGTTTTTTCAAAATATTTTGAAGTATCCACCAAATCTTTATCCAAAAAGCCTTCATTTTTCTACAAGTCCACCATACATGAAAATAAGTAGCGTCTGTACATTCACATCTCCAACACTTAGATTGTAAATTAGGGTACATATATGATAATTTTTTCGGATCCAAATGCCATCTATAAAACATTTTATAAAAATTTTCTCTTAAATGTTGGGCTTGTGTGAATCTTACATTTTTCACCCAGATCCTCTCCCAAGTTTCCATCATGATTGGTTGTCCAAAAATTTGTCCCCACTTTATCATACAGTCCTTAACTAATTCAGTTTCAGAATCAATTTCTATCAATACCTTGTACAATCTTTTAATATGCATAGACCTTTGATCTCTAATTTGTTTAATTAAATTTTCATCTTTTTGAGATAAACCCAACTTCAAATCTTTTTGCCATCTAGTCTGCAATTGTACATATGGAAACCAAGTATGAACTAATCCTTCGTCTCTTAACATACTCAAGGGCTTTAATAATAACAAATTCCCTTCTTTAATTAGGAGTTTCTCATAGGGCACCACATCCTGAACTTGTGCTCTATGTATATTCTCTATTGCGTGTCTGGGAACCGTCCAAACAGGAATCTTTTCATTTAATATATACTGATACTTTTTCCAAACACGCAACAGAGCACTTCTCAATAGGTGCTCTTTGAAACTCCTATCCACCTTTTTATCATAAACTAAATATGCATGCTAACCATATAATAAACCATACCCTTCAATATTTAGTATTCTATCATTAGTTAAATTAACCCAGTCGCTTATCGCTACTAAAACAGCAGCATAGTACTATAACTTAAAATTGGGCATTTTCAAACCACCTCTTTCCCTTATATCCTGAATAATTTTTAATTTAACTCTCGGTTTCTTGCCATTCCAAATAAATCTATTAATACCCTTCTGCCACTCCTCCAAATTCGCATCCTTTTTAAGTATAGGTAACATTTGAAAAAGAAATAAAAATTTTGGCAATACATTCATTTTAACTGCCGCTATCCTACCCAGCATAGACAATTGTAATTTTTTCCATTTCTCCAATTCTATTTGTATCTTATTCCACAAAACTTCATAATTATTTTTGTATAACTTCCCATTAGAGGCTTCAATATCAATTCCTAAATATTTAACTTTCTTAACTATCTCACAACCCGTTATTCTTTCCAAATCCTGTTTTGAATTAATATCTAAAATTTTAACTAACATCTTTGTCTTAGATATATTTAATTTAAAGCCTGATACCCTACCATAATTTTTAATTATCTCCATCAATCTATTAGCTGACTGTATTGGTTGAGTCAGTGTCACTAACAAATCATCAGCAAAAGCACATAATCTATAATCATGTTGTTTAATCTGTATACCTTTTAAGTCATCTGCAACTCTTATCCTATTCAATAAAACCTCTAAAGTTAGAACAAACAACAAAGGAGATAAAGGACATCCCTGTCTAGTGCCTTTCTCTATATTAAATGATTCTGTTAAATCCCCATTTACAATGATCTGACCTGTTTGTTTCTGATAAACTGCCAATATTGAATTAATAAACTGATCCCCCATTCCCATCCTAACAATTAATTTTTTCAAAAACAACCAATTCAGTCTATCAAAAGCTTTTTCCACATCCAAAAACATAAGAACTGCGGGCACCTGGATATGCTTATCCAAGTATTCTATTATATTAATAAGTTGTCTAACATTAGTTTTCATCTGTCTCCCTTGTAGAAAACCAGTTTGGTCTGAATGAATTATTTGTTGTAGAACTGACACTAATCTATTAGCCATAATTTTTGCAAAAATCTTATAATCCGTATTCAACAATGAAATGGGTCTAAAATTTTCTGGTTGAACATTATCTCTACCCTCTTTGGGAATTAAGGAAACATAGGCTGTTTTCCATGAAGGTGGAACCTGACCACCCTCTTGTATATTAACAAATAACTCTCTAAGAGGTTCCACCATTTCCATTTGAAGGTGTTTATAATAAATTGCCGTTAACCCGTCAGTCCCAGGAGATTTTCCCATTTTCAATTGTTTAATCACTGAAATTATTTCTTCTGATGTAATCAATGCATTTAATCTGTCTCTTTGTTCATTGGTGATTATCAATACATTTTCATTTTGCAAAAAAGTGTCTATCTCATTCTCTTGTATCTTCTCTTCAGAGTACAACTTAGAGTAAAATTCTAAAAAAGCTTTCTTAATAATTTCTTGTTGAAACACTTCCTTCCCTTTATATTCTATTTTCTCAATTATACGGGATTTTTGTTTTTTCCTTAATGTATAAGCCAACCATCTGCCAGGTTTGTTAGAGTTAAAAATGTATTATGTTTTACATATTGTATATTCCTGGCAACTTGGTCCGTCATTGTTGTATCTGGCCCTTCTCAGCTGAGTGAAATCCACATAAATATGTCTTTAAGAGTTTTATTTAACACATTTCAAAAGATTCACTTCAAAGCAAGCTGCTGGCAGTTTGTTGGCCGGAACGGCCAATTCTGATTTATTTACATTTAGATTAAACATTCTCCCACCTTCCAATTAACTCACTCTTTATCTCTTACATTGTCCAAGACTTCATTAATCTTCCGTAGATTTCAAAAACACCAGAAAACTGATTTCTAACGAACTCGGTGATGCATCAGACTGCCTCTTGATATTAACGTTGCTCGTGACAAAGAATTAGTTCCTTCTTCCTCTTCTAATATAGTTTTCAATACGTCACTTCCTTTTTCCACTTAACTGACTCCTCCGCCTATCAAACCTTCGGAATCTCGGATCAAGCCATCTAGCTTCCTGATCCGAATCTGACTCATCACTTTGAGAGTCTGACTCATCCTGCATACAAATCTCCTCATTGTCTAGCTCGGCTGATGGGAGGGGAAAATACCCAGAGGGGCCTGGTTGTGCTTCGTCATCCTCTGATATGTACCCAGCCTGTCTAGAGACACTCACAACAGTCATCAACAAATCAAATTGTTTCCGTAAAATCTTAATCTCCTCTTTAATATTTTTATCGTCTGGTTTCTTTATTAATAATTGCTCTTTCTTCCTTAATGTATAAGCCAACCATCTGCCAGGTTTATTAGCATTAAAAAAAGTGTTATGTTTAGCATATTGTATGTTCCTGGCAACCTGATCGGTCATCAAAATATCAAATTGTTTCCGTAAAACCTTTATCCCTTCTTTAATATTACTATCATCCGGTTTATCTATTAATAATAACTCTTTCTTTTTTATCTCCGCTTCTAAAACTCTTCTCTTTTCCTCTTGTTTACGTCTATGTCTTGCATTCAATTCAATTAAAATACCACGCATATGGGCCTTGCTAGAGTCCCACACCGTTTCTATTGGTAAGCCTATATTCAGATTTAACCTGAAAAATTCCTTGATAGCCTTTTTACATTCTTCCACATACATTTCATAATTAAACAAATTTTCATTAAGTCTCCAGGATCTGCATATATATTGACCAGTCCTTAGTTCCATCATAACTGGGTTATGATCAGACAATACATTAGGTAAAATCCCGTTTAATTGAGAAGGTAGAATATAAGGGGCAAGAAGTATTTCATCAGGATGCTATTAAGAAGGCTTTTCTAGAGTTCTATACCAAATTGTATGCTGAAGAAAAAGTTCAAGAGCAAGAGGTAGATGCCTTTTTACAAAATCAAAATGTTATGGAAATTACTTTGGAACAAAGAGATAGATTAAATGCTGTGATTAGATCAGAAGAAATTATTGACGCAATTAAGCAATTGAAATTGGGAAAATCTCCAGGAACTGATGGTTTTACTACGATTTATTATAAGTGTTTACAGGAGGAAGTGGTCGAACATTTGAGGGAGTTATTTGTGAACATACAAGAAGGTGGTCCGGTTCCACCCTCCTGGAAAACGGCTAATGTTTGTTTGATTCCTAAAGAGGGCAAAGATAATGTACAAGTAGAAAATTTTAGACCTATCTCATTGTTAAATACGGATTACAAGATTTTTGCAAAAATTTTGGCTAACAGATTAATGACAGTTTTGACACAGAGGATACACCCGGATCAGACTGGTTTTTTACAAGGGAGACAGATGAAAACCAATGTTAGACAACTTGTTAATATACTGGAATACTTGGATAAACATATTCAAGTGTCGGCTGTTTTAATGTTTTTAGATGCAGAAAAAGCTTTTGATAGATTGAATTGGACATTTCTGCAAAGGCTTGTGGTAAGGATGGGAATGGGGGACCAGTTTATTAATTCTATAACAGCTATATATCAGAAACAAACAGGACAGATTATAGTAAATGGTCAATTAACAGACTTGTTTAACATTGAAAAGGGTACTAGACAGGGTTGTCCCTTATCCCCTTTATTGTTTGTCTTAACTTTAGAGGTTTTATTGAATAGGATTAGAGCATCAGAGGAATTAAAGGGGGTACAAATTAGAAAACATGATTATAGATTATGTGCTTTCGCAGATGATTTACTTGTGACATTGACTCAGCCAATGCAATCGGTTCAGAGTTTGATGGAAATTATTCGAAATTATGGAAAAGTATCTGGTTTTAAATTAAATTTATCCAAGACAAAGATGTTGGTCAAAAATTTTGATAATAAATTAAAACAAGATTTGGAAAGAATATCGGGATGTGAGATAGTTAAAAAAGTTAAATATTTAGGAATTTATATAGAAGCCTCAAATGGTAAATTATATAAGAATAATTATGAGTTCTTATGGAGTAAAGTTCAAAAAGAAATGGAGAATTGGAAAAAACTACAATTATCTATCCTGGGTAGGATAGCCGCTATTAAAATGAATGTATTACCGAAATTTCTATTTTTATTTCAAATGTTGCCAATACTTAAAAAGGATGGGAATCTTGATGAATGGCAGAAAGGTATAAACAATTTTATTTGGGATGGCAAGAAACCAAGGGTTAAACTTAAAATTATTCAAGATACAAGAGAGAGAGGTGGAATGAAAGTGCCTAATTTTAAATTATATTATTATGCAGCAGTTCTAGTGGCAATAAGTGATTGGATTAATTTAACAAATGAAAGAATACTGAATATAGAAGGATATGGGTTAGTGTATGGGTTCCACGCCTATTTAGTTTATGATAAAAAATTGGACAGGGGTTTTAAAGAGCATATATTAAGAAACTCTGTGATGCGTGTCTGGAAAAAGTATTATTATAAGTTAAATGGTAAAATTCCTTTATGGACTGTTCCCAGACATGCAATACAGAGTGTGGGTATACAACAAATTCAAGACGTGGAGCCCTATGATAAACTTTTGAATAAAGATGGGAATAGCTTAGAACTGAAATCACTAGACAGATTAAGGGAGGAAGGTATAGCTCATAATTGGTATCATCATGCACAACTTCAAGCCAGATGGCAAAAAGATGTTAAGACGGGTTTTTCTCTAAAGGATGAAAAACTGATTACACAAATTAGAGACCAAAGAGCGATGCATATTAAAAGAATATATGACGCTTTAATTGAAATTGATTCTGGAAAGGAACTAGTTAAAGACTGTATGATTAAGTGGGAAGGGAATTTTGGATATTCAATCAGGATGGAAACTTGGAAAAGAATATGGGTGAAAAATGTTAAGTTTACACAAGCTCAGCATTTAAGAGAGAATTTTTATAAAATGTTTTATAGATGGCATTTAGACCCAAAAAAATTGTCGCTTATGTATCCAAATCTGAAACCCAAATGTTGGAGATGCGAATCTTTGGATGCAACTTATTTTCACATTTGGTGGACATGTAAAAAAATTAAGGCTTTTTGGATAAAAATATGGTGGATTCTTCAAAATATTTTGAAAAAGCGTATTGAGTTTGTACCACAGTTATTTTTGTTGGGTATAACAAAGGACTGTTCCACCACAGAGACTAAGTTGATCTTGAACTTGACTACGGCTGCAAGACTGTTGGTGGGTCAATATTGGAAGTCATCTGAAATACCATCTATTGAAGAATGGACATTAAAAGTTACCCATCTGGTGGAGATGGCTAAGATATCAGCGTACTTGAAGAACCACTCAAATGAAACATTTTTGATGGACTGGAAAAAATGGATTGATTATATGCAAAAGAAATATCAATTGAAAGAATTAGATATGATATATAGATAAATAGTTACTAAATAGTAGATTAGCGGGGTTTCTTGCATTTTTACTCTGTATTCACTCCGGGAAGCCTGGGGGGAGGGGGGAGGGAGATAATAAGTAATAGATTATGTTTCTCAACTGTAGTTGGGGATATTAAGGGAATAGATTTTTTCTTTTTTTTCTTAGGGTGCTCGGGAAAACTTTACACCGCATTGGATGGCGAGGAAGGTGGTTTGGAGGTTAGGGGTTAGGATGTGGGAGGATGTGGTGGGGGGGGTTCCGAGCAGCTATTTGTATTGCTTGTTAAATTTGTTATTTCTCTGTTATCAGTTGAGTTATTATATTTTTGTGTTAAAATTTGTTAAAACTTTATAAAATTTAATAAAAATAATTAATAAAAAAAAATAATTGCTCTTTCTTCCTTATTTCCTCTTCTAACTCCTTCCTTTTTTCCTCTTGTTTACGTCTATGCCTTTTATTCATATCAATTAAAATCCCACACATGTACGCTTTACTAGCATCCCACATCATTTCTATTGTTGTGTCCTTATGCAAATTTAACGTAAAAAATTCCTTCATAACATTTTTACATTCATTCACATTTATATCATATTTAAACAAATTTTCATTAAGTCTCCAAGATCTTTTAGGACTCTGTCCTACCATTAATTCCATCCAGACCGGGTTATGATCTGTTAAAACTTTGGGTAGGATTTTCACCTTGAAGTTAATATGAAGTCAATTCTAGAAAATGACTGATGTCTATCAGAAAAGAAGGTAAATTCTTGCTCTATACCATGCCTTTCTCTCCATATGTCTATCAAATCAAAATCATCCTTTATATCAAAAAAAGATTTAGGCAACTTAGAACGTGTTTGAGGAATTGGTAATATCTTCTTTTTGTCTAAACCAATATCTATGACACCATTCCAATCTCCCATTAAAATACAAGACCTATAATCAAATTGTAATAACTTCTTATGTATTAACTTATAAAATTTTCCTTGTAGTTGATTTGGTGCATATATACCCATCAAAAGAACTTTCTTCCCATCTTTTAGAATTTCAATTGCTAAGTATCTACCTTGTATATCTGATTCTATTAATTTAGCTCTTATATGATTTTTGACATAGATAACAATTCCATTCTTTTTATCAGCAGCCGCTGCAACAAAATGTGTGCCTAATTTATTGTTTATCAAATATTTCTGATCAGTAATTCTAATATGTGTTTCTTGTAAACAAATTACGTCATTTTTACATTGAGTCAAATAATGAAATATCTTCTTCCTTTTCTGTGGAGAATTTAAACCATTGACATTCCATGTCAAATATTTATTTGACATGACCAGCTGGAGAAAGCTTTTGCAAGACCAAATCAACTTTTCCATCCATTTTCTTCTTTGGTCGAGCTCCCATGGCTTCCAGACTTGTGGTAATACATTGTTGTTGTTGCTTTTCTTGTTGTTCCATGCACTTAGTAGTTGCTCTTGTTTGCCTTTGATCTTTAGACTTCTCTACTTCCAGAGGTTGAAAAATATCGATGGTCTGCGCGGGCAGCTCCATCAAAGCTCCTTTATCAACTCCTGTTGCTGCAAAGGGTTGTTCTTTTGGTGCATCTGCACTTTTTGGTGTTGGAGATGGGGGTTTGCCAGCCTTCAACACATTCTCAAAAAAACATTTTGCTTTCCCGACAGAATTCAGGCGGTATCTATTACCCTGGTAAAATAGTGACAGTCCAGCTGGAGCCTCCCACCTAAATTGTAAAGCACGTATTTTAAGTTCAGCCACCAAAAATGCATAATCTTTCCTTGCTCTTAACATCTTCGGAGGAATCTCCTTCAAAACCACAACCTCCTGACCAGCAACACTTAATTTCTTGTTATTAGATACTGTTACTCCTTGTAACAAAATAGATCACAATGTCTCTAGGTAAATTTCTTTGTCTTGCAATCCATGAGTTAACTCTGTAGATCCTATCAATCTGCCAAGAGACATTTTGTACTCCATCTTCTAAAAATTGTGCCAAAGCTTCTTCAAAAATTCTTCTCAAATCATCCTGGTTCTCATTTCCTTCCTCCTTCAGCCCTCTGATTCTAATAGCCGACATCATATGATTATATTGTACCATGACTGCTTGATCTTGTATATCACTTTTAATTTCATCAAGTTTTTCCTCCATTTGTAGCTCAACCCCTTCCACCTTCTCTTCAACTCTCTCCCAGACCCCCTTGAAAGCTTCCACAATATCTTCTCTTATCTCTATATTGTGAGTCTCAATTTTTTCTTTAATTTTCTCCAATTCATCAGATAGACCTTTAACTTGTTCCTCAATCTTTTTCTCCAGTTTTTCCCATACTTTTCTCTAAATTATCAGTCATTGTTGACAATGCAGCCTGCACATCTTTCAAAATAAACATTTCTGGAGAAGATTGATTAGACAAGGGAGTTTGAGGCTTGTAGATGTTAAAGAAGCTGGGGGAGCAGAAAGACTGCTTGCTTGTAATTTAGAGGGCTGAGCCGGAGAAGATACTGCCACCTTCGCAGAGGCTATTTTTGTTTGTCTGGTAGCCATTTTATTCAGTCCACTTTTAGCAAGTTACTTTAAATAAAAAAAAAGTCCTTAGAAATATATTGCCAAAATTTTTCCCCTCTTCTTATCTTCTTTCAAATCAAAATTTAATTGTAATTTATAGGATTTTAAAGTTTAAATCAGAGTGGTCGCACTGGCTTTGCTCTGAGAAAAAAAATCACTTTCACTTTCCAGACACTTTCTCTTTACAGTGAAAGCGATCGCCATCTTGGATACATTATGTTGATTGTAAAAGTATGTGGTCAGAAGTAAAATATAAGAAAATACTTGCAATATGAAACTCCTGTATTCACTCCGCCTGCATATAAGTCTCTCTTAAAAAATTATCTTGAGCAGGAATGGTCGCGGCGTCTTTTTCTGTCTGAAGACAGAAGCGTCCCTGGGCAGGAGCGTCTTCGAGCGCCTGGGGAGCTCTCACTCTTTCCCCCTGAAAACTTTTTCAGGGGGTTTTTAGAGGAGCTCAACCCACGCCCGATGATCTTCACCCCTTCTTCGCCCAAAGGGGGGATTTTTCACCGCAAAAAACAGCTGATGTTCGCTGTTTTGTGGCTTCACAAAACCCAGGAGAACGGAGCCTCCAAAGGAGGCTGTGGCGACGCCAGCGGAGCCACTGGAAGTCTCTCGTTTGGGGATCTTTCTTAAGGATTCAATTATTGAACCTCTACCTCAGGATTTTTTTGTTAGGGATCATAAAAGATAAACTGTAACAGGTGTATAGTTGAGGCTTGAAGTGAGGAGTGAAGAATGTTTACCAAGTCAGACGTTTACAAAGACTAATATTTAGAGTTGTATTACAGGTTCTATGATTGCTTCTTAATATGATCCTATGTTTAATGTCGATTGTTTTAATAAAAAAAATTAAAAAAAAAGAAAGAAGATCAATACTCTCACCAATTCCAAGCATGCTGTTCACCGATGTTCAGGTTCATGTTCTTGGACTTCGGCTGCAAGTAACTTGGGCTAGATGCTGATCTCACGCTAGCCTTTCTCCTGTTGGGTCGGAGGGCTTCCCCCAGATCAAAGGAAGCAACTGCCATCGCTTCATGATCAATGGGGCACCCCTCCTCTTCAGGGCGACTTCAGACTCATCTAGGGTCCCCCTGGCAGGACGAAAAACGCTGTGGGGAGCGGAGGTCCACTCTCACATGGCCATGTGTTATGGGTGCAAAACTGGAAGTCAGGAATCTGGATATCTTTGTTCAGCCCACAGGATTTGATCAGTTAAGATTTGCAATGAAGAAAACTCTTGGGGAATGTAATTGGGGAATGTAATAGGGTATGCAAATAATAAATAGTGTCTCTAAGTCCATGTCACAAAATTACTTTAATGTAGTGACATTTTTACACCATCTTCCCTTCTTTTTACTGGATGTTTCTGCAATTCTATCTGCTCTTTGAATCTGAAATCTTGGTATTTGCAAGCAGCTATCATTAATCGAATCATTCAACCATGTTTCAATGAAGCAGAGGGCTGCTAAGTTGGAAAAGTCTGAGTTGTTCCTGTTTAAAAGGATCATTTCATCTGTCTTATTTACAAGTGAGTGAAAATTAGTTAAATACAAAAAGGGGAGCGAAGATTTTCTTGCCCCATGTTTCCTGAGTCTTTGTAAAATGCCTTCTCACTTGCCCCTCCTTCTCCTCTTGTTTCTCTTCTGCTTCTTTCTAAATGCTGTGCTAAAAGAGGTAACTGTTGTTCCCTTAGTCAGAATTTCCTCTACATTTGAAAAGAAGGGATGAATAGCCCCAGAAAGCTGCATGTTATTTAAAGTCCACTGCCTGATATTCAAAATTTCATCTCTTAAGTAGGAAATTTGCAGTTACAGATTAGAAAACATCAGAACTACTAGAGAGCATTTAACAGAATATGGATTAAATCTTATTAAAATAGATTAAGAAAAGAGGCTGTGTTCAGTTTTAAGAATAGTGGTAGCTAATGTTCATATAACTGAAGCTGTCATAAAAAAAGAGATTCTTTACTATGTCAGTGATAGTAGACTAATAGTCATATTTAACAGAATAATAGTCAAGCAAGAAGGCAGATTAAGAGGAATATGAGGGGGAAAAGCCCTAGCAATATTAATAATTTCTGTCGTTCTGATTATCTGAAGAAATAACATCTTCAGGAATCACGTATAATTCCATATCTTTTAAAAAATAAAGACATCATTTTATATCTGTTCATACAGGTAATTCTCAATTTATGACCACAATTCAGCCCAAAATTTCTGTTGCTAAGCAAGACAGTTGTTAAGTGAGTTTTGCCCCATTTTATGACCTTTCTTGCCACAGTTGTTAAGTGAATCATTGCAGTTGTTAAGTTAGTAACAGTTGTTAAGGGAATCCAGTTTTCTCATTGACTTTGCTTGTCAGAAGGTTGCAAAAAAATGATCACATGACCCTGTCTGAGGGGCTGCCACAGGGCAGAGGGGGCCAGGTTGTTCACCAAAGCACCAGAGGGAAGGATGAGAACTAGTGGTTGGAAACTGATCAAAGAAAGAAGCAACCTGGAACTAAAGAGAAACTTCCTGACAGTGAGGACAATCAACTAGTGGAATAGCTTACCCCCAGAAATCTTGGGCACTCCATCACTGGAGATTTTTAAGAAGAGACTGGACATTCACCTGTCTGAGACAGTGTAGGTTCTCCTGCTTGAGCAGGGGGCTGGACTAGAAAACCTCCAAGGTCCCTTCCAGCTTCTATTCTATATTCTATTCTATTCTATTCTATTATCTGAATTTTGATCACATGACCATGGGGATGCTACAATGGTCATAAGTGTGAGAAACTATCTTAACTCACTTTTTTCAGTGCTTTTGTAACTTTGGTACAAAATAGCTGTAAGTTGAAGACTACCTATATTTGATATAAATATAATAAGATACTTTCAGAACTTTTTATAATGCAAATATACTCTGGCAATACTTGTAAAATATTAGTCTACAGTATTTATTAAGTGAATGTGCATGTTTTGTTACATTGATTGCATTTCTAAAACTTAATGTATTTAAAGATGTGAATTGTATTTGTAAGATAATATTTTGTTATCTCTTTCAGTTTATTGAGAGAACATTCTATTGATGGCACTGGCTGGGCTCCAACTAGAACCTTAAAGGTAAGTTATATATAAATATTTCTTTGTTTTACCTTAGATATTAGAAACATTTCAGAAAACAAATATTTAAGGTACAATCAATCCATGTAATATTGATTTCAGTAGGAGTTTAAGCTCTCGTCCTCTAAAATAGATGGGACTTAATTTTTTTTTTTAGAAATTTACATGGCTGCCTGTTTTATAAAAGATCATTTTAGGCAGTTCACAATAAATATGAAATATTTTCAGAGTACTCAAGGAACTATGGGAAATCTGACTTCCAGTTCTACTTCAACCAAAATAGAGCTGGAAGGGACCTTGGGGGTCTTCTGCTCCAACTCCCTGCTCAAGCAGATCTTATACCAGTGATGGCAAACCTTTTAGAGACCGAGTGCCCAAACTGCAACCCAAAACCCACTTATGTATCGCCGGGTACTGGGTGGGTGTGGCCCACTCGGGCACAGCTACAGTAGGCTTGGCAGACTGGGTGGGCGTGGCCACTGGATAGGTGTGGCTGCAATAGTCATGGCAGATTGGGTGGGCATGTCCGGGATGGGCGTGGTCACCTTGATGTTGCTTATGGGGAGAGACACCTGTAGGAGCCGGGCAGGGTTGGGGGAGATTCAGGGGGTCTGTGGTGGGTGGGATGGTGGGCTCCCCAATGGCAGCTCCAGGCTGGTTGGCCTTAGGCCAGTGATGACGAACTTTTAGAGACCACGTGTGCTGGGGCGATGGCGCATGCCCACAGAGAGGGTTCCGCGTGCCGCCTCTGGCACGCGTGCCATAGGTTTGCCACACTGTCTTATACCATTTCAGGCAGGTGGCTATATAGTCTTTTCTTAAAGACCTCCAGTGATGAAGCACATACAACTTCTGAAGTCAAGGTGTTCCACTAGTTAATTGTCCTCTCTGTTAGGAAGTTTCTCCTTAATTCCAGGTTGCTTCTCTCCTTGATTAGTTTCCATCCATTGTTTCTTATCTTGGCTTCTGGTGCTTTGGAAAATAAGTTGATCCCCTCTTCTTTGTGGCAGCCCCTCAAATATTGGAATATTGCTATCATGTCACCCCCTAGTCCTTCTTACCTCTTGACTGGCTATATCCAATTCCTTCAACCATTCTTCCATGTTTTAGTCTCCAAGCCCTTAATCATCTTAGTTGCTCTTCTTTGCACTTTTTCCAAAGTCTCAACATCATTTTGTAATGTGGTGACCAAAACTGGATGCAGTATTCCAGGTGTGGTCTTACTAAGGATTTATAAAGCAGTACTGATACTTCACATGATTTTGATTCTATGCCTCTCTTTATACAACCAATGATTGTATTAGTTTTTTTGGCTGCTGCCACACGCTGCTGGATCATGTTTAAGTAATCGTCTATTAGGACTCCCCCTCCCAGTTACTGTTTTTGAAGGAGGTTTTACCTAATCTCTACTTGTATCTTTGGTTTTTCCTGCCTAGGTGTAAAACCTAGTTTTTCTCTACATTGAATTTCATGTCGTTGGATAGGGCCCATTGTTCAAATTTGTCAAGATCTTTTTGGATCCTGAGCTTGTCTTCGGGGGTGTTAGCTATTCCTACCGGCTTAGTGTCATCTGCAGATTTGATGAGTTTCCCCTTCTATTCCCTTATCTAAGTCATTTATGAAGATATTGAATAGTACTGGGCCTAAGATGGAACCTTGTGGTACCTCACTGCTTACTTCCCTCCATGTAGATGTAGTACCATTAAGGACTACTTGTTGTGTACTTGTTGAGTATGCTGTCTATCCCACATTTTTCTACTTTACCAAGAAGTAGGTTGTGGTCTACTTTATCAAATGCCTTGCTGAAGTTTAAGTATACTATGTCCATAACATTTTGCTGGTCTACTAATTTAGTCACTTTGTCAAAGAATGAAATAAGATTGGTTTGGCATTATCTGTTTTTAACAAACCCATGCTGGCTTCTAGTTATAACTTATTTGTTTCTAGATGTTCACAGATTTTTTTTTTTCTTTCTAGTAACTTCCTAGGTATTGATATTAGGCTGATTGGTTTCCTGGGTCTGGTTTTTTCCCCCTTTTTTGAAGATAGGAACCTCATCAGTTCTTTTCGAATCCTCTGGTAGTTGCCTGGTGCTCCAGGATTTTTAAAGATATGGTACAGTAGTTCTTGAGATGACATCTGCCAGCTCCTTCAGAACTCTGGGATGTAATCCATCAGGTCACAGTGATTTATATTCATCAAAGTCAGACAGGTGTTCTCTTACTATTTTCTTGCTTATTTTAATTTTTATTTCTAGTCTGTCTTTGACAGGTTGGGATATACATTAGGTTTTTTTTGCATGAAGACTGATGCAAATAATGGGTTAAGCAGCTCTGCTTTCTCTGTACTGCCTGTTACTTCCTTGCCATCTTCTTTCTTTAGTGGGCCGACTGTTTTCTTGACTTGTTTCTTGTCATTTATATGTTGAAAGAAACTTTATTGAAAATATTATGAGATCAGGGAGGGGTTGGTAGGTTATCTTTATTAAATATTCTGTTCATTGTTATTTCTAGTGATTGGGTCCATATCTATTAATTTTAGTAGATGGTATGGTGGTGAACTCAGAAAAGATCCAGTTCCATTCAGGATATATATCTGATCCTTCTATCTTTTTCTCTCTGCCCTCCACTATTGGCTGTATTCCACATCTCTCATTCCTTACTTTGTTGGTATCCAAAGAGCATGAAGTATTTTTTGAAGATTCACTGAATCATCATAGCAATTCTTTAATGTTTTGAGATGTAACTGTTAATGATATTAATGTAGATTTTTTTAAATTAATAGAATATGCACATTACTCAACAAATGAATACAACCTGAATCTTTAATATACTTATTTAAAACAATTTAAAATTTCCACTTGAGTCTCTTTCTCTGTAGATTTAGAAAATCTGTAAAAATGCATCTTTCTCTATAGCAGGGGTTCTCAACCTTGGCAACTTTAAGACATGTGGACTTCAACTCCCAGAATTCCTCAGCCAACAAAGCTGGCTGAGGAATTCTGGGAGTTGAAGTCCACAAGTCTTAAAGTTGCCAAGGTTGAGAACCCCTGCTCTATAGGCTGTTTAATCTTTATATTGTAACTCTTTGGTTTTTTTTTAATTGAAAAGTGTTAGCTACAGAGTGGTCAAGTCTATTAACCAATAGATAAAGTTTGCCCATTCCTGTTTTCAGTCTTATTTTCACCAGCCTCACAGTGGAGAATTACACTGGAAACATAGTATGGAGCCTAAAAGATCTTTTGCAAGAATTTAGACTGCCACAGTTTCAAAATTCTGAGTAATTGCTGCACATAGTACAAGAATTAGAAGCTCGCCTTGCTTCCAATTTAGGGCAATAAAAATAAAAAGGGGGTACACATTAGTTAAAAAAATAGAATTGTTCAAAAGCTGAATTTTAAGCATTCTGAGCTACATAGTCCACATGAGCACTTCTCTGCTGGTGTCTGAAAAAGATACTAAAGTATTTTAAATATAACTTTTCTTTGATTTCATGACCGTTTAGTTGCCACCTATGGATTCTAGGAAGTTTAGGAAAGATGAAAGTTTTTGTCTTCGCATAGTTGATTTCTAATTCTAATTACAGTGAATGGCAAGTGATTTTAGGGCACATTTCATCCTATCAAGATCTAAGCAGGATTCCATATTGGCATATGGAAACAACAACCTATGAGCTAACTTGCAGGGGGAAAAGTCAGGAATTGTTCTGATAGACAGCAAATAACTTATATTCAGGTAGTCTTCAATTTATAACTATAATAGAGTCTGGAATTTCTTTCTTTGTTGTATGTCATGATGGTTCCAAGTTGAGGCACCCACATGACTGACCCGATTTTATGACTTTTTTTTGCAGCAGTTGTAAAGCAAATGCCACGATTGCTAAGTGAACCTATTGTCCATAATGGGTGTTTTTTGCCACAAATTGGAAGTAAAAGCCAGTATAGGTAGTCCTCAACTTATGATCACAACTGAGCCCAAAATTTGTTGTTAAGTGAGACATTTGTTGTGAATTTGCCTTATTTTATAACCTCTCTTACCGCAGTTGTTAAATGAATCAGTGGAATTAAGATAGTAATATGGTTGTAAAATGAATGCAACTTCCCCATTAACTGCTTGTCAGAAGATCACAAAAGGTGATCACATGACCCTGGGACATTGCAACCGTGATTGCCAAAGGTCTAAATTTTGATCATGTGATCATGGGAATGCTGCAACAGTGAAAACGGTCATAAATCACTTTTTCAGTGTTGTTTAACCTTGAATGGTCACTAAATGAACTGTTATAAGTAGAGGACTACCTGTACTGGCAAAAGAAACTTTGTAAATTGTGGTCACGTGACCATGGAATGCTGCAAACAACCATAAATGTGGGCTGGTTGCTGAATACTCAAAATGTGAATATGTGACTGCAGCCCTCCTCCCTCTGGTCACTGGAACTTTGAAGCTGGGTCATAAGTACCTTTTTGAAGTCCATCATAATTTTGAATGGTACTAAACAACCAGTCGGAAGTCAAATACTACCTGTAAATATTAAGTAATAATGACTGGTAACAGTATTCAACCCTACTTAATTCACCTTGTCAAAATGATAGCTTGAAATTATATGAAGGGAGAAGAGAAGCCTGGAGTATCACTGGAGAAAAACCCATCTCAAGACTGATTGGGCATTGATAAGAGTGCCTGGTTTGAGCCAACACATTGGCAATACAAGTAGCAACAAACTAAATATTTTGTATTCTTACTGAATCTGCTCAGTGTTGCTTACTAAAACCTTCAAAGGTGACTTTAAGGGAATAATTCTAATTTTAGGGAATAATATTTCTTTTCAGGGAATAATCATGAACATCTGAAGGGCCTTGTGACAAATTCTTGCAGTCATTTTATAATCTGTCCAGAGTTACTGCAACAGGCAATGGGCAGCATATAAATTTAAATTCTTTTTTAAAAAGCAGGTGAAACTGTTCAGATTTCAGCAAAGCTTTGATAGTAATGTGAACAGTTACAATGTACTGTAGATGAGTGGAGATAAATCTTGTGAAATAATCTGGTATCAGTGTGAATCTGTGAGATTTGAGGAAGTATATGCAGCAAATTATAATGTTACCTTCCCTATTTATCAACTGAATTTTAGCCCCTCATAAGGCTTCAATAATATTATCTGATAGGAACTGAGAAACAACCATTTTCGATCACTAGACCAGCTTTAAAAATGATTTTTTTAAAACTTATTTTTATGCATTTTTTAATGTACCTACATTTACCTCCAGAAAGACTCCAAGGTCCCTTCCAACTCTTGTTCTGTTATTCCTAGTGGTAGGCTTTTTCTTTTTCTTTAGAAAAATTGAATCTTATTAAGTGATAATGAATTTTATTTTTTTTAATCTAGTTTTATGTACAGAAGTGGGAGAAAATCATTTTCAAACAATTTCACGGTGCTTTTTACAATCCATATTATATCCTTTCTGTAATTTTGTGAGAAAAATTAGTATTTCTATTTTAAACTCTGAAATCAGGAATGCTGTGTCCCAAAAAAAAAAAATCAACCCAAAAAACTTAAACCTGGAATTCTGACTCCCATATATCCTAACCAATTCAGTGTCTGTTAAAATATTTCTACAGTAAAGTATTTCTACAGCAAAAAACAGTTTATTGTACATGTCATATTATCCACTGATACGGTTTTCATTTTCAGAGAAAGAATTATATTTAAAATCGATTTTTGTATGTAGTAATATAATTATTAAAGCCAATAGAGTCAAATAAGATTTTAGATGGTGAATGATACAGCATGTTTATATTTGCTGTTTATTTCCATTGTTTGCTACTTTGTAGGGACAAAACCAAGAAGCTACAAATAGCATAAAATAAATTATATTTTTTGGCTAATTGACACTGGGCTGAATTCAGTTGGTGTAATTCCATTAACAGAATACTCTTCAATCCTTGGAAGATTTCTATCTGTGGAGTTGGAAGAAATTGTTTGTTAGCAGTTCTCTGTAGTGCTTTTGAACAGTATCACACTGTTTCAAAGAGTCCCTTCAACTCACTAGAGTAAATCAAGAAATGGTAATAAAGGGAGTAGAATTGACAAGAGGAAATTGACAAAAATAATTTCTTTAAACCATTTTTAACCACTAGAGTGATATAATTAGTCAGACAGCCAGTTAACCAGCATATTTTATTCTCATAACTTGGGTATCATTTAGCTTGGAAAGTCTGAGAATATGTCAGGCATGATCAACCTTTTGGCTTGCCTGCACTTCATTGACTGAAGAGGAATTGTCTTGGGCTACATATAAAATATATAATATAGTTAATGTATATAACTGCACACATTAACATTAAACGCTTATGATCTTGTGGGTCCAGGGTCATGTGCATTCTGGTGGTTGGACATGTCTGCTATAGAGCATTAAGATGAACATACCTGGTAACAAGGAGATAAAAATCAGGAACCAGGGGATTTAAATTTAAATGGTTGCATAATTTCAAAGATTTGCATTTGTTTTTAATAATTTTCAAATCAGATTCTTTAAAAAATCTGAAATTCATAAGGATGTTTCCAGTATCTTTGTGATCTTTCTGATTGTCTGCCTATCTATCTATTTATCTATCTATCTGTTTTTATATATAATGTATTTGAGGTATTTAATTTTGGTTGAATCCTTTTTTTCCCTTTTCAGGATGTTGTTTGGGGATTAAACTCTTTATTTACTGTAAGTAACAACCTCACTGAATGAGTGTGCATTTTGATTAATCTGCTAATATAATAAACCGGCCTTAACAGAACAGATTAGTCCTCACAATTTCCAAAACCTGTATTAGTCTATTGATTTAAAATCTACAAGTTTCTTGTCACTTTTGAAAACTAACACATTTATCATGGCGTAAATATCTTTGGACTAGAGTCTCCTTTATTAGATTTATCTGATAAAGTGGGCTCTAGTAAAAATAAAACAACACACCATTAGCCTCATTTTTGCTCCCTCCTAAATCGGTAAACTAATAAAAATGAAGGCATGATTTAATCTGTTTTCAACACATATATAACACACACCCCAGTAAGTATAGACTTATATGTTGGCACCAATACAAAGCAAAACACCCATATCTAATTGAAAGCTGAGCTCTGGCCAATTATGCAACATACAGCAATAGCAACAAGACCCTCAGAGCTTTATCAGCAGAGATTGACCTTGGCTTTCCTCCCAGGTAGCTTACTCTTCACCACAGTCTGACTCATGATGTCCCCAATTGCATCCTTCATGGAGCATTTCAAATCTTTGGCTTTGGTAAGAGCTTTACCTGACCTCTTCTTAATAGCATACCATCTGCAGGCAACTCCTACTTATTTCTCCCAGATTGTTTTGTTTTTTTAATCACATCTCTGTGTAATTTCAATAATCTTAAAATTCCCTTTAAATTTTATTTTAAATAGTTACTTTTCTTTCCAGTCTTTCAGTTAGTGTTTTGGGTTCACTTAGTTTTACTTTGATTTTTGCTGCTCTGCTTCTTTGCTGTTAAGCACTTTGATTTTAGTGACCTATGAGGACCCCTCCTGCAAGTATGCTCAGTAATCACATATTAGTAAACTGATCACCCCTTATACTTACTCTAGGAATAAGTGCAATAAAGTTCCAGAAGCCAACTTTTGCTTCATATTGTTAAATGTGGTTTAGCTGCTCACTAGGTCACTTTGAGCAGGAAACAGTTGATACACATGCAAATAGATCTATTTCTGACAGTTACTGCTGGCAAGGAGAATGTTAAAAAAAATGTTGTCCCTTAGCATTATTCTTCTTATGCTTGGAAATACTATCTGTGCAGTGCAGGGGTGATTGTGGTTCTAGTATCTACTTTTGGATCTTAATTTCCATATTGGATTGAATAATCCTTCATTGGTGATGTTATGGAAATTGACCTTGTGATCTTGATCTTACCCACCTAACATAGTTTTTTTAAAAAGGCTTCTGAATAAAATTATCTGTTATGCCATTTTTAAGCATATTGAAAATACTGAGTTAATGAAACGGACTGTACAGGTCACCCTCAATTTATTTCCACAATAGAGTCCAAAATGTCTGTTGCTAAGCGAGACAGTTGTTAAGTGAGTTTTGCCAATCAATTGCCAATGAACCAGTTGCCAAGCATCTGTATTTTGCTCATGTGACCAGGGGTAGTATACAGGTAGTAAGTATGCAAAGTGTGAAAAACGGTCATAAGTCACTTTTTTTGGTGCTATTGTAACTTTAAATGGTCACTAAATGAATGGTTGTAAGCCAAGGCCTTGATGAGTCCTGCACCTTTTTCTTTAAACACTCCCTCCCTAACTCTAGTATTATAGTTGCCTCACAATCACAAGATTTGAAGCAACAATACGTAGAGGCAAAGAAAGGGGGAGGCTGAATGGAACATTAAAATGTATTCTATTGATTCATTCTCAGGGCATCTTCTCCTTTTCTCCAGTCTGTTGGATGACAGGAGGCAAATTGCTGCTGTTTTGAGATGACAAAGCAACAAATTAATAAATGTATCATGCAGATGGATGGCAGTATAAAAGCAATAGTGAATTTTATAGTGTTTCATTGCTATTCAAGAGCAGGCAGAATGAACACAAAACACATGCAACATACCTCAATAAATAAAGAAAACCTGTATAAGATGACATTTTAAAATATATCCTGAAGCTCTAAATGTGTACAGTGCATACAATGCACAGACTACACATACAAACACATACTAAAATTCAACAAACAAAACAAACATGATAGTACAGGTAATCCTTGACTTACAACCATTTATTTAGTGACCGTTTGAAATTACACTGGCACTGAAAAAGGGACTTATGACAGCTGCAGCATCCCTGTGGTTACATGATCAAAATTCATACACCTGGCAAATGGCGTGTATTTATGACAGTTGCAGTGTCCTGGATCATTTGATCACCTTTTGCAACCTGACAAAGTCAGGTTATTTAACAACCATGATAGTAACTTAACAAGTGCAGTGATTCATTTAACAATTGTGGCAAGAAAATTGTAAAGTGGGGCAAAACTTACTTAACAACTGTTTTCCTTGGCAATGGAAATTTTGGCCTCAATTGTGGTCTTAAGTCAAGGACTCCATGCAGTCTTAGTATTATAAAATCTGAAATTTAATAGCATTATGCTTGTATAATACAGATATGCCATTGCCTTTACATGTGGCTGCGAGAAAACCCACAAGCTTGAAATACAATATATAACCTAGATAAAAACCACAACCCATTAAATGTAATACAGGTAGTCCTCGACTAACAACCGGTCAAAGTTATGACAGACCCAAAGAGGGGACATGGTTTTGAAGATCAAATGGTTGGGTCCCTTTCATGGTCTCGTGACTGAACTTCAGACACTCGGCAACCATGGCCACATTTTAGCATCCCACATTCACATTCTCCAGCATGGTGGATGTATAATCCACTGGATTGATGTATAATCCACTGGATTGGGTTATTTCAGCCCTCCTGCTCAGAGATACTAGGAAAAAGCTTTAGCCACGCCTTCCCCTGGGCGTGTCTCCCAGTTTTTTCCTAGTCTCGAGCTCAGAGCAGACACCCTTTTGGTTGGCTCCGTAGTTGTTTTCACCTTAATCTATAATTTGACAAACAAATTCAAAATTTTTAAATTTAGGTCTTCTTTTAAAAATTAAGCTTACACGACCCAGTTGCAGCAGCAATCCGGTCCTATTTTTCGAGCCAGCCGGCTCCAGCACGGGCCGATCCCCACCGGCAGGAGGCTGACGGGGAAGCCAGCAGCCGCCTCTGCTCTCCCCAGGGATTTTAAAAGGCCGGTTTTTCTTTTCGCTTCGGGGAAGCCAGCAGCATTTCCGCTCTCCCCAGGGCCTCACAGCAGCCCGGACAGAGCAAAGGGGCCGACGACAGGCTTCCCTAACGGCTGAAGCCGGCGGGAAAGCCAGTAGTCGTCGCGAGCCACTCTGCAGCTCCTCCCGGCACCGGAGGCAAAGCAAACCGGCAAGGAGGCACAGCGAACGCCGGCGGATGCCCGATCTTGACACTGGGCTCCTTCCTCCACGCAAGTAGACCGGTGGGGTGGGGGGAAACAAAGCGGTGGGAGCAACGCTGCGCTCCGTGCCACTTCTCCACCCCAAGCTTGTTGTTTGTTTTCGAACAGAGAAAAAAAAATCGCCTCAGGTAATTGAAATCAGGCGGCCGCCATCTTAGGACCGCATGGTCACAGTTTCCTGCCACTCCACACACAGGGCGGTGGCGGCCATTTTGATTTTCAGGCCTGCAGGCCCAGTCCGCAGAACCCCACATCTTGGCCTAAAGTGGTAGGCCCGACCAGGGACAGCCTCCGACGCGAGCACCAGCGTCCAAGGCCATCGAAGGGCGCCCTCCGTCAGCGCAGGAACGCCCGGCCGGTCACACCTTTCTAGGCCTTTCTAGGGCTGCTGGAGGAGGCAGTACCCCGTGGGCCCTGGTTACCTAGACCCCGGCAGGAGTGAAGGTTTTCGCAGGCCGCCTGTTTTTCTATAGCCGTGGCCTTTAGCCACACGGCCTACAGGACAGCCCTACAACCTGTCCGGCTGATCTGCCACACCTCATCTGACTTCAGTGTAGGGGGCTGCTGTGCCTCTTTCCTGAACATTGTTCTGCGGCCTTGGTTCCAATTTACCTCCACTAGTCACCCTTCTGCAGGCTTGACTAGCGATAATGGCAGACAGTCCCTCGCCCATGACTATACCGGTCTCAGGTGCCCCCACTGCGCAACCAAAGCGCACGGCAACCGATTTAAATACAGGAGGTAAGAAGAAGGCCAAGACCAGGCATCTTTCCTCCAAGGAGACCTCTAAGTCTGCGGAGCGAGTGGCCTCGAGGAGGCACCAGGCATTGGAGAGAGAATTCTCCAAGGCACAGAGGCTCCTATCCAGTGGGGCCGATCCGGTTCCCCCTGCCCCACTGGATACCAATACTAGGGAGCCTCCCCAATCAAATGCTGCCTGGACTGCCACTCCTCTGGGGGAAACCGAACAGGCAGGTCCCTCTCACTCCTCCCCTCCTCCTCAGCAGGGCCCCCAAGTGGCTACTGCCCCAGCGTTGGTAGGGGCAACCCTTGGGGCCCAGGGGCCCGCATGGTCACAGGCCCAATTCCAGGCCTTCATGCAGCACGCCTTCATGCAGTTCACGACTCCATCAAGGACCCCACAGGTTCCCCTTCAGGTCCCCTCTCCTCCCACTGGTCCTCCCCCTCAGCAGAACCTCTCTCCAGCTCCGGAATCTGCTATCTCGGAGGCTTCATCCCAGATGGGGGAGGGGGAGTCCGATGACTTAGACGTGGCGGACACCCCCATATCAGACGAGGAGGAAGCAGAACCCGATTAAGCCTCTGCCTCCTGCCTCCTCGATCACTCCATCTTTACTTCCTTACTATCAAAGGCATGCTCCACTGCCTCTGTAACCTCTGTGCAGGAGGAGAAACCTTCCACCTCAGCGGACAAGGAGTCAAATCCGCTGTTCAAGGTGAAGGTAGTGGAGCACAAACAGATTCCCTGTCCCTTTGTTTTCTGGGACGTGGTGGAGGCCCAGTGGGCCTCTCTGTCCACCATTCCCAGGGAAAGCACTGTGGAAAGGAAGCTCTATAATGTGGCCCCGTCTTTCGCTTCCCTACTTGAGGTACCGTCAGTGGATTCTCCACTAACTTCCTTGTTCTCAAATTCTGCAGCCTCAGGGGACATGACAGAGTTCCCCACTGCTGACGAAAAGAAGTTCGAGGCCAACTACAGAAGGGCACACCTGACCTCCGGTCAGGCCATTAAGGCTGCTACAGGTACCTCCTTCTTCGCCAGGACCTCCATCATGTGGCTCCGGGAACTTCAGGCCACAATCCCGCCTGACCAGGTCAGAGTGCACCAAACACTCGTGAAACTGATAGGGGCCTCACAGTACATGGCCGATGCCTCTCTCCACTCGGCCAAGTGTTCTGCCCGTTCAATAGGAGCCACAGTGGCCTCTCGCAGGCTCCTGTGGTTGAAGCACTGGAGGGCGGACTTACGGGCAAAGTGCCGCCTCTCCTTGGCCAAGTATACAGGCAAGGACCTGTTTGGCCCCATCCTTGACCCACATGTAGTCGAGGGTAGGGACAAACGTAAAATCATTGCCCACCCTTCCAAAAAGACCAGTAGACGGCAGCAGCTGGACTCCCGGAGACAGGCATCACGCCCCACGGGCACCTGGGAGTGGCGGCAGCCCTTTCGGACAGGGCAGTCCTGGGATGGCCCAGAGGTTCACGTTCCTTCCCTCAGAGGCAGGACCGTCAACAGGACCGCCAAAATACAGGACCCAGGAGCCAGTTTCAAACTAAACGTCCCTTCAGGGGGTCGGGGAACCGCCCTTTCCGGCGGACCAAGTGACTCCCTCGGGGAGATCCCAATAGGGGGGCGCCTAGAGCGTTTTTATCAGATCTGGGAACAGACCACCTCCGATTCCTGGGTCAACGACACAATCAGGCGAGGCTTAGCACTCGAATTCGAGGCGATCCCGCACGATCGCTTCCTCCAGTGCCCGGTATCCCGAAATCCCTCCAAGGCACGGTTGGTATCCTCCGCCATCAAGCACCTCCTGGACATCAGGGCCATAGAACCCGTACCGGGGGACCAGACTGGGACAGGTTTCTACTCCATCCTGTTTGTGGTCCCCAAGGCATCAGGAGGGTGGAGGGCGATCCTGGACCTAAAGGGCCTGAACCGGTTCCTAAGGTACCGGCGTTTCAAAATGCAGACCCTAAGGTCCATACTAGCCAGCATCAGGAAGGGGGATCTCCTCTCCTCCATAGACCTCACAGAGGCCTATCTTCACATCCCAATCGCCCAGGACCACCGCTTTTGCTACGCGCGCCGGCATTATCAATACCGGGCCCTCCCGTTCGGTCTCTCCTCGGCACCAAGGGTCTTCACGAAGGTACTAGCGGTCTTGGCCACTCGTCTCCGGATGATGCCGGTGCGCGTGCAGTGCTACCTGGACGACATCCTCGTCCAGTCCAGATCCATTTGGTCGGCACAAGCAGACCTGAGAACCACCATCCAGGTACTTCAGTCCCACGGGTTCTCAGTGAACTTCGGGAAGAGCCACACTTCCCCCTCGAAGCGACTCCTTCACCTGGGGGCACTGATAGACTCAGAACGGTGCAGGGTCTACCTGTCCCAGGAGCGGCAGCTGAGCATCCGGAAATTGATATCCCAGATCCGGGGCACGAAAAGGGTTCCTCTGGTACAGCTGTCCCAGCTCCTGGGAAAGATGGTATCCTGCATGGGGATAGTGCCGTGGGCAAGACTCCACTCGAGGACCCTCCAATGGTTCCTCCTTCCCTTCCAGAAACAGAACCTCAGCGCCTCTCCCCACAAGGTTCAGGTGCCGCACCACGTCCTTGCGTCTCTCCAGTGGTGAGTTTCCCCAGCCATGTCCAAGGGGACCGTATTCAAGGAACCCTCCAGGGTAGTCCTGACGACAGATGCCAGTCTGTTTGGCTGGGGTGCTCACCTCCAAACTCAGCTGGCACAGGGACGTTGGTCCAGGGCGGACCTGAAGCAGAACATAAATTGGCTAGAGCTAAGGGCCATCCACCTGGCCCTCCTCCATTTCTCTCCTCTAGTATCGGGCAAGCATGTCCTAGTCCTGATGGACAACGTAGCGGCCAAGGCCCATGTCAACAAGCAGGGGGGCACGCATTCCTGGGCCCTCCTCCAGGAGGCCAAGGAACTGGGGCTGTGGGCAGAGACCCATCTGAAGTCGATAAAGGCGGAACACATCTTGGGGGAGGCAAACCGGCAGGCGGACTCACTGAGCAGGGTAACCGTGGACCATGCAGAGTGGCGACTGGACACCAAAATATTCGACATGATAGGGTCGGCGAGCCATGCCTGGATCTCTTTGCCTCCCCGGACAACGCCCAACTCCCCAGGTTCTTCACCAGGTTCCTGACCAGAGGGGACGGACGCCCTACGGTGCAGGTGGCCCGAGGGGCTGTTGTACGCCTTCCCTCCCCTCCCCCTGATCCAGGCCACCATCTGCAAGCTGTTACTGGAGCAGGCGGAAGTAATATTGGTTGCGCCATATTGGCCTCAGCGCCCGTGGTTTGCAGATCTAGTGGATCTGTCCCTGTCCCCTCCGTGGAAATTCCCACCGAACAAAGTGGCCCTATCTCAGGGGGAGCTCCGTCACCCAGATCCTCAGTGGCTACAATTGGCCGCTTGGCATTTGAACGGGAGTGCCTAACTAGGCAGGCCTACTCCCCAGAAGCAATTGCTATGATTCAGGCCTCTAGACGCCCCTCAACAAACAGGATTTATGATGCAATCTGGCACAATTTCTGCCAGTGGTGCTCCTCTCGGGGCTTGGATCCCCTCTCAGTAGTCGTCCCAAACATCTTAGACTACTTGTTAGACGGCATGTCTAAGGGGTTGTCCATCAACACCATCCGCAGGCAGGTGGCGGCATTATCCACGATCCTCACCTGTGACAATTGGGGTCCTCTCTCTCACCATCCAGCGATCTCGGCATTCCTCAAGGGGGCGACAAACTCTGGTCCACCCCCGGTGCATAGATACCCTTCCTGGGACCTACCCACAGTATTACGGGCCCTAACGGAGGCTCCATTCGAGCCCCTGCGATCATGTTCACTACACCTTCTATCCTTGAAGGTGGCTTTCCTAATAGCCATTACTTCAGCTAGAAAGATTTCGGAGCTGGGCGCTCTGTCAGTTCGGGAGGACCTGTGTATCTTCCACCAAGACAGAGTGGTCCTCAGACTAGACCCCTCATTCATACCCAAGGTTAACACCAGTTTTCACAGGTCGCTGGACCTCGTACTACCCAACTTTTGTCCTAATCCGACCCATAGACTAGAACGCCAGTGGTATAAACTGGACATGTGCAGGGCTCTACGCATCTACATAAAGCGCACAGGCCCCTTCCGTAGGTCCGAGGCTTTGTTTGTCTCCTTCCAACCATCTGCCATGGGCAGCAAGGTATCTTCTACTACCATTGGCAGATGGATCAGGGCCTGCATAGCTAAGGCGTACGTCTCGCAGTCGCTGGCCGTTCCATCACGTATCACGGCCCATTCTACACGTAGCGCAGCAACTTCCGCGGCCTGGGCCACCCAGGCCTCCATAGAGGAAATTTGTAGGGCGGCGTCCTGGTCGTCTCCGTCCTCATTCATTACCCATTACAAGATTGACAGGTTTGCCGCGGCGGATGCCGTGTTCGGCAGACGGGTCATTCAACAGGTGGTTGCCCCCAGGGAGACGCCAGCCTAGTCCTCCCACCCTGGGGGACATGGGGGGCTTTGGTATGTCCCAATCCAGTGGATTATACATCCACCATGCTGGAGAAGGGGCGTTGTCTTACCTGAACGCCTTTTCTCAGCATGGTGGTGTATAATCCACTCCCTCCCCTACACAACGGGCTAGGCTTGCGTGGAGGGCACCCCCCTATCTTTCTATTACTCTGTTACATTTTTTTTTTTGGAGCCACGGTGTCAGAGCTTAGCTACCTCGCCTCGTCAAAAACTGGGAGACACGCCCAGGGGAAGGCGTGGCTAAAGCTTTTTTCCTAGTCTCTCTGAGCAGGAGGGCTGAAATAACCCAATCCAGTGGATTATACATCAATCCAGTGGATTATACACCACCATGCTGAGAAAAGGCGTTCAGGTAAGACAACGCCCCTTTTCAGCAAAATGGTGCCCATCATGAACCATTGCTTCACTTAGTGACCTTGGATTTGTTTAACGACTTTGATGATTCAGTTAACACCCACTGCAAAAAAATGTAAAATTGAGTGGGCCATCATTTTATGACCATCACAACATATAACCATAATGAGCGGGCTCCATTAGAATTGTATGTTGAGGACTACCTGTATATTACCTTTCTGTTAGGTCTGCAGCTGTTTGTGGTCTTGTTGGCCTGAGTTCTGTTATCCAGATGTGCAGAAGCTTAACTTGGCACTGCCCTGGGGCGGACTGAGCAGGACTAATAGAAGCTCCCACTCAATTCACTGCAGCAAGATCAAGAGACCCTCACTACTGCAGTTAAGATGATGCAGCAGGCTTGTGCCTTTTGCCCAGGATAGCATGCAGAGTCCTATCCCAGCCATGCAGTTGCAGCCAAGCTGCTCTGACCTCAGAACCTCAGAACTTCCTGCACACAAAAGATTTAATTCATTCCCTCTTACTTTGAAAAAGTTTTAAATTCTCCCCTCCCTCCACAAAGGCTTCATTTCCGTCCACCCTCCAGAAAAGATTTATCAGTTGAATTTCAGATTGCACAAATTTGTTAACTTTATTTAAAATCCAGTTTTTAAATTAATAATTAAAATTTAAGAAGTTCAGATTACACCCAGAGAAGAAGGAAATAATAGGGAAAAATGAAAAAGAGAACTAACTGCTCTTTGTATGATGCTTTCATAACAATATCAGATTACAAATAGAAAAGAAAAATGTTTACAAAATATTGATTGAAATTTTCAGTGAGTAGCAGGTTATATTACAGTGGTGCTTAAAGGTTTTGTCACCACAAAAATGTTTTGGCTCATTTTCCTTAAGTAAATAAATGAATAAGCATAATTTATGCAGAAATACTGAACCTCAAAAGAGTTCATAAACTTTCAGCACCACTCTACAGTTCACAAGCATGTATGTATGGGTCCATTTTGGTGTAGTGGGTTAAGGCACCAAGATACAAATCGGGAGGCTGCGAATTCTAATCCAGACTTAGCCACCTGGGTGACTTTGGGCCAGTCATTCTCTCTCCACTACTTCTGAATGGCAAGCCACTTCGGAAAAATATGGCCAAGAAAACTACAGGGACTATTGCCAAGAGTCAGAAAGGACTTAAAGACACAACTTTTAAGCATGTAAGTGGCATACTATTCTACTTTCTACACTTTAAGAATTATGTAAACATATTAATTTATTGCTATTATGTTATATTTGCAATCTACTCAACGTGTATTGTGACTCACAAATGTATACTTGGAGCAGGAAAAGCTGCACAAAACATTTTTCCACACATGGCGGAAAGGGGAAAATTAGAAATAAGAAAACATTGTCCAGGAGAAGCAGAAAGTGAATTTTAACCTGGTCCCATGGATGCTTTGCTATCCCCCACTTCCCCCTTTGTAATCAGTTTGCTTCTGTGTTCACTTTGAATTATTCCTGTGTTACATCCAAATTTAACTTAGCTATAGATAGAATTCCCTATCTTAGTACCCCTATTAATCTTCCCAACCTTGCAACATTAGTTACTATTGGATAGATATTGCTTGACTTGCAGGCTTTGATCCTTTCCATATACTGTATACTGGTGAAATTATTGTCCATAAACTGTATAGGTAAACTAATAACATGCATAGAATTTGTTTCTACTGATGTTTGCTTCCTGAAACTCAAGTAAACCCTTCTAGAATTATTTATTATAAGGCTCTGAAAGACAGTAACAAACAACAATTAGACTTAATCAGTGAGAAGTCAAGAGGCTAATTTATATTTTCATAATAACCAAATGGAGATTATTCAAAATTATCTGAAAGAAACCTGTGCACACATATTTTGAATATCTTAGAAAATATGTATTTTGTTTTAGTTGATAAAAATGGCTGGATCTATATGTATTACACATATATTTCAAGCATAGAGCCATTTGGCTTTAAAATATATCTTATCTCAGTTTGCATTCTTATTCATTGCAACCAAAGTTGGTTATTTTGTATGTGTTATATGTTTCTTGGTCCCTGCATAAGATACTGATTTTTAGCAAAGGTATGCGCTAGACTTTTTATTACTTATACAGGCAGTCCTCAGATTACAACTACTTGTTCAGCAATCATTCAAACTTAAAATGGTTTTGAACAAGTGGCAATTCTGACTGATCCTTGGACTTCTGGACCTTGGTGTCCCTGTGGTCACATGATTGCAGTGAACTGAGATTTCTGACATTCCCTGCTGGCTTCTCACAGAAAAGTCAATGGGGAAGGCATTACGTCTCAGTCACATCAAGTCCACATCAATTAATGATCCGTGTGGTCCTTGTTTAATGGTAACAACCAGGACCACCTTTACCAATTGATGCAGTCACTTCGACCACACCATGACCACTGTGACATCATTTAGCGACAGCAATTCCAGTCCCAACTGCTGTCATAACCTGATATGATAGAATGTGCACCTGTAGGAGCAGTGGGGAAGACTTTTGGCACCACAGAGCTTTCCCACAAAGCAGCCCAGATTACGAGACTACATAGTCCTGAGTTGGGTGGGAGAGTGAGATGGGGCGCCACACCGTAGAATCTCCCAGGATGTATCTATTAGCTTAGAATAGTTGGGCAAGATTCTGTCCATCAGGTGTAAACAAATAAATAATTGTACCTGATTGGATCTCACTGTCTCATTTCTGGGCTTGGGCCTTAATTAAATCTATAATTTTCTTACCTACTAGATATATCCTGAGGGGTTCTAGGGTATTGCTAAAGGTCTACCTCACTGCTCCCACAGGTGTACATTCCATCACACCTGAGCGCTACCTGTAGTTTCTTCATTAAGTAACAGTTGCTTTACTACGATTTATCTATTTTTCCAGACAAATGTATCATTCCTTTATTTTGAGTACCATCTGGCATGTTAGAACACCTAAATTATGTAGTCAAGGTGTGTATTTTATTTCAGGTCAAATATATTCTACATTGTCCTTCTGCATCTGAAATAAATAATATTGTACAATAAAAATGCAGAAGAATCCTATATGATAATGAAAATTACAATCTACTGAGATCTATAAAATCCTGCACAGTTTGCTAACTTAGATCACTTTATTCTACTTGTGTATTTGTGCTTTCTGCCATATAACAGCCCAAAACATAATACATGGAATAAAGTACTGCCTTTGGGTCCCATAATGTTCTTACAGGGAATACCACATTCCCTCATCAGGATGCATTGCTATCAGGAAAACAACTGAGGAAAAAAGAGACCACATTATTAGAAATTCAGTATAGAAAGTTTATGCTTATTACTATACAACTGGCAGCAAAATTATATTTCCAAAATAAACTTAAAAGAAATAATGTCATTTCTGGCCAAGTAAACCTGGTTTCAAAGTAATTGTGACATTTTAAGGTATTTGTTTATTTGGTGGAATAAATAAAATAAATACTTACAGAAATACTACACGTCAGTATATTAACACTCTGTATGATGTCCAGCATGAAGTAGTGCAAAAATCTGAGAAACTCATCTAAACCTTGGACAGATAATCTGTTTCTGCCAAAGCCATATTTTCTCCTTAGTGACATAAACTGATCAACTATTTTTATCCCTCATAATTGCTTCTTTGCTCCAAGAATGTTCAGGATTTTTGACATTTTGGCATATTTTGGCTTTAGCTAAAATTGATTTCAATTCAGTATGTGTTTTGGGTAAGCAAATGACCACACTGCTATGCTCCAGCTTAAACTGTCCGCCTTTGAGAAGGTCTCCTGTTGGATGTCTCCAATGGATGTTTAATCCATTGGAAAGATTACTAGCGCAGGTACTAAAGCCTGTCTCCATCTACAACTGTCCAAGGTTGATTGCCGTGTTAGGCCCTGGGGGGCCTAGCTGATAATATACATGTGTAAATGAATACATGGCTTACAAATATAACCATCCCAAGTAGGTGCAATACATATATATGACCTCTTCATGTGCCCATATACACATTCATCATACACACACACACATACAGATACACATAATTGTATCTGCCCAGTCACACATGCACACAACTTCCATGAGCCCTATAATTAGATGACTAATTTTGCAGCAACACAGCTGTTTTGAACATTTTCTTTGTGACTCTGGGCAGCATATAATAAAAAGAAATCATAAACTAACAATTTTAAAAATGCAGCAATTAAAACCCAAAGTTACTAAGAATGGAGTTACTTCCATTATTGGAAAGGACAGAACAGGGATTCCCTGTGATGGGAAGGCCAGGGCCTGCCAGGTTACAAGGGGAAGGTATGTCAGGAGGTTAGCAAGTATATGTTCCACAAGTATCACATTGCAAACTCCCAAACTAAAATCACTTTTAGATCTCAATCATTTCAATTGTATTTGTCAGATTTCTTTATTATTTTTCTACTTATCCAGTTACTGTAGAACTTGTGAGGGTAAAATTGATTTGGTTGCCCTGCTTCCATTCACTCACTACTCAGCCTTATTAGAGAACTCTAGAGGTACATATTTTGTCCTTTTTGTTTACATTAACATCTTACTAGGCAAATGAAGGTGAATAATTATTACAGGTTGTCCTCGACTTAGCAGCCATTTATTTAATCATTGTTTACATTTACAATGGCCCTGAAAAAAGTGACTTAGAACCAATCCTCACACTTACAACCATTGCCGTATTCCCCCAATCATGTAATCAAACTTCTGGTGCTTGGCAACTGCCATGTATTTATGATGGTTGCAGCATCCCAGGATCCTGGGATTATCATTTGCAGTCTTCCTAGGGAGCTTCTGACAACAAAGTCAATGGGAGAAGACAGATTCCCTTAACAACCTCATGATTCACTTAACTGTAGTAATTCACTTAACAACCGTGGCAAAAAGATTGTAAAATGGGACATGACTCACTTAATAACTGTCTTGCTTAGCTATGGAAATGTTGGGCTCAATTGTGAGGTAAGTCAAGGACTACCTATATTCAACTCAAATTGCACACTAGCAGTCATGGAGAAATGAAAACTCTGGTCTGATAACTTGATTGTAGAATGTGATACTGTTAAACCAAGCCCTTATCTATCTATTCATTCATCCCATCTTTCTCCAAAGAGCTAAAAGACAGGATACATTGTACCCCATCTTCCCATTTTTCTACACTGGCAATTTATAAAGCAACCCCAAACCTTCTATAGCCCTTGAATATATTCAGGCATTAAATATGAATTTAGTGTCAGTACTTTATTCATACATAAAATATTCATCAGTGAGATTTAAAAGAACTAATTTTGACAGCCCAACAAAATGTATTTTCCAAAGGATATTTTGATATCACTTCAGTTTGAAATTGGGCTTGTTCAAAGCTGCCATTCAAGAAATAGAGACCCAAACAATCATAACTTACAACAAGCCTTTTTTTAAAAAACAAACAAACCTTATTTTGTGTTTTTTAGGATCTCTTGAATTTTGATGATCCTTTAAATATTGAAGCTGCAGAACATCATTTACGTGACAAGGTGAGTAGCAATGTATTGAAAATTACAAATCTGCTTATTTCTTAAAAATTCATTTGGTAGTTTCCAAAAGGAAAATATGTAAATTAATATTTTCAAGGTATTGTGGATCTAAAATGGATTTAAGATTAGATATAAAGAATATACAGCAACCCGACAGGTTGTTCTATACCAAGAATATCAAGCCAACAGACAAGACTGTGGGTATACTTTTGTCTTATTGCAAAAGCATAAAATGTCATTCCACCTATTTAAAACATCAACCACTTTATCCAAATCTTTATTAAAGATATTGAAGACTACACAAGACTGATATGTGGCATCCTACTTGGTATCTGTCTCCAGTTTGATGAGAAGCTGTCAGTGGGCACTCTGAGTATGATTGAGAAACAGCTACATTATATTCAATATCTGTCCCTATTTGCCGCTCAGTGGGAGGTCACCACCACAGATGCCTGGGTCTTAGACACCATTCGATACGGTCTATCCCTAGAATTCATTGCCAGTCCACCAAGACGGTTCATTTCTTCCCCCAATCAAAAAACTCACTAAGGAAGGGTCTCATGCAGGAGGCCATCCGTCACTTATTAGAAATAAGGGCCATAGAATCGGTACCTCCGGCTCAACGGGGTCACGGATTTTACTCCATTCTTTTTGTGGTCCCCAAGTCCTCGGGAGGATGGAGAGCAATCTTAGACCTAAAAGGCCTGAAATTTTATCTGGCATACCGAAGGTTCAAAATGCAAACACTTCAGTCCATCTTAGGCAGCATTCAAAAGGGGGACTTTCTAACATCCGTAGACCTCACAGAGGCATACTTACACATCCCTATCATTCCTGGCCACCGCCAGTTTCTCAGGTTCAGTTACATGGGGCATCATTATATTGATAGGGCACTCCCGTTCAGGCTGTCGTAGGCCCCAAGGGTGTTTACCAAGGTACTGGAGGTCCTAGCCGCACACCTGAGGTTGATGCCGATTCGGGTGCAATGTTACCTGGACGACATCTTAATACAGTCGTCTTCTCCCCGGGGGGCTCAGTCAGACCTGAGACGGGTCCTGCAGAGTCAGATGGTCCCATCGACCAGATTTTTCCACCATTTCTCCATAATAGACACAATAGAATGTTGGGTGTATCTGTCCCAGGAACGCAGGGACAGCATACGGGACCTGGTTCTCAAAGGTCTGCAGGGACCGGACTCTGTCGCCTTCAGGTCTCTCCAGGCTTCTGGGAAAAATGATGATAAATAAATAGATAGATAGATAGATAAATAAATAAATAAATAAATATCGTGCATCTCGATCGTTCCCTGGGCCAGGTTACATTCACGGACTCTCCAGTGGTTTCTGCTTCCCTACCAGAAGCAGGGTACCAGCACTTCTACCCAAGAGGTAAGGATTCCACCACAAATCCTGCACTCACTCAGATGGTGGAGCTCTCCCACCATGGCCAGAGGGTCTCTTTTCAAGGAGCTGGTCGGCTCATGATCACAACGGACGCCAGCCTATTCAGCTGGGGAGCGCACCATCAGTCACAATGGGCCCAGGGACATTGGTCTCAGTCAGACTTGAGGCACAATATCAATTGGCTGGAACTCAGGGCCATACATCTAGCCCTCTGTCACTTCCGCCACAGCATTGCGAGACAGCATGTGTTAGTCCTCACGGACAACGTGGCAGCAAAAGCCCATGTGAAGCGGCAGGGGGGTACCCGATCTCATGCCCTCCTGGCTGAGGCCCAGCAGTTGGGTTCCTGGGCAGAGACCAGCCTCGCCTCAATCAGGGCAGACCACATCTCGGGAGAGGGAAACACAAGAGCAGACTTTCTGAGCAGGTCAACCATGGACCACTTGGAATGGCGTCTGCACCCGAATCTATTGAGGGAAATCACCCACAGATTCGGTCTCCCCATCATAGATCTGTTCGCATCCCAGGCGAAATTTAATAAATAATAACTCCCGTGATTCTTTTCGTGCTTCCCAACTCAAGGGGCAGAGAGAATAGATGCCCTTCAGGTTCCATGGCCAGAAGGTTTCCTCTATGCCTTTCCCCCTCTCCCTCTTCTCCCAGCGGTCATCCGCAAGCTTCTGCAAGAGAAAGCAGAAGTTCTCTTGATAGCGCCTTACTGGCCGCGGAGACCTTGGTTCGCCGATCTCGTTGGCCTTTCCCTATCACGCCCTTGGAAACTTCCTCCAGACCGGGTATCACTAACTCAGGGGGATCTGATTCACCTGGACTCTCAATGGCTCCAGTTAGCCGTATGGCACTTGAGCACCGGCTCCTATCCTGAGAGTCCTGTTCGCCAGGGGTCATTGCCATAATCCAGGCATCTCGTAGACTGGCTACCAACCGCATCTATGATGCCACATGGCAGAATTTTTGCCGGTGGTGTTCCGCTAACCACCTGCCTTCATCGGAATTGACCATTCCAAATATTTTGTGCTACTTACTCGAGGGTCTGAATAAGGGATTAGTACCTAACACATTGCGCAGACAGGTGGCAGCCCTCTCTACATTGATTACTTGCGACACTGTTAGTTCTCTGAGTCAACATCCCTTGATCCGTTCTTTCCTCAAGGGTGCGACCAATACAAGGCCTCCTGTTGTCCACAGGTATCCCTCGTGGGAATTGCCTCGGGTCCTTCAGGCTCTCACAAAAGCTCCTTTTAAACCCCTCAGTTCGTGCGACATGAGATCCTTATCCATCAAGGTCACCTTCTTGGTAGCCATCACTTCGGCCCGACGTATTTCTGAGATGGCTGTGCTCTCAGTCAGGGATGATTTATGTATTTTTCACCGGGACCATGCTACCCTTCGTTTAGACCCCACTTTTGTTCCCAAAATCAATTCTCTGTTCCATAGGGCTCAGGATATCATTCTCCCTGATTTCTGCCCTAATCCTTCCCATGATCTGGAACATCAGTGGCATTCCCTGGACGTGCGGTCGGCTCTCTGTTACTATATCAAGCGGACGGCTCCCTTCCGCAGCTCTGAGACACTTTTTGTCTCATTCCACCCTTCTTCAAAGGGTCGGAAGGTCTCGGCCTCCACAATTGGCCGGTGGATAAGAGCCTGCATTGTGGGGGCGTACCAGTCAGATTCCTTGCCGGTTCCATGTCGTGTCACCACCCACTCCACGCATAGTGCAGCCACATCTGTGGCTTAGGCCACGCAAGCTTCCATTGAGGAGGTGTGTAGGTTCATGTGGTCTTCCCCTTCGCCGTTCATCCGGCATTACAAATTGGACAGGTACGCATCTGCCGAGGCCTCATTTGGCAGAAGGGTCTTGCAACAGGTGGTGCCCAGTGACATGGTTCCAAACTTGCCTGCTTCCCTCCCGTAAGGACAGTGGGCTTTGGTATGTCCCATTAGTGGATTATCCATCTCCAGTGCTGGAGAAGCGACCCGTTTAGGTCCTTAGGCTTGGGTCAGTTTTGTGAGTCAACAGGTCATGCCGTCAGTAAGTAGCTGCGCCCTTGTCGAGACTGGGAAAACAGGCCCAGGACAGGCGTGGCAAGTTTGGCTGACTTGATCTAATTGGGCAGGAGGATTAAGTTAACCCATTAGTGGATTATCCATCTCCGTGCTGAGAAAAGGCGTTCAGGTAAGACAACACCCCTTCTCAATTTTCACGTCCTCCAGACATTACCTTACCAAGTTATTTATCAGCACATCACCAAATATTTATTGAATTGGCTGAAGTGCAAATAAACCACAATGCCCTTTCCATAGACTTAAGGAACAAACTTAAGGAAGCTATCCAAGCAAAAATGAGGTAATGTTAGTCTGAAAATAGTTCTGCATAACCAATTCAGATTAAACTATATTATTTTATTGATTTCAACATTTTAACTAAATGATCTCTTTATCAGTCCTTCTAGAGTGTGTCAGAATCAGACTGACTGGTTTCTGCTTTGCACATTTCGCAAAGAGATTGGTCCAGATGGAATCTTTTGCTTAGATTTATTATATTAGTGAGTCACAACTATCTTGGCTCTCTTTTTACATATCTTCTCTTCCTTTGAATGCACATACCAAGTTCAAGAGCCTGAAAACTGTTTTTGAATTAACTGTTCGAGTTTCAGTAGCACAAAAAGGTTCTGGCCTTGGGAGGAGGGAATATTAGGCCTTTTTTTTCTGCCTCCTTAAGTTACTTACAAAGGCAAGTTATCTGTGGGATTCTCTCTCCCAAAGGACATCTCCCCATCCTACCAGATCAGATAGGGCGGGCATGCTCTTAGTCCCCTCCCTTAAACAATGCCATCCTAAGGGAACTAGGAAAAGTGCCTTTCTTGTAGCATGTTTAGCCCCCTAGACATGGAGAATGATATTCAATAGCAGATTTTAACTGAGCAGATTCTTCTCTAGCATCATCACTGAGGTCTCATAAATGCTATGGCACAATTTGTATAAGGAGAAGAGAGAAAGGACCAAATTAATAGAAAAAAACTTCGAACTCTCTCCATAGAGGCTGGGGTAGAGACAAAGGTGCCATCAACAAACCATTAAGATATCTTCCTGTGATGTGAAGATGAATGTGAAGATGAATCTTAGCTGATTAAAAAAAGGTTATGTTCTCTTGGCAAACATCTAGTACAGTAGCAACTAATTTCAAAGGCCACTCCTTTTTATGATGGGAGTAAGAGCCACAGCTATTTTTATCTCCTACAGATTCAACAGCTTTTCTTTTCAGGGAATATAGGGAGTAAATCTGCATGCAGTAAGATTTACTCTTATCTAGAATGCAAACTATGTATTGGAATTTTAATGGAGACACATTAGTACAGGGCTGTTGTTTCTGTAAACATATTTATTATCCAACTCCATACAGGAGGACTTCCGAACTAAAGTTGAAGATTACATTAAGCGCTATGCAAGATGATGATGGGAGATGGATAGCAAGGCCATGAGCTGCACCTTGATGTTTTCCTAAAACTACCAACACCAAAAAAGAGGGTTTTTTTGTCTTGTGTTCATGTTGTTCTAATGAAGGAAACAGTCCTCTTTGTTAAATGAAAAGTTCATCCATACAGTAAGAAAATGATGTATGTTGGCTACAAAAAGCTGTTTAACTTTCAACAATCTCTTTTTGAAATTGTATCATATATTCAGAAGTGAGATCTCCTCGATACTAAAGAAAAAGCCCTACCTATTAAGATCATTTATTCATTTTAAAATGTTCTTAATAGCTAGTACGGAATATTTAAGTATGGCAATAAATAAAAGTGGGCCAAAATTGAAATGACATGTCATGTATTATATTGAATACATATGTTAGCCCTGTCTGCTGTTGCTGTTAAACTTGAAATTGCTGATACTAGTTCATTTTTTTATCTACTGTTTTAAATTTGCATTTACTGTGCAAAGCACTTACTGAAACCAAGGCTGAGTCTGAACACACATAAATACAGTGTATTTCTTTTTAAAAATAACTATTTTACATGCAAATATAATGAAAGGTATAATAGTTTTTAAATACCTTTAGCTTCTGGTGTGGAGAATTGATATTTCAGGATATTATAAAACTAACTTTAATTTTCTGGTACCAAAGCTTTAGAAGCTAATATTTGAGTTCAAATTAATGCTGATTGTAATGTAACAGTAACACTGTAAGAAGCCAAATTTTTCAGGATAAACATGGTAAAGAACTTACAATATAACTAGCTCTATCTCATGTAAAGTAGGTATGAATTGCAAAACCATTTGGGTTGAGGATACACTGTCTAGGTATATTTAAAAGCAGATGCTTTTATGTACTTCATATTTTATCTTAACTCTTTTTCGATACAATGACCATTCTAAACAGTGAGAGTCGTACCCCTCAAATAATTTAAAATTAATTAAATTATTGCCAAAGTAGAGACGAATAAATGTTTGTTTAGTTTCATACACACGGTGTGCATAATATTTCTGCCTCAACTTTTTTCATATGGAAGAATCTAATTTATTAGGCCCTTCTGTAAGTTCTCAATGCAGTAAAACTTCAATTTAATAGTCTCATTAGGAGAATATAAAAGCAGGATGTCTGCTAATTCTGAATAGAATTTTATCTATGCATATTTTATGCATTTTTTAAAAAATGTAAAATTGGAATGAGATTTTATGCATGTTTGGAATGATGAATAAGATTTTATGGATGTCCAGATTTTCATCATAGTATCTGAAGTCTGAAAGTGTATTAAATCAAAGATTTACTACATCATCATACTTTAAACTTTGATAGTGAGTTTATTATAACTACATCTCAGTAAATTCTATTAGTCATGAATGAAGGAGAATACATACGTGTCCCAGGATAATGTTGCAGGATCCAATCTGAATTGGTCAGCGGGACCAGAGGTTTAAGTCTTCTGAGTTTTTGGACTTGTGTTGGAGACCATTTTCAGGGAACTTCTTTCTAAGAGTGTGTACTGTTCTCTGTGTTGTGTTTGTTGTATGTGGCTTTTCAGATGTTTATTGGGTATGTTGATGGCTTGCTATCAACCATCAAGCCAGCCATAAAACACCCCAATCAACATCTAAAAAGCCACATACAACAGACACCATATAAATATCACACACAGCACACCTTCTCCTGGAGAGAAGTTCCCTGAAGATGGGCTCAAGCACAAATCCGAAAACTCAGAAGACAGAACTTCTGGTCCCGGTGACCAACCCAGATTGGATACATCATTAGTGTAATGATATTTAAAACAAATGAGAATTGGAATGAGAATTAATTAAATAAATGGATTAAATGTTCATTGCAATTAATGGTCCTTAGAAAATGCTTAATTCGTTCAAATAGAAGTTTGCTTCAAAATAAAAGGTATTTCTTTGAAATTTGAGTTACTCAGGTTTTGAGAGAAAAAATATCTGTTGCCTATCTTTGGGAAATTATTTACAAATATTCTGAGATAATAATATAGATAGAAAGGGTTTATTTCCAGTAGGCCAGTTTTCACAAGAATATTGTTCACATTTTGAAGAAATATAACCAAAATTACAAAACAAGAGTATTGTAAATTGACACAGAATTCAACAGTTTTTCTTCATTAACAATGTAAAATTCTTAATACTCACATATAGCCATCTTTTCATTTCCCAATAAATGACTGAGCAATAAACTACTGTATAGAAAACTGTACAGAGAGAATTGCTGGGTAATGACAGAAGGATAGAGAAAACAATTGGGTCAGCTAACACAACTGAGAATTTGAGTCCATTGTTTTATGCTCACAATACTAAAGAGAGTACTAGAGATCCTTAAGAGACTGGAACATCTGGGAGATAATTTCATGCAACATCTGCATGCAGCTGGGAGAGTTGACTAGAACAGGGCTTTTCAACCAGTGGTACGGGTACCACCTGTGGTACATTGGCACCTGGCAGGTGGTACGTGATCATTAGAACTATTGGGATCTCCCACTTGAATGGCTGAGACTGTAGTTCCTGTTTCTGAATGGACTGTGGATTGTGCAGTAAGGTTATCCTCTTTCCCCTCATACATAACAGGCCATTGTTTTGGAGCCAGAAGGGCAACTAAGCCATGGCAAGGAAAGGGGGAGAACTTGACAGCTGCAAAGTGAATAAAGACAAGCTTGGTGGTCTTTCTCTGCACTAGCTGTAAAAGACTTGAGTAAAGATTGTAAGATGAAAATTGACTGATGCAACTGAGGGATGTGAATATGGTCTTTTGAGCAAACTGGGATCACCAGAGAACACTGAAAAAAATGGGCATACTGGAGTATTCATTAAGAATCCTCCATGAAACTCCAGTATAGCAGCTGGGAATGCTGGAGCCTACTGTACTAGGTATTTCAGGCTGCCAAACTGTAATGGAGCTCTAAAGGGACTGTGGGAAAGGAACTTGGCTGGGGAAGAGTAGGGGGACAGCTCTCAGATTATTTGAATTTCTTAGCATGTGTGAACTATCTTGTGTGTGTTTTTTTCAATCTGTTCTAGCCATTTGTGTTTCTGTAAAGTGTTGGAATAATGAATCTGATTAATCACCATTATATGATTGAACTTAAAATTTCCTAACATACAGCCTCCAGATTTATGCCTTCTCCCAACTGGCTATGATGGCTAATGTACCTTTTTGAACTACTTGCCAAAAGAGCATTAGATTTTGACATTAAAGTCACCTTAAAATAAATGTTCACAAGATCAGATCTCAATGTATTTTTTTCTGTTTGTTCTGCACTGCTATATAATAGGTATGTCAATATGTGCTGCCTAAAAAGTTCATTAAATACCTTTGTAAAACTTTTAAATACCAGGGTAATTTTGACTTGAAACCTATACTACAATGCAGCATACCTTTGCAGGATAAAATGATGTCTTTTTTACTTCATACTCAGTTTCTGCTAAGCTCAGTTTCAAGAATCTTTTCACAAGTCTATTATCCTATACTTATGCATTTCATATTTTCCCATGTAAAAACACTTTGCATCTGTTTCTGTTGAGTTGCATTCCCTTATAATCACCTCATTTTTCCAAACTAGCACAACTGCTTTTTAAGTTTTATACACATGCCCTTCACCTCATCTCCAAAGACAATAATAATACCATCATAGGTCTTTTGGGAACAGTGTGGCACACGTCCAATTTTTCTATCCTGTTCTTTTGAAGTTACCCAAACAATTAGATATAATATGGCAAAAGTTATTCTAGACAATTATGTGCTGATTTATAATCGCCACATTGTTTTCAAGTTGCGTATGGGTTGACTGCTTTATAATCTGCTTTAGAATTTTCTGCAGGGGCAGGGGGTGGAGCAGGGGCGGGGCCAGTTTTTGGGCACTCGGTCTCTAAAAGGTTCGCCATCACTGCCCTAGGCAATTTTTTAAAAGGTGTGTCATCTTTCCATAAAAAATAAAGGAAATGTTTAAAGTAGGTCTGCAACCACTGGGCTGCCGACTGCTACCGGTGTGCAGCCCTTTGGGAATCAGGCTGTGCAAGTGGCAGGCAAGCACATGAAACTTCATGTATTCACACAGGAAACCATTCCCTCCCCACCACTGCCACCGCTGCTGTCAGTCTATGAAGCCAGAAAGGTTGGAGACTGCTGGTCTAAAGAATTCTGCATGATAGGTAATCAAAATTGTATTTAGTAAGGACAAACATAATTAAAATATGAAATAGCATACAACTTTTAAAACATTGGCTTGCCTTTATTTGCAACATCATATTCTTTATAAGAAATCATTTAACTGAATTCCAAATACAGATTAAATAATAAAAAAAACTTTTTTCTTTTTTTAAAAATGAAGTTATTGCCTCTTGACCCTGAAAAGAAGTAATCATGAATGAAGAGGAGAAAAATTGCTTATAAAGTTTTATTGGATGAAGTCCATTTATAAGGTCACTTTTGCTTCCAAGACCATCTTCATCCATGATTTCAAAACTGAACATTTGCTCTGCAATGGCTTGTGGTTCCAGTGTTTTTTACATGAGAAGTTGATAAGGATATACTATGATAAGGATATACTAATTTCCAGAAAGAAAGAAAAAAATCAAATTTCCAGTATATTTTTTTAAAACATTTTCCTTTCAATATTGTTTTCAAAATTCCACATCAAATTGAGGACTTAAAGAGACATATAATGTGCTTATTGAATTGCTTACAGCTACAGTATTGAATCTGAGACAGCTGTTCATAATCACGCAGTTATCAGTTCAGAATCTGCATAACCAAATCTTCAAGATATTGGCATATGGTCAACTAGGTTCATGTACATGAACTGTGTTGTCTTCAGAAGTATGAAACAACCAAAGCATCCCAAAAACATAACAGGTGTAAGCCTGGATGGCATGGTTGTCGATCAGTCCAATAGCCCCAGCAACAGTTACCATCTATTGCTGAGAGAGTAAAGCACTTCTATTGGCTTTCATCTTCTCTAGTCGTTTAACTAGATGGCCATTACTTACTTCAAGTTCTTCGGTTTTGTCTAATGCTGAACGAAGCTGAAAAAACATTTAAAAGAGACATTTTATTCAAATTAAGGTATAGAAAATAGTAGCATGCCCCGACCTTCAGCAACAATTGTAATATTATGCCAGATGGGAAAAAAAGCTTGCTTGAAATCTTTTTCAGCTTAAGAGGTACTTCAGGTTATCTTCTAGGATATCATTCAAATAGGATCAATGCCTACAGTAAATATCTGGAAAACTTTTACAAATTCATTTTTAAGCTCTAAAAGTTTAAGATGTCTTTTTGCTAATGTACATGTCTACAGATTTAATCCTTCAACTTAGATTAAAAGGATACCACGATTCCAGCTTATTTCTTCTATAGGAATAGGGACACAAATAATGTTAATTTTTTTATTTCCAACTAAAGAAGATCTGCTCTGACAAGCTCTGAACAAAGAGTTCAATTGGGACTGATGTCAGAATAGTCAAGATTTTCTTTGAATATCTGAGGGAAAGTATGCATCAGCAATCAAGCTTTGCTGATTTGAAGGTTTAGGTGCCCATTACAGAATTTTTTGGCAGTATTATCCAGACAGATTTTGAAAAATCAAATCCAGATTCAATATGCTTTAATCTAACAGAACATATTAGTTGAGGTAGATTTTTCCTAGATTAATAAAAACACATCATTTTATAATACATTTTTTTGGTTGGCAAAGGGCATCAGAGGGAGAAACCTGTTTCTGAAAATTTATAATCAACATGAATTTCAATGTATAGGTAATGCTCGACTAACAACCAGAATGGAGCCTGCCCATTGTAATGACAACTCATGATAGTCATTAAGCAAGGTGATTGTGTGACCACTTAACAACCCCTATCCCTTCTTTCCCTTGTGATCGTTTAGTAGAGCACAGGGTGCTTCAGGGGAGGTCCTGGGGGGAGCCTAGAGAGCCTGCCCCAAAGCCGCTTCCTCCACCCTGAGGCACCTGGTGCTCTGTTCCTACCATAGAAGTGCCCACAGGCCTTGGGCCTGCTTCCTATCCGACCAGATCCCATATCCTCTACCTCAACTTCTATCACTGATTGCTCATTTACCTTCTATAGATCTCCAAATGCTAAGTGGCCTACTCCCACACCCTCCTCCCCATCCCTGACTGCTCACTTATGTGGAAGTGGGCACAGTTGTGGCTGCTCTGCTGCCCCTTCCCAGATGAAGCCATGCGGTTTAGGGAGGTCATGGAATGGAGTGGCCTGCTCCCCTTCTCCAATATGTGTGCCAGAAATCTATAGAAGACAAATGTCCTATACCCACATCCTCCTACCCACCCCACAATTGCTCACATTTTGTAGATTACTGCAGCTTATGTTTGGGAAAGAGGGCAGACTACTCTGCCCTTCAATGTCCCTGCAGGCCACATGGCACCATCCCAGAAGTGAGCACCATTTTTTGGAACAGTGGCAATTCATTGCAGGATTCCGAGGAGTAGAGCAGCCTGCTGTTCTTCACAATGCAAACTCCAGAACTCTGACAATCTTCCAAAAGTAAATATGTATAGTCCAGTGATGGTGGACCTTTTAGAGACTGAGTGCCCAAACTGCAACCCAAAACCCACTTATGCATTGTCGAGTGCCGGGTGGGCATGGCCCATTGGGTGGGCGTGGCTACAGTGGTAACGGCAGACTGGGTGGACTAAAAAGTTCAATCAATCAATTCCAACTTGCAAGATCTTTTTTTTTCCCATGAAAAGTTGAAATTGACTGATTGAAGCTTTTTTTTTTTTTTTGCACACAGCGGCAGAGGCCTAAAGCAAAAAGGTTTTATAAAACCCAGCTGAAGGCCTAGGAGTGGGGCGACGGTGTGCGTGCCCACAGAGAGGGCTCTGAGTGCTGCCTCTGACACTCGTGCCATTGGTTCGCCACCACTGGTATAGGGGATGGGGTGTGTGAAGAGGTGTGGAATATTGCAGGAACCTGGTGGGATGGGATGGGATGGGAGGAAGGAAGATGGAAGGCTACTGCAGCTTCCCTGTGATAAGTCATAAGGACAAATCTGCCCAAATCTTTTTCCACACGACTGTGGGGTACTGCAATGGTTGTAACTCTGAAAACAAGTTGTAAGTAGCTTTTGGGCAGGGGAGGGGAATGTAACTGAACTGTCTTTAAGTGACAACACCTTTAACAACATCAAGGCTGTCCCTGGTACGTGGGAAGGACTTGATAGAAGAATTAAAAATGCCAAATCCAGTCTAAACACCTGGCTGACTGTACAACCAACCATAATTATTATTGGTTGGTTGCACATCCAGAATGCTAAGATTAGATGCAAGCAAGCTAGAACAGATGAAAGAAAATAAGCCAAAGAAGATGACTAAGGAATACTAGATCAAGAAATTGCCTGAGGCAAGGAAAATCAATGAAGCACTGGAAATAATACAGTAGCAAATAACTGTCATAGCCAAGAAAAAATAGTAGCTACAAAGCTCGGGAAAGTATGAATTGCATGGGTTTGGGTTGAAACATCTGACTGATCTGCACCCACTTATTGCCAAGCAATTTAAGAACATACTTCAAGGAAATGAAATTGAAGATTGGTTAACATATGGCAAAACCTACAAGATAATAAAAAAAAGGGGCAGCACCAGGCAATGCAGGCCAATTATCTGTTTAACAACAGTTTTCAAATTGATAATTAGCTTATTGAAAATAACTTTCATCTGAGCAGAGAGAGAGTCCAAACTGCAAAGGGACAAAAATTCCTAACTGACAAGATGATTTTAAAGTCCAAATTCAGTGGCAGAAATACCAAAAAGGGGATTAATACCTGGGTAATTCCAGTCATTAAAGATCAGTTGAAATAGTGGACTGGACTCAAGATGAACTAGAAGCCATGGTCCTACATCCTTACAGTGATGTTGATAGACTCTTTTTACCAAGGACTACAGGTGAGTTCCAAAGTTGCAAATATATCAGGCAGTGAATGAAGAAAAAAGGACATTAGAAAAATATCTGAAGGATAGTGAAGAAGATACGACTGAAGTCAGTATACCACGAAAACTTACTGAATACCAAAGTGATCTATAAGAAAAACCAAATGAAAAATAGAAGAGATATGACAAGGCAAAATATTAGCTGACCAGTATATTAAAAAAAATTAGTAGGCAAAGCATATAACAAGACCTGGCAAGGCTAAGCACATGGAAGTTGAAGAACAGAGGGGCTAATTCTGTCTGCACAAGACCAAACCTTAAGAACAAATACATATAAAGCAAGAACTGAGAAGACAGCAACAGACAGCAAATGCCATCTATGCAAAGAACTGAAGAAATAATGGACCACCTGGTTATATGCTGGAAGAAGTTAGTGCAGACTGATTATATGACAACATGACAAACTAGTAATAACAGTGTATTGGAAGAACTGCAAGAAATAGTACCTGCCTGCAAGCAAGAACTGGTGGGACCACAAAAAAGGCAATAAAAGAAAATGAAGAAGCTAAATTGTTCTGGGATTTTAGTATTAAAACAAACATATGACACCCTAGACTTAACAACTGGTAAGAAAGTCAAACAACTTTGGATAGAGCACATGGTAGTACCTGGACACACTAGACTAGAAGAGAAAGAACTGGAGAAAATCAGAAAAAGAACTGCAAATGGAAGTAGAATGGCTGTAGCATAAGAAGTAAGGCAGTACCAATAGTAATAGGTGCCTTCAATGCAATTTCAAAACATTTGGAGCGCTACTTGAGCACCAATGGCAAAATCACCACCAGTCAATTGCAAAAGGCAACTTTACTTGGAACAGCTTACATCCTGTGACAATACCTTTAACACCCTCTAACATCTTCTATCCCATGTCCTAGAAAGGGCTCAACAGTGGACAAAAATGCCAATTCCAATCTGAATAGCTAGCTGACTTGTGACCAATAATTTTATTTATTGTCTTCAAGTCAGTGTTGATTCCTACAATTACCTGCATTTTTTTTTGCAAGAGTTTCCTTAAGTATTTTGCCCTTGCTTGCTTCCTAGGGCTGAAAGTGAGTGACTGGTTCAAGATCATCCAATTGGCTTTGTGCCTAAGGCAGGACTAGTACAGGTAGTCCTTGACTTACGATCACAATTGACCCAAAATATATGTTGTTAAGTGAGACATTTGTTAAGTGATCTTTCCCCATTTTATGTCCTTTCTTGCCACAGTTGTTAAGTGAATCTGGCTTCCCCATTGACTCTGCTTGTCAGAAGGTTGCAAAAGGTGATCACATGACCCGGGACGCTGCAACTCTCATAAATATGAACCAGTTGGCAAGCATCCGAGTTTTGATTATTGACAATATGGATGCTGCAATAGTCATAAGTATGAAAAACAGTCATAAGTCACTTTTTTCAGTGCCGTTCTAACTTTGAATAGTCGTTAAACAAACTGTTGTAAGTCAAGAACTACCTATACTCAAAGTCTTACAGTTTCTAGCCTGGTGCCTTAACCACTATACAAACTGACTCTCTTCTCAAATTATAAGCAAGAATCTCTAGTTTTCACTATATCTCTGAAAATTTATAAACATAAATCATTTCATATGTAGGATATTTTATACCCCACTATCTTATGAATGTGTGAACTTTCAATATGAATGTATATCTGCTGGACCACTAGACATGAAATATGCAAAATATACTTAAAGAACCAATTGTTTCCTGTGCTTTAAACAAGAAAAAATGGTGTTACAAGAAGAAATGTTAAAATGGAAACATGCATTTTCATAATTTCTGAATAAATTACTTCCCACTAAGAAATACTGACTAGCATATAATATCAGCAGTTTCAGATCTCTGGAGAAGAACCAGGCAGTTTGAACATATTGATTAAACAAAACAATTCTTTTGGTTCAGCATGATCACAACATACTAGGTGATAAATTTAAAGTTTCAATAATATTATTAAAAACTTAAAAACTTAATCCCAATATATATAAAAACAAGACCTGCTTTCCTTTGTTAAAACCTATGTGCTGGTATAGTCACAAAAAAGTTACTTTCTAAACAAATTAAGATGGAGAAATTAGAAATATCATTTATAGTAAATGGAAAGGCAAAATTCTTTAAGGTGCGCACACAGATACCTAAACTTTAAGATTTTTCTCAGTTCACGTTTGAATCCAGAGCTGGTTCTCTTTATGAATCATATTTCTTGAATTCTTAAATAAACTGAAATTATACATATTAGACAAATTACAACACTAATTAATGAATAAAACAAGGTAAATGAGTCCCTGTTGCTGAGCCAGGGCTGTCCAAAGACATTTCCGTTATGTGACAATGATATAGCACTTGGTGTTAGCTTCCCACCAAAGTGGTACCTGTTTATCTACTCACATTTGCATGCTTTCAAATTGCTAGGTTGGCAGGAGCTGGAGCGAGGACAGGAGCTCACCCTTTTGCATAGTGTTTGAATCTTGAACCTGGACTGCTGGCTTTCTAGCTGACAAGCCTAGTGTCTTAACCTCTGAGCCACCCCATTGCCCTGATTAATGAATGCAGGTGTTAATGATTAATGAATGCAGATGTTAAAATGTTTTGCCTGCTATTTTAATTTATCATCTTGAAAATCAAGTTATTAAAAGCTAATAGCTTTTCCTGAATAATCATCCTACATAGAAAAGGAACTAATAATCTGAGATTCAATGCTAACACAATTTAAATAATCTGAGATTATTAGTAAATTGTGTACCTTTATATTGTGTTAGCATTGAATTCAGCTGTGATTACAATATTTCATTCATTAGTTTATAACATTATAAAACTTTGAGCAATATCTATTTTTCATTTTCTGTTTTTTCTTCAATTTTGTTTTGTTTGTTTTGTTTTCCAGAACTACAAGTGAGGACTAATAAGATTCCATTCCCTTTTTAGTAAGTAAGCTATAGCAACTTGCTTTATCTCCTTTATTTAATTAGTATCTGAAAAGGGCTTTTTTTTTTTTAGCTTTGGCACACACAGGAAGAAAATATAAAATACTCCAATCTGCAGAAGGTAATTTTGGGGACATTATTCATGATTAGATGCTGTAAAAGTTTTCATTTAATATAGAAAGGATTAGTCTAAAGTCCTATTACTCATGTTAAATTTTTACCTTTTTTTATTCAATTCTTTTTCTGAATTCAAAAGTACACGGTAATGCAGATTACCTCTCTTTGGAGCTTACGTTTCTCTGCTTTCAATTCATCCTCTGTTCTTTCAGCATTTTCCGCAGCTGTTTTATAGCGAACAACTTGACTTTCTAATCGTAACACCTATGATAGGAGAGTATTATTTATTTTAATAAAAATATATACTCCATCTTCATTTCAAAGGATTGTCTATGCAAAATAAACAGAAAATGAAATTTAATAAAACTCTAAATATAATCATAGCTTCAAAATAAATATTAACACATAATTCTAAAAATTTAAAAACACTACTTTTAAAGCTGCCTATGAAGTAACTGGCTTCCCAAAAATGACAATGTTGATGTAAACATGGAATGATAAGGTTGTAAAACGTGTTTTTACTTCAAAGTTTGAAAAAAAATAAAATAAAAAGTATAAACTTAAGAACTTGAAATAAGTTCCTTGCTCCCTTTTTTGTATCCCCAAAAACAAGAATATAAGAGAAAAATATAATACTGAAAAAATAGTGCAAACCGGGTGATGTACATAATTTAAAAAACAAAACAAATACTTTCCCAGATTGTACTAGGTTGGTGGCAGAGAGAATATAATTTAACAGATGAATTGTGCTGGATTTGGTCCCCAAAAGCTGCTTTACAATGTGGATGTACAGATACAGCATCAAACTCTTTAAAGAAACTGTCTTTTCGTAAAATAAGTTGAGCCTCCAAGTGTTCTGAAATACCTTTTTAGAATTGCATCTGGGATAATGCACAGGCTCTAATTGACAGAATCTAATCAGACTCCTGAACTGTAGGAACAAATGTGAATGTAAAGGTTTATTTTATAATTTTTTAAAAAAAAATTCTGTTAGGTGATGAGCTAACAATGCAATTAAAGAAATAGACAACTTTCAATCTAGATTTAGCAGTTGCTAATAAAAGTCAGCAAGCTAAAGCTACAGCTTATCCAACATTATAAAGAAATCAAAGTTCCTGAAAATATTCTCATTCCTATTGAGTTCATAACAGTTTTATTTTCAAGGAATGCTTAAAAATATTTTTAAGTCAAGCATTGTCTGCTATGTGTAACTTTGATTCTTGCATGCATAAATAAAACATCATTAACAGCATCAACTCTGATCCAGGTGAGAATCATCATATGCACAAAAAGATATAACACATAAGCAAATGAGAATAGTCTGACTCCAAAGTAATAGTCAAGAACCTCACAGATAAACAAACAAAAAAAAAACAAATGCCAGAAAAGGCACAATTACAGATAGTGAACAAGGTCAAATATTTGGGCATATACTTATTGGCAAGATGTTCAATAATAAAAGAAGATAATTATACAAAGTTATTGAATCAAATAAAACTGGACTTGGAACAATGGAGAAATTTGCAATTGTCAATATTAGGAAGAATCGCTACAGTGAAAATGAATGTGTTGCTGAAAATTCTATTTTCATTTCAAACAATTCCGATAAAACTCGAAAAAAAATCTTTCAAGATTTAAATTCATAATTTTAAAATTTGTTTGGCAAGGAAAGAAAGTAGAATCAAGGTGAAAACATTACAAGATGCTAAGGAAAATGGAGGTTTTGGATTACCGGAGTGGGCTCTGTATTATCAAGCATCTGTTTCAACATGGATGAAAGAATGGATAACTCTCAGAAACAAAAGGTTGTTATATTTGGAGGGTCATGATTTACAATTGGGGTGGCACGCTTTCTTATGGTATGAGAAAAACAGAGTTCATAAGTATTTCCAAAATCACTATATAAGGAATGCATTGTTAACAGTATGGGAAAAAAATAAATTGAAAATTCCAGGGTGGTTGTCAACTATGGAAGCATTTGTACATCCAAACTTGGTAGCCTTTGAAAAAACTTGGACATATAGAGATATTCTAAATTCTGAAGGGAATTTAAAATCTAAACAAGAACTGGAAAATCAGGGTATCAACTTGTTGTGGTGGGCATATTTACAATGCAAAGTAGATATGAAAAAGACGTTAAATTATTTGGCTTTTACAAAAAACAAACTGTATTTGATAAGATTTTGTTAATTTCAGATGAGAAACTAATTAAGAAAATGTATAACTTTTTTTAATAAAAATTTTATTGTTTTTTTTTTAATTTTTACAACAAAGTGCTCAAAGCACACCATGGTGTTAGGGTAAACAATCATCCAAAAACAAAACATTTATACATAATTCAGTCAATACCTCTAGTATTCCCTCTCTTTTCCTCTTAACTAACATAGTTTATTTAAAATAGTTCAATCTAGCTTACATTTAATCAACCTGTACCTGTTTCTAACACTTTAAAAATTTATACAACCATGATAAAATTAACTTTAAATACAAACTCTATCAGTTCGGGTATTCCTTCCAAATATATTCTAATACCTTAGTTTCTATTATAAATGTTATTTAATTCTTCTTCCACTAATATTCCTTAATTAGAATAAAGTATTAGTCTACCCTATATATATCTAGTCTATCAACTAATCAATCTCTTTTAGCTAACAGACACAAAAATAGAATTAAAAAAAAATCAAATCTTAAATTCTTTCAATCCATTAAACATAGTTCAATTCATATCCAATTAAATTATCGTAACTAATAACATTGATCTTATCAAGCAGAAATCATCTTATTAGATTAATTCAAGAGTACGTAATATTTTCTTACAAGTGACCCTATTGTCCTAAACCAGCTGTTCTCAACCTGTGGGTCGCGACCCCATTTGGGATCGAATGACCATTTCACGGGGGTCGCCAAACACCGCAGTCCGCCATTTATTTTTTTTTTGTCGGCCATTTTTTCCTTTGCGATGCGGGCCGTCGTGCTGCGCATGCGTGATGCGGACCCGCCATATTTTTGGGGGGGGTCGGCCATTTTTTTTGAATCGGCCATTTTTTTTGGGTCGGCCATTTTTTTTCTCCTTTGCGATACGGGCCGTCGCGCCGCGCATGAGCGATGCGGGCCTGCCATTTGGGGGGGGGGGGGGTTGGCCATTTTTTGGGGGGGTCGGCCATTTTTTTTGGGTCGGCCATTTTTTTCCCCTTTGCCATGCGGGCCGTCGTGCATGCGCGATGCAAGCCCGCCATTTTTTTTGGTCGGCCATTTATTTTTTTTGGGTTGGCCATTTTTTTTTGGTCGGCCATTTTTTTCCCCTTTGCCATGCGGGCCGTCATGCCGCGCATGCACGATGCAGGCCCACCATTTTTTTTGGGGTCAGCCATTTTTTTTGGTCGGCCATTTTTTCCCCTTTGCGATGCGCCCCGTCGCGCCACGCATGCGCGATGTGGGCCAGGGTCGAGCCCCGGAAAAGATTGAGAACCGCTGTCCTAAACAAAAAAGAACACATTCTTAAAACATTTAATATATATTTCATTAATCACCCCTTTTTTCTCTTACTTGTAACTCATAATCTTAATCCTAAAATCAAATCCATAAATCTAAATTGCCTTTAATCCATTATCTCACAATATCTCTTTTTTAAGCTAAAATATTAATCTATCCTAAAGCTATGTAAACCATCAATCAACTTTAAACTAAGAAGATAACATCAAACTTTAAGATATTTCAATTCATTAATCATCAAACAAATAGATCATCAGTAATTTCCATATAGATAAATTTTATATTTTCCATTAATCCCATTTTTCTTACATCTAACTCATAATCTTGGTCCTTAAGTCAGTCCATAATTCTAGATTGCCTTTAGTCCATTACTCAAAACTTTAACTTTCGTTTTTTTAAAAAATCTTATTCTAGGTTTTTTCAAATGCCAAGTAGGTTTCCATAGCGAAGCTTCCTTTCCAACAGATAGGTCTCTCTTTGTTGCTTGTAGTATCATTTGAATCAGTGAGAACCATCTTGGCCTCTGAAGATTTTTTTTACCATAAAGTCTCGTTGCTTTAAAATTCCAAGTCCCAGTCTTTGCTTTTTCTGATTCTCAATGCCATAGGTGAATTGCATATAAGGCAAAGTCAATTTCTCTTTATTCTCAGTTAAGTCCTCTTCTTGTGTAGTCTGTTTGGTAAAAGAATCAGGTGCAATCTGAAAGTCAGTTTTGAAGTTTGAAGAAGAGATTCTGGCTCTTAGTTCTGTAGTAAGCTCTTTCATTGTAACACATATTTCCTCTTTAGTCTCATAGATTTTTTCCAAAATAAGTTTACAGTTTAGATGTGAGTGCAGCTCCATTTTAAAAGAAAATTCAAACATCCAATTAACTTTCATATAAAGAAATCATCTCCTCTCCAATTGCAATATTAATTTTTAGCCAGTAGATGTCCTCAGTAAGCTAAAAAAATCTTTTCTTTTTTCAAAAGTCATTTCATTTTTCATTTTTTTTCTTTACCTTTCCCTTTTTTCTGTTTTTCCAGGGGAAAATAGAAGAAGAAATTCTCAAAAAACAACATGGACTAATAATAAAGTTCTTAGAAAAAATTTATTTTTTCCAGTACCCCAAAATGTACTTGTAGAAAAAGCGTAGTTTCTAAAGCTTTGTTCTATTCTTTTGTTCGCCTTTCTTCCCAAACGAGTGAAAGCTGCCTTTCCGAGCCAGGGAAATATTTTTCAGCACAGCTCTTACAGGCAAAACAAAAAACAAAAAAAAAACAAAGTGAGGGGAAAAAAAGATAGATCTGACCTGGATTCACCATGATGGGTTTGAAGCTTAGCTGTTCTTTGACTTGTGGTTTCTAGCGGCTAAGTGATCGGCCATTTTACTGGCCGATCTTCTCCGTCGGCCCTCAGAGTCTGGTCCGGACAGCTGGAGGAGCCGCCGCTCCTCCACAGCCAAGCAAAGCCTCTTCGACAAAAGTCACAACCTCCAGGGCAACTTTAGACCCGTACAAGGGTCTACCGGCAGAGGGAAACTAGTCGACGCAGAGACGAGTCTCTTCGTGCGACTAGGAGCGCCACGACCTGGAACCAGAAGTCCAAGAAAATGTATAACTTTTTGTTAATTCTGGAAATGAAAAGTGAACAAGTTAAAGAAACAATGATAAGATGTGAAAATTTTTGGGTATAATATAGAACTAAAAAAATGGCAAAAGTTATGGGATAGAAATTATAAATTGACAATTTCAACTTCGTATAAGGAAAATGTATATAAAATGTTTTATAGATGGCACCTGCCACCAGCAAGACTGCAAAAATATTTAAAAATATGTCAGATAGATGTTCGAAATGTAAAAATAATTCAGGCACATATTATCATGTTTGGTGAACATGTGATAAAGCAAAAAGCTATTGGAAAATGATACATACTTAGTTAGAAAAGATATTGGGAAAACATGTAGATTTTAAACCTGAACTTTTGTTACTAGGTATAATACCAGAAAAGATTAACAAACAAAGCCTATATTTGATTTTATACATCACAAGAGCTGCAAGAATAATGTTTGTGCAATATTGGAAAAATGAAGGAATACCACCAGAGGAAGAAATAATTAAAAAAATACTGGAATGCGCAGAGATGGACAGATTAACTATGAGATTGAAAGAAAAAGAAGAAACAGAATATTATCAAACTTGGGACTTATTTTATCAATGGCTAGAGGAAAGAATGAAGGATTAGGAATCAAATATGTGTTAGCGTTTTTTAAACCCAGATAGCACGTTGGTTGAAAAATTATGATACTGTATGTATGTAAGAAAAAATCAATAAAATCTTTAAAAAAGAGAGAGAATAGTCTGAGTCTGAATATGAGCAGCCAGCTATACCAAGCTTCCTGCTCCTACCTCAAATTTGGGTGAGATGTTTGGAGAAGCCATTGTGTGACCCTTCTTCACTCTATCATTATGGATCCCGAGGCAGACTGTGTCACTCTGAATGGTTGAAATAATGAGGTATTTTCATTCTATTCTTCAATTGTCCTAAATGACATTGTAATGAGTTCAACATGTAACCGTTGGCATATTTAAGGGGCTAGGACACCTTTACTAAAAAATCTCTACAGCTTCTCCAGGGATGATGCACTGCCTCTCAGAATACCTCCTGCAAACCTGGAACCTTAGGAAAGAAGCTAGGGTTCATCCACTCAAGAGAAAAGTAATAAGATTTAACAATATTTTAAAAAGCATGTTTTTGCATGCAGGGCTCTGGAAAGGGAGCATTTTAATGGTCCAGTAACGTGATGATTTGTTCTGCCATCCAGACTCCAAAGGATGGCTATATCATCCATCTATGAAGTTTATTTCTATCTTCTTCCCTCAGAAGAGGGCAATCTGGACGCAGTAGTTGACTCACATTTGATGCAACTAATTATAGTAAGAGGTAATGCAGATGTTGATTAGCTAATATTAAATATAGATTCCTGGAAGCCTGGCAAAATGAATGCAACTATGAATCTAAACAGTTTGGTTTAAGATGGCAAACAAGTAAGATCTTAAGAAGGTTGTCAGAATTATAGGTGTGCTACCTTAAGAACTGGTTTTCTGGCAAAAACTGGCTGAGGGAACATTTAAAAACAACATCTGAAATATTTTCTTAAAGCTGGCATACAAAGATTCCTGAGCTGATAGGTAGACAATTAAATCATGTTACACAAGCATTTGTTTAGGATTGCAAATTGATGCTAAACAGAATCATATTTCCCAGAAGATGCCAAAAATATTCCAGACACATGAAGATGTTGCAATATAGTCACACTGGACAATCTTCACAGATTACTGTGCAAAAAATACCATGTTTAGAAAACTATATACGGGAAAACATTGTAAAAGTATATTGCCCGTTCTTTCTTTAGTAGAATATAGTTTAAATTGTATTATATGACATAGGATAGACATGAGGCTGACAATTGACAAAAGATTTGCAGATAATTTTTTTCCCCTACTCAGATACAAATTGTCATTTGGAGGGCATTTTTCTCTTTTGGTAGGGGAAGGGAACTAGGATAAGAGTAAATGACATCCTACTCCTATATTGAACCTAATGCACACACATAGAACACAGAATCATTAGTTTGGAAGGGACCTTGGAGGTCTTCTAATTCAAAACCCTTGCTTCTTTTGTGGGTCAAATGGTTGTCTGGTGCATTTTTTAAAACTTCCAGTGATGGAGCACTCTCCAATCTGGGAGGTAAGCTATTCCATTAATTGTTCTCACTGTCAGAAATATTCTCCTTACTTCTAGGTTGGATCTTTTTAACAAGATTCCATCCACTACTTCTTGTCCTGCGCTCTGCTGGTTGGAGAATAAATCAATCCCCTCTTCTATGTGACAGTCCCTCAAGTACTGGAAGACAGTTATCATGTCCCCTTCTAATCCTTCTCCTCGATAGCCCAAATATACCTAGCTCCCTCAACTGTTCATCATAAAATTTAGCCTCCAGATCCTTTACTATCATTGTTGCTCTTCTCTGCACCAACACAAGGTCTGGTGTTGATCAGAACTGGATACAGTATTTCATGTGTGGCCTCACCAGTGCAATATAGAGTGGTATTATCACTTCTTCTGACCTTGATGCTATCTTTCTATTGATGCAACTTAGGATTGCATTAACTTTTTTTGGCAGCTGCTGCACACTGCTGATTCATACTTAATTGGTGGTCAACTAAGGCACTTTGATCCCTCTCACAGTCACTACTGTTGAGCCAGGTACTACCTATTCTGTACTTTTGCTTCTAGTTTTTCTTGCCTAAGTACAAGACCTTACTTTTCTCACTACTGAACTGCATCTTGTTGGATAGGGCTCAATTGTGAAATCGAACCCAAATGGCAATTCTGATGGGGGAGTTTCTGATGGAGTGTATTGAGGAGTTTCCTAACCCTGACTGAAATAGAGAAACAGGAAAACCCGCACTACCAGCATAGGAAGGACAAAAAGGATTAAGAAATAAAAGTTTGACTTGGCACTAACAAATTCAGCTATGGGAAATCTTTTTAACTTACAATTTTTTTTCAGAGGGTAAGATACAAATTCTCGCACAAGTATTGGAACCAAATGGCAGTAATGCTACGATAGCTCTTCCCCCCCACTTCCAGGTAGAATTTTGCAACTTGGCTCCAGAACTCGGTCAGTGTTTTTTCATTAAAAAGTTCCTTCAAATTGCGGTTTGATTCAATTCCATAGCTTCTTGGTCTTGAGAGGAAAGGTCAGAGTTCACAACATTGTCTATAATGAAGGGCAATGCAACCCAACAAATTCCAGTATCATATCTCTTGACATAAATGGAAAATACAATGAAAACTCAGTGTGCAATTTTTCCAAGTGATTTTTGACGGCAATTTCAATGTCTTCAATGTCAACAACAGAATTTAGTTCAACAAAGTCTGACACATTGGAAAATGATGTAATATTTCCTTTCTTTACTTGGCCTATCCACAGAGAGATTTTCTTGCAGAATGCACAAACTTTGTCTTCCATAATAAACACATTATGACCGTGGCCTGCAGTGACCAATTAAATTCATTTAGCTTTTTAAATATGTCAGCCAAATAGGCAAGGGAGGGCACCCAGAAGACATTCTCAAACTTTTCTGCTAGGGGTAATAAAACTTTCATCAGGAACAGGTGCATTTCATCTTGTAGCTTGAATAATCTTGATACTGTTTCATCTCTTGACAACCAACATACTTCTGTACGAAACAGAAGAGTGCTGTGCTCAGAATACAAATACTTGCATAATTGTCGGAATAAACATTCAATGGCCAGCTTTTGATGAATTTTATTATTTTTGCAGGATTCTCCAAAATCTCATGTAACAATGGGCTCATCCACTTAGAAGCAAATGCATGTCTATCCAAGATGCAATTATTTGAAACAATGGAACTGTTTCTTGTCTTAGCTCATGCTATCACGCCCGAAGTTCAGATTCCATGTTCATTGAAAGCATTGTCAATTATTGTGAATATTTCTTCCCCAGTCATTCTGCCAGGTAGTGGACAGCAAAATAATACATGTTTCAATATATCATCCAAATCAGGAACACACACAAAGACAATTAACAGCGATGTCAGTGCTTATGTCCAATTGAAATGCAAATTTTTCTGCCGCTATGATCTTTTCCACCACTTGTTGAATAACATCTGTGGCCATATCTTGTATCCGTCTTTGGATAATGTTATCAGAACATAGAATATTACGCATAGCATCAGCCATTTTTTTCATCAAAGAGAATTGAAGCAATTGCAATGGCAGTGGAACCACGACTTCTTCAATGATTGTGTCAGGCTTATTTCATTTAGCTGCTATCAAGGATAATGCATAAGATGCTTCCAGACATTTTTTCGAGATGGTTGTGGACTTCATGAAAGCAGCACTGTATTTTATAATTTCATCTCTCTTCTTCATGAAAAATGTTACTGGCTTTTTGCTGTGCTCTTTATGTTTTGTTGTTAAATGTCTCTGGAGCAAAGAAGGCTTCATGGAATGCTTGGATAGTACTTCATTCCAGATAACACAAACAGGAAGCTGCTGATCATTTTCCTCCACAAAATAAAATCCAAACTTTAAATAATCTTCACTATATTTTCGATTTGGTGCCGGTTTTAATTTCTTTGGTGGTGGTTCCTTTGCTGAATCACTTTCTCTTTGCACTGATGAACGTATGATGAATTTCTCCATATTTATTAATATGCACCACTACCTTAGTGGTCAGGTGCCGGGTTGGCCTTTCTACATTTCTCTCTCTCCTCTCTTTTCTCACTGCCTGCTGGCCTCTCCTTCCACAACCTCTGTTCCTTCAGTTGATCTCTCACAGAAGCCTCTCCTCTTCTAACTCTTTCTCCTCACTGCTTCCCTCCCAAAAAGCCTTTCCTCTTTCTCACACATTCTCCCCAAAAGCCTTTCTTCTCACAGACTTTTACCCAAAAACCTTTCCTCTCTCACACACTTCTCCGAAAAAGCCTTTCCTCTCACACACACTTCTCCCAAAATGCCTTTCCTCTCACACACTTTTCCCAAAGTCTTTCCTCTCTCACATACTTCTCCCGAAAAGTCTTTCCTCTCTTCTCTTACACTTCTCCCCAAAAACTTTTCCTCTCTCACACACTTTTCTCAAAGTCTTTCCTCTTTCACACACATTTCTCCCGAAAAGCCTTTCCTCTTACACACTTCTCCCAAAAAGCCTTTCCTCTCACATGCACTTCTCCCAAAAACCTTTGCTCTCACATATTTCTTCAAAAAAGACTTTCCTCTCACATACACACTTCTCCCAAAAGCCTTTCCTCTCTCAAACAACTTCTACCAAAAAGACTTTCCTTTCTCTCACTCTCCCAAAAAGCCTTTCCTCTCTCACATGCACACTTCTCCCAATAAGCCATTCCTCTCTTTCTCTTCACAGCTTCTCTGACAAAAGCCTTTTCTCTTCTGACTCTTTGGCACCTTTTTTTCCTCTCCCTTTCCTGCCAAAACTGCCTCCTTTTATATCCTCTGTCTCCACCCTCCTCCTTCTTTCTCTTCCGGGTGTGCCAAAAGTGCCAATCCTGGGGCCTTTGTCTCAACCCAGGAGCCCTGCCGCTCCTGATGACTCTCTCACGGCAAGTCTTGTGCTGCACCACTTTAGCTCATTCTCTCCACCCACTACACTTGTCAGGGTCACATACCATCTGCCAGGTACCAATTTACCACTGGAGGTACGCATACCATCAGTTGAAAAGCCCTGCTCTAGAGTGACTGAAATGAAAGGGAGAAATTTCAAAAATGTAGATACAGGTTAGAATAGATATTAAGAACTTGACAGTATAGAGACTTCTGGTTGGTGTTATGATGGTATGGACAAAAGAAACTGGGGCTCCAGTTTCCTAGTCCAATTTTGCTCTGTCCGGAGACCCTAAGAGCTCAGAAAGTTGCCCTGGAGAGGTGGTGAAGAGGAAAGGAAGCCTTGGGAGCTTGGAACCAATGGCGATTGGCCCAATCGAACCAAGGAAATGCTTTAAACAGATGGGAAAAAGGCTGACAGTAAACATACAGACAGCCCAAGTCATAGACAACCTGGAAAGAAAGTGAAGAATGTGGCAAGCCGCAGCATGCCGCTGAACAGCTGATTATCAACAACGTGTTGAGATCTGGGTGAGACTATTTTTTATTTCCTTTTCCCTATGGATTTAGAAATATAAATCCCTGGATTGGACAATTTCCAAAAGCAAAGACCCAAGGAAGACTTGGGGAATTAAAAGCGGTGAAAAATCTTAAATGGGGGAATGAAATTAAGGAATACAAAATTACAGAAAAAGAATTTGGGACTGGTTTAAAGAAAGCTTTGCTAATTTTTATGATGTGGGAAGATTTCTGTTTATTTTTGGTGAGAAAGTATTTTTAAAAAATCCTTTTAAACCTGTAACCTCGTTACAGTTAAATGAGGACATCTAGTGGCAAGAAGAAGATACTACAATAATACAAAAGGAATCAGAGAAATTGCTGACCTTGGATTAATATCTGTTGTAAACAAAAAGAACTTTGTGTGACTCTATACTAGAAAAGGCTTTCTACAATTATATCTTTTTATTCTGAATATAACTATTATAGAAACTATTTGGAGATAGAGGGCTTTTTATATTTTTGAACTGACTGGAACATTTGGATTAGCCTAAAGCAGTTGGCCTTTTTTCTTTTTTTTCTTTTCTCCCTGTGAATTTACAAATCTTTTATTTATTTATTTATTTTAAGATTTTTATACCGCCCCCCTCCCGAAGGACTCGGGGCGGTGTACAGCCCAATTAAAACGACAACATACAATAATTAAAATTATTAAAAATAAATTAAATAATTTGGCCCAATATTTAAAAACCCAATACATAATCTAAAAACGCAATCCCCTAAAAACAATTATGGCCATTGTTGGAGCTGGAGCCATTATCCCAGGCCGGCTTGTCGGAATAAATATGTTTTTAACTCTCGACGGAAGGAACGCAATTCCGTCATCGTACGGAGTTCGGGGGGGAGCTCGTTCCAAAGCGTTGGAGCTCCCACAGAGAAGGCCCTCCCCCTGGGGGTCGCCAGCCGACATTGTTTGGCCGACGGCACCCTGAGGAGACCCTCTCTGTGGGAGCGGGTCAATCAATCTTAATTAAAAATGAGTGCTCCAAATCTTACTAAAATTATGAGAAAAACTTCTTCTGCACCTTCTTCTGAAACATCTAGCTCAGCAAGCCAGAGATCCATTGAAACAATGTTACAACGAGAAAAGCAAAATAATTTTCAAAAAGAAATTTTGAAAAAGAAATGCAAGTTATATTACAACTAATTCAAGAAACAATACAGAAGAATCACGAAGAGACAAAAAATAACCTAGAGAAGCTAAATGAGCAAATGCTTGACATAGGCACAATTTGATGCCCATCAACAAACAATTGTTAAAAATGAACAAAGAATTCAGAAAATGGAAGATAAATCAGAAGAAACTGATAAAAAATGGAAGCAATAATGGAAGAAAATGAAAAGATCTGTGGGTCTCCGGCAGAGGGAGGGTGGGACCAGGGTGAGCACTGGGGCATGGTCCACTGGAGGAGCTTCAATGAGCCTCAGGCCATGCAGGGGGCCCCTGGATGAACTGCCTGGAGCCCTGGGCAGTGGAGGTCAAGCATCCAGCCTGGCCCTTGAGTTCCCATGGCACCAGGACCTCACAGCGCTGCCTACTCTAGCCTCACTTCCCTGAGGGGGTGCCCAGCTGTGTTTACCTCCTCCTCAAGGCTACTGCTTCTGTGCTCGCTCTCCTTGGCCACTCTCCATAGTGGGTGCAGGAGGGCAAAGTGCGTCGGTCAGAGGGAGGCCCACTCCCTCTCCATGCAAGGAGACCTGGCTTTGTAACCAAAGCATCCTCAGCAATAGGATGGGAAACCACTAGTGGATAGCGAAAGGGCAATAGGGCTGCTGGCGGCCAAGTGCTAAGGCAGGACTTCCCTCAGACCCTCCCTCCCTCTTATTCCAATCTCCCTTCCAATCTCCCTTCCTTCCTCCCTCCCTCCCTCCCCTCCTTCCCTGCCTCCCTCCCTTTCATTCCCATCTCCTTCCTTCTTTCCTTCCCTTTCTTTCTTCCTGTTTCCCTCTCCTCCTTCCTTCCTTGCCTCCCTCCCCTCTGTGACCAGGAAGGGACAAGAGGAGGGAGAGAGGTTGGCAGCGCTTCTCTCAAAAAGTAAGAGAGTTGGAAGAGACCTTTGAGGTCTTTTGTCCAAGCCCCTGCTCAAACAGGGGATGTATACCATTCCAGACAATGAAATATCCAATCTCTACTTAAAAGCCTCCAGTGATTGAGCATCCACAACTTCTGAAGGCAAGCCTTTTCACTGGTTAGATGTTTTCACAAGTCCTTAGTTCTAGGCTGGTTTTCTTCTTGATTAGTTTTCATCTATTATTGTCTTCTGGTGCTTTGGAAAATAGGTTGACCCTTTCTTCTCTGTGGCAGCCATCAAATATTAGAACATTGCTATCATGTCACCATCTCTAGTCCTTTTTACTAAGCTAGACACACCCAATTCCCACAAACATTTGTCATATGTTTTAGCCTCCAGCCCCTTAATCATCTATGTTTAGCGTCCATTTAGACCAGATGGTCCCCCTGGTTTGGTTTATAGAACAGTAGCCATGAGCAGAGCCTTCTCAGAGACAGCACCCCAATCATAGAACTTTCTTCCAAGGAAAATATGAACAGTGCATCACCCATTTAGAGGCAACTCCAAACACTGTTCAGCCAGACATATGTAGAACAACTCCACATTTTATGGTCAAACAGCACTAAGTAAATTTCTATTAATATTTTTCTTTCTTAAAATACATACTTTTAATATTGTTTTAAGCAGTGCTGGTGATGCTTTACAATAGCTGTCTTTGAGGGGTTTTTTGGATTTCTCAGAAACATTTAATTTCGAATTAGATGTTGATTTAATAAATTAGGCAGAAGAAACAAATGTTTAAATACATCTAAATCCCACAGACCTACTGCCTCTTAGGCACATACTGCAGAGAAAATAAGACATTGCATTTCTAGCCAGTATAGCTACAGGATTATGGGAACTGTGGTCCATGACAGGGCTTTTCAAGTGGTGGTACGCTGGCATATGGCAGGTGGCACGCATATGACGGGTTGAACAGCACTGTAAAAAAAATGTAAAAAAAAAAGTGTAAAAGTGGATGAGGTGAAGCGGCAGCAGTGCCACACAGGCTTGTGGGAAAGTCAGCTGGAACTGCATGTTGCCTGAATCCTGCTGAGAGCCCAGGATCAGCGTGTGCAGCTCCAGCTAATTGGGGGTGGCAGGCAGCCTCGCACAGACTTCAGGCAGAGATTCAGCTGGAGCTGCGAGAGGCATTGCCTGGGTCCTGCTGAAGGGGAGAGAAGAGATGATATTGAAGGGGGTGGGGGAAGAGATGATATTGAAGGGGGTGGGGGAAGAGATAATATTGAAGGAGGTGGGGGAAGTGTGTGTGTGTGTAAGAAACAGAGAGAGAGGTCCCCTTTTTGTAAGTTTGCTGACTCTGCAACAATTTCCTTTCCCCACACTTTTGCTTCCCTGCTGGCTCAATCTCTCTTTCTCTCTGCCGATCTGGGTGGCAGAAGCGTTTTCAAAGCCTCTGGAGCTCGCATCCATGGCCGTGGGGCAATTTTACAGCGTGCCAGCAGCCCAATCCAGGCGCCGGAGGCCTGGAAAATGCTTCTGCTGCCCAGATCTAGGGCTGCAGAGCAATTTTGCTCCCTCCCTCCCTGGCCAAGTCAGGTGGCATTAGCATTTTCAAAGCCCCTGGAGTTTGCATCCATGGCTGTGAGGCGATTTTATGGTGATCCGGGCGTCGGAGACCTGGAAAACGCTTCTGCTGCCCAAATCTAGGGCTGCAGAGCAATTTCACTCCCCCCACCACAAATCCAGGCGGCAAAAGCATTTTCGAAGCCTCTGGAGCTCGCATCCATGGCTGTGGGGCGATTTTATGGTGCACCAGTGGCCCGATCCAGGTGCCGGAGGCCTGGAAAATGCTTCTGCCGCCCAGTTCTAGTGCTGCAGAGCAATTTCGCTCCCCCTCACAGCCAATATGGGTGGCAGAAGCATTTTTCAAGCCTCTGGAGCTCGCATCCATGGCTGTGGGGCAATTTTATGGCATGCCAGTTGCCCGATCCGGGCACCGGAGGCCTGGAAAATGCATCTGCCACCCACATCTAGGGTTTATTTTATATTTTTATTTATTTTAATTTGACTTCTATGCCGCTCTATTCCAAAGAACTCAGGGCGGCTCACAACATAATAGAAATCACCTAGTAAAATACATGAATATAAAAACCCCTAAGTTAAAAAAGAAAAAAAACAATCATTCCACAAACATACAAACATACACTGGCTAGGGGCAAGATGTTAGCTGCCCCAAGCCTGCTGGCAAAGGTATGTTTTAAGCAGTTTACGAAAGGCGGAGAGGGTGGGGGCAACACGGATCTCCGGGGGAAGTTGGTTCCAGAGGGCCAGGGCCGCAACAGAGAAGGCTCTTCCCCTAGGCCCCGCCAGGCGACACTGTCTGGCTGACGGGACCTGGAGAAGGCCCACTCTGTGGGCCCTAACCGGCTGCTGGGATTCATGAGGTAGCAGACGGTCCCGTAAATAACCTGGTCCGATGCCATGTAGGGCTTTGTAGGTCATAACCAACACTTTGAATTGGGTTCGGAGACCAATTGGCAGCCAATGCAGCTCGCGGAGTGATGCCGAAATGTGGGCATTTCTGGGCAAGCCCAACACTGCTCGCGCGGCTGCATTCTGCATTACCTGAAGTCTCCAAACATTTTTCAAAGGTAGCCCCATGTAGAGAGCATTGCAGTAGTCGAGCCTCGAGGAGATAAGGGCATGAGTGACTGTGAGAAGAGACTCCCGGTCCAAATAGGGCCGCAACTGGTGCACCAGGCGAACCTGGGCAAATGTCCTCCTCGCCACAGCCGAAAGATGATGTTCCAAATTTAGCTGTGGATCGAGGAGGACGCCCAAGTTGTGAACCTTCTCCGAGGGGGTCAAAAGCTCCCCCCCAGGCTGATGGACAGATAGATTGAATTATCTTTGGGGGGCAAAACTCATAGCCACTCCGTCTTGTCGTGGTTGAGTTTGAGCCTGTTGGCACCCATCCACACCCTAACAGCCTCCAGACATCGGCACATCACTTCCGCTGCTTCACTGAAATGACACGGGGTGGAGATGTAAAGCTGGGTATCATCAGCATACTGATGATATCTCACTCCTTGTTGTCAGATGATCTCACCCAGCGGTTTCATGTAGATATTAAACAGCAGAGGGGAGAGGACCGATCCCTGAGGGACCCCAAAAGGGAGGAACCTAGGGGTCGACCTCTGACCCCCCGCCAACACAGACTGCGACCGACCAGTGAGGTAGGAGGTGAACCACTGCAAAACAGTGCCCCCAACCCCTCCAGTCAGTGCAGAAGGATACCATGGTCGATGGTATCGAAAGCCGCTGAGAGGTCAAGTAGCACCAGGATAGTGGAGAATCCCCTATCCTGGGCCCGCCAGAGATCATCCGTCAGCGTGAACAAAGCAGTTTCTGTGGAGTAGCCAAGCCTGAATCCTGACTGTTGAGGGCCCAGATAATCGGCCTCATCCAAGGACCATTGGAGCTGGAGTGACACCACCTTCTCAACAACCTTCCCTATAAAGGGAAGATTGGAGACAGGACGGTAGTTGTTTAATACAGCTGGGTCCAGGGAAGGCTTCTTGAGGAGGGGGCGCACAATTGCCTCCTTGCAGGGAGCTGGAAAGGACCCCTCCCTCAAAGAGGCGTTAACAATCTCCTGAACCCAGCCCCGCGTCACCTCCCTGCTGGCCGAAACCAGCCAGGAAGGGCACGGGTCCAATAAACAGGTGGCGGAACTCACAGCTCCAATGGCCTTGTCCACTTCATCGGGTGCCACAGGGTCAAACTCCGTCCACACAACAGGATCAAGACGAGTCCCTGTCATCTCGACTGACTCATTGTCAGCCGACACTGCATTCCAATTGGAGTCAAGATCCATCCGAATCTGGGCAATTTTATCCGTGAAAAACTTATTAAAATCCTCAGCACTACCCTGCAAGGGTGCATCAACCCCCCCTTGATTAAGGAGGGAGCGAGTCACCCTAAACAGGGCGGCTGGGCGGGATTCCGCAGATGCGATGAAGGCGGAATGATACGCACATCTTGCCGCCTTGAGCGCCACCTGATAAGTCTTAATATAAGATCTTAATAGTGTTCGGTCAGATACAGATTTACTTTTCCTCCATCGCTTCTCTAGATGTCTCTTCTGGCGCTTCATCCCCCTGAGTTCCTCAGTAAACCAACGAGATCTCCTGGGTCTGCTACCACAGAGAGGTCGCAGCGGCGCGATCCGGTCAAGAGCCCCCTTCGCAGCCATATTCCAGGCTGTAACCAGGGACTCTGCCGAACCGAGAATGAGAGAATCCGGTATTTCCCCAAGCGTCCTCTGAAAACTCTCTGGGTCCATCAGATGTCTGGGGCGGAACCACCTAATCGGTTCTGCCTCCCTGCGGGGGAGGATTGGATCCTTGAAAACAAGCCATAACAGAAAATGGTCTGACCATGACATAGGCAAGATATCTAAGCCCCTTAAATTCAGATCATTGCTCAACTGTTCTGAGAGGAATACCATGTCGGGAGTGTGTCCCCTCTCGTGAGTCGGTCCCTGACCTACTTGAGTCAGATTCATGGTTGCCATGGTGGCCATGAACTCCTGCGCCAACGCAGAGGATTCGCCGAGTGACGGAAGATTTAATTCCCCCAAGACAATAAGCCTGGGGAACTCAACCGCGAGCCCAGCAATCCCCTCAAGTAGCGCAGGCAGGGCTGTTGACCCGCAGCTGGGAGGCAGGTACGCGAGCAACAGGCCCACCTGTTGCAGAACAATTTCACTTCCCCCCCCATGGCCAATCTGGGCAGCAGAAGCATTTTTCAAGCCTCTGGAGCTCACATCCATGGCCGTGGGGCAATTTTACAGCATGCCAGAGGCCTGATCCAGGCGCCAGAGGTCTGGAAAATGCAATGGGGAGTGGAACAGCGGCAGCGCGGTTGTTGGGGGGAAAAGGCGGCGGTGGCAGGGCGATCCACACAGTGGGTGGGGGATTTTGTGCCCCCCCATGGCCGATCCAGGTGGCAGGAACCTCTTCCAGGCCTTCAGAGCCCGGATTGGGCCCCTGGGGCGCCACAAAAAATTGCTCCGGAGGTTTACCTGGACTCGCGCTGGCAACTGCCTCCACCATCCAGCCCAGATCTGTCCAGCTCTTGCAGTTGCTCCCTGGCTCTCAGTGCAGAGAGAAAGAGAGCTGAGAGCACAGCGCATGTGGAGAGGCAGAGGGGAACAGCCTGGCCCCGCCTCCCTCCAGGGCGATGGCGCGCATGCCCACAGGGACGGCTCTGCATGCCACTGTGGCACACATGCCATAGGTTCGCCACCACAGCAATAGTAGATGGGACACTAGATTATAAAAGTAGCAAAACAGGAAAAGAAGGAAGAAAGAGACTACCTAAGACTTTTTTTAACATGATAGAGGAAACTGGTATACAAGAAATATGGAGAGAAATGAATCCAGGATAACTACAATATACATTTTACTCAACAGTCACAGAATTGGTCCAGAATTGACATGATTTGGATGATGCCTGAACTAAAAATTAATATGCAGGAAATTGAGGTAGAATTGGGCACTTGGGCAGACCATAATCCCTTAAAAATGATATGGAAAGTGTCAAGGTATTGATTTAACAGCTAACCAGCTTATGTAAGATAAGATGTAAGATGTAATGATGGTAATGACTCAGCAGGGTCTGTGTCTCTTTAAGAGCCTTTGTATAAAGGGAAGGCTCTGCTGATATGTTCTCTTCTCTTCTGTTTCCTGCTGTAACAGTGGTTTGTTGGATCCTGCTGTATTAGCATGTGTATGTATATTTTTCCTGGTGTATGATATTGTTGATAGTGTAAGATAAACCACCATTTACTGTAGACCACTGTTTACTGTGTTTACTCCTGGGTTATCTCGCACAATAAGACTGTACACGCTCTGGGCCCAGAGAGAGCAGAAACCGAGTGAGAGCTTGACCCGTAGCCAGAGGAGTTAAGGCTTGTGGTTTGTAGATGACTACAGCAAATATGAGGTTTTTGTATTTATTGAAGAGCAAAATAGGTTGAGAACCGCTGATGTAAAAGAAGCTGTGTCAATATTTGAGGACAATGTTGCATGTATAAAGATGACACTGGGAGAATATATTGGAAAACAGAAGCAAACATGTAGACATAAAATACTGTAATGTCAGGGAGGCTGTAAAGGATAAACTGATAAAGTTACAGCCTCCCTGACATTACAGTATTTTATTCCACTGACAACAATATAGCCAATATGTCGACTAAGCCTTTAAATGCAGGCAAGCATCAAGACTATGTAAAAGTATTTGGGTTAACAGCTGTTTAGCTTTAAATGGGAGGAGTGTCAAGGTATTGATTTAACAGCTAACCAACTTATGTAATGTAAGATGTAATGATGGGAATGACTCAGCAGGATCTGTGTCTCTTTAAGAGCCTTTGTATAAAGGGAAGGCTCTACTGATGTGTTCTCTTCTCTTCCGTTTCCTGCTGTAACAGTGGTTTGTTGGATCCTGCTGTATTAGTATGTGTATGTATATTGTTCCTGGTATATGATATTGTAGATAGTGTAAGATAAATCACCATTTACTATAGACCACTGTTTACTGTGTTTACTCCTGGGTTATCTCGTGCAATAAGACTGTGCATGCTCTGACAGAAAGGAATACAGAAAAAATTAAGATGGACTTTGAACCTATCAATATTAAAAGAGAAAGAGTTTACAGAATTAGCAACAAAAGAAATGGAATTTTTTCCCCAAAGAAAATAAAAAAGAAGATACAACATTACAAAACATATGGGACATGACCAAAGCATATTTTCGAGGTGTAGCTATAACATACATGGCGTAAAAGAATAAAGAAAAAAGACAACAATGTGTGCTATTAAGGGAAGAATTAAAAAAAACAGAATTAGAACTACAAATAAATCCACAAAAGAAAGTATTGAAAAGACAAATGGAAATAATAAAACATAAACTAAATTTAATAGAATCAGAAAAAATGGCACAATTTAAAAAAGCAAAACTATTTTTGTTTGAAAAATGCAAATAAACCAGGAAGATGGCTAGTTTACAAACTTAAAAAACAGAAGGAGAAAAATTTGATAAGCAATTTAGTAGATGAAAAAGGCTGTCCACAATTTAAAAATGAGGCAATAAAAATAATTAAAGAATATTGTGAGAAATTGTATGATATGGAAGAAATTCCATGGAAGGAAATGATTCAATATATGGAAAAAAATATCTTACCAAAAATTCCAAAAATTTTTAAGACTATGTTAAATGAGAAAATAACAATGATGCAATTGACAGAGGCTATAAAAAGACAAAAAAAGAAAAAAAAGAAAAAAACACCAGGACCAAATGGGCTACCAGCAGAGTTTTACAAACGCCTACAAGACACAATAGGCTTACCCTTGAAAGATGTCTATAGTGAACTCTTATTGGAGGCCAAACTCCTGAATACATGGACAGAAGCAAGTATTACTCTGATACCAAAAGAAGACTCAGATCTGACACAGATAAAAAAATATAGACCAATATCACATGGATTATAAAATCTTTACTTCAATAATAGCTGAGAGACTGAAAAGATTTTTGACTGAATTTATACATCCAGACCAAAACAGATTTCTACCAAAGAGACAAATAAAAAAATAATTTAAGAATTATAATGGACATATTGGAATATTATAACATGCACCCAAAGAAACAACTGGCATTAGTATTTCTAAATGCCCAAAAAGCATTTGACAATGTTTCTTGGCAATTTATGATTCAATAAGTAAAAACAATGGACTTTAGACAAAATTTTATAAATATGACTAAGACAATATACCAAACAGCAAAAATGATTGTCAATGGAGACTATACAGAGAATTTTGATATAAGAAAAGGCACAAGACAAGGATGTTCACCATCCCTATTGTTGTTTATTTTAACTTTGGAAATTTTAAATAGAAATATTAGACAGGACTCAGAAATGAAAGGACTGGAAATAAAAGGTGAAACTTATAAACTGCAAGCATTTGCAGATAACTCGGTATTTATCCTAGAGGATAGAGAAAAAGAAGAAACAGAATATTTTCAAAATTGGGACTTATTGTACCAATGGATGGAGAAACAAACTAGGGATTAGGAATTTAATGTGCATTAGTGAATGATAAACTCAGACAACACGTCCATTGAATAAATACTGTTCAATTGTCTTAAAAAATCAATAAAAACTTTTAAAAAAGAACTTGACAGTAAAAGCTGTCAATCAGTGGAATAGGTTATCAAGTGGTTTCTTTACTAGACGTTTTCAAGCAGAAGCTTGATAGTCATCTATTGGAGAAGCTGCAATGAATTCTTCAGTGTGCAGGGGGTTGGAGTTGCTAACCTGTTATATCCTTTCCACCTCTATGATTCTACGTTGAAGTTTGAGATAAATAGAAAAGGAAAAACTATAAGAAATCAGGCAGTTTAGACTTTAAGAAGAAAATCGGACAATGGTTTGAAATTCCAAAGGAAAAACAAATCAAAATGTAATGGATAATCCCAAAACATGATAGTCTGAAAGAATTCCAAATTATTCCCCTAAAAAGGAAAAAAAATGAGAAAAACTTTTTAAGAATAGATTAATGAATGGGAAAATAACAAGCCCTTTAATCAGCTGAGATTTTAAAAAGGGGGAATGGAAATGGCCCAATAACTCAACAAGAGTGCAAATATGTAGCTCAAGCCTGCAGGAGAACAGACAGGAAAAGCTTAGACTACAAGATGGTGAGACTGCAGCCTATTAATGCAACCTCTGTGCTGGGCAAGGAATCAGAACTGGTGATCAACAGACCTTCTCTGTCTCTTTTTATAAAAGAAGGAATATTTCAGTAACCTCACACTCTATACTAATCTGGATTAGAAAACACCATACCAAATAACTGCACCTAAATCATGCGTACATTTTTTTCTACAAATAAAGGATTCCCGGATGTAAGTATTTATTTAACAGATTTATATTCCACTAAAATATAGCCCAATCCTATTCAACATCTGAAGTAATGCAACAGCCATTAAGATCAATGAAATTTTCAAATGCATTAACAGAAGCACTACATGTAGATCAAAGATGATAGACCTTACACTTTTAAATGGGGATGGAAAGGCTGGACTGGGAACTAGGATGATAAGGGTCCTAGAAATGAAGCCCTACAGCAAATGGTTAAAGGAACTGGGCATAAGTAACTGGCACAGAGGAAACGATAACCATCTCCCTCTATCTAAGAGTCTGCCTCAGGCAGTGGATCTGTTCTATATTGAAACTGAGACTAGGATAAGGACTGAAACACTGAAGTTGAATAAAGATGATTCAAGTTGAATATTAGGACGAATTTCTTGATAGTAAGAACTGTTAAACAGTTGAATGGTATGTCTAGAATAGTTATTTCCTCATGTTGGAGATGATCAAATAAGAGCTGAGTGTCAATTTGTCAAGGATGATTTAGTGGATTCTGGCAATTTATTTATTTGACTTCTATAGCCGCCCATCTGAATAGAATTGGCAATGAGAAAGGAACTGGATTAAGTTCAAGTTCCATTAAACTTGTACAATCTGACATTACTATTCTAAAATTTAACTTATAATTGAATTAGATAAATTGATCTCAGTATTTTCCTTTATTCAAGTATCAAATAGAGTATTTCCAACAATCATCATAAAACATAGTAGATAAAATTTTAAATAAGGTTGTTGACACATCTGATTTTTTTCTAATTTTAGTCCTATAAGAGCATCTTATAAGTATATTATCTGTAAAGGTTTAAAACAAAAGCCATTCATCCATAAATTGTAGCTCTTAAAATAATAACGTATGAGTGAAAAAAATAATCATGGAGATTGCATATTTTCTATCTCTGCTAAAGTTTTTTTAAAACATTCCTGAAAATATAATTTAGACCCTATAGTTCTGTCTATAGATGGCTTCATGATTATGTCCGAAACTATATCAAAAGAAGCACACTCCCTCATGTCCAATCAAATTCAAACAAGATGTTTTTCAGAACAGTCACTTCAGCCATAGGTGATGATATGGTTCCGGCTAATGAAACACTTCAAAGAACTTCCAGGCATCATTTCCCTAAAAGTCTTTTATGGTTTCAAAATGTCAGCACAGGCATAACGAAGTTTTATGCTAAGATCTAATTTCCCTTCCTCTGAGCAGTTAATTTATCAGCATGTTCCCTCCCTGAACTAGCCGTCATATATCACATTATCCAATTAGTGTGAAGGTCAAAGGTTTTCTTTCTCTTTCTTTCCCAGCTTTACCCCCCCACTCCAAGCTCTGTATTAACCCAATAAATACCAGACAGTTTTACATATTGTCAAAGCAAGAATATACAGTATTTGCAGCGTTGACATCCGGGCCCCCCTTACAAGAAGGACAGATCCTGTAAAGTAAACAAAAGCATATGTTAAGGGTTATCTATCGGTTTGTTGGGGTGTTTCACATGAAATCTCTTGACCAATCTGTCAGCTTTCACTTCACTCGATTTCACCCATGTGGCTTCAGACAACGGGTATCCCTTCCATTGTATTAGGTACTGCAATTTCCCTTTAAAAATTCTAGAATCAAGGATACATTTTACTTCATAGTGGTCTGTCCCGCAACTACAAGGGGCCCAGGTGCCTTCTTCGGAGGAGGTCTTAAAGTGGAGCTCCGATAAGGCTTCAACAAACTACAATGGAAAACTGGGTGAATTTTCCCTAAACGTCTAGGCAGTTGTAGTTGTACTATGACCGGGTTGATGATCCTAACTATGGGGAAAGGCCCCAAGAATTTAGGTCCCAATTTCTTGCTGGGCAATTTGAGGCGTAGGTATTTAGTTGACAGATAGACCTTCTCCCCAACTTGGAATGTTCTTTGGGGAGCCCTCTTTTTATCAGCCTGCTTTTTATAGGTTTCAAAAGTCTTTTTTAAAGCAGTTTTTGTGTTTCTCCAAACTTCTTCCCACCCCCTCACCCACTGATCAAGTGTCTGGGAAGCGGAGGGCAAGTGAGGATATTTAGGTATTGGGCTAAATTCTTTCCCTGTGGTTACTCTGAAAGGCGTGTAGCCGGTGCTGTTGTGCACAGAATTATTGTACGCCACCTCCGCAAAAGGGAGATCAGTCCAGTTCGTCTGTTGGTAAGAAACGTAGCATCTAAGATATTGCTCCACCATTTTGTTAGCGGCTTCTGCGGCCCCACTGGTGGCCGGATGAAAAGCAGATGATAATCCTTGAGACGATCCAATTAATGTAAGGAACCTTCTCCAAAATTTCGCTGTGAACTGCACCCCCCTGTCCGAAATTATTCGCTTAGGGGTGCCATGCAGCCAGTAGATATGCTTCAGGAACAATTTGGCCAGTCGTTGGGCAGATGGGAGTTCTTTGCAGGCGATGAAATGAGCCTGTTTTTAAAAAAGGTCTATTACAGTCCAGATGACAGTATTTCCACTATTTTCAGGTAGGTCTACTATAAAGTCCATAGCTATTTCTTCCCATGGTTGAGAAGGGTCTGCCAAGGGTTGCAGTAACCCAGGGATTTTCCCTGGGATTCTTTTCATGGTGGCACATACAGTACAACTTTTTACATAGTTTTCCACATCCTTTTTCAGCCCCGGCCACCAAAATTGCCGGCGGGTGAGGTATAGGATTTTCAAATATCCAAAGTGTCCAGCCTGTTTTACATCGTGGCTGTGTTTGAGGGCATTAAGATGGAGCAATTCTGGTAAATATAGCTTCCCCCCTTTGTAAGCCAAGCCATCCCTGCATGTTAGGGAGGCTTGATTATCTTTGAACCATTGGTCGGTGAGGAGCTCTCGTTCTAATTTCTTCACTCCAGGGTCATCAGGATTGGGGACCCTGCGAGGTGTAAGTTGAGCAGCAGTTTGTGGATTGGGAATAATTGCCTCATTAACCTGCTCTCGCTCGCTTTTGTATTGGGGTAACCGGGATAGCGCATCAGGTAGGAAATTCTTTCCGCCGTACTGTGTCCATCGTACTTGCTTTGGGGACAATTTGCAGGGAGTTTTCAGTGCTTCTAGATTTTTGTGATCTGTCCATACCTCAAATGGCACCTTGCTCCCTTCTAGATAGTGTTGCCAGTTTAATAGTGCCCATCTAATAGCGAAGGCCTCTTTCTCCCAGACTGCCCACCCTCGCTCGCTCTCGGTAAATTTCTTAGAGGTGTAGGCGCATGGTGGCAGGTTCCCATTTTTGTTATTTTGCAGTAACACAGCTCCAACTGCCACATCGCTGGCATCGGCTTGAATCACAAAAGGTTCCTCTGGACATGGGTGCTTTAGGACTGGTTCAGCAGCAAATAGTCTTTTTAAATTCTCAAAAGCTGTTTGACAGTCCATTGTCCATGCTAGTGGTTGGCCCGGTCGTGGCTTCCCTCCTCCTTTGCCTGTTTTGAGTAGTTCTGTAAGAGGTAGGACAATCTCGGCAAAAGAGGGGATGAATTGACAATAAAAGTTGCCAAAACCCAGAAAACTCTGGAGCTGTTTGCGAGTTTTTGGGGGCTGCCATTCGATTATAGCTTTCACCTTGGCTGGATTCATTTCAATACCCTCATTGGAAATTCTGTAGCCAAGATAGTCTAATCGGGTTTGGTGAAATTCACATTTCGACAATTTGGCATAGAGTTTGGCATTCAATAGTTTCTTTAACACTTCTCTCACCAGCTTTATATGATCAGTTATATTCGTGCTGTATATCAGGATATCATCAAGATACACCAAAACCCCTTGTACAAGTGATCATGTAGAACCTCATTCATCAACTGTATAAATACGGCTGGGGCCCCCTGTAGGCCAAATGGCATGACTTTGAACTGATAGCTCCCCATAGGACAGTTGAAGGCAGTTTTCCACTCTTCTCCCTCTTTTATTCTCACCCGGTAGTATGCCTCTCTTAGGTCTAACTTAGTGAAGACACTCCCCTTAGCCAGATGGGTTAATAAATCCTTTAGGAGGGGGAGGGGGTATTTATTTTCCACACTCACAGCATTGAGACCCTTATAGTCTACGCAGAGACGAAGAGACCCATCTTTTTTCCTCTTTGAACAACACAGGGGCTCCTACGGTAGATCTGGCCCGTTCGATGAACCCTCTCGCTAGGTTTTTGTTTACGTATCGTTGCATCTCCTCCATTTTAAGGGGGGACATAGCATACATCCTCGGTCGTGGGAGTTTGGCTCCTGGCACCAGTTCGATGGAGCAGTCATTGGGCCTGTGAGGGGGTAGGGCATCACATTCTTTTTCACTAAATACCTCTGCCAGGTCCCGGTATCCCTTGGGGATGACTGGTTCATCTGGAGGCAGTGAGGCGGCCATGTGCGCTCGCTCATTGGGTGGCCTAAGATGCCCAGCAACATCTGTTGAATCAATGGGGGGATCAGGCCGTATAGGTAGTCTTACAGTTCTCATTCCTTTCTCCCACCAGATAAATGGCTTCCATTTATCTAACCATGCTAGCCCTAGGACCACTGTCTCAGTCATTTTTGGAGCCACCAGGAAGTGAATAAACTCCCAGTGTGCACCTATTTCTAGGCGTAAGGGCTCAGTTACTTGTGTGACCAGAGTTCCTCCCATGAGGGAGCCATCGGTTTGCTCAAACCTCATGGGTTTGGAGAGCAATTGCAACAGTTGTAAATACATGCCACTTGTCAAGCACCTGAATTCTGATCATGTGACCATGGGGATGCCTTGTCAGTTGTAAGTATGAGGATGGGTCATAAACCACTTTTTCACTGCCATTGTAACTGAATGGCCACTAAACAAATGGTTGCAAACCAAGAATTAGTTGTGTAGAAAATAGTTTGTAATTTGATTTTTTAGATTATTGAATTGCATATGCATAGTTCGGCTCAAAGGAGGAAAAAAAGTATGTATTGAATAACACAGAGTTTTATCTGGAGCCTTATAGGTGTCTTCCTGCTTTTCAAGACTTTTTGCTTGCGTTACCAGAGTCACGACTAAATCAGTAGCTTCTTGATTACAGCTGTGGCAGTTTTGCACAGATTGAAATAACTTTATGCAGCAATGATTTGCACACTCAGCTCATGTTATATTCTCTGCATGAGGAAGGGCATCATCAAGACACACTAAGAAAAGGACCCACTTCAACTAACCACCCAAGAAAGCAAAACTCTTGAAATAGGCATTGTCTCAAAAGGATACTTTTATTAGGGGTCAGTGACAATAGGGAAGTCAAGTCAAGATCTGGGGAAAAGCCCGCCGAAACGGTATAATTAAGCAAGCAATATTCCTCCTCCCACCAAAGTCATAATGTCCATTTGAAATCCAGCCAATCCACAGGTAGTCTGAAGAGTGGGTAACTGGCACAGTTGGCACGTATCTCAAGGTCTTCTCCAGTTTCATTTCTTTGTAACCATCTCCCTGATAAGGGAGACACATTCCTTTCTCAAGGGGATGGAGGCAGCAAGAGAGAGTAGAAAGCGAAAGTTATCCCAAGCTAATACAAAGCTCCCCCTCCCCCAACAGAACAGCAGGCCCCAAAAGTAGAATATTTATGCAAGATAAAGAATAAGGGTTTGGTGACCTGACAAACAGCCCCCCCTAGAAGAATGGGAAATCCACCTAGAAAACAAGAAGGGAAAGGGAACAATAATACAAAAATTCAATGAGGTTTATCAGGATGTTTCGAATGAAAACGTTGTAACAATTTAGGGGTTCTAATATGTCTCTTATAAACTCACTCGTTTTAGGTTTCTTCCATGCAACAAGATACTGTGTCACCCCATGGTGTGTGAGAGAGTCTAAAATGTCTCTGATCTCAAAATATTGTTCACCCTCAACCATGATGGGAATAGGCACTGGAGGTGCAGGAGGTCTGTGTTCGGATGTAACTTCTGGCTTGAGCAAATTGCAATGAAAAACAGGGTGGATTTTCTGCAGATTCTTTGGTAAATCAAGCTCAAGTCACAGGATTGATAATACGTTTCACTGGAAAAGGTACAACAAAGTTTGGTCCTAACTTCTTGGAGGGCTGCAATGACTGGAAAGGAATACTCGATCCCCTACTTGATATGGTTTCTGCTCCACCCTACATTTGTCAGCTTGAGCCTTGTAGGCTTCCCTGGCTTCATCCAGGGCTTTCCTAACTACCGGCCAAGTGTTTTGCAGCTGTTTGATCCACTCCTGCAAGGAGGGGATTTCAGGTTCCTTAATAGGGAGTTCAGGCATGGCAACAAAAGTCTGACCATTTGCTACTTGGAATGGGGTAAACCCAGTACTTGAATGTACAGCATTATTGTAAGCAACCTCAGCAAATGGCAGCAAGTCAGTCCAGTTGCCCTGTTGATAATTAATACAGCATCTCAAATATTGTTCTAGAACTGAGTTAAGTCTCTCTGTCCCCCCCCCCATTTGTCTGGGAATGGTGGGAAGATGATAACCCTTGACTAGAACCCATTAGGTCTAGAAAAGATTTCCAGAACTTAGAAGTGAATTGTACTCCCCTGTCTGAAATAATGCGCTGTGATGACCCATGAAATCAATATATGTTCTGCACAAAAAGTTTTGCTAGGATTTTTGTAGTAGGAATCTTAGGGCATGGGATGAAGTGAACTTGTCTGGGGAACAAATCTGTTACAACCCAAATTACAGTATTGCCAGCACTTTCAGGCAGTTCCACAATGAAATCCGTAGAGATCTCTCTCCTGGGTGCTGACAGACTGGCAACCAGCCGCAGTAATCCAGGAGATTTCCCTTGTTATCCTTTTGCTGCAGCACAAGTGGGACAGCTAGTCACATAGGTTTCTATGTCCTTTTTTAATGCAGGCCACCAGAACTGTCTCTTAGCAAGATGCAAGGTTTTTACAAAACCAAAATGTCCAGCGGTTTTTGAATCAAGACCCCTTTGCATTACGTTAAGTCTCAATGATGTTGCGACATAAAGTTTCTCCTCAATCCATGCTAAACCATCTTTTAATGCACACTGGTTATTATAGTTGCGATACCATTCATCCATTTCTAAGGCTGTTTTAAATTCCTGTAATAGAGTCCTTTCAATTGAACCTACTGGTTTAGATTGGGCCCTGGTGATTACAGGGGCCGCTAATTTGTGAGGTTGTAGAAATGGTTTAGCCACTGCTTTCTTGCTGTTGTATTGTGGAAGTCTGGATAATGCATCAGCTAAAAGGTTTTTTTCCCCCAGGGAGGTAGTGAATGGTAAAATTAAAACAATGGAAATGCTGGGACCATCGTGCTTGTTTAGGGGAGAGTTTCCTGGGAGTTTTCATAGCCTTGAGGTTCTTGTGATCAGTTCACATCTGGAATGGTATTTTACTACCTTCCAGGAAATGCTCCAGGTCAGTAAAGCCCACCGAATGGCGTAGGCTTCTTTTTCCCAAGCTGCCCACCTCTGCTCAGTTTCTGAGAGCTTTCTTGAGGTGTAAGCGCAGGTTGTAATTGTCTGTCTTTATTTCTTTGTAATAAAATTGTTCCCACAGCAACATAACTGGCATCAGCCTGAATTATAAAGGGTTGGTCTGGGTACAGATGTTTTAAAACCGGCTCCATAGAAAAAAGTCTCTTAAGCTTCTCGGCATTCACTTGTCCATTTCAGCAGTTGACTGGGCTTAGTTTTGTCTCCCCCTTTTGTTTTCAATAAGTTTATGATTGGGAGGGTAATTTGTGCAGAAGATGGGATGAATTGCCCATAGAAGTTTGCAAATCCTAGGAAACTTTGAAACTGTTTCTTGGTTTTGGGGGAGCCCAGTCCAAGACTGCCCTCATTTTCTCAGGGTTCATCTCTATTCCTTCATTAGATATGCGATAACCCAGGTAATCTATGCGATCTTTGTGGAGTTACACTTTGATAGTTTGGTGTATAGTTTAACAGAGTGCAGTTTTTTCAATACTGCTCTGACCAGTTTAATGTGTTCATCTTTGGTCTCGGTATAAATAAAGACATCGTCCAGATAAACCAAAAAACCCTTATACAGATGATCACGTAGGACTTTGTTGATCAGCTGCGTGAATACTGCCCCTTGTAATCCAAACAGGAGAACATTAAACTGGTAGCAACCAAATGGGCAATTGAAAACAGTTTTCCATTCATCACCTTTATTTATTATTGTGCGGTAATAAGCCTCTCAAGTCCAGTTTTGAATTTTTTTTCCTTTCGATAGGTGCCCTACCAAGTCCTTCATTAAAGGTAAAGGATACATGTTTTCCATGCACACAGCGTTCAACATCCTATAATCCATAGAGATGAAGAGAGCCATCTTTCTTCTCTCTGAATAGAACAGGGGCTGCCACCCAAGGTCTGGCTGGCTCGATAAAACCCCGCTCTAAGTTCTTTTTGATAATTTTTTCCAATCGATTAGCTCCCTGGAAGTCATCGAATAAATTTTTAGCTTTGGTAATTTCGCTCCTGGAATGATCTCAATAGCACAGTCTGTGGGTCAGTGAGGGGGGAGTTCATCCACCCTCTACTCGCTGAATGCTTCAGCTAAATCTCTGTTTTCCATTGGGAGGCTTGCAAGTCTGACTCACTAAGGGAGGAGGCAAAATCACAAAGTAATCCACATCTCCTGCCACATCTCCTGCCACTTATCCCCCTGTGGGAATCTCAGCTGCCCTTCCTTCCAGTTGATCATAGGGTTCCACTTCTTTAGCCAAGTCAGTCTCAGTGTGGCCACCCAGGTCAATGTATAATGGTCTGGTAACAAAACTGGCAGGCACCCCCCCCCCGCGACTGAACCATCCAGTTGGCAAAAAGTGATTGGGGCTTTTAGTCTCCTGAGGGGAATTCCCATTTTCCCCACTAGCTCTGGGCTAATCATACAACGGGTGCACCCCAAGTCCAGTAAGGCTGCTAATTTCACTGTCATCCCAGTGCCTGGTATGAATAGTTCTAGGGACGCTGTAATGGGGTCTATGGGTGCACTCACCAAAGGGTTGTCCTTGTAGTCGTCTTCCACTGCTCCTGGATCGTCATGGCATGATCTGGAGCTCAACCCTCTCAATTACAATCCTAGGGGAACTCTACGGTTTCCTCAGATCTCATATCAGTCTCCCTTGGACATGATGGGGTTCTCGGAGGTCTCCCAGCCGGCAGACGATCCCCTCTTTTGGCAGGTGTTTTGCTGCGGCAATCCACGGCTTTCTTGCCACACTTGGAAGGAGGCGGTGCTGCAAGGCGGGGCAGGTGAAGATCAGGCAGTCTCCCCCCGGGTCTCAGTCTGCGGTTTGAAGCTTCATGTCACCAGGCGGTGCTGATGCTTGCGTTGATCGATCGCCACTTCCTCAGCCAGTAGGCACCAGTTGTATAGCCGCCCCGGGACTCTGTGGGCTAAGCAGGTATTGTACAGCTCTTCGTTGAGTCCATCCTGGAAACAACTTACCAACCCTAACTCTCTGAACTCCTCGGTGTACTCAGCAACTGGTCTCCTTCCTTGTTTCACCGTCTTCATCTGCTCCTGGACTTTATTAGCCAACTGGTTTTTGAAGTACCTGTGGAGGGCGGCCATAAAATGGTTGAAATTTCTCAATTGAGTGCGTTGCAATTATACAGGGTCACCATCCAGTCAACTGCTCCCCCTTCTATCACCAAAGTGATCATTCGAACTTTCTCAACATCAGTAGGCAGTGTTCTCCCATAGATTTGCATGTAGGTGAACACTTATGCCAGGAAGTAGCCCAGTTGTTTCGGGTCTCCATCAAACTTCACCCCGATTAGGATCAGTTTCACCTCGGTCGGCTGAGGTGCTCTGCCTCTGGCTCCTTGAGATGGACTGCTCCACCGCTGTGCTGCCTCTTGGGCTCCAGCCGCTGCCGTCTTGGGAACTTCTGGCTCATCCTCCTCCAATTCCTCCTCCGACTCTTCTTCCAACTCACAGCTTTCTTTCAACTGCATATTAAATTCTTCAAGGGTCTTTTTCAAATACTCCACCACAGCTTCCATTGGTCCCTCTTTTGGCTCCGCTTTCTTTCCATCTTTATCAGGAGGGGCAGGCTCTGGATTCTTTTTCTTTGCCTTCTTTTTCCCTCCTTCTCGGGTCAGGGTAACTTTGGGGGGGGTTCCTTCCATCCTTCTTTCTTACTGACTCCAAGTGACCATCTGGCTCGGACTTCTTTGCCAGAAGGTACAGCTTCCTCCAGATCCCTGGAGAGGCTTTCATCTGCTTTTAGGCAAAGTTCTTCAGACCATTTCTCTGCCTGGAACTCCTCCATGTAGATTTCATTTGCAACTCCCCTGGTAGGGCAGCAGCTTCTCTGGGTCGAGTACTATGCAAATCTTGCCTTATGTAAGGACCCACTTCAACTAACCACCTAAGAAAGCAGAACTCTTGAAAAAGACGTCTCAAATGGATTCTTTTATTAGGGGTCATTGACAGCAGGGAAGTCAAGGCAAGGTCTGGGGAAAAGCCCACCGAAACGGTATAGTTAAACAAGCAATATTCCTCCTTCCATCAAAGTCATAATGTCCATTTGAAATCCAGCCAATCCACAGGTGGTCTGAAGAGCGGGTAACTGGCACAGTTGCTCGCATCTCAAGATCTCCCCCAGTTTCATTTCTTTGTAACCATCTCCCTGATAATGTTGTAACCATCTCCCTGACATTCCTTTCTCAAGGGGATGAAGATAGCAAGAGATAGTAGAAAATGAAAGTTATCCCAAGCTAATGCAAAGCTCCCCCTCCCCCAACAGAATGGCAGGCCCCAAAAGTAGAATATATATGCAAGGTAAATAATAAGGGTTTGGGGACCTGACAGTTGCCCTGTGTTGACAGTCTCAGCAGGTAGGCACATATACATCCAAACATGAAATTGGCTGTATAAAAAGCAGCAGAGAACAAGAGACACGGATCAAATAGAGTTTTGAGGAATGACAATAAATGCATTTAGTTGCATTTCATCACTAGCATGGGTGAAATAGTGGTGGGGGGGTTGTATGAAAGCTATATTGCAGGCAACTTGCATATTGAATCTTTTTGCTGGCAAATCATGGTTATTCTGTTGCATCTTTGTTTAGAAAAAAGAAAAAAAAATTCTGCTTTTCCTGGTAATTGCCAAGCATCAACACAGACTCCAGGGCATTAAAAAAAAGTGTGTGTGTGTGTGTTTGTGTGAGTGTGTGTGTGTATGCATGTGATCCTTCCCTTCCAATAGAAAGGGATTGCCTTCCCGATCCAACTGCCTGCCACTGCTGCCCCTTTCTGATCTAGCTGCCTGCCAGCACCACCCACCAGTGCTGTCCTGAGACCAAAGCCACCACTTCCCTACAACACTGCTGCTGATGCTCCCCTGCATCTCACAGAGGCCAAATCATGCAGGCGGTTCTCCGCAAACACCCACCCCCATGCCACCTGTTTCCACCCCCTGCAAGAACCCTGAAGCAGAGAGTCCCACTGCTACCCCTGCCCAACCTGCTGCCAACGTCTCCTGTGCCTCCCACCAGCGGGCACACCACTAGCAGGGCTAATCGTCCCATGGGGGAACTCAGACATGGAGATTTGTGTTGCAGTGCATCACCTGCAAATAGACAGTGTGGGAGAAGAAGCAGGGTAGTAGTGGTGGTGGTATAGCACCAGGGAGGGCCAGCCATGGACAAAGGCTGGCGGTGGGTTGCCTGGGGTGGGGAGGGTTAAGTATCTGTGGAGGGCCAGCCAGGGAGAAACACCTACAATGGGCCAACTGGGTTGTGGAGGCCAGGATGAAGTGGGCACGGCCATGTGTCTGTGATCAATTGTCCTAGAAACTGTACTGATTTCAATACCTTCTGTCTCTGCTTTGGGGGCTCTGAAAATAGTACCTATATACTCTGCCAGCATTTTTAAATCATCAACATGGGATTTGAGTATGTGTCTGTGTATTTTCCCTAAATGCAGCCACAATTACATTCTCTATCAGTTCTATATCTGTGCAAGCTACATTCCAATCAGCCATATTTGAGTTTTCAGAGTCAGAATCTTTCTAAAGCCTGATCAATTGCTCATGCATGCCCTGTTTTTCTCCCTCACAATCTAGATCTTTGTTGGTTTTAAGGATTTTTTCTTACTGTCAAGAATAGCATGTAGAAGTAGGAAAAAAAGCCAGTTTGGAGCAGCTGTATTTTAGCTCCATGTTTACCATTTACACAAATGTCCAGACAAAACAAGAGACTACATAGATCCAGACTGCTGAGAAACAAATACTTAAGAGAGAATGTACAATAATTCTTGGGGTGTAGGACATGGATACTAGGTTAAGGCATGACCCCTGGGAATGCAGAACAGTTGCCTGCTCAAACCTTGCTCCTGATTCAGTGTACCTCAAAACCCACTTTTAAGTGACCAGGCTTTTAGAATGCATAATTGAGGGCTTTCAGGTCCTCCCCCCCCCCCCCGCAACATTAGAAATATATCTAGAAAAGTTGTTTTGGTCCCTTACACAACTCACTAAGTAACTAGGGTGCCAATCAAAGAAGAAATCATGTCATTTTAATTGGTGACACTCGGTACCCATATTCCACCACTGCTCACAAGGCTTCTGGATGTAATTCAAGGTACTGGCTATCACTTATATACCTTTCCTTGGCATGGGACTGAATTATTTGTGGGACTGACAGGAGAGAAATGCTGTGGTTCCTATTGATTAAAAATGTTATCTTGTGAGAACAAAAAAGTGGATATTTCACTATGTATTACATCCCCCTATTGATATTGATAAATTATACCTGCCCCATAGAAATGTAGAGGTTTACTTCAAATCAAACGAACTGTTAAAGATGAAAAGCATGCACTAAAAGCAACTGAAAAAGTAGAATTTATTGAATGTACAGAAAACAAAACAGGAACACTGAAATAATGTAAATACTGGCAAGAAAAAGATATTAAATGGTCAATTTCTACAAAAGTTTGAGGGAAAATGAAAAGTAAACTCTGGCAATAGCTTACAATTGGAACATTAATAAGAGAAACTGAAGGCTTGATTTTGGCTGCTCAAGAGCAAGCTATTCAAACTAATGTAACAAGCCCAGAACTGAAAAATCATCCAACGATTCTAAGTGCAGAAGAAACAGTAGATCATATACTTGGCTCATGCAAGAAGATTGCACATATTCATTATAAACAATGACATCAATTACCAAAATAATTCACTGGCTCATCTGTAAAAATGATCACATGCCAATAATGAAAAATTGGCACACCAAATTGCATTGGTGTTTGGAAGAGTTGGAAAAGCAGTCAAAAATGACAGGTTAAAATACTGTGGGATTTCCAAATACAAACTAATAAAGTCTTGCCTCTGGTTGAAAAAAGAAAAGTGTGGATAACTGATGTGGAAATAGAAGAATACAAGACAAAGAATTGGAAAAGAGTGAAAACTATCAAAATCTGAAAATTGAAGTTGAAAGCTTATGGTATAAACCAGCTGTAATGGTCTCAGTGTTTATCGGCACACTGGGTGCCATATCAAAAATATCTTGGACAGCTTAGAAAATCATTGCATTGCATTGACAAAACTTCCATGTATCAATTGCAAAAGGCCACATGGCTTGGATCCACACATACAGTATGCCGATACATTACAATATTTTAGGTTCTTGGAAGAACTAAATATGAATGAAGGCCAACATCAAATAAAGAAATATACTAGGGTTTTATCCCATCTCCCAAGGATTACAGAAGTCCACAACAGCTGCACAAAACTACTTCAAGAAAGGTGCAATTGTGGGATTCAGCTTTTAGAAAGTTTCCCCGAATATTTCAGTCCTCAGTCATTTTTGTTAAGGTTACCTACTTGAAAGACCAGATGACTATCTATAAGGGATATAGTAGATTTCCGCACTGGGCCAAGGCTTGGACTAGATAGATCTCTTCCAACCGTTTCATTCTATGAACAAGCATTCAGATCCAGAAGCCAGAATATGGCAACTCACCATAAATTACTTCAGAATATGAATCAAATACCAATTATCATATATTAGCATTTAGGTAATATATTTAGAATTAAAAATTAAAAATAAAGAATATTGACTAATTTCATGAAAAATGGTTTTGAAGCAAATGAGCTGAGACAACCTAATTTCTCTTCTAACACTTTTAGATAAAAAATACAAACAACTGAACCAAACCAGGTAACTCAAGAATGCTACCAAAACTTACATTCTGTTCCAGTGCTGTAATCTCTTGTTCAGATTTTGCAAGCTTAAATTTGAGGTCACTGATTTGTCTGTTTGCATCTCCTAAATAAATAACAATATAAAATCATGTCTGACATCAAAATAATTCTCAAATACTGTAACTCCTTTAGCATTCATTAGCATTAATCACACAGCTAAGGATGTTGCCCACCAGCAGATGGTTCTCTCTCCCTCTTCAGATTTTAGTTAATGCTTCCCCTTATTTCGAGAGGATTCTCCCAGTACTCTCAAGCAGAGTTTTATGTGAGGGAAGAAGTGAGGAACTAAAGAGAACAGAAATGAATCAAGATCACCTCTTTCTCCAGTCTCTCAGAAAAATATCAACTGGATGGAGACTGTTTGGGGATAGAAGGAGCACTTCTTGATGCTTAGGACTCACTGGTGGACATAGCTAGAATTCTGAGATTGTGTATTAAGTTGGTTCTTGATCAAATAACTGTGGGCAGTGTGGGCAATCAGAAATTTTACCCAAAGTAAAATTAATGATGATTGCCACCATTCACTATAGCTGCCCAATTCTCATCAGCCTTAATCCCTATGTTGCTGCCAAATCTTGCCTCTACAGCATCTGAATTGTTAGGATGTAGGATAGGATACTGTTTATTTTCTGAAATATATGAACTTGGTACTGGGCATTATTGCAACTTTTCTACTACTCTCCCCACCCAAATGGGCATGACACAATTGCTCTTTCCTTCTACAAAGGCCAACTTTGGGTATACAGCTGATTAGACTTCTGAAAAAGCTTTTTTTCCTACATTTTTTTAACTGTGTAGGAGAAGAGAATAAATGCCATTCATTTGAAACCATGCTAACTCCAGAAGTTTAGAATGACAGCTCAGAAAAAAGCTATTGTATCTCTGCATGAATAACTGAGAAGCCTATTTCATCTGATATATTCATTCTGTAAACAGAAAAAAAACTAAGTACTAAATTTAAAAAATTTAAGTTGGAGATTAACCTTACTTTGAAGATCAATCACATGCATGTCTGGGCCATTTTCTAGGACTCCATCTTCCAAATGTAACTTCTCAATTTTACTATTTTGTTTCTCTTCCAGTTGTCCCTTTAATTTTTTAATCTGAAAGCCATAAAAAAATCAATCCAAGGAGAAATGATCCAAGTTACACATGAATAGAATCATTAGAACTTTCAGAAGATTGCCTGGTGCCTCTGTTTTGGTTTATGAAGGAGTAATTATAAAAGAGGAAAACTTGGCAAATGGCAAGAGAATTTTCAGTTTATGCAGTAGACATTAGTAACATAACACTGAAGAATAATGATGGCTACCAATCCTCCCCTTTCAAAAAATACGGAAAAGATTTTGGAGACGCCAAATTCAGTTATCAGGATAGTAGTAATACATTGCACATCTTTTTAAATGAAGAACTGAGACAGCCAGTTTGGTCTAGTGGTTAAAGCACCAGGCAAGAAATTGGGAGGTTGTGAGTTCTAGTTCCACCTTAAGCATGAATGCCAACTAGGTGCCTTTGAGCCAGTCATGCACTCTCAGCTCAACCCTACTCATAGTGTTGTTGCGGAGAAAAAAGGAGGGAGCATTAGGTATGTTTGCCGTCTTGAGTTATTTATAAAAATAATAAAGATTGGATAAAAACAATTCTTAACAGAACCCTCCTGATCCAATAAATAGTTTCATATTCTGCCATTTCTCCTCTACGGATAAATCAATAGTATATTGTACTATACAGAACAATATCTGGAAATTAATTTTAAAAAAAATCCAGAACTAATACTATGTTATGTCAACCAAAGTTTGCAATAATTCCAAAATCTCCTAGCTTTTTTAAAGTGTTCCTTGGGAAGAATATTTAAAAGCCATGAAGCAAAAGATGGAAAGAATAAGAATATTGGCTGATGCTACAAGCCATTTCTATACCTGCTTAATTCTTAAATGGAAAGACAGAGAGCTTCCAGTAAGGAAGCTAGAACAAAGACACAAAAGCATTTAATTTTTTTTAAGAACTCCATTTTTAGCATTCAAATTCCAGTTGCTAAACCTACACACTATATTCAGTCCAAATTAGAGAATTTTAATTACCTTGTATTACCTTTTTCACTTTTCATTATATTGTAAGCCACCCAGAGTTGCTTATATCAGTGAGATGGGTGGCATAAAAATTAATAATAAAAAATAGAAATAAAAAATATATTTAATTTATACATTTATTTAAATGATATATTTAAATTGTAATTAACTCGGTGAAGCCATTTCATGCAACTCTTTTCACTCCATGAAAATCTAGCATCTAAATCAGCAGCAGTTTATGAGGCAACAATGAGTATACTGAAACAGACTAAATGAAAGTATTCAGCTATTATTTACCTGTTCAAGTAAAAATTCTCGCTCATCCAGAAGTCTTTTTAATCTACTGTCTATAAGAGAGAACAAAAAGTTACAAAACATTTGATGTGTTACACATTTTTAAAGAAAGGTAATGATGAAGGTTAGTGGGGCAAATGATAAATGAAATTATGCACGTACCATGGTAAATGATGTCACAGACAGGGCTGGGAAGGGATTTTCACCCAACGGTGAATCTCACAAAGCATGCCTGTCACTTCAGTAGAAGCACCCAGCAGCATGCAAAGCACTATCTTCTACTGTTAGCATGCAGGTATTATATGGTCAAACACTGGAATACAAAAATCTCACAAATCTTTTATTGTTCAAATATATATAATTTTACAACATAACATTTAAAACACAATTATCAAACTGCATAGTTCAAATGTCATGAAGGAGACCTCAGTTTATGTGAGAATATGAATCTAGCACCTATCTACAACATTTTTTTTGTGTGGAATTGTTCACTATTGCAGAGGCCACCCATAATCTAGGAAGGGGTGCACAGACAACTGAATTCATTTATTCTCCTGCATGCTTCCAGGCACTTTCTGGCACCAGAATTCAAAGCATTGCACAGCCCTACATACTGATACATTCAGACACAGTATAAAACCTCTTAATGTTTTTCATAAACTGGAATCTAATACTTGCATATGATGGTTTTAGATTTTTCCACATTAAAAGATTTGTCAAATGTAAAGGGTCTCCAAAACTTGCTACTGTTTTCAATTGTACAAAAATAAGTCTAGATTTCAAAACATCAATTTTACTTCAATATGTGAAATGTTACCCATTTTATACAAATAATTACAAAGTATTCCAAACACGTAAGTTAAAGAGAATTAACTGTCTCTCACAAGCCACTTTACGAACACATATAAAAGTCGCTTCTTTAAAATCTCTTTTAAGGTAAAGGCAATACCGCATTCATGGGTCTCTCCACTGCCTAACTTGATTTTCCTTTTCAATTACTTTTATAAATGGGAAATTAGCAGCCATGAAGTACCAACATCTACTTTTATTTATATTTACAATGCCTTTAGATCCACATATGCCAAACATTCTTAAAAGATAAGAATGATAGCTGGCTGAAGGTCAGGTTTGGAATTATATCCCTATTTTATTAAAAAAAAATTAAAAGCTGAGTATTGGATTTCCTACACAATGGTACCAGTTGGGAATGCCTTCTTCTCTTTGCCTAACCTTTTCACTCTTTCAAATAATTTGTACTGGATGGCTCCCTAACAGTTTGGAACAACATGGTGAATCTGGAGAGGAGGAATTTGTTTTACCATCAGATGAACACAATGGGATGTAAGCAAACAATCCCATTCTGACAAAGTGATTATGCAACCAAATGATTCATTTCATGGAGCTGAACACAAGACATTCAACTTTTTTACATTATAAACTTGGAAGGCCAAGCCCTTTTCACATTTATTTTGGAGATCATTAACAGGCTTTTCCCTAATTTAGTATTTTTGCTGCAAATAATAAACAATTCAATATTTTAGAGGGCTCTAACTAATAATAATAAAATTATGAAAAAATACAAGTTGTTTGCAAAAAAGGACACTTCTGTAATAATCTCACATAAATTAATCTAGCAACATGGAGCATACTCAAAAACTGACAATAATTAAAATTAATAACTTAAATTTAGTAAAGAATTTACATATTTACTGAAAGAAAGAACATTTGAATTTAGTGGAAATCATGTGAGAATATATGCAATGTGACTTCTTAGTCACAATGTGGCACTGTGTGAGAATTTTTTAATGTAAAGAAAAATATTTTGTAATGAATGGCTACTACATTAAGAGTAAGCTGAAAATAAAAATTTAAGATTAAGATACAAAAGAAAACCATATATTATTAAATTATTTATAAGGAATAAATAAGAATTCCTTATAAATGATGTTGTGGGTATAAAACATTTAGACTAGATGAGATTAGAATTATTCAATCTCACCTTTATTGTTTTTTATAAAAAAATTCAAGGCAATGAATATACCTAATATTCCTTCCTCCTATTTCCATATTATTTTACAATTACAAGAACTGCTGCCTAGCACATATTAATACAACTTGTGCAGTATATATATTCAGTGAAACAACTGAACAGTATAACCATCTCAGATAAAATAGTAATCCTTGTCAATGACAGTTTCTCCTCTCCTCTTGTCTTGTCTCATCATCCCTCATCACATTTCTCAGCATAGGGAATGAGCAATAATTATCAATTTCTTTAAAACTATTAATATACCTTTTAAAATATGTATGTGGTTTGCTGAAATGGCAGTTGCACAAAATATTAGAACTATATAAAACCCAATTAACTATTGAGGAAATATTCACCAGGAGAAAGGGATAGATGGAGAAAATGGTCTGAACTCGGATGGAAATGTTCTCCTTAAGCATATCATGACTTTGCATCTTGGGTGCAGAAGAATTAGAGTTTGAAGGAAATAAACCACATACTCTTCTTACACTTCCTAGGGAGGTTTTAAAGAAAAAATAAGACAATTGTTCTACTCTCTCCAAACCATTATCATAAAACAAGTAAGAGTTCAAATTTGCAATTAGGAAACTAAGAAAAGATATCAGAAATGTAGGGCTTCTAATTTTACAAAGAAATGAGAAGAGACATTTTAAAATATAAATCTTTATTTCCATTAAATACATTTGATACCTTATATTTTTAATGTTTTTCTATTTTTATGTAATACATTGTTACACTGCTGTATAGCTATACAAATTTTAGAGTTTGCATTAATTTTAGTATGGTAGAGCAGAAGTTAAAATTACCTTGTTCATTAAAAGTGTTCCAAGTTTTTATATGCTCATAAATGTTTGTTTTTTAAAAAAATTATATGCTCATAAATGAAAAACTTTCAGATTTATTTTAGCCATTATTAACTCTCTTTTAGAAAAAGACTGTGTTAAATATTTATCATAAAACTGCAGTAGCTATTATCTTTCATTTTGTGAGTTAAATAGAGATAATTATTACAGAGACAATCAAGACTGCTTATATTCCAGCAAAAATTAAAGGGACAGATTTCCCAATATAAGAAAATATTTGTTTACATTCAATTATATCTATTTCTTTGCAAGGCAATGTACAGAGAACAAATGATAGTATCTTTTAAGAAAATTGATTACAATTTGCAGTAAATATCACTTAATACGAAGGCTAAATATAAAGTGAACTGAAAGTTTTTATGATACATAAACCTACATAGATTACAGTGAAAGAGACAGAGGAAGAGAGACAAAATTATAAATACTAAATTGGATCAAGAGCATGTGATTTATGTATCAATTGCATAGACATTAAGTTAAATCCACTGATTCAAACCAATAAGAGTTTGATTGGTAAGAAAATACTGAATTGGGTGTGACTGAATTCTATATGATTCTTAGTAAATGATTTTTTTTACTATAAATAGTAATCATTAATTCTTATGGTGCTTTATGCCTATATCTTTGGCAATAGAAATGGTATTAATTTGGAGTGGGTGAAACATACACAGTAAAAATTTACTAGTTCTCTGCAAATAGTCATAATTTCATTATTGTTATTCATTCAACTTGACCTTGTCTTTTTGTTCAGAAAGTGTAACAGTATTGAAGCTAGCGTTCTATATAATAATAACTTGAAATCAAATATAAATGTATCAGACTAGTGATATTTTATCAAAAAGCTAGCAAGAATTTTCTAATCCTAGCATTCATTAAATTTTTTAGAGAACACATACTATATTTGATGGAATATTAAAAAGCAGCTTATTGGGAATTAGGATAATAGATTTGATTAGACTATAATTAAACTTGACAAAAAAGGTAGTCTCCACATCCATACATTAATTCAAAGGTAGAACTTCTTTCAAATTTTGACTTTTTAAAAATTAAAGTATTTTTGCTTTTTTAACAGATGCCTGGTAAATAATGTTGAACAATGATCCAGTTTCTGAGTTTATGATACAATGCAGTCTTCTCGAGATTTACCTTTACCCTTCTTATACCTCTGTGTTTCCTCTTGACTTTCATTCATAGCACTCTCTAAGTTTTCTAACTGTTCTGGTGTATAAGCAGCAATTTGTTCTGAACTGATTTCATCAAACAATTTACTTTTGTCTTCCAGCAGCCCATATTGTGACTTTGTTGTTTCAGAAACAGAGAAATCAATCTGCACAAATTTGGCTTCTTCAAAGGTATGTCCTTTCAGGTGCTGAAAACTGTCACTTTCTTCCACAAGAGCCTCAGATCCAACTTCATCTGCTGAGATGACCTTTTCATTATCTTTATTAGTGTGATCATCTCTCTTTTCAGAAGTTTTCAATTCTCCAAAAGAAGCCCCATCAACATCTAAGGCTTCATGATATTCTTCTACAACTACTTCTTCACTCTTGGGTTCATTTTGTTCAATGAATTCAGTCTTCTGTGATTCAAGACAAACAACCTCCTCAATATCTGCCATAATATTGTGAATTTCTTCATGCAGTTTTCTGCAGTTTTTATCCTCTTTATTCCTAGTACGTGCTTCTTCAATACCTTCATTCATTATAGCTGTAGTTACAGCAGACTCAATAGTATTGTCTTCTTTATCTACACACTGTTTTCCCGCAGACAAGTCTTCTTTATGAGTGTCAGCAACTTCTTTATTTATCATATCAGTAACAGCCAGAGCTCCATCTACACAAGCTGATTTTATATTACAGCTGGAATCATTCTCTATGTTTGCATTTGTTTCTTCATGGGTCTGGCATTTGCTTTGATTTATATAATCTACAACAGTTTGTTCTGCATGAACATCTTTCATAGTACACTTGTCATTCTTTTCCTCAAAATCTAAATAAGCATTTAATGCTCTCATATCTTCAACATTTTCTTTATTTGCTACTAAATCTTGCTCATTTTGTTCATCAATAGCTGCATCATGTTTTGAAGGTGGTGACTGAATTTCTTCAATTTTAACTTGTTCTTGTTTCTCTCCAAACTGATTCACAGTAACTTTCGTAATACACGATGTTCTTTTTTGTTCTTCTGTAGAATCTACTACTTGGCCCTCCTGCTGCAGTATCATACTTAGTGCCTCATTCTCTTCATTTGTTTCACATATTTCTATTTTTGGCTCTTTTGCTACAGCAATTATGGCAGCACTTTGTTCGTTTTTAAGAAGTTCTCTGTTTAAATCTCCCTCAACAACCCCATTTTTTGATTGTTCACTATTATGATCAATACTTGAGGCTTTCATAAGGATAACTTCTACCAATTCTGGTGAAGTAGAAATTGCCATGTGTCCATTATTTATAAAATCTAAAGCTTCCCAAAATACTTCACTATTACCTTCTGATTCATCAACTACAATATTTATTTGTTTTTCTTTATTTTGCTGTTGTGGAACTATTTCTAAATTGGCATGTATTTTCTGATTATTCTCAATATTAGGATCTACCATATTATTTTGATTATGAGTTACATTTATATTTCTATCAGACACTTTCTCTTCTGAAATATGACTTGGTGAAGCCCCTTCAACCTTTAATTCACCTGAGTATCTTTTTTCAAGGGAATAAACAATTTCTGGGATACATTCTGAATAACTTTTTACAGGATCCTCAGATACACTATTTAATTTCAGTGTTGATGTAATTTTGGCTTCAGTGACTTTCTTAACCTCTACATTTTCACCAGCAGGCAACATCTTTATTTTCAAACATTTGAGAATGATTTCCTGATCCTTAGTGTCCTCTGTATTTTCCTCATGCTCAGTATTCTGTAAGATTTCTCTTTTCCCCATATTCTCCAAAATCTCATTTTCCATCTTCACTTCATTTGCTCTGCCTAAAAGATCATTATAAGAAAGTTGAAGGGACCACAATATAGATAGATCATTTAAGTATGCTATAACTTACCTTTCCACTTAAACCCCCCAAACAGAATTAGTAACATGTTAAAAAATATCCATTTTTTCAAATTATATGAAGGCAAAGGAAGACTGTAACTTAAAATATCTGAACAGAAACGTATATCACTGTCAACGATATTGTATTTGTATTACTTTAAGTGGATTGTACAAATTCAATTTTTTTTACTATAACAGAGCCAATAATTTAAATACACAAAGTTTCATTAACTATGTTAATGGAATATATGGCTGGGATAACTATCACTGTAATAACTATTATAAATAACTATTATGAATAGCAATGTTATTAATTTTACAGGCAGGCCTCAACTTATAACCATTTGTTTAGCAACTGTTAAAAAGTAATGATGGTGCTGAAACAAATGACTTATGACTGGTCCTCACATGACCATCACAGCATGCCTGTGGTCCATGACTGCAATTTAGGTAATTAGCAACCAGCATGTATTTACTATAGTTGCAGCATTCCAGGATCATATGTTTACCATTTGCAATCTTCCCAGCTGGCTTATGACAAGCAAAATCAATGGGGGAAACTGGATTTGTTTAACCATGGCAAAAAAAAAAAAAGGTTGTAGAAATCAGGGATAGTTATGTGATGACTCACATAATGATCATCCTGCTTAGTGAGGAAAGTTCTGGCCCCAATTGTGGTCACAAGTTAAGCACCACCGGTAATTACTACCTAAAACTTAACATTTCAAGTGGTTTTCAAATACACTGCTGGAAACCAAAGCAAAGTTAATGTCTACAAATAATATATACACAATATATTATGCTTAATATATTAAAATGATATTTACAATAGGTATATTAGTTTTCCTGAAACTGGGAATTAAACAACAATTAAAATTTTTCTCACCAAAAAAACCTCACTTAAGTTATTGTTATATTACAGAAAAGTTAACATGCATAGACCATGCAGATTATTATTGTAGATTATAAACATTTCAAGCAAAAATGATCATATACAGTATCTTAGTAGTACAATGCAAATGGCTTACCTTCTGTACAATCCTCAGATACTTTAAAGGCATGACTTGTCTCTGAAATAACCTTGGAAGAATTTGATAGTCCATCATTAGCAAGACAATCAGAGATTTCTCCATTGGTAACTATTCCAAAATTGGTGATTATTCCATATTGCTGTGAATGCAAAACAAAATATATTTATAACATTATTTCCATATAAAGTATGTTTGAAATCCTGCATAATAAAATCACATGAATGCAAGGTATGAGACTAGTATGAATGTAATAAATAATTAGATAACAGTACTAAAACTTTTGCAGCAAGTGGTGATATTCACAGATTATGCTACAACCTAAGAAAAAACAATTCATGATACAACTTCGGGCTACAGCTTGAAATGTTTACGTATATGTTTTTGTCCAATATCAATTCTTCCTAATTTCCAAATGTTGCTGAATGCACTTCAAGAGCAGCATAATGAGAGAATACAATTAGTTATGAAAACAATGATGTGCCACAGCTAGTTTAAGCTCATCAAATAATGGAACACCCAAAGAAAACTTCTTTCTGGTACACAGAAATAAAATGCTATTATTTAATACTACTACCTTTTATACTTTATATTTTTTGCTTGTGTTTGTTTGCTTGCTTCATCATTACCTTCAATTGTTCCTCCAGTAAAATCACCTCCTCTCTAAGATCATCTCGCTCACTTCTTAGGGAATCAAAGAAAACTTTCTGCCTTTCTAATGCCTAAGTATTTAACAAAGAAGCAGAAGATAAAGACAGTAAAATCAGAAAAGAGAATAGATAAATAAAGAGTAAGGAAGTTAGCAATAAGAATCAGAAACTTTGTATCCACAAAATAAAAGATTTGCATAAAATAAGAAGTAATACTTATTTACAGAAATTTCTCTTAAATGACATTAAGGGAGCCCTGATAGTGCAGCCCACAGCCTGGAGTTCAATCCTGAACAGCTCAAGGTTGACTCAGCCTTCCATCAATCCAAGGTAGATAAAATGAGGACCCAGATTTTGGGGGGGGGGCAATATGCTGACATTTGTAAAATGCTCAAAGAGTGCTGCAAAATACAATGGGGTAGCCTATAAGTCTAAGTGCTATTGTTAATAGCTGTTTTCACGTTTCAATTTCCATTAAAAATAGAAACCAGTGATGGAAAGATCGAGTGCCCAAACTGCAACCCAAAACCCACTTATGTATTGTCGGGTGCCATGTGGGCGTGGCCCATTGGGTGGGTGTGACCCATTGGGTGGGCGGGCTGCGGTGATAACGGCAGACAGGGTGGGACTGAAAAGTTCAACCAATCAATTCCAACTTTGCAAGATCTTTCCCCCCCCCCCCGAGAAGATGAAATTGATTGATTGAACCTTTTTTTTTTTTTTTGCACACGGCAGCAGAGGCCTAAAGCGAAAAGGGTTTTATAAAACCCAGCTGAAGGCCTAGGACTGGGGCAACAGCACGCATGCCCACAGAGGTTTGCCACCACAGCCCTAAACTGTCACTCACTTATCAAGGCAAGCCTAGTTCTATTTGAATTTCTTCACAACCTCTTTTTATGGCTATGGCTTTATAGCTTTTTCTAACAATACCACTCAGAATTGCAACAGGGAACTCCTCCTTCCATTCTGGCAGTCAGTGAATTCTACTACCGGTACCACTAGAGTTGGCAAACTCATTACTTTAAAGTAACAGAAAAGTATTATGTGTAATGCAAATGTAATGTGTTGCATATTAATGAAAAATAATATTTAGTTCTGCTCTAAAATCTTTATGACCAAAGATTTTTAAATTTGCAGTTCTGCTGTTTGTACTAAGAAATATCCTAAAACTAGAATTCACTTTTAAGGACAAGTATTAACTATATTATAATAAAAGGAAACCATTCAACTCTCTTTCTGCTGAAGGCTAAATAACACAGAATGATCAATCCAGTGACAGATGATATGGAACTGTTAGTTGCAGATATTAAATGTTCTTGAGGATGATGAAAACAAATTTGAAGAAGACCAGTCTGCAACTTGCTCATCTATCCTTTCATTAATAAATCTCTAACAGAAAGAATTATTTTAATCACACTGCTGAAGTTAAATACTAGAATCATCTTTTTTAAAAAAAACCTGTCCCCCTTTTTTAAACAAAAAGTGCTTGAGAATGTAACGGCCAACCAATTTCAGACACTTTTAAAAGCTGTTTTGCTACAATTCATTTTAGTATGTCTTCCTTATTGATAATATGCATTAAGGGAATTCCTGAACTCTAGTTTTCAGATTACCTTGAGAACCAAGGTTAATGTTCTTGGCTAAAAGGTAGATTTCTAAATATTGCTGTTAGGGAATGGAAAGACATGGAATGGAAAGACTTCCTTTGATATTATTCAGTTTACTGTAGAATGAAGAAGGCAGCAAAGGGAACAAAAATTGGTTCTTTTCTGAAGAGAAGTAACACAACCTTTCAGTCAGAGAAATTTATTTCAAATATAATAGAATTAACTGCTAAGATACAATACAGTGGGGCAAAAAAGTATTGAGGCAGCCACCAATTGTGCAAGTTCTCCCACTTAAAAAGATGAGAGAGGCCTGTAATTGTCATCATAGGTAGACCTCACCTATGAGAGACAAAATGAGAAAACAAATCCAGACAATCACATTGTCTGATTTGGAAAGAATTTATTTGCAAATTATGGTGGAAAATAAGTATGTGGTCAATATCAAAAGTTCATCTCAATACTTTGTTATATATCCTTTGTTGGCAATGACAAAGGTCAAATGTTTTCTGTAAGTCTTCACAAGGTTGGCACACATTGTTGCTGGTATGTTGGCCCATTCCTCCATGCAGATCTCCTCTAGAGCAGTGATGTTTTGGGGCTGTCGCTGGACAACACGGACTTTCAACTCCCTCCAAAGGTTTTCTATGGGGTTGAGATCTAGAGACTGGCTAGGCCACTTCAGCACCTCGAAATGCTTCTTACGAAGCCACTCCTTTGTTGCCCGGGTGGTGTGTTTGGGATCATTGTCATGCTGAAAGACCCAGCCATGTTTCATCTTCAATGCCCTTGCTGATGGAAGGAGGTTTGCACTCAAAATCTCATGATACATGGCCCCATTCATTCTTTCCTGTACACGGATCAGTCGTCCTGGTCCCTTTGCAGAGAAACAGCCCCAAAGCATGATGTTGCCACCCCCATGCTTTACAGTAGGTATGGTGTTCTTTGGCTCAACTCAGCATTCGCTCTCCTCCAAAAACGACGAGTTGTGTTTCTACCAAACAGTTCTACTTTGGTTTCATCTGACCATATGACATTCTCCCAATCCTCTTCTGGATCATCCAAATGCTCTCTAGTAAACTTCAGACGGGCCCGGACATGTACTGCCTTAAGCAGGGGGACATGTCTGGCACTGCAGGATCTGAGTCCCTGGCGGCGTAGTGTGTTACTGATGGTTGCCTTTGTTACGTTGGTCATAGCTCTCTGCAGGTCATTCACTAGGTCCCCCCATGTGGTTCTGGGATTTTTGCTCACCGTTCTTCTGATCATGTTGACCCCACGGGGTGAGATCTTGTGTGGAGCCCCAGATCAAGGGAGATTATCAGTGGTCTTGTATGTCTTCCATTTTCTAATTATTGCTCCCACAGTTGATTTCTTCACACCAAGCTGCTTGCCTATTGCAGATTCAGTCTTCCCAGCCTGGTGCAGGTCTACAATTTTGTTTCTGGTGTCCTTTGACAGCTCTTTGGTCTTCACCATAGTGGAGTTTGGAGTGGGACTGTTTGAGGTTGTGGACAGGTGTCTTTTATACTGATAACAAGTTCAAACAGGTGCCATTAATACAGGTAATCAGTGGAGGACAGAGGAGCCTCTTAAATAAGAAGTTACAGGTCTGTAAGAGCCAGACATCTTGCTTGTTTGTAGGTGACCACATACTTATTTTCCACCATAATTTGCAAATAAATTCTTTCCAAATCAGACAATGTGATTGTCTGGATTTGTTTTCTCATTTTGTATCTCATGGGTGAGGTCTACCTATGATGACAATTACAGGCCTCTCTTATCTTTTTAAGTGGGAGAACTTGCACAATTGGTGGCTGCCTACATACTTTTTTGCCCCACTGTAAATGCATGAAAGAAACAGAAGGAAGTCAATTAATACATCTCCTAACTATCCAAAGGACCATAAAAACATGAAATATGCACTACCGCCTGAGAAGCTTCAAAGCAGCATTTGTTTCCTTAGGTAGGGGTAAAAGCTCTCATAATATACATTGCACCAGCTGATGCATGGTCATCTAAATTACAGCAGTGGATTCAGCTGATTCATCCAACTTTTCAAATAAGGCAGTGACACATAGTGCTAATAGTATGGCTATCACTCACAATGAGTAAGAGACAATACATGAAGCTTCACATCATCTCTTGACCTATAGGCCAAGACAACATACCCACCATCCAGAGAAACATATATTCAGATGTCACCCAGGCTCCAGATGGTATTTTAAACTTTGAGTAGCTCCCAAGTAAGGAACATCTACAAGTTCACAAACCACAGATATACCGCGTTTCCCTGAAAATAAGACCTAGCTTGATTTTTGGGGGTGGAGCTAATATAATATAATATAAGATCTATCCCCAGAATAAGCCCTAGTTTTGGGATGAGGTGTACGCCTAAAAATCAAGCTAGGGTGGGAGTGGGTGCTAATAGTATGGCTATCACTCACAATGAGTAAGAGACAATACATGAAGCTTCACATCATCTCTTGACCTATAGGCCAAGACAACATACCCACCATCCAGAGAAACATATATTCAGATGTCACCCAGGCTCCAGATGGTATTTTAAACTTTGAGTAGCTCCCAAGTAAGGAACATCTACAAGTTCACAAACCACAGATATACCGCGTTTCCCTGAAAATAAGACCTAGCTTGATTTTTGGGGGTGGAGCTAATATAAGATCTATCCCCAGAATAAGCCCTAGTTTTGGGATGAGGTGTACGCCTAAAAATCAAGCTAGGGTGGGAGTGGGAGGTAAGCACCTGCTTACCATTGCAGCCAGGCCCCCCCATGCCTCGATACCTGCCTCGCCAGCCCACTTCTGTGGCCACTTGCTGCCTGTCACGCACGCTCTTCCATTTGATGTGTGCATCAATCCAGAGCTCCATTCTCAGCTGCAGAGGCATTTCCTGAAGGCCCCGGACAGCTAAATGAACGCTGGGGGTTACATGCCCAAGTTGCAGCGAGCAGCCACAGAAGAAGTGGGCCGACTGGGTGGGGTTGTCAATGTCGCCTCTTTTGAAGGCAAAAAAAAAAAAAAAGACCAGATCTTATTTTCAGGGAAACACAGGTAGTAATAAGCCCATTACTGGTACTACCAGAATTATATGAACGAAAACATGTAAAGTTGTTTCTGGCCTAGAAAAAATAAGTGATCTTTCTTCCCATCTGCTGAAAACAGGACACAATTCTTAGCAACTTCTCGTTGATATTATCTGTGAATTGGTCCACTTCCAGCAAGTTCCTCTTGTCACAATTTCTCAAAATACTTCAGAATTATGAAGACACTTGTAGACAGTCAATATCCTTGAACATTCAGAACTCCTTTATGCACTATTCTGTAATGTCTAAGAAGAAAAAAAGAAATAGGACTTCAAAGTTTCATTTCAATGACTGTTGAAATAATCACATAGCCTCCTGTTATCAAAGCTGCAAACACTAATAGTGTCAAAGTAGCATTTCTCATTTTCAACTATCATGTTTCCCTAAAAATAAAACTGGATCCTGTATTAATTTTTGCTCCAAAAGACCCATTAGGGCTCATTTTCAGGTGATGACTTATTTTTTTTCATCACATCAGCCTGGCTGGACACCCTCCGTGGTGCATGCACAGAAGCCAGGTGGTGAGCACACAGGAGCCAGGCGGCAAGCACATGGGGGCTGACGGTATCCAGCAGCAGCTGCAGCCCACCAGCCCCTTGGGCGGAGCACTCTGGGGCTGCACAGCCTGAGGTGGCCTGAATGTCAAGAGAGCCAGGGACAGAGGCAAGCAGAGGCTACCTCTTTAATTGTTTTTCTTTTTTTGTAATTTTTGTTACCATTTTCCTTTATACAACTCTAATACATATTCAACAGATTGTGTCATTTTTATATACTTTGGATCAACATTCTATACAATGTATACACTATATACATTCAATATCTAACTCACAGTAACCTTATGTATGTTTCCAATTTTTGTTTCTATTATCTATCCATATATATACCATTTTTCCCAAACCGCGTAAAATTCCGAATCATCTTTCTTTTAGTTCTAAAGTGAGTTTATCCATTTCAGCACATTCATATATCTTCTGAATGATCAATTCCTCTGGTGATATATTGTGTTCCTTCCATTATTGCACGAACGCTATTCTTGCCGCAGTTAATATGTGTAGAATCAAATATCTTATTTTCCTGTCAAATTTCTTTTTAAGTATTCCCAGGAGAAATATTGCCAGGTTTAGTTCCATTTGGCATTTTGTTAGCTCATGTAGCCATCCTTGTATCTTACTCCAGTATTTTTTCGCTTCGGGACACGATCACCAAGCATGACGATGGTTACATTTCCAACATTTTGGGTTTTGATTCGGGTACATTTTTGCACATTTGCTGGGGCTAAGTGCCAGTGGTATAGCATTTTATACTGATTTTCCTTATATGCAGCAGATTTGGTTATGGTGTAATTTTTATTCCAAATTCTTTTCCAGTGTTCTAATTCTATACTGTGTTTTTTGTCCATGCAATCATCGGTTCTTTCACCATCTCCTCTACTCTGTCAAATTCTAATAAATACTTATATATTTTAAATATTAATTTTCCTTCGGGGCCTATCAATAGTTTGTCTAGTTGTTTTGGTTCCGTGTCAATTCCATACTCTTCCACATCTTTCTTGTATCTGTATCTTGCAGTTGTAAATATGGCCACCAATCAATGGATATTCCTTGTTCTTTTAATAACTGATTATTTTTGAGCTTTCCCTGTTTGTCTAGAATTTCAGAGTATCTGGGCATTTTGCTTATATCTAACGTGTTTGGGTGGATCATTGCCTCCAGGAATTTTTCTATAATGTTTTTTCCTTATATCTTCCCAGGTTCGTAACAATGCATCTCTTATTTTATGTCTATAGAAATATGAGTGTGTCCTGTTTCCTTTGTCCCACATGAAAGCATGCCACCTCTTCTGTAAATCGTGCCCTTCCAGAGTTAAGATTCTCCTGTAATTTAAGTTAACCCAGTCTCTTATCCAGACCAGAGTTGCTGCCTTGTAGTAGAATTCCCACGCCGGGAGTCCATAGCCGCCCCTACTTCTACTGTCTTGGAGAGAAAGTAATTTTATCCTCGCCTTCTTTCCTAGCCAAACAAATTTTGTAATAATTTTATTGAGTTCTCCAAAAAACTTCTTGTCTAATGATATGGGGATTGTCTGAAATAAGTATAATAATTTGGGTAGAATATTCATCTTAATAGTCACAATCCTACCTAAAAGTGATAGTTGTAGCTTCCCCCATTTTTCCAAATCCTTCTTTATTTGTTGGACTAATATCATATAATTATCTTCCTTTAGGGACGAACATATTGCAGTCAGCAATATCCCTAAATATTTAATTTTTTTAACTATTTGTAAATCCATTTCCTTTTCTAATTCTTTTTTCTGATTTGTTGTTAAGTTTTTAACTATCATTTTGGTTTTACTTTTGTTAATTTTAAGTCCAGATATTTCCCCATATTTTTCTATTTCTCGTATTAGAATGGGACCAGATTTCAGAGGTTCTTCAATAATAAAGACCATATCGTCCACAAAAGCCTGTGTTTTGTACTCTTCTCTTTTAATTTTCGTTCCCTTTATGTCTTGGTTTGCTCTGATTCTATTTAATAGTATTTCTATTGTTAAGATAAAGAAAAGTGGCGACAATGGGCATCCCTAACGCATTGGTTATTTGAAATGTATTGGTGGTGTCCCAATTTACTATTACCCTAGCCTTCTGTATGTTATATATTGCCGCTATCATATTTTCAAATTTACTTCCCAATTCCATATGTCTAATTTGTCTAATCATGAATTGCCAATTTAAATTGTCAAAAGCCTTCTGAGCATTCAGAAAAACAAGGGCTGCTTGTTTCTCTGGGTGAGCTTCATAGTATTCCAGTATGTCTACTATTATTCTTGTGTTATCTATTATTTGTCTATTTGGGAGGAAGCCATTTTGGTCCGGGTGTATTATCTCATTCAATACTCTTTTCAGCCTATCTAAAAGGGATATTGGTCTATAGTTACTGATTTGGTTTTTATCTGTACCTTCTTTCGAGATTAAGGTGATGTGTGTCTCCCTCCACGATTCCGGTATTTTCGCTTCGTGTAGTGCTTTGTTACATATTTCCAACAATATTAGTTCCATAATCTCACTCATTTTTTTGTAAATTTCCCCTGGGAGGCCATCCGGTCCTGGTGTCTTGTTATTCTTGATTCTTGAAATTGTCCCTCTGAATTCTTCTGGCGTTATTTCTCTATTTAACATTGTTCTTTTTCCCTGATGTGATCCCTTCTTCCAACAAGTAATTATCAATTTTGTCCAATGCTATTTCTTTTTGTTTATAAAGGTTCACGTAATAATTTTGTACAATTTTATTTTTCTCTTCTTCATTATTTTGTAGGGTCCCCATCTCATCATATAATTGTTGGATAATCCATCCTTCTTTTTCCTTCTTCAGTTTGTAAACCAGCCTTCTTCAGTCTTATTGGAAGAATTCAAAAAAGAATTGTTTAGAAAATTTTAAATTTCTTGTGCTCTCCGCTTGCTCTAGTATGTTCAACTTATGTCTATCAAGCGTCAAAGTTTTTTTAACTAATTCATCTCCTGGTTTTGTTTGGAGCTGATTCTCCAATTTTCCAATTTTTTCCTTTAGAATATTATGCTGCTTCCATTTTTCCTTATTTTTCTTTGCCATATAAACTATTGTTATCCCCCTTATATAAGCTTTCATAGTGTCCCATAAGTTTGTTAATGAAGTATGTTGTTTTTTATTTTCTTTAAAGAATAATTTCAATTCCTTTGTTATCCTTTCCATATATTCCTTTTCCTTTAAAATTTGGGGGTTTAGTGTCTATCTTTTGATTTTTTTTCCTTTGGCCTCTCCATTTTATCTCAAGGGGATTATGATCTGCCCACGTATTTAGGGAGATCTCAATCTTTTCTATTTCTATAGCTAATTCCTTATTCATCCACAGCATATCAATTCTAGACCACAATGCATGGGGGTTGGAGTAAAATGTATATTTATTTTCTTTTGGATGTAGGGTTCTCTACGTATCTATCAAATTTAGTTCATCTATCATTCTAAAAATGTTTTTGGTAATATATTTCTTCTACTCTTGTTAGTTTTATCACTAACGTAATCTTTCTGGATATCAATTATCCCGTTATAGTCACCTACAATGCATATATTCCTATGGCCTATTGCAATTATCTTTTTATGCAGTTTCTTATAGTACTCCCCCTGGTTTTTATTAGGCACATAGATAACTACCAGCAAGAATTGAGTATGCCCTCGTTTTATTTCCATCATTAGGGTGCTTCCTTTTGGGTCTGCATAAATTTGATTAGTCTTTATCCCTTCCTTAATGTATACCACCACCCCTTTCTTCTTCTTCTCTGCCAGTGCTGTATAGAGTGTCCCTAACTTTTTGTACTCTAAATATTTTTCATTTTGTTTTTGGATGTGTACCTCCTGAAGCCATACTATGTCTGTCTTTTGTTTACTTAGCTTTGTTAGTATTTGTCTCCTTTTTGCCACTGCATTTAGTCCATTAACATTTATTGGTATTAATTTCAAATCTTCCATTCCATTATCTATCTACCAGATTTTACTCTTGTAACTATTTGGAATCTTGTTTTAATATCTCTTATTTCTTGGTTTTCTTTTTCTTCCTTGCTTCTCTCTTTCCAGACTCCTCCTTTAGCTTGGTCTTCTTCTTGGGTTACAGTCTCCATCTCCTCCTTATTGCTCTGATCCTCTTCATTTCCTATCACCTGGTCAAAGAAGTCCTGTGCCATCCCTAGGCTGTTGATTTTAACCTTCTTGCCTTGCCATGAAATAAGCATTCCCTTCGGAAGTATCTACCTAAACAGGATATTTTGTTTATTTAATTGTGCGGCCAGGAAGCGATAGTCCTTACTTTCTAGGAATTTGCTTCAATATAATAATTTCCTTCTCCTTATAAACCATTGGTTCTTCTCAGGTGTTATTATACACTATGTCCTGGATTTTTTTTCGGGCAAATCTAACATGGACCTCCTTGGGCAGTTTGTGGCGTCTAGCATAATTCGTTTGGATTCGATAAACTTCATCCAATTTGTTCATAATTTCTTGTTTGTCTCTTTGTAGAGATTCTGCTATAATATCTGCCATTGTCTGTCCTAAATCTTCCTCCTTCGCCTCTATCACATTTTGGAATCTTAAATAAAATGATGCCCAGTCCATTTCTAATTGAATTATTGAATCTTCAAGGTCCTTGTTTATTGCCATCATTTTCTGATCCACCAGGTCTAATTTTTCCCCAGTTTGTTCTGTTTTGTCTTCTATTATTTTTATTTTTTGTTCATTCTTCTGAACTGCTTCCTGGATTGAGTTCATTTTATTATCCAATTTCTGAATATCAAATTTCATTTCTCCGTGGTTACTAAACATTGTTTCCTGGATCAATGTCAAAGTGGCTTGCATTGTTTGCATGTTTGGGGTCGTATTGGTTTTTTCTGTCTTTTGTGGCCCCTCTGTTGACCGTTGGTTTGAAGAGGAAGCCGTTGTTATCGTTGGATTTGATACAGTTTTTTTCCCTGCCTTTAAAGTCGTTGTAGTAATACTGGTCATGTCTTTCAATATCCTACTTTGCTCTCCCAGTATTCTATAAATATTTTTCCACACTGTCATCAACCACTTACTATCTATCTTATGTTGTTGTTATTATTTTTGTTTTGTTCCCCCCTCTTTTATCCTCCTTGTAGCATTAAGTATTAAATATTAATCAATTCCACTAATCCTAGCTATCTCTATTTTTAGTCAACTTTAAACAATCTTAGCAAATTATTCAACTTAAATATCAATATCAATAGAATTCTTCTGGTCCCTCAGTTCAAAAATTATATTGAAGCGGTGTATTCTCTCTCCACTTTCTGGTTAGGATGCTCGTCCATTCAAACCTCTCTTGCCATCATGGCATGCCATCGTCTGCTCTCACTCCTTCTCTTCTTCTCCTTTCTTTTCCTGTCGCTCTTGTATACCCGATCTCTCTCCTTCTCTTTCTCCTTTCCTTCAAATTCTGACCAGAATGTCCACCCGTTTCACCACCACACCGCTATTTCAAACACTTTCCTCCTTTGCCACTTTAGCGTTTGAGCAAATTCTGCTGAATCACTGCTCCTTCTGCAGAGTTGCCGCCCGCTCCCCCAATTGGAGATCCCGGTTAGCCAAAAAGTCAGGACTCACTTTTCCAAGTGAACATCAGCATTGCGGTTTTGAGGATAATCCGCCACTTCAAATGTCACAATCTGCTGTAAAGATCTTCTCTTCCCTGTGCTCTCTGGATCATTGCAGCATCGGGTCCGCCATAGCATGATGGCTGACACTTTCACATTAGTTTGACAGGGGTGTCCTTCTTTGTAGCCAGTGATTGCCTTTCACTTAGCCACACTCTGGATTTCTCCTCTAGTCCACTAAGCCGTCCAGGCTCTTTGTGCCCTGAAAGGTCCCCAAAACAACAAATAATCGGGTTCTGGGAACGGAGACAGTTCAGGCTATCTCTTTTCTATCCCTGCCCTGGATTGGGGAATCTGGTAGGCGGGCGAGAGTGGGGGCTGGCTAGAACCTAAATGATCAGCTTGTCTCTCTCACCATCACTGGAGGCAGCCTGCACTGGTTCATAAGATTTGTCAGCTTTCTCTTCCTCTGCAGAAGAGCAGGAAAGAAAGCTGGGCATCCCAAGATCTCCCACTCTGGGAGGTAACTCAGGTTTCACACGGTGGGGGAGGAAAGCTTTGGAAACTGCCTTTTAATTTACATTCATCATCAATACTATAATCTATCCCTTTATTTTTCAAAAAAATGCTTTGTATTTACGATTACCCTCCTTGAATGCCTATGAGAAGGCATGGTATGAATCTGCAGAAATACAGACACTCGCATCCTCAAAGCTCACAGCATTTGCTCATTTGGGGCACACCACTGCTTTACAGGTGTGTTCAACTTCGCAGCTCAGCTAAACTCTTCAGCTGCGGTGGGCTACAGTTCCCATCATCTTCAGGAAGCCTGGGCAATGGAAAACTTAGGCCAGGCTCCTCGCAGCTGAAGCAATCTGACTCGCCCAGAGTCAGGCTGGCCGTCACAGGAGGCTCTTCCCACATGTGCGGTGGAGCTGGAGGATGAGGGTGGGCAGCAGGAGCTAAGCACATAAGGCAATGGCGGAATGCATAGCTTTTGTACACAAGAGGCCTCTCTGTCAACAGGAGATGTGGCCAAGGCCAGCTCACCTGCCTTTTCCTTCAGCAGCACTTCACAGAGTTCCATGCCTATATTAGGTGGGTCAGGCTTGCCTCCTCCTGTGTTGCAACAGACGTACTAAATATGGCCATCTGGCTGACAATCTTATCTGGGGCTTATTTTTGGGGTAGGGCTTATATTACGAGTATCCTGAAAAATCATGCTAGTTATTTTCTAGTTAGGTCTTATTTTCGGGGAAACACGGTAACAGGATGAGGAATTTGTATCTTAAATTACTTTCCCTAAAGTGACTATTCTCTGTAATAACTCTCAAATGCCAATAACCTGTATCCACAATGGACTGACTTTCTCAGTGAATTTGCAGAATTCATACAGAGTTGTCACAAGCATTCTGTCATGGTTGCCATTTTACTAGCCAGCCATTGTAAGCTGACAGCCTGAAATTAGCAAAGGGGGGAGGGAAGAGAGGATTGGAATGTAGGGAGGAAACAGAGGACAGGATGGAAACCAAGCCATGCCGGCCTGAGAAGCACCAGCCAGATGAAATTCAGCCATCGGAATGCAAAGCTGTAAAGCCCACAAACTGAGGGTCCATTACTCAAGCAATATATGAGCACCCGACTGGACATTAACTGATTACAGGGCGATAGCCAGGGAAAAGAGAAAGTTAATTACTTTGGTAAAAACACCAGATCCAGCTTCACCGCCATGTTTCCCCCAAAACAAGGCGGGGTCCTGGTTTTTTTTGCCTCCAAGGCACAAGGTCTTATTTTTGGGGGATGTCTTTTACACTTACCTCCGGTACTGACAGCCCCACCCAGCTGGTCCACTTCTTCTGCGGCCAAAGCAGCAGCTTCATTCTGCAGCTGCATTCCGGTCTGCATCTCAGTCAGGCCTTTCTAGATGGCCTTTGCGGCCAAGTATCAAGCTATGGATTCAATCCATAGCTCGGTTCTTGGCTGCAGAGGTCTTGCAGAACCAAGCTATGGATTAAATCCATAGCTTAGTACTCGGCCACAGAGACCATCTGGATTGAATCCATAGCTAGGCTGCAGAGGCCTTCCGGAAAGGCTTGCAACTGAGAAATGCAGGCCTGGCTGTAGAAGACGCCACAGAAGAAGTGGACCAGCTAGGAGAGATCTGGCTGCAATGCTAATTGGGTGTGGGGCACGTGGGGCAGCTCCACCACCACCACCACCCCACCCTAGTTTGATTTTTAGGAGTGTGCCTCGCCCCAAAACTAGGGCTTATTTTCGGGGTAGGGCTTATATTAGGCCCACCCCCAAAAATCAAGCTAGGTTTTATTTCCAGGGTAGGCCTTACTTTCCGAAAAACACAGTACTTCTGTAACTACTTTGGCTTCAGTAAAGTAAACTTTTGGCCGAACAATGGGTCATGACTCTTTCTTTGCTAGATGACCAAGTTGGGACTGTTGACATTAAGCTGCAGAAACAACCAGCCCAGAGGAAATGACCTACTGAGGTTGTGCAACTATGTCTGCTCTTAGGAAATAACTGGAGCAGAAGAAAAAGTCTGGGGAGAAAACGGAATATGAAACTCTGGGACCACTACAGGGAGTCCAAGCTGCCAGCGCCTGCCTGAAGGCTACTGGGGAAAAGCCTGTGGCACACACCCCCCAAGGGCTAAAGGCCCAATGGTCTAGAGTGGTTGGGAAAACCTATGAACCCGAAGAACCCCCCCAGGGGTAAACATCATGCAAGGGAACCACTGGAAAGCCCAACAAGCCGCAGACTAGGATGACGCCACTGACTGGAAATTCCCAGCAGCATCCCTTAGCCCTGCAGTGGACCAACTGAGGGAGAAATTCCAGGGGCTGGAAATGTGCCACCATCCAGCACAGGGGGCAGCGGATCCGCCACTGGGTCTTGCTGCCTTAGCCGCTGCAGCACCTGTTGCATTTGCCCCTCTGCCAGCGGCTCAACCAGCTCCCGCAATCGCTCCAATGATGGCATCAGTGCCAGCTCCGCTCTTGGTTCGGGGGAATAGTCATCTACCTCTCTTGATGGTTAAGTTAGATGGGAACCCAAAGCGATTGGTGTACTTCTGGGCCAAGACCTGGCATTACATGGACCAATATGGGACAATGTGCCCAGACAACATAGCTTGCATTGACTGTGTGGCTCTAACTTTAAATGGGGACACAGCAGAGTGACTGATAGTGCTCCATGATGATAATGCCAACAAACTATATCATTTTGATACTTTTATGCAAGCCTTGAGAAGATGATTTGAAGACCCCCTCACTGACTGACAAGCAGAGACCCACATCCAAGCCATTAAACAGAGGAAGTGGCCTGTAGCGTAGTATGTCCAAGAATTCTGAAGATTGGCCAGCCAGCTAGGGAAATGGCCTCAACCAACTCCTAATGACCTACTTCTGAGAAGGGCTGAATAAGGAGATATACTACAACTGCTTGTTCCAGGGAGCCTCATGGTCCCTCCAAGGGTGGTACGTGGCCGAATTCCATGAGCGTACAGGGTGATGCTACCACGCTCCGGAAAAGCAAAGCACCCCAAAAAGGGGGAGGGGAGGCACTCCCCCCCAATGCTGTCAAGCCCTGTTGGGCCCACTGTGTGCTTCCGCTGTGGCAAAAAGGTTGGCAGAGTGTCCGATCCTGTGTCCAGCCATTGCCTGCTGCCTTGGGGCCCATCAAGGAGAGACAGAGGTCCACCTAAGCCAAAGGAAGGGGGCCAAAAAGGAGTAGAGATTGTAGAGTTCACCCCATTTTTGAATGATGGTGAAGGAACTCTGACCAGGAAACCTGTACCTGAGTGACAGTGTGGGTGAAGACAACCTGATGGTAAATGGCACCAACATCCCCATAACTGCCAGAAGTAATGATGGCTTCCTCAGGGCTCAATGGATTCTTGACTGCCCTACTAGACTCTGAGTATACCAGATGCTTCGTTAACTCTGGTGTGGCAGGAAAATTGGAATGCGGTTGAGGGAATTGAAAAACCCCATAGTTTTCTCTCAGCTAGATGGAACAAGGGCAGGGGGGCTCCAGCCACATTTCCAAGTGAACCAGTGGAGCTGAAGATAGGAACCCATGTAGAGACTATTCGATTCATTGTGGCTCAGGGTATGACTGAAGCCATGTTCCTGGGGCTTGCATGAGTCAAGAAGTGGAATCCAACCACAGACGGGGAGTGAAACCGGTTGAAGATGCAGAGGAAACTTTCCTGCCAGGAAGCCATAGTAAAAGTGATAAGGAGCCACCACGGGCCGCTGGTTAGCAAAGCAAAAGCAGAGGTGCAGGGAAAGCTCTGGCGGGGGAGGAGCTGCATTCGTCAATCCCCAAGGAATATTGGGACCTAGCTGAAGTGTTCAGTGAAAAAGAGTCTGATGTGTTTCCCCCACCCATCACCCCATGGATTGTGCTATTGAGATTGTCCCTGTGGCCAAGCTGCCAAAACCCAAACTATATTCGATGACCCATCGAGAACTGGAAGAACTCTGGTCTTTCATCAACAAGAATTTGGCACAGGATTCATTCAGCTGGCAAAGTCATACATAGCCGCACCCGTTCTCTTCCAAGAGAAAAAAAGATGGCTCACTTAGATTATGTGTGGATTACTGCGGGCTTAATGCTATCTGTGTGCAAAATGTGTACCCCTTTCCGTTGATGAAGGACATGTTAGGTCACCTGGTCAAGTGAAAATTTTTCACCAAACTGGACTTAAGGGAGGCTTATTACCAGGTGCAGATTAAGAAGGGGGATGAGTAGAAAACAGCATTTAATCTCCCATTGGGCTGCTTCCAATATTGAATGCTCCCATTAGGGCCACAGGAAATCCCCGCAATGTTCATGCAGTTGAAAATGAGATGCTACATGATCATTTATACAAAGGAGTATTGATGTATGTGGATGATATTTTAATTTACATTGAGATGATGAAAAAGCATGTGGAACTAGTGAGGGCAGTGCTCAAGAAACTTTGGGGGACCCAATTGTATGCAAAACTCTCCAAGTGTGAATTTCACAAGACTAAACTTGATTATTTGGGGTACCGGATTTTCCAGGAGTCTGTAGAAATGGACCTGGTGAAAGTGAGTGTCATCCTAGAGTGGGAAGCAGTTGCAGAGCTTCCTTGTCTTCACTTTTACCAAAAGTTTATCGCAGCCTTTGCCCAAATAGCACTGCCAATCATGAATCTCTTAAAAACCAAAGGAACCACTAAACCTAAGCCAAGCCAACTGCTGAAATGGACAATGGAATGCCAACTTGCTTTCAAAAAACAGAAATGCCTTTTTGCAGCTGAGCCAGTGTTGAAGCACCCTGATCCAGATAAACCATTTGTCATTCAGGTGGATACCAGCAATGTGACAGTGGGGGCAGTGCTCCTCCAAAAGTATTCACAAGGGAAGCTACAATCCTGTGCCTACACCTTGCACAAACTCTCCAAAGCAGAAAGGCACTGGGCACTCTGGGAGCTTATGGAATTTGCTGGGCTCTTCTCACCTGGAGGCAATTCCTAGAGGGCAGCAAGGTTCCTTTTGAAATCTGGACTGGCTACAAGAACTTGGAAGCGCTAAAAAAAAACCCAGAAAGCTATCTCCCAAACAAATCAGATAGCTCAATACTTCAACCGGTTCAACTTCATCTTTTGCTACTTCCCCAGAGGGAAGAATTTCCTGGTGGATGCCCTGTCCAGAATGCCGTAGTACAGGGCTTTTCAACCTTTTCACCCATTGTACCACTTTTAGGATATGGCAATATCCGAGTACCACCAGTTGCCTAGCAAGGTGTCAAAAACTTGATAACCCAAAAAAAAGGGAAAAAGTGATAAAGTACAGGTAGTCCTCGACTTACAACAGTTTGCTTAGTGACTGTTCAAAGTTACAATAGCACTGAAAAAAGTGTCCCCCAAGCCACAGCCAAGCAAGACACCTGCCAGCCCGCCCAGCAGCACTCTTCCTCCAGTCCAAGGTTTTCATTGTTGTGAGCATTTCTGTTGAGGATTGGCAACGGGAGTTAGGGGAGTTTGGTTTTTATTCCCCCCCCCCCCGTCTGCTGGGTGGTTGCAGCAGGTTTTGGTCACTTCACATGACCTTGGGACACTGTGACCGTCATAAATATGAATCAGTTGCCAAGCATCTGAATATAAATCACAAGACCCTGGAGATGCTGCAACATTCCAGCTGATCAGCGCTTCTTCTAGGCTCAGAAGCGCCAGGATCAGCGCCAAGCTCCAGCTGGAGCCTGGCTCTGATCCTGGCACTTCCACTGAGCCCTGACAGCCCTGCAGCTCCAGCCATCTCTCGCTCAGGCTTGTGCGGTGCTGCCACCGGTTCAGCTCATTCTCCTCCCCCACTACCACTTTTCTAGGATGTTCGCATACCACCTGCCAGGTGCCAATGTACCACTGGTTGAAAAGCCCTGCTTTTGTTGTCAGTTCCATCATCCTTTCCAAACTAATAGCCGCATCAACCCTCACAAGGCAACAAAAAGCCTCAAAAGAGCAGATAACTGGCAACATAGCTCTAGCAAAGGACAAATGGTTCCAACTACACAATGAAGAACTTTCGCTGAGGGATCACCTGGCATGGATGGGGAGTAAATTGTACATGCCTGCAAGCCAGCAAACCCTAGTTCTGTAATGTAGCCATGACACTAAGACCCCAGGGCATTTTGATTTTGTTAAAACTCTCCACTTTGCAAAACGCCAATTCTGGTGGTCGTATATAAAAAAGGACATTGAGAACTATGTGGCCAGCTGTCTGGTCTGTGCTTCAGCCAAAAGACACTAGCAGGACCCTAGGATTGCTACAACCCTTCACCAGCCCTACAGTCCCATAGAAGGAAATATCAATGGGCTTTATTGTGGAATTACCAGAAAGCACAGGAAACACAGTGATTTGGGTTATCATGCACCTGTTCTCCAAACAAGACCACTTTGTGGCTTGTCCCAAGATTCCATCCACACAAACTCTAGTAAAAGTATTTGTGCAACATGTGTATTGGTTGCACAGAACACCTGAGCCCATAATTTCGGATCGTGGTGTCCAATTTACTTTGAGTTTTTGACAGGAGTTCCTGAAATTATTAGGCATTCCCAGGGCCTAAGACCCTCCCACCACGCCCAGACAAATGGAGGCTGTGAACATACAAATGGCATATGGTTTTAAGGGGCTTAGATATCTTGCCTTTGTTATGGACCGATCATTTTCTCCTTCAACTGAATTTTATGGCCCCAATCCTTCCCCGCAGGGAGGCGGAACCGATTAGGTGGTTCCGCCCCAGACGCCTGATGGATCCAATTGGCTTTCAGACAGCGCTTGGGGAATTACCAAGCTCCCTCATTCACAGTCCGGCGGAGTCCCTGGTAGCGGCATGGAATACGGCCGCGAAGGGGGCTATTGACCAGATTGCGCCTTTGTGACCTCTCCGTGGTGCTGGCCCCAGGAGGTCTCCTTGGTTTACTGAGGAGCTCAGGGGGATGAAGCGCCATAAGAGACGTCTAGAGAAGCGATGGAGACAAAGTAAGTCCAGATCTGACCGAACCAGATTGAGCTTATTTATTAAAGCCTATCGTCCGGTCTCCAACCTTCCCTTTGTGGGGAAGGTTGTCGAGAAGGTGGTGGCGCATCAGCTCCAGCGGTCTCTGGAGGAAGCCGATTATCTGGGCCCTCTGCAGTTGGGGTTCAGGCCCGGCTACAGCACCGAAACTGCTTTGGTCGCTCTGATGGATGATCTCTGGCGGGCCCGGGATAGAGGCCAGTCCTCTGTCCTGGTGCTTCTTGACCTCTCAGTGGCGTTCGATACCATTGACCACGGTATCCTTCTGCGCCGGCTGGAGGGATTGGGAGTGGGGGACACCGTATTGCGGTGGTTCTCCTCCTATCTCACTGGTCGGTCGCAGTCGGTGTTTGTGGGGGGCCAGAGGTCCACCTCTAGGTTACTCCCGTGTGGGGTGCCTCAGGGGTCGGTTCTCTCCCCCCTACTTTTTAACATTTACATGAAGCCACTGGGTGAGATCATCCAATGCCACGGAGTGAGATAACATCAGTATGCTGATGATACTCAGCTGTACATTTCCACTCCTGGCCATATCAGTGAAGCAGTTGAGGTGATGTGCCGGTGTCTGGAAGCTGTGAGGGTTTGGATGGGTGTTAACAGATTAAGTCTCAATCCCGATAAGACAGAGTGGCTGTGGGTGATGCCTCCCAAGGACACTTCTATCTGTCCTTCCATTACCCTGGGGGGTGAATCTATAAACCCCTCAGAGAAGGTTCGCAACTTGGGAGTCCTCCTTGATCCACAGCTGACATTGGATCATTTGTCGGCAGTGGCGAGGGGGGCATTTGCCCAGGTTCGCCTGGTCCACCAGTTGCGTCCTTACTTGAATCGGGAGTCTCTCCTCACAGTTACACATGCCCTTGTCACCTCGAGGATCGACTACTGTAACGCTCTCTACATGGGGCTACCCTTGAAGAGTGTTCGGAGACTACAATTAGTGCAAAATGCAGCTGCGCGAGCAGTTGTGGGCCTTCCTCGTTGTGCCCACATTTCATCAACTCTCCGCATGCTGCATTGGTTGCCTATTGGTCTCCGAGCCCAATTCAAGGTGTTGGTTATTACCTATAAAGCCCTGCATGGCATGGGACCAGGATACTTACCGGACCGTCTTCTGCCATATACTTCCCTTCGACCGATGAAAGCGCACAGGGTCGGCCTCCTCCGGGTCCCGTCAGCGAAACAATGTCGTCTGGCGGGCCCTAGGGGGAGGGCCTTCTCTGTTGTGGCGCCCACCCTCTGGAACCAACTACCTCCTGAAGTCCGCGTTTCTCCGACTCTCCCGGCCTTCCGAAAGAATTTAAAAACCTACCTCTGCCGGCAGGCCTGGGGATGATTGTTGATTGTGGTGTGACTGAGGAGTATGTGTGGGGTTTATTTTTAATATTTTTTTGGATTTATATTGAATTGTTTATTTGTATGTTGTGAGCCGCTCCGAGTCTGCGGAGAGGAGCGGCATACAAATCCGAAAAATAAATAAATAAATAAATAAATAAATAAATAAATAAATAAATAAATATTGGAGCAATACCTCCAGAGTTATGTGAACTACCAGCAAGACAACCGGACTGAGCTCTTATCTTTGCTGAGGTTGCCTACAATAATTCAGTATACAGTAGTACTGGAATCGCAGGATTCCAAGTAGCCACCAGCCTGGACATTGTCCCTATGGCAGAACTCCCTCAACACACCCCTCAATTGGCATCGTTGGCCAATTGGATCCAAACCCTGCAGAACATCTGGACTGTGGTCCGTAAAGCGCTGGATGAGGTGAGGGAAGCATATAAGAGACAAGCCAATAAGAAGAGGGCTCTGCAGAAGGAATTTAAAGTAGGAGAGAAAGTTTCTTAGTACCAAATTTCTGCAATCACAATAGCCCTGTAGAAAACTTGGTCCCAAATATGTGGAGCCATTCCCCATTATCTGCGTCATAAATCTGGTGATGGTTGAACTGAAATTGCCTAAAAACACATCCAGTTTTCCACTGTAGTCTTTTGAAAGCTGTCACTGGTTCATCCTTGCATCCTGCCACAAAGCCACCACCCCTCCCATCTTAATAGAAGAGGAACAACATTTTGAGATCAAGGAATCACCAGATCCAGCTTGACTACTTCTGTAACCACTTTGGCTTTAGTAAAGTATACTTTTGGCTGAACAATGGGCCAGGAGTCTTTCTTTGCTAAATGACCAAGTTGGGACGGTTGACACATTCCAATCAACATGGGAATGATTCATTCAACACTTTAGCTCCTAAGCTATATTGGAAAAAGAGTTAGCAAGCATAAATATTACTTTGAGGTCTTTTTAAAAAAATAATAAAGTAAGAAAAATAACTTAAGAAATACATAAATAGTTTCATTGAAAGTTCTGTTTAATTTTTATAATATTGTTTTGTTCTTCAAAACAATGTTGTATTATGAAACACGTTTTCCCCCAAATCAACATATGTAGGCTCTCTATTTAAAACTTCAGAAATTATAGAATGATTTTCACTACATTTTGTTTTTAATTTCCCCACAGAGTTTCTAAAATTTTTAGACAATATGTATCTTTTATTTAGACTAAAAAAAAGTGAATATCAATCTGCAAGAAATACATGTCTGATTCTGGGAGACTACCTGGACAAGTTTCACTTGGCAAGAAGGTTTGCCATTGCCTTCTTCCTAGGGCTCAGGGAAAGTAACTGGCCCAAGATCACCCAGCTACCTTTGTGCCCAAGACAGAACTAGAACCTACAGCAGGGATCCCCAACCCCCCGGTCTGTGGACCGGTACCAGGCCATGGCATGCCAGCAACCGGTCCGCACAAACAAGCAAAGCCCCATCCGCAAGATGCAGGCAGCATACAAAATCACATCCCCTCCGGTCTGCAGAAAAATCTCTCTCTGCGGAACCGGTCCCTAGTGCCCAAAAGGTGGGGGACCTCTGACCTACAGTCTCTAGCCTGTTTCTAGCTTTATCTCAGAGCCTAGCTCAGTTTCTAGCCTGATCCTTTAACCGCTAAATTGGTTTTTAAACTGGCTTTTTCCTATAAAGATATAAATATCACTGCAATTCTTTTCAAAGGCATTTTTCAACTACAACTGCACAATTTGTATCATTTTCTCTAATTTATTTACCACATCTTAGACCACCAAAGTCCCAAATTCTTACCAATTTACAAAATAGAAATAATAAACAATAAAAATATCCAAATAGAAATATCTATAAATAACTGAAAAATACAGAAGAAAATTAAATAAAAAAGCCAAACTATAACCCAGCCAAGATGGAATTGTGCCAAAAAATCCTCTGGACGAGCTTAGTTGCCAGCTGTTTCCAAAAGACACATGAATGTCCACTGGAAAGCCGAATCAAAGAACTGGTGTGGCCATAGAAAAGCAGTGCAGCCAAGCCCTTGCCCCACTCCCTAAAGTAGAAAGCCACTTAGCATTTATTTTTTTGACTCCTGGCAAGTGCAATTTGGTTAGAAGTGGTTTGCCCTTAACTGCTTCCTAGGGCTGAGAGTGATTGGTTCAAGATCACCCAACAGGCTTTGTGCCTAAGGTGGGACTAAAATTCACCACATTCTGGTTTCTAGTCTGATGCCTTAACCCAGGGCTTTTCAACCTTTTCACCCATCGTACCACTTTTAAGATATGGCAATATCCGAGTACCACCATTCGCCTAGCAAGGTGTCAAAAACTTGATGACCAAAAAAAAAAAGGAAAAAGTGATAAAGTACAGGTAGTCCTCAACTTACAAAAGTGACTGTTCAAAGTTACAATAGCACTGAAAAAAGTGCCCCCCAAGCCACAGCCAAGCAAGACACCTGCCAGCCCGCCCAGCAGCAGTCTTCCTCCTGTCCAAGGTTTTCATTGTTGTGATCATTTCTGTTGAGGATTGGCAGCAGGAGTGGGGTGGGGGGAGTTTGGTTTTTATTTCCCCCCCCCCCCATCTGCTGGGTGGTTGCAGCAGGTTTTGGTCACTTCACATGACCCTGGGACACTGTGACCATCATAAGTATGAATTAGTTGCCAAGCATCTGAATGTAAATCACAAGACCCTGGAGATGCTGCAACATTCCAGCTGATGGGCGCTTCTTCTGGGCTCAGCAGAAGCGCCAGGATCAGCGCCGAGCTCCAGCTGGAGCCTGGCTCTGATCCTGGCGCTTCCCCTGAGCCCTGACAGCCCTGCAGCTCCAGCCATCTCTTGCTCAGGCTTGTGCGGTGCTGCCACCGGTTCAGCTCGTTCTCCTCCCCCACTACCACTTTTCTAGGGTGTTCGCGTACCACCTGCCAGGTGCCAATGTACCACAGGTGGTACCCGTACCACTGGTTGAAAAGCCCTGCCTTAACCAACTATACCAAACTGGCTCCCAAATAAAATTGGCCAACCCAGTTATTTTGTGCCTATGTGAAGTACTATATTTTTCTTCTGAAATCTGTTCTTGGGTGGGAATTCTCATCACCAAATTTAGTTTGGTACCTATTTGCTTAATATTATAAAACTGCAGGAATGGTTTCATTCTCAACTTATCCTTGGGTTAATTCAAATGTATTTTAGAATCAAACCTACTTGAAAATTTGGAAGTACTTGACAGTTCATTTTGAGTTAAAAATATAGATTGTAGCCTAAATATCCTGCAAGCCTGATGTTCTGTAGAAGTCCAATAAATTCTTCTGATCCTGACCCATTTTATTTCAGAATTTATAACTTTTCTCTTAAAAGAGAACATTGAAATTTTTTTTAAAAATAATGGTACAAAAATCCTACCCCTATCTTTTTTTCTTTCCATTCTATTGTCTCTTGAAGATTGGTTATTTCCTTGACAAAACCCTCTTGTTTTTGTTGAAGTTGTCGGATTTCCTGAGATGCAAGATAAAACAAGAAGACAGAAAGCATAGAAGATAGCTAATGAGGAAGTGAACATTCAAGGCTGCAACATTCACAAAGAACAATTAAATAAAAGGATGCATGAAATAAGGCCAAATGTCTACCTGTACATTCAAATGTATGGATTTACATTGAAATCCAAAATATTTCAAGATAATATACAATCTACAGACTTTCCAATTTCCCAGTGTAAATACTACAATATCCCCAACAGATGGCCAAAAACAATACATTAGTGATAAAACAAATATAATAGTGATAAAAATAATTAAATAATTATTACATTATTAATTAAATAATTAAATTACCTATTGAAGAGCTCTTTTTGTTTGGAACGTGTTTTGTCATGGAACATATCTGAACAATTCTATCCCTCTTCTATATGACAGCCCGTCACATAACATGAAGACAGCTACATATCTCTCATAACTCTTCTTTTTTTAGGCTAAATGTACCCAAGATCTCAACCAATTCCCCATAAGCTTAATTTTTTTTTGTCTTCACATCTTGCTTTTTCTTCTCTGAATTTGTACTAGTTTGTTAATGTCCATCAAAAATGCTGTGACTTACTGTATAATATTCTGAGAAATTAATATACAGTAGAGACTAACCTAAGAAGAAACAGGGGGCTCCACCAGGAACAAATTATTTTAGCATTGTGCTGTAACTACACCACAAAGATAAAACTATTTTCAAGATATTGTAGAGCAGCAAAGAAATTGGAATATGCAGTCAAATTAGTAATCATTGAATTAGTTGCATTTATGAAATGAACCACACAATCTATTCAGCAAGAGATGACCTTGCTGAAAAGTCTGGACCTGAGTCTTGTGTTCAGTTCTGGACACCACTGTTTAAAAGTAAATTCCTCTAATCAGAGGAATTAGAAAAGATGCAAAGATTATTAGAGGACTAGTAAATAAATTGTATGAAGAAAGTTTAAAGACACCAGGTGTGTTTAACCTTGAGAAAGGGGCATGTGAGAGCATTTCTCAAATATCTACAAGGATGTCACCCAGAAGAAATGTAGATTTGCTTTTTATTGCTCCAGAATAACGTAAAAAAAATAAGTTACATGAAGAGAGGCCCTGACTGAATGTTAGGGGGAAAAAAATCCTCACAGGAAGACATTTCAGTTGTGGAACCAATTATCTAGAAAAGTAGTAGCTTCTCCTTTGCTTTACAAATTTAAATAGGCACAAAAGAGCTATTTGCCAGGAAATCTTTAGTTTGGCCTGCTCTGAGCAATCTATTGGATTTGATAGTCCAAACTGCTCATCTAATTTTATAGCACTCTTTTTAGTAAGTGAAGCTATAAAGAAAATGATCTCTACTGAAAAATTTACAGGAGGGACAAGCAATCTTTTTCACCTAGAGCCACTTTTCTAAATGCTACAATGGGACAATGAGTTCACTAGGTGGGAAGAGCCAAGATCAGCCTACTATTGGTGCAGTTAGAAAGAGTTTTGCCAGTCAGAACTAATGTTGCCAGATGATCGGGGACTTGAACGAGGCTGCCAGCTTCAGAAATGCCAAATCAAGCCGACTCTTCAAGTCCTGAGGCAACGTTTCACGAGAGGCCCTGATAGAGGCGTCTGCGGAGCCTAGCCGCAGCGCTGATCAGCTGGGGATCACAAGCCAGCGGCGGAGCAACCGGCAATGCAGAGAAACCATCCCAAATGATCGGGAGGCTGCAGCTGTGAGGGAATCCCTGATGCTGACTAAATACCTCCTACAATACTGACAGAAATTAAAAGTCAGTCCAAAGTCTCAGCAAAAAAATAATAAACAAATTGAAGTCAAAAGGGAAAAATAATTCTATGCAATGAAAGGGGAGGAGAATCCATGAGGGGGATATACAACCTGTCTGCTAAGTCTGCTAAAGGAGCCAAAATTGTACGTCCTGTTGAGCAAGAGACCAAGTCATAAACTGGGAGTGCTCTAGCCCAGCAGCATCCATTTTGATTTTTAAAGTACTAACAAAATTGAAGAATATCACAAGGAAAAATCACTTTTGTCACTGAATTTTAATCATGCAGTCTCAATATACTTGTTACTTTTAATCATGCAGTCTCAATATACTTGTTACTTTTAATCATGCAGTCTCAATATACTTGTTACTTGTGGGTTGTGAGCAAAATGTTACCAATCTTTATCTTCTGATGTAATGACAAAAGTCTGTTATTTATACTCAGTTGTATACTTACAGCAAGCAGTTCTTCTTTTTGTTTCAGAACCTCTTTGAGTTCCATGAACTGGAATTGCAATATAGCATGAGCATGTTTTTCCCTCTCAAAATCCTACAAAATGAGCATTTTATAATTAGATATTATTGTATTGCTCCTGTATTCTAAATGCTTTTAGTCAGGCATGTATTTTCTTTTATCCAATCTATATGCTAAGTCATGAATTTTTTAAGATTTTTATTCTAAGCCACACATGAATTTATGTCACTATATGTTCTAGCCTTTATCATGGCCTAGACATAACATTTTATGTAATGCGGGCATACTCACAGGATTAACCTAAACATATAAGGGAATGGAAATGAATCACCTTTATATTTAGTCAATAGCTCCATCAATATTATTATGAATATAATATTCATTTAGGAAAAGAGTGTTTTAATGATTGCTGCCTAAACTCTAGACCTTTCATAGAGTGTTTTCTTCATCCATACAGCTGATAAAGACACTATGAAGACGTATTACTACTTACTTTGCTTTTGTCTTCAAATTGCCTCTTAGATTCTGCAAGCTGCTCTTCTAGTTCCAATAATGCATCCTGTAGGGTTTCTACTTGGTACATAAAATTTGTTTTCTCATTATCCAATTGAGCATTTGAAACCATAGCCTTCTTATATTTTTCTTCAACTTCAGCCAAAGAGTCCTAAAGAAAAAGAAAACCTCAAAGGAGTTTTTTTCAATGTATTTATCAGAGCCAAATGCTATAAAACATTTTTAGCCCATCTTCTTATTCTGAAAAGACATTGATCTAAAAAATGCAGCCCTGCTAATTCCTACAGTTAAGAAGATAGTTTTTTTCTTAAAGTTGATAAAAAGAACTATTTTAAAATTTCACAATATTTTATAGATGACATATCACAGGCAAAATTTCTTGCAAAGTATGCTATTTGTTTGAGTTTATCACAGAAGTATCAGACAGGGTATGTCACATGGTACATGGCATTAAGATGAAACTGCACTCAAAACTTTTCTGAATGATTTCTCACTTAACTAACTGAAACTAAATCAGCAGTTGTATACTCACAAACTAATCATGCCAACTGAATTTCAAGGATATGTTAGCACATTAGACATTTAAAATACAACATGAACTTAATGAAGTATTCTTGACATTCCCTTACATGTTTACCAACAAACCATTCTTTTAAGGAAAAAAAATCTAAATTCTCTGAACTTCAATACTGGCATACAAACACCAATATATATATATATAGTCTTCATATTACATCAACATGACCTATGTTATAGAAACTGCTTAATTTAGACATTTTCAAAATATATTCATATTAAATATATACTCCAAAGTAGCAGAGATGCAAAACAAAGAATCTAATAATTGTTATGCTTTTTGACACTGTTAGGTACTTTAGAAATGTATATTGCCCCAAACTGAACAATTTAAGTTTACCAAGACACTGCAAAGTATGCAAAATCCTCAAACAAGGCATGTGGATTAAATTCAACCCAAATCTTTTTTCATATCTGGAAACTAAATCAGTTAGACCTGCACACGTATTCTTTAGTAAACCTGTACCTTCATTTCTTTCAACCCCTGTATGTATTTTCCTTCTAAATTCTCAATTTTGTCCTTTAACTCACTGATATCCTGAAAAAAATTGTAAAACATTATGAAAAATAAAACAGTGAAAAACTCAGTGTAATAAAGAGGATGCCTTTACAAAAAATTCTATGCTTTTATTATTTTATTAGTAATTTATACCACTGCTCCACAAGGTGCACTGGCTGCTGGTCTGCTTCTGGGTGCATTTCAAGTTATCGGTTATTACCTTTAAAAAACCCTGCATGGCATGGGTCCAGGTTACCTGAGGAACCATCTCATCCCACTGGGACTGACCTGTTCCATCCCCACTGGGAGAGGAGGTATGCTATGGGCCCCATCAATCAAGGAATTCCAAATGGCAGGGTCCAGGAGAAAGGCCTTCTCTAACTTTGTTCCTGCCCTTTGCAACAGCTTACTGCCTGAAGTGAGATTGGCTCCCACTCTTCTGACCTTCGGGAAGAGCATCAAGACCTAGCTCTAGGACAGTGGTTCTCAACCTTTCTAATGCCGCGACCCCTTAATACAGTTCCTCATGTTGTGGTGACCCCAACCATAAAATTATTTTTGTTGCTACTTCATAACCGTAATTTTGCTACTGTTTTGAATTGTAATGTAAATATCTGATATGCAGAATGTATTTTCATTGTTATGAATTGAACATAATTAAAGCATAGTGATTAATTACAAAAACAATATAGCAATGCTCACTGGAAAAGCTTACTCTTCCTTGCTCAAAAATGTTGGGAGGGAGGGAAGGAAGGAAGATTGAAGGGGAAAGGAAGGAGATGGAGAAGGAAGGAGATTGAAGGGGAAAGGAAGGAAGGAAGGAAGGAGAAAGAGATTGAAGGGGAAGGGATGGAGATGGAAGGAAGGAAGGAAGATTGAAGGGGAAAGGAAGAAGATGGAGAAGGAAGGAGATGGAAGGGGGAAGGAAGGAAGGAAGGGACGAAGGAAGGAAGGAAGGAAGGAAGGAAGGAAGGAAGGAAGGAAGGAAGGAAGGAAGGAAGGAAGGAAAGAAGGAAGGAGAGAGATTGAATGGAAAGGGATGGAGATGGAGATGGAAGGAAGGAAGGAAGGAAGGAAGGAAGGAAGGAAGGAAGGAAGGAAGGAAGGAAGGAAGGAGAGGGAGATTGAAGATGAAGGGATGGAGTTGGAGATGGAAGGTAGGAAGGAAGGAAGATTGAAGGGGAAAGGAAGGAGATTGAAGGAGGAAGGAAAGAAGGAGAGAGAGATTGAAGGGGAAGGGATGGAGATGGAAGGAAGGGGTGCGGCCGGAGCGCCAGCTCCTGCTCGGAAGGCGCCGCTTCTCCCATCCCGGCCCGTCCGGCTGGCCTTCGATGCACATGCGGGCATTGCCCTCTTCCCCGCTGCCTGGCCGCTTCTGAGGCCCGGAGCCCAACAAGCCAGGAAGGAGCCGCTCCTGCCCACCAGCCCAGGGGCCGCGCCAGGCTCCAGAGGGCCAAGGCGGCCTCTGACGGTGAGGGAGGTGGGCCGGGCGGTGCGGGGGGAAGCTCCGGCACGGCGTGGAGGGCAGCCAGGGGCGGAGTGCAGCTGGGCAACCATGAGGTGTGGGGACCGGCTCGGCGCCGCAGCTCAGCCAGCAGTGGCGGCAGCGGCGGAGCAGCCCAGCGGCAGCAGCAGCAGCGGCCCAGACCTGGCTCGGCTTGGACTGGCCGCCCATGCAGCTGAGTCGGCCCGGGGCAGCATCGGGGGCGCGTTTCAAGCTCCTGGGCTTGCCATGATCTGGGAGACGGGGAGAACGCAGCCAGCAGCCGGCCGACGTCCGCATGGCCCCCAGGAGCACAGCCCGACTCCTGACAGTCAGCTGGGAGTTGGGTCAGAGTCCGGACATTGGTGGGGAACCAGCGGGGCTGCTACACACCGCCCAGCTCCTGACAGCCAGCTGAGAGTCGGCCCCACGCACGCCAGCTACCCTCCCAGCGCCTGCCGCTGCCCTGCTAGCCTTACCTTGGCCACTGCCCATTTGGCAAGCAGCAGCGACGGTGCAGGCCGACCACTGGCTGGGCCACCAACTGGCCCAGCCCAAGGGAGGTAAGCCACCCGCCGGGCCCCACGCATGCCAGCTACCCTCCCAGCGCTCTCCACTGCCCCTTTCAGTGCGGTGGCAGGCAGGGCCAGGCATTCCTGGGTGGCCCTCCCCACTGGCCCTCTTTTACTTACATTTAGTAGTTGCTCAGCAGGAAGGGGTGGAAACTTCAAGAAAGCTCGCCTTAGCTGCAGACAACGTGCAGCAACGTTTGGCGACTGGGACTTTTGGCGGGCTCAGCAGGGCAGAGACAGCCTGGACAATTCCTATTGGCTTTTGAAAGCCAATAGAATTAGACTCTATTCAAGAGAGTCTATTCTATTGGCGTTCGAAAGCCAATAGAATAAGAGGGAGTAGCACAGCTCATGAAAAAGGGGGAAAAACAAAAAAAAATGCCAGACTGCGATTTTATGAGGAAAAACTCCAGGACTTTGGCAACCCCTGTGAAATGGTCGTTTGACCCCAAAAGGGATTGCGACCCACAGGTTGAGTACCGCTACTCTAGGAGATGCTTGGGGCCCCAAGCATCACACTGGAGGTGATTGATGAATTACCTTTGCCCCAAGCATCCCGTTCCTTCCCTCCACATCTTTTAACTATAATTTTATTTTCAATGGGAATTCCATTTTTATTTTTTAGAAATAACTCTTAAGAGTTTTAATGTTTTAATGTTATAACCACCCAGAGTTCTTCCAACACGAGAAAGGTGGCAAATAAATTTAATAAATAAATAAATAAATTCATTTTCCTAGAGCGAAAACAGTTCAAGATGTTTGGGAAACTCTGAAAAAATGAAATAATAATGGTCCGAACAGAAATAATAATACAGAGAAAGAAAAATCCAGCGTGGTTGCACAAAGAGCTCTCTGAGAAATTGAGGGATAAAAAGGACAAGTATAAAAAAATAGAAAGAGGGGCACATAACTAAACAAAATGCCAACAGCAAATAGCTATCCAACAAGATGCAAATCAGTAATGAGAAAAATAATGTTCTGCACAGGCAAAAAAACCAAATGTATAGAGTTGGCAGCATCTGGCTCAACTAGTAGTACCTGTGAGACAGATCTAGGTGTCCTGGTGGACCACCATTTAAATATAAATCAACAGTTTGCTGCAGCTGTCAAAAAAAAACAATGCATCAACAGAGGAATAGTATCAAGATGACGAGAGGTGATAGTACTATTTTATACTGGACTAATGAGGCCACACTTTGAATATTGCAGTCAGTTCTGGTCTCCACACAGTTGCTGAGTCCCTAGAAAATATGCAGAGAAGAGCAACAAATAGGATAAGGGATCTGGAGGCTAAACCTTATGATGAACAGTTAATGAAACCAGGTAAGTCTAGCTATCAAACAGAAGGATTAATGGTGACCTGATAGTTGTCTTCCTGTACTTGAGGGACTGTCACAGAGAAGAGAGGAATCAACTTATTCTCCAAAACACCAGAGAGCAGGACAAGAAGCAATAGGTGGAAGCTCATTAAAAAGAGATCCAACCTAGAACTAAAGAGAAATTTCCTGACAGTGAGAACAATTAATAAATGGAATAGCTTGCCGCCCAGAGTTGTGAGTGCTCCATTACTGGAGGTTTTTAAGTACTGACTGGACAACCATTTATTCAGGATTGTATAAGGTGTCCTGCCTTGAGCTGGGGTTGCCCTCCAATGTCCCTTCCAGCCCTATGATTCTATGTTTCTAAGCTAGGAAAATTATGATATGAGTCGTCTCTTTTATTTATATGGAACAGACCCCAAACAAACCCTTTCAGCTTTCTTCATTGACAAAGACCTTACCTTAATTTCTCTAATAGATGTTTCTGTATCAATTGAAATAGAAGTATCCCCACTGCCTTGGCGAGAAAAGGTTCCACCTAGGGAGGCTAGGTTAGCTGCTGATAAGCTTGATGCAGTTCGGATTCCCTGCAATTACACACACACAAAGGGGGGGGGGTATATAAGTGATGTTTACAAGACAGTTTATTATAAATCTTTACAGATAATCCTGAGTTATGACCATAATGAAGTCTGCCCATTAGAGCTGAAAGTCAGAACAATGTTAAATGAACTTGCCTCAGTAACTAACAGCCATTCCTGCTCTCCCCAGTGTCTTAGTTAAACAAATGCACAGGTCATTAAGTAAAGATCCTGGGAGGCCTAGTGCAGGCATAGACCCATCTGCCTCAGGCCTCCCAAGGCCTCATCCACCCGAAGATACCCCATCTTCCCGTCTCTTGGAGGCCTTGCATGCTGATCCACCACACAACTGACTTGGCAGCAAAAAACAATGGGGAAGGAAAACTGTTCATGCATGCCCTTTCCAATTCTGCCCCTGCCCTTCCTCCTGCCAGGATGCCCTGCCTTTCTGGGACAAAAAAGGACCAGTTCCCTAGCCTTTCAACGCTTTTTGCAGAAAAAAACCATCTTAGCCAACTACAGCACATATGTAACAAATGAGAGATGCTGGGTCCTTGAAAAACTATTTTGTTCCTTGTTGGCTACCTGAAGGACACAGCAAAGACTTAAAGGAAAACCCTACATAACTCCTAGAGGCAGTTGGATGAACAGATTTGCCATCAAACCACTTCAGCCCTACTTCACTGTGATAGCAGCATGCTATAAACAATGGAAAGGGGGGGAAGAGAGGATATAGGAAGGGGGGAATGACAGGAAACAGAAGTGCCCACCAGAGACAATGATTGAAAGATCCAAGGACACCGCCCTGGGAACAGAATGAGAACACCTACCAAAGAGCCACCAAACTTTAAAACTGTTACAAAACACCTAATTTGAACCTTATTGGACACTACCAAGCTGACCAAGAGGGGAAGGCCTGGTTTATGCGGGAAATCTCAGATCTAGCTTTGCTCATGCTGTAAGCACTTGGCTTTAGTAAAAGTACATCTTTACTACAAATGGAGTTGAGGGTCTTTCTTTCCTAAATGACCAAGCTGGGACAAGCCTGATCTGCAATAATGATCACCTGGAGACCTTTGTCTACTGTGGGGACTATGCATGGAAATGTCCATTCACAAGAACAAGAAGAAGGAGATGGAGACCTGAGAAGACCTGCAGGAAGGGATAGAAGCCCTGGAAAACCAACCAAAGCCCTGGTGGTCTATAGGTATCAGAAAGATGGAAGAGTGGGGACTTCCGGTTTCGGATTGTGGCGCCTCTAATCGCACGAATAGATTTGCCTCTTCGTCAGCTAGCTTCCCTCTGTCGGTAGACCCTTATGCAGGTCGAAAGTCACCCTGGAGGGTGCGACTTCTGTCGAAGAGGCTTCGTTCGGCTGCGGAGGAGCGGCGGCTCCTCCAGCTATCCAGGCCAACTCTGAGGGCCGACGGAGAAGAAGATCGGCCAGTAAAATGGCTGATCATCTAGCCCACAGGTCGGCAACCTGCAGCTCCGGAGCCGCATGGGGTTCTTTGAGCCTTCTCCTGTGGCTCCCAGCCTCCTCTGCCATTTGCAGAGAGAGACAGAGACAGAGACAATTGCGCTTCCCTGCTTCTCTTTCTCTCTCTCTCTCTGTTTGTGTGTTTGTTTCTTTGTGTGTGTGTGTGTGTGTGTGTGTGTGTGTGTGTGTGTGTGTGTGTAAAAGAGAGTGCACTCACAGTGTTCTCCGAGGAGCTGAAAAGCTTACTGGGTGGAGCTTCTCCCTTTGCTGCGTCTCTACAGGAAGCAGGAAGCAGGAAGGGCAGTAGAGAGCTAGCTAGCCCAGCTATGCTGACTCAGGAATTCTGGGAGTTGAAGTCCATGAGTCATAAAAGAGCCGAGGTTGCCTACCCCTGAGCTTGTTGGAGAACAGCTTGAAGCCAGCTTGCCAGGTGAGCAGCAGATAGGAGAGAGGGAGAGAGGGGGAGAGAAAGAGAGAGAGAGAGAGAGAGACTAAAGAGAGAGAAAGAGAAAGAGAGTGGGGGAAGAGGACTGGTAGACCAAGGGCACATGGAGAGAGAGGGAGGGAGGGAGGGAGAGAGACAGAGAGAGACCCTTTTGACATCTAAAATGAAGATAACACTGCATATATCCTTTTTTACCTGTGTGTGTATGTGTGTGTGTATATGTATGTGTGTGTATATATATATATATATATATATATATATACACACACATATATGTATATACATATGTATATACATATATATATATATACACACATACATACATACATACATATATGTGTGTATGTGTGTGTGTGTGTGTGTGTGTGTCAAGTGGTTATTTTTTAGATTGCACCCTGTAAACCCAAATATGGGAGGAAGAAATCATTCTTTCCTTTGCTTGTTTCAGCTCAACCCAGAGCCATCTGCAAGCACAAATATATATATATATGTTTTTTAAAATTGTTAACAAAGAAATAAGGGATTTCTGAGATAGCTATTTCGAGTTATTTAACTCTCTTCAGTCAGAACTCACCCTTTCCGGTTCGAATCCCGGAAAGGGTGAGTTCTGACTGAAGAGAGTTAAATAACTCGAAATAGCTATCTCAGAAATCCCTTATTTCTTTATTAACAATTTATATATATATATGTGTGTGTGTGTGTGTGTGTGTGTGTGTGTGTGTGTGTGTGTGTGTGTGTGTCAAGTGTTTATTTTTTTTAGATTGCACCCTGTAAACCCAAATATGGGAGGAAGGAATCATTCTTTCCTTTTGCTTGTTTCAGCTCAACCCAGAGCCATCCTGCAAGCACAAATATATATATGTTGTTTAAAATTGTTGACAAAGAAATAAGGGATTTCTGATATAGCTATTTCGAGTTTCTTAACTCTCTTCAGTCAGAACTCACCCTTCCGGGATTCTGCCCTTCTGCCCAGGTTCGAATCCCGGAAGGGTGAGTTCTGACTGAAGAGAGTTAAGAAACTCGAAATAGCTATATCAGAAATCCCTTATTTCTTTGTCAACAATTTTAAACAATATATAATATATATATATATATATATATATATATATATATATATATATATATATATATATATATATATATATATATATATATATATATATATATATATATATATATATATATATATATATATATATATATATATATATATATATATATATATATATATATATATATATATATATTTTATATATATTAAACAATATATATAAAAGGAAAGAATGATTCCTTCCTCCCATATTTGGGTTTACAGGGTGCAATCTAAAAAATAAACACTTGACACATATCCTTACTCCCTGACTACTGACAAAGCGGGAGAGAACTTGTGGCTCAATAGGTTAAAGCATCTGCTTAGCATGCAGACTGCCCAGGTTCGAATCCCGGAAGGGTGAGTTCTGACTGAAGAGAGTTAAGAAACTCGAAATAGCTATATCAGAAATCCCTTATTTCTTTGTCAACAATTTTATATATAATCGATGGCTTCTCTGATTATTCTGTTATTAAAGTGTTCAGTTTTGCCAAAACTGAACATTTTAATAACAGAATAATCAGAGAACACATCGAGATAGAAAAACGCCCTCACAGCTTGAACAAACAAGATGATGCCTCCTGCCTACCAGCCATTTGGAAACCTGCCCTTATTGACAGACGAGTCCGTAGTACGGGGAATGACACCAGACCTACACTCACAAAAACCACACAAGATGTCACCACCACACATCCAGGCAAAAAGCAAACCCAAACCCACACTGATAAGGAGGCAAGACCACAAACCAGAAGCCAGACCACAGCTGCATCATTAGCCACCTTAAACCCCTCCAATCCATACACGAAACAAACTGACACCCACCATGAAGATGAGGCACGACCACGAACGTGAAGCCAAACAGCTATGCAGTTCACCATCTCTAATCCCCTTGTAAATCAGACTAACCTGAGCACAACAAAGCCCCCACCCAAACAGAACACTCCCCCAGCCAATCAGAGCACAGCCAAGCCCCTAACCAATCAGAACACACTTCCACCCAATCAGAACACAGCCAAGCTCCCAGCCAATTGGTTCAAACCCCCACTGGCAGTTAAAAGGAAGAAACAGCTAAAATCTCACATTTCTCCTAGAAGCAGAAGCCGAAAGCACCAGCCTGAAGATGACGAATGAGACTTCGTCGAAACGTCGCCAAGACACTACAAATTCTACGTGGGAGAAAACCCGAAGAACCAAAGACCTATATTATATATACACATACATACACACACACACATACATACATACACACACAGACACACACACACACCTATAATAAAGGTAAAAAAAGAAATATGCAGTGTTATCTTCATTTTAGATATCAAAAGGGTTTTGTGGCTCCCAGTGTTTTGTTTTCGGTGGGAAACGGGTCCAAGTGGCTCTTTGAGTGTTTTGGGTTGCCTACCCCTGACCTAGCCACTCCAAACCGCAAGTCAAAGAACATCTAAGCTTGAAAAACCACCGTGGTGAATCCGGGTGAGACTTTTTTTTTTTTTTGCTCCTCTCTTCATTCTATTTTGCTTTTTTTTTTTGCCTGTAAGAGCCCTATTGGAATTATTTCCCTGGCTTGGAAGGGGTGTTGTCTTACCTGAACGCCTTTTCTCAGCACGGAGATGAAGAATCCACCAATGGGTTTAGACTGTGTTCCTGCCCAATCAGATCAAGTCAGCCAAAGTTGCAATGTCTGTCCTGGGCTAGAGTGTCCCAGTCTCGACACAGGCGAAGCCATGACTGACAACAAGACATGTTGGCTCATAAATCTAGCCCTAGGCCTAAGTAACCTGCAAGGGCGGGAGTGGATTCTCCATCTCCGTGCTGAGAAAAGGCGTTCAGGTAAGACAACGCCCCTTCTCCAGTACTAGAGATGGATAATCCACCAATGGGACATACCAGAGCCTACTGGGAGGGGAGCAAGCCCGTCTGGCATGGCACTTTGAGGTACGACATGTTGGAGAACCCTCCTACCAAAGGAGGCCTCCGCCAAGGCAAACCTGTCAATCTTGTAATGCCTTATAAAGGGAGATGGTAAAGACCATGTGGCCGCACTGCAAACGTCCTCAATGAACGCCTGAGTGGCCCAGGTCACGGAAGTAGACATGCTACGGGTTGAGTGGGCCATGACCCATCGTGGAACCGGCAATGACTCAGCCTGGTATGCCCTCACAATACACGCCCTAATCCACCTGCCAATCGTGCAGGAGGACACCTTCCGACCCTTGGAAGGATGGAAGGAGACAAAGAGGGCCTCAGAGTTGCGGAAGGCAGCTGTCTGTGATATGTAGTAAGGGAGCGCTCTGCGGACGTCCAGAAGGTGCCATTGCCATTCCAGGGCATGAGATGGGTGAGGACAAAAATCTGGGAGTACGATTTCTTGAGCCCTGTGGAAAAGAGAATTGACCTTAGGAAGGAAGGTAGGATCCAGATGAAGGACCACTTGGTCCTGGTGAAAAAAGCACAAGTCATCTCTGATTGAAAGTGCCACCAATTCTGATATTTGTCGCGCAGAGATGATTGCCACCAGGAATGTGACCTTGTGTGATACGTATCGTATATCACATGTCTTGAGGGGCTCAAAGGGCGGTCTGGTTAGAGCCCGAAGAACCCACGGCAGGTCCCAAGAGGAATACCTGTGCACTACAGAGGGCTTGGTGTTAGTAGCATCCTTGATGAACGAGCGGATCAAGGGATGATGACCTAGGGAAACCGCGGAGTCACAGGTAAGTACAGTGGAGAGAGCGGCAACTTGTCCGCGCAATGTGTTTGGAGCCAAGCCCCTCTCCAGACCCTGTAGAAGGTAATACAATATAAGTGGAATTGTCAAGTCTGGAATGGTCAAGTTGTGGTTCGAGCACCACGAACAGAAGTTCCTCCACTTGGCCTCATAAATACGGTTGGTAGAGGGCTGATGGGAGGCTTGGATTATGGTAATGACCCCCGGAGAGCAGGACTCCTGGGACAAGATCAAGCGCTCAAGTGCCAGACGGCTAACTGGAGCCATTGGGGATCTGGATGAAGAAAGGTCCCCTGGCTGAGAGAGACCCGATCTGGGGAAATCCTCCATGGGGCTGCTAGAAAGGTGCAAACCATGGTCTCCCTGGCCAATACAGGGCCACTAGAAGAACCTCCGCCTGCTCCCGAAGAAGCTTGCGGGCAACCGCCAGAAGAAGAGGAAGAGGAGGGAAGGCATAAAGTAGTCCCTCCAGCCATGGGCTCCAATGAGTATCCGCCTGTTCCACCCCTGGAGATGGAAAGCGGGAAAAGAATCGCTGGAGATGGGTGTTTGTCAGGGAGGCAAAAAGGTCTAGAACTGGCAATCCGAAGCGGTGGCAGATCTCCCTGAAGATCCTTGGGTGCAGGCGCCATTCCGAATGGTCCACCGTCGCCTGGCTCAGGAAGTTGGTCTGAGTGTTTGCCTCCCCTGAAATGTGGTTGGCCTTGATGGAGGCCAGGTTGGCTTCTGCCCAGGAGCCCAGCAGGAGTGCCTCGGTCAAGAGTGCACGAGATCGGGTGCCCCCTTGCCAGTTCACATGTGCCTTGGTAGCCACGTTGTACGTGAGGACCAAGACATGACGCCTCACCACTGCGCTGCGAAAGTGGCGGAGTGGGACCAATGGCCCTGGGCCCACTCTGAGTGAAGGTGCGCGCCCCAGACGAACAGGCTGGCGTCGGTCGTAATCGTGAATCGATCGGGCTCCTTGAAGTAAGACCCCTTGAGCATGGCCGACGAGAGCCACCATGTGAGGGATCGCGAGACATGAAGCAGAAGTCTCACCCTTCAATTGGAGGAACTGATGTTCAGTCTCTGGAAGGGGAGCAGGAACCACTGAAGGTTCCTGGAGTGGAGCCTGGCCTAAGGTACAATCGCAATGGCCGAGATCATCTTCCCCAGTAATTGGGAGAGGCTGGCCAACGTTACAGTTCGACCCCTGCGCAATTGGAGAATCGACTCCCTGATGCTGTCCCGGCGTTCTTGGGATAAATAGACCTGGCATTCCACCGTGTCTATGATGGCCCCTAGGTGTAATAACCTTGTTGTGGGGACCATATGGCTCTTGGAGAAGTTTACCGAGAACCCGTGATTCTGTAGCAGCATTATCACCAGTTCGAGATCCGCCTGAGCGGCCTGGATCAACGATGACTGGATTAGAATGTCGTCCAGGTAGCACTGGACTCGTGAGTGGAACCATTCTCAGGTGAGCTGCTAGAACCGTCAGGATCTTGGTAAAGACTCTCGGAGCCGAGGATAGTCCGAATAGGAGTGCCCTGTACTGATAATGGTGTCCCCTGTGGGCGAATCTTAGAAACCGGCAGTGGGTGAGAGAGATGGGGATGTGGAGGTACGCTTCCGTGAGGTTGATAGACGTCAGGAAGTCCCCCCCTTCTTACACTTCCCAAGATGGACTGGAGCGTTTGCATCTTGAATTTGAGGTATGCAAGATGATAGTTTAATCCTTTTAGATGCAGGATGGCTCTCCATCCCCCTGATGCTTTGGGCACAACAAAGAGGATGGAGTAAAATCCCCGACCTCTCTGATCCAATGGCACCGGTTCTATGGCCCGTATGTTTAAGAGGTGACAAATGGTCTCTCGCATTAGTTTTTTCTTTGCTGGATTTCTTAGTTGGGGACAAGAAATGAAGTGATTCGGGGGGCTTGGAGATGAACTCCAGGGACAATCCATGACGCACAGTGTTTAGGACCCATGCATCTGTGGTGGTGGCTTCCCACTGGCGGGCAAAGAGAGAGAGTCTGCCCCCGATGGGAGGATCCACCTGAGAGTCACCTGGATCAGTGGAATGGGCGGCCGCTCCCGCGAAGGGGCCATTTGCCCTGAAATTGTTGTCTGGGTCTGGAAGCCTGTCTGTCAGACTGTCTGTCCTGTTTGATAGGGAAAGAACGATTGGGCTGGGAATAGTTGGACCTGGCTCCAGCGCGAAAGGACTGCCTCCGTGAGTAGGTGTTGGGACGTTTGTCTGATCGTTTAAGGAGGTGATTGAGAACCTTACGTTTATCCTTATTTTCAGTGAGGTAAGGATTCAAACCTTCACCAAACAATTTTCCTCCCTGATAAGGGGCTGCTGACAAACACCATTTGGACTTGGCATCAGCGTGCCAGTGTTTCAACCAGAGCATACGGTGGCCAGTGACGTTGGATGCCATGGCTCTGGAGGAAAATCTGGCGGCCTGGAGGGTGGCATCGGAAGCATATTCTGCAGCCACCACCATCTTACTTAGATCTTGATGCGTGCGGATATCCTCCTCATATCCGGAGACTGCTATGGGTTGGATAAGAACAGGAGCACTTTAGGGGACGCCTGGTATTCAGACAGAGCTGTTTGTGTGGATAAGAACAGGCGCATGGTAGGGGGATGCCTGGTATCCAGATAGAGCTGTTTGTATGGATAAAAACAGACACAAGATAGGGGGCACCTGGAATCCAGATAGAGCTGTTGTGTGGATAAGAACAGGTGCACGATAGGGAACTCCTGGAATCCAAATATAGCTGTTAATATGAATAGGCCCAAGATCCCAATGGAGTAATCCTGGTTTTCAGGGAGACCTGGAGACACCAAAAACCTAGAAATTGAATCCAATAATCCGAAATAAAGGAACAAGCCAGATAGAGCTTTGAAATGGGTATATCACAGACCAGAGTGGCTGTGGAGGTGAATACTAACTGAGGCCTGACAGGCCTTGAATGGTGTTTGAGGGAAGAATCTGAAATGGATTCCTACACAGGGAGTAGAAGCCCTGTGCAAGACACAAAATGGCCACCCCTGGGGAAAAAAGGCCTGAATGGCACACAAAATGGCAGCCATTATCAAAATGGCAACCATACACCCCCTGGAATTTTCTCCTAGATTTCAGCCCTCTGTGTACCTTATCCTGTTGTCTCTTGGAATCCAAGAAAAATGAATTGGGATGCATGGGGGTGTGTGGAGGAAGGACCCCCTTCCTCCGTTGAATCACTTCACAAGGTCCTCAAAATGGTGGTCACGTGAGGGGACTGAGGCAAGCGCTGGAAGAGTAATACGGAGGCCCTGCGGCCCAGTAGTAGTAAACTTGGGGCAATCACATACCCGGCAATTCCTCGGCGCCATTCCTTGACGAAGGAGGCTGCAACCCCCCTATTTTTCAGTGTGCCTCTTCAAATGGCCGCCGCACAGCTGATTTGCGGTCGCCCGAGGGAAGCCGCGATCTCGCTTAGGAGACTGCAGCCAGCGACTCCCATAAGCAAGACAGCAAATAATTGGGCTGTCCTGATTCCCGGAGCTGCAGCCACAGCTCCGGAAAGCCAAAAAAGAGTGAAATATCTCAAACGGAGCTCTCGGATGTGTGCTGGCTCCAAAGGGCTTCTCTCGCCTGCGCGCATATGTGGGGACCGGAGCTGCAGCCACAGACTCCGGTAGGATTAAGAAAAGCAGAGGGACAAGCAAAACGCTTTTTGGGGACCTAGAGCAGCCCTGATCCCAGAGCTGTCCAGGAATGAGCAGGGAATCAGGGGATGGAGGGGTGGGGAATAGCTTTCCTCTGCCTCCGGATGTTACGAGAAGGGAAAGGAGAGAGGTTGTTCCTCAATCAGGATAAATAATACAATGGGAGAAAGGGAACAGAAAACTGAACACCAGTGCTGAGTCCACCTCTGCTCAGTAAACTATGGCCTGTAATGGAAAAATCCACCAATGGAGACTGTACCTGTCTAAGAGCCAAACTTGCACGTCTGTACTGGGCAAGATCAAGTCGAGACTGGGACACTCTAGCCCAGGACAGGCATTGCAACTTTCGCTGACTTGATCTGATTGGGCAGGAACACAGTCTAAACCTATTGGTGGATTCTCCATCTCCAGTGCTGGAGAAAAGCAGCTTCTACATGTTTGGGAAGAAAGGCATTGAACAAAAGAATAGAACAAAATCTTAAAGACTACATTTTATTTTTATATGTTTTGGGGTACTGAAAAAAATTCTTTCCTAAGAGCTGTATTATCAGTTTATGCTTCTAGACAGCTCGCCTTCGCTGCAGACAACTTGCAGCACCGTTTGCAGACTGGGACTTTTGGCGGGCTCAGCAGGACAGAGATAGCCTGGACAATTCCTATTGGCTTTTGAAAGCCAATAGAATTAGACTCTATTCAAGAGAGTCTATTCTATTGGCTTTCAAAAGCCAATAGAATAAGAGGGAGTAGCACAGCTAAGGAAAAGGGGGGAAAATGGCAGACTGCGTTTGGCGACCCCTGTGAAATGGTTGTTCGACCCCAAATGGGGTCGTGATCCACAGGTTGAGAACCGCTGAGGTAGCTGATCCACCAACTGCTTTCACTGTGGCAAAGAAAGGCACTATGCTGCTGACTGCCGAGCACTCCAACCAGTACCCAAGTCTGCACAACGAGGGGGTAAAGGTCCCACAGGCCCTGAGAGATGATCCTCAGAGAAGTATAGGTTGCTGAATTCACCCCACAACCTGGTGATAGAAAGGGAACTCCAACAAAACCCCCCAACACATGGCAGAGAGTGAAAGTGGAACAGACAACGATCCCCCAACAAGTCGGCCCATGATACTGATGACAATACCAGTAGTGTCCTTCATTGGGGTGCAGGGAGAGGCTAATTGCTTTATTGGACTTGGGCTGCACTAGATGCCTAGTCAACCCTAGTGTAGTAGAAAAACTAGGGATGTATCTCAGGAAATCAAAAATTTTGGTGGCATTTTGCCAACTGGACAGCTTGCTGGCAAGGGGGTCCCTCACAACCTTCATTAAAGAACCAATGGGGATGAAAATTGGGTCACACGATGAGAGCCTCAGCTTAATTGTGGCGCTAGGCATGGACAGACACTTGGTATTAGACTTAATCTAGCTATTAAAATGAAATCCCTCCATAAATTGGAGGAAACGCATATTAAAGATCCGGCAAAAACGGATCAAGGGAGAGTTAGTAGAGAAGCTGGCATCACACAGCCACATGCTGCCCATTAAGAAAGTGAAAGCAGAAAATGCTGCGGTGGTGCGTGAACATAAAGAGTAAATAAAGAAACATAAAGATACAAAGAATATTGGGACTAAGATAACATTTTAGTTTTGTAAAAACACTCCATCTAGTAAAGCGCCAATTCTGGTGGCCTTCCCTAAAGAAAGATATCAAACACTATGTCACTAACTGCCCCATCTGCTCCTTGGAGAAAGGCAACCAGGGAAAACTCCTGGTCTCTTACAACCAGTGGCCAATCCCAGAGTACCTTGGAAAGAAATCTCTATGGACTTTATAGTGGAGCTGCCAGAAAGCTCAGGAAATATAGTGCTCCGAAATCCCATCAGCATGTGTGCTAGTGAAACTCTTTGTGCAACATATCTACAGACTCCATGGTGTTCCTAAGAGGATCATCTCAGGCCGCAGAATCCAATTCACATCTCAGTTTTGGAAAGAGTGCCTAAAATTGCTGAGCAGCCTACAAGGGCTCAGCTCCTCGCATCATCCTCAAATGAATGGAGTTGTGAACGAATTAATTCCGTTCTAGAACAATATCTCCACTGCTACAATTATCAACAAGACAACTGGGATGATCTCCTCCCCTTTGCTGAAGTAGCTTACAACACTGCTGTCCACAAAAGCACCAGCTTTACACCATTCTGAGTAGTCATTGGCCAAGACTTTGTGGCCATGCCCAAATTGCCCGAAACAACCCCACAAGATATATCACTTAACGATTGGATCAATACTGTTCAAAGCACCTTGCCAGTGGTGCACAAAGTGCTAGAAAAAGCGCAAGATGCTTACAAAAAACAAGCCGATAAAAAATGGACCGAACAAAAGGATTTCAATGTGGGCGATGGAGTATACCTATCCACCAAATACATTCAGTCCAGACAACTCTCAAAGAAGCTCAGGTTGAAATATATCAGGCCTTTCCCCATCAACAAAATTATCAATCCAATCAATCAATCAATCAATCAGAATAGAGCCAGAAGGGATCTTTGGGTCTTCTAGTCCAACCCCCTGCTCAGGAGACCCTATATCATTTCAGACAAGTGACAGTCCAGTCTCTTCTTAAAAACCTCCAGTGATGAAGAAACTTCTGATAGCAAGCAGTTCCACTGGTTAATTGTCCTCACTTTTAGGAAGTTTTCCCTAATTCCAGGTTGTTTCTCTCCTTGATTAGTTTCCATCCATTGTTTCTTGTCCTACCTACAGTGCTTCGGTAAATAAATGGACCCCCTTCTTTTTGTGGCAACCTCTCAAATACTGGAATACTGCTATCATGTCCCCCCTAATCCTTCTTTTCTTTAGATTAGCCAAACCCAAATTCTGCAACAGTTCTTCATATGTTTTAGTCTCCTGGCCGTTGATCATCTTAGTTGCTCTTCTTTGCACTTTTTCCCCAAGTCTCTACATCATTTTTGTAATGTATGACCAAAACTGGATGCAGTATTCCAGGTGTGGTTTTACTAAGGCTTTATAAAGTGGTACTAATACATCACGTGAATTTGATTCTATGCCTCTGTTTATACAAACAAGGATTGTATTAGCTTTTTTGGCTCCTGCCACATATTGCTGGCTCATATTTAAATTATTGTCCACTAGAACTCCAAGGTCCCTCTTGCAGTTACTGTTTTTGAGCCAGATTTCTCCTAATCTATACTTGTACCTTTGGTTTTTCCTGCATAAGTGTAAAGCCTTGCTTTTCTCCACATTACATTTCATGTTGTTGGATAAGGCCCATTGTTCAAATCTGTCAAGATCTTTTTGGATCCTGAGCTAGTCTTCTGGGGTGTTGGCTATTCCTGCCAGCTTAGTATCATCTATTCCCTCATCTGTCATTTATGAAGACATTGAAGAGTACTGGGCCTAAGAAGGAACCCTGTGGTACCCCACTGCTTACTTCCCTCCATCTATATGTAGTACCAACCAATGACAGATCGATCTGGTGGTTATGTTGTCTATCCAACATTTTTCTAGCTTACCGAAAAGTAGGTTGTGGTCTACTTTGTCAAATGCCTTGCTGAAATCTAAGTATACTATGTCCACAGCATTTTGCTAGTCTACTAATTTAGTAACTGTCAAAGAATGAAATAAAATTGGTTTCACATGATCTGTTTTTAACAAAACCTGTGCTGGCTTCTAGTTATAACTTCATTTGTTTCTAGATGTTCACATATCATCTGTTTTTTATTATTTTTTCCAGTATCTTCCCAGGTATTGATGCTAGGATGATGGATCTGTAGTTTCCTGGGTCTGTTTTTTTCCCCTTTTTTGAAAATGGGAACCACAACAGCTCTTTTCCAATCTTCAGGTAATTCCCCAGTGTTCCAGGATTTTTGAAAGATATGATACATTTTTTTCTGCGATAACATCTGCCAGCTCCTTCAGAACTCTAGGATATAAACCATCAGGTCCCAGTTATTTATATTTGTCAAGATCAGATAGGTGTTCTCTTACCATTTTCTTGTTTATTTTAATTTTTATTTGTAGTCTGTCTTTTACAGTTATGTTTTTGATAGGTTGGGGTATAATTGCTTTTTGCGTGAAGACTGATGCAAAGAATAAATTAAGCAGCTCTGTGTTCTCTCTGCTGCCTGTTACTTCTTTGCCATCTTCTCTCTTTAGTGGATTGACTGTTTCCTCATCTTTTTTCTTGTTGTTTATATGTTGAAAGAAACTTCTTTTTATTATCTTTGACTTTTGTTACAAGTCTTTGTTCATTCTGAGACTTAGCTTTTCTGACTTCATCTTTATAGATTCGGGCTATATGCTGATACTCTGCCTCAGTTATGTGTCCCTCTTTCCATTTTTTGTACTTGTTCTTTTTGTCTTTCAGTTTATCAGAGAGATCTTTGTGCAGCTATGCTGGTTTTTTCTTGGATTTCTTGTCTTTCTTTTTCAGTGGTATTGTGCAGGACTAGGTTTTTATGATCATAATTTTCCGAGTTTTCCACGCTTTTTGAATTAGTTTCATCCATATAATTTTTCTTAGGCTCTTTCTGAGTTTGTTAAAATCAGCTATCCTAAAGTTTAAGACACTAGCTGTATTATGTTCTATTGCTTGTGTTTGCTTTATATTGAATTCCAATATGTTGTGGAAGTTCCAGTAACTTCAATTCCCTCTATCACCTCTTCTTTATTAGTAAGAATTAGGTCCAGTATAACTTTTCCTCTAGTTCCCTCCTCTACCTTTTGGATGACAAAAGTTGTCAGCTAAGTTGGTTAGGAATCTAGTCAATCTCTTATTGCACACTACCAAGATGACCAAGGGGAGGAAGGCCTGGGAGAAGGGAAAAACCAATGGGTTTATGCTGGAATCCTCAGATCTGGCTTTGCTTATGCTGTAACCACTTGGCTTTAGTAAAAGTATACCTTTCACTACAAATTGAATCAAGGCTCTTTCTTTCCTAAATGCCCAAGCTGAGACAGGCCTGACACAGTTTTTCTCCTGGTTTGCTGCACAAACAGCAAAAAAAAAAAAGTTTGCAAGGAACCAGCTTCTCTCCTGTTTTGGTTTTGCTGCACATTTTGTGTTCTAGCCTAAATTTTATTAACTGAGTTTTTCTGCCTCGAGACAAAAAGCTGCAGAAAGCTCTTTGCTTGCTTGCTTCTGTGATCTACTCTTCAGCTTGGAGTCAAGGAAAGGTTTTTTAAAAGGGACAGAAATTGGAGAGCAGAGATGGGGAGTTTAGTTTTAGCACCTAATTGGGGGGGGGCTGTCATTGAGGCTTTGGATTCTGAGTCTGATGATGACAACAGGAAGTCAGCTCCTGAGATGTTCTTGGAAGGTGAGCATCAGTTGAACAGCCAAATGAACAGGCAGAGAAGGTGGGTTCAGCTTGCAGGCAGAGGAAACAGCTGCTGCTCATATGCAGTGAAGAAGATGATCAGCTGTCACTGTTTCCATTGTTACACAATGAGGAAGACAAACTGCCAACCTCTTCTGATGCATAGGCACATAGAGCAGAGCATAGGGAGGAAAAGCAGAGGTCAGCTTGGCTAAGCAAGAGGAAGCAGCCCTGGCTTCCCAAATGAGATTGGGCTGTTCTTATTTAAGAAAAAATTTGAGTTAGGATTGATGTTTCCATGCCTTTCAATGTCTTACCTTTGTCTTGCCTTTCCTAGTCTTGCCGAGCTCACCCCTTTGCCTCATGCTTATGATCCTGACTGGTCAACAACCTCTTCTGAGCATTGTAGTCCAGGACTATTTCACCACTCTTGCGCCTGACCCTCTGAACTCTTTACTCATGCAAGCTGCTAGACTGGTAGAAACTGGATTACTTCGGGTGTGTTGGCATATAGCTTTTTGTTGCTTGTTTTTTTTTTTAAAAATGTTTTATTTATTTTTTACATAATCACCTTAATACTTGGTAAACAGCGTGTTGTCTGGGTTAGTATTTACAAAACAATCAATAACAATTAATTTCTATAATATTATAGTCCATATAATGGCTTTGCTTGATTTTCTCTTCTTCCAATAATATTCTGTCAACCTTAAATTAATACATTTATTATTTACATAAATGACAATTAAATATAGACATTTTTCTCATGTTTCTGCAAATAATAACCACATCAATATAAACTTTTCTAATTGATCATCTTGATTGCCTCATTATAGATCCCATTTACAAAATTCTTATTTAAAATTGTTTTCCCCACAATATTCAAAGCATTCTTACTGGTTAAGATTTTCTCAAAATTGGTTACACTTAAGTATTTAAGTCTTTTTTCTCATACAAGCCATCCCAACACTTTTACATTTCTCATATCTTAAAAAAAGAAAAAAAACACAAAGAAAACATTTCTTTTATATAAACCATCCCAACATTTTTATATTTCTCATGTCAAAAAGCAAAACACAAAAGAAAAAAAGAAAGAAAAAATACTGTATTACTTGAGGGGTTCATCCCTCTTAAACTAATCCGTTTATCAAATATTAAGGTGATTTATATCCAAAATCTTTCTAATTCTTTAACCATACTCAAACAGATGTTTAATTTTTAAATATTCCCTCTGGTAAATTCCATCATCTAATTTCTTAATTCTCATTTTAGCCTCTCTTTTTTTGCCAAACATCTTTCCTGATCAATATGCTTTGCTGAATCAAAGAATCTTCCCATAATCTTGTAAGTGTTGTTGCAAGTACAAAAGGCAAAACAGGTAAGATGTTTTTATAGGAGGGTTTCACCCCTTCGTATTCATTGAGAATCTTTTCCTTTCTTTCTTTCTTGATTTTATTTATCATTTTTTTGTCTCTCAAGTTCTTGTAGTTCTTCTGGCCGAATCCATTTTGTCAAATCTTTTTTCTTGTCCTCAAACTTATTTTGTAATCTTAGAGTATAGGTTGTCTTTTCCATGTCCAGTATTTCCTATAAGTTTTTTTCCATCTGGGTTAAGTCATACTTCTTTTTATTGTTAAAATCTCTCTCCTCTGTCTCGTGTTCAATTGTCTGTTTTTTCTGCTCACTGTTTTTATTTTCTGAGAATTTTTGTGTTGTAAAGTTAAATTGGAGATGTGTTCATTTATATTTTCAAAGTTATATTTAATCATCATTGTTGTATTTGTTTTTTCTTTGTATATTCTTTCTGCAGATCTCTCTCTCTCTCTCTCTCTCTCTCTCTCTCTCTCTCTCTCTCTCTCTCTCTCTCTCTCTCTCTCTCTCTCTCTCTCTCCCCTCTCTCTCTCTCTCTCTCTCTCCCAGAAACAATGTATCTTTTCCTGGGCTTTATCAGCTCCTGTGATAGAGCAACTGCTGTTATATATTTTCATCCACCACTAGATGTCAGCACTAGTTCATTTTTCAGTAATAGACAATTGTTTATTTCTATTGTTTACTTCTATTTTCATGGTTTAAAAGGAAAATCTTAATAGTTTCCACCGATTTCAAACTTATCCAAATTAAGTCTTATATTCATTTCATTTCAATATATTTCTGTTCTCCCTGAAAAGTTTAATTCGCCGCTTCTGCCTGCAGGAGGATGTGGGAGATCCCTCTCCTTCTCACATTCGGAGACTTTTTGCTTCTTGGGGTTTTTCTTTTTTCTTTTCCCCAAGAAATCAATTTTCAAATAGAAGAGAGAAAATCACTGTTATTACCCAATTTCAAACACGTTGTTTACAGTCAGCTTAAAGTAGTGCTTTTGGGCTTCGGCTGCTTGTAGCTTGGGCTAGACTCTGAAGTTAAGCTAGCCTTTCTCCTGCTGGTTTCTGGAAGGCTTTTCCTGGACCGATCGGATTGACCGCCATCTCTCCGCAATAAGCGGGACTTCCTATCTTCTTTATTGCCTCTACGGGGCAACTTCAGGCCCATTTAGGGTCCCCTAGCAGGCAGAAATTGGCCGTAGGGTGCGGAGCCCTGTGATCCCTCAGCTGCTGTGTTGCTGCGCAAAATCAGAAGCCTTCATTGCTTCTTTTAAGTAAAAGTTTGTAATTGCTTCCTGGGTGTATGTGTATGTGCACACTTAGCCTCTGACAGATGAGGGGGTTGGGGAGAAAGATCAAGAAGTCTGTCCCACCCTTTTTTTGTTCTTTATTGAAGAACAATGGGGGAAGAAGGGGGTTAAAACAAGGTAAAGGTTTGGGGAAGTTTATCCTTAAGCTGCTGCCTTTGCATGCAGGGGCTAGCTTCCTAGCAAGAACCAGGAGAAATTTGCAGCCTCCCGAGAAAAGCTGATTGGAGCAGAAAGCTTGTAAACCATTTGCCATAATTTTAAAACACAGTTGTATGTAGTTTGGGGATGTCTGGTGTAAATTTGAACAGTCATTAAGTGGCCTGACATTTCTTGAGGACTACCTGTATTATTCCTTTAGAGTCACAATATAGATGGGAATGTTTCTATGTTTTTTAAAAAACAGTCTTCTGTTTCCTGTTTTCTTCTCATAGACATTTAGTTTGAGATGACACTGCTTGATTAGTTAAATCTGTTTCCCAACAGATGCAAATCAGAAAACTATAGTTTACACACTTTGTTGAACACTACATTCTAAACCATTCCATATATAAGCTATTCTATTTTTCTAAGAGTTCTGTACATTCAGGTACTACTTCTTTTACTCTTAGGGCATATATATGCTTCAGCCAGAAACAAATGAAATACTCTTATATAATGTGTGCCAAAATGTACTGTCAGGCTTACTCTTTCAATCAAAAGGCCTTCAAACATTGTCATTGTTGAATCAAGCAAAATTGACTATGTTATAAAATGTAACACAAAAGCCAATAAAAATACCACAGAAAACTATCAATAGTATTAATAAAGTCACTAAATCACATTTCTAAATCTTAAGTGGCATGTTTAGACATTATAATAAGTCAGGCTCATACCCACTGGTTCCCTTACTCAGTAAACCTGCTTAATCTCATCTCCTATACAAGGTGGTGACTTCCTCTATCAGGAACAAGCCAAAGAAAAACAAAGAAGAAAACAAAACAAAAAAAACACCCAATAGTTATTTCGAGTAGAAATGTGCAAAATGATCACAGCTTGAAATATTTCAAGCCCAAAATGCTGTTTTTCAAGAACTGTATTTCATTCTAATCGCTTGTTTTGATCCAAATTGAAATTGTGCTCTTTTGAGGACTGTTGCTTCATGTACCGTCCGGTACGCTCCCACAGAGTCGGTCTCCTCAGGGTGCCGTCGGCCAGACAATGTCGGCTGGCGACCCCCAGGGGGAGGGCCTTCTCTGTGGGAGCTCCAACGCTTTGGAACGAGCTCCCCCCCCCGAACTCCGTACGTTGACGGAATTGCGTTCCTTCCGTCGAGAATTAAAGACATATTTATTTCGACAAGCCGGCCTGGGATAGTAGCTCCGGTTCCAGCAAGGCCATAATTGTTTTTAGGGGATTGAGTTTTAAGATTAAGCATTGGTTTTAAATGATCGGATTAAATTATTTTTAGGTAATTGGGTTTTTAAATGATTGGGCCAAATTATTTAATTTATTTTTAATAATTTTACCTTTTGTATGTAAATGTTTTTAATTGGGCTGTACACCGCCCCGAGTCCTTCGGGAGGGGGGCGGTATAAAAATCGTAAATAAATAAATAAATAAATGTATTGTGCAAGGACTAATCTGCTTCATGATTAAGCCTTTTTTTTTTTTTGGCCAACGAGTCAAATAGCACCAGCTAGTTTCATCTCTGATACTACTGGCTGGGATTAGGTGAAATGGGAAAAGAGTAAGATTAGAGAAGGATCTGAAGTCATTTAAGCATATATCAGAGACAGCTACTTTTGGGTCTAAGCTGAGACAGTAAACTTTTTTTCAAATTTCTGGAATATTCAAAATATCTCACATTTGGTTATGTTCTCAATTCTTGCCAAAGAGTTTTAATGCAACATGGAACGTAGCCAACTTGGAATTATCACACCTATTATTTGATGAAGCAAGCAATTTATTTCAAGTTCCCACAGGCTTTAGTTCTTCTCTTATAGAGGACAATTACAAATCAGTATGGATTCTGATTGCTATTTGTACTTTTCCATTGGCAGTATCAGCCAGAAAAAGACTTTATATTTATGCCATAAAAGAAAGACAGGTTTTTAGCACATGGGATCATTCAGTTGAATTTGGGTTGTCAGGATACTGAGAATTTGTAAAATATTACATATTAATATACACTCAATCTTACCACATATTACTTCTTACCGTCTCAAAGTCTTTTGCAGACCTTTCTTCAACCTAGAGTGAATAAGAAAAAAGAAAACTTAATTTGATAATAAGGTGGCAAGTCCACAAACAGCTTCAACTGAAAACATATTCAGTACAAGTATTCCTCAACTTACAACCATTCAGTTAGCAGCCAAAATTCCAAGGCATTGAACATTCAAGTGACATGCAGCCAGTCCTCACATTTATGACTGTCACAGTATTCCCACCAACATGTGATCAAAATTCAACCAGCATGTATTTATGACAGTTGCAGCATTCCAGTGTCATGTGATTGCCATTTGCAACTTCTCCGCCGGCTTCTGAGTAGCAAAGTCAATGCAGAAAGCCAGATTCCCTTCATAACCACGTGACTTATTTAACAAATGCAGTGATTTGCTTAACTGTGGCAAAAGAAGTCATAAAATCAGGTGCAACTCACTTAACAACCACTCAGCTTAGAAAAAGAAAGTCTGGTTCCAATTGTGGTTGTAATTCAACACGATATAACTGTAGGAATCAGTGCTCAGTCATTGCAGGGTGCAAATATGGCTGACCACCTTCGCAGCGTTTATTCTTTTATACAGTTTTCCAAGCAGCAAAAGTTTAACATGGCAGTAGCGTAGCAATAGCATTTCATTGGTTAAACTCCTTACCAATCCTTAAAAATAGAAAGCCAGGAGGCCCAAAACAGGGAGCAGTTTGCTGCAACATCCTGTTGGTATAAACTAGCTGATATCAGGCAGGTAAGGTCATTGTACCAGCCTGGGGTAGTTTCCCACATTGCCATGGTGATGTGTAGGGATGAGAGCATGTAGAGAAAAGAGGCACGCAGACGTTGGAAGGGATGTTTGCTGCTCACGACCTCTACCTGGCCCCTATCTCTACATATAACATCATTTATTTGTCAGCTTGACATAAATCTAGATAACCAACCAAATAAGTAATTTAATTTAATTTAATTTAATTTAATTTAATATTCACATTTATATGCCGCCATTCTCCGAAGACACAGGGTGGCTCACAAAAAGATACAACAACAATTTTAAAATTTACCACACTCATACATCATACAAACATAATCAATTTGCAGCCGTTGATGGCGGGACACTCTTAGGGCCGAGGGGCAGAGCACAGCTCATATGTCCCAAGCCTGTCGGCATAGATGTGTCTTCAGCACTTTCCGGAAAGCTAGGAAAGCAGTATGAACCTCTGAGGGAAGCTGGTTCCAGAGGGCTGGGGCAGCAACGGAGAAGGCCCTTGCCTTAGGTCCCGCCAGATGGCATTGTTTAACAGACGGGACTCGTAGGAGGCCAACCCTATGCGCCCTGACCGGTCGCTGGGATTCATGAGGCAGGAGACGGTCCCGCAAGTATCCTGGTCCATTGCCATAAAGGGCTTTATAGGTCATAACCAACACTTTGAATTGTGTTTGGAGACCAATTGGTAGCCAGTGCAGCTCACAAAGAGCTAGAGTGATATGAGCATGTCTTGGGAGACCCAAGACAGCTCGCATGGCCGCATTCTGGACTACCTGCAGTCTCCAGACATTCTTCAAAGGTTGCCCCATGTAGAGAGCATTACAGTAGTCGAATCTCGAGGTGACAAGGGCATGGGTGACCATGAGAAGTGACTCCCGGTCCAAATATGGCCGCAACTGGCGCACCAGGCAAACTTGGGCGAATGCTCCCCTCGCCACAGCCGAAAAATGATGTTCCAAACTTAGCTGTGGATCGAGGAGAACACCCAAGTTGCGAACCCTCTCCGAGGGGGACAAAACTTTTCCCCACAGGGTAATGGACGGACAGTTGGAATTGTCCTTGGGAGGCAGAGCCCATAGCCACTCCGTCTTGTCGGGATTGAGTCTGAGCCTGTTGGCACCCATCCAGACCTCAACAGCCTCCAGGCACCAGTTCATCACTTCAACTGCTTCACTGTAATGACACGGGGTAGAGATATAAAGCTGAGTATCATCAGCATATTGATGATAACTCACCCCGTGTCGACAGATGATCTCACCCAACGGCTTCATGTAGATGTTAAAAAGGAGAGGTGAGAGAACGTACCCCTGAGGAACTCCACATGGAAGAGACCTCGGAGCCGATCTCTGACCTCCTGCAAACACCGACTGCGACCGGCCAGAGAGGTAGGAGGTAAACCACCGCAGAACGGTGCCCCGCACTCCAAGCCCCTCCAACCGGCACAGAAGGATACCATGGTAGATGGTATCGAATGCCGCTGAGAGGTCAAGAAGCACCAGGATAGTGGAATGACCTCTATCCCGGGCCCGCCAGAGATCATCGGTCAGCGCAACCAAAGCAGTTTCTGTGCTGTAACCGGACCTGAACCCAGACTGCTGAGAGCCCAGATAATCAGCTTCATTCAAGGACCGTTGGAGATGGAGTGCCACCACCTTCTCAACAACCTTCCCCAAAAAGGGAAGGTTGGAGACTGGACGATAATTATTTAGAACTTCCGGGTCCAGGGAAGGCTTCTTGAGGAGGGGGCGCATGAGTGCCTCCTTTAAGGGAGCTGGAAAGGACCCCTCCCTCAATGAAGCGATAACAACCGCCTGGACCCAGCTCCGTGTCACCTCCCTCCTAGCCGAAACCAGCCAGGAGGGGCACGGATCCAATAAACAGGTGGCAGAACTCACAGCTCCAATGGCCTTGTCCACATCATCAGGAGTTACCAGGTCAAACTCATCCCATACAACAGGACTAAGACAGGCCTCTGTCATCTTGACTGACTCATTGTCAGCCGACACTGCATTCCAATTGGAGTCCAAGTCAGTCCGGATCTGAGCGACCTTGTCTGCGAAAAAGGTGTTAAATTCTTCGGCATTGCCCTGCAAAGGTTCCTCCCTCCTCCCCATATCAAGGAGAGAGCGAGTCACCTTAAACAGGGCAGCCGGACAAATTCCGCAGACGCGATCAATGCGGAAAGATACTGAGATCTTGCCATAGTGATCGCTTCCAAATAGGTCTTAATATAAGCTCTCAATTTGGTTCGATCAGATTCGGATCTGCTTTTCCTCCATTGCTTCTCTAAACATCTCTTCTGGCGCTTCATCCCCCTGAGTTCCTCAGTAAACCAAGGAGATCTCTTGGGTCTGCTGCCACAGAGAGGTCGCAACGGCGCAATCCAGTCTAGAGCCTCCGTAGTGGCCGTATTCCAGGCCATCACTAGGGACTCCGCCGAACTGTGTACGAGCGAATCCGGCAATTCCCCAAGCACCCTTTGAAAGCCAATAGGGTCCATCAGGTGTCTGGGGCGGAACCATTTAATCGGTTCTGGCTCCCTGCGAGAGAGGATTGGTGTCGTAAACTCAAGCCGCAGCAGAAAATGATCTGTCCATGACGTGGGCAACACTTCTAAGCCCCTTAGCTTCAGATCATAACTCAACTGTTCCAAGAGGAAAACCAGACCAGGTGTGTGTCCCCCCTCATGGGTTGGGCCCTCAATTACTTGTGTCAGGTCCATGGTTGCCATGGAGGCCATGAACTCCCGTACCAACCCTGAGGACTCACCGAGTGACGGCACGTTGAAGTCCCCCAGGACAATAGGTCTGGGGAACTCAACTGCCAACCCGGCTACCTCCTCGAGTAGCGTGGGAAGGGCTGCAGAAATGCATCTGGGAGGCAGGTACATAAGCAACAGGCCCACCTGTACACCTAGGTCCAACCTCATAAGGAGGGACTCACAACCTGACATCTCAGAGTCTGCGCAGCCCGAGTGTCTCCTTAGCTATAATCGCCACTCCTCCCCCTCTTCCCTGGGGTTGCGGCTGATGCCATACCTGAAACCCAGCTGGACACATCTCAGAGAGGGGAACTCCTCCCTCTGGGGTCAGCCAGGTCTCAGTCACACATGCCAGGTCAGCCTCCTCCTCCAGAATTAAATCCCGGATGAGGAGAGCTTTATTTACCACTGACCTGGCATTGAGCAGCAGCAGCCTGAGTCCAGGGTCCAGATTTCGCTCATTACCAGTACCCCGGGAGAGGCTCAAGGGGCCGGAACAAGAGATCGCTTTCAGGCAGCGAGGCCTTGTTCCCCGAGAACGGCCTACCCCAGGCCTCCCGTCGTATCTGCCATAGTAGCTATAGGCTTGAATATTAACTTCTTTTATCATATCCCGGAAGGCCAACATAGGATATCCTATTTTTCACTTCTTATCATTGCAGGAATAGTAAAAAAAACCTGCTAATTAAACTAACTTTTATTTTTATTTTTTTTACAATAACAACCTTAGTGCCTGGTGTACAGCATGTTGTCTTGGTTCATAAATTTTTAGAGAAGAATATACAATTAATAATAGTAAATAAACAATCAATAATAATTAATTTTTATATTTCCATAATTAGTATATCAATTAATAATATATTTCCCTGATCTTCTCTTCACCCAGTAGTATTCTACAACGTTAAAGAAATATAATTTCTAATATTTGGTATTTTCCATATTTAAATGATTAAACAAAAACATTTTCTTCTATATTTATACCAACAATAGTAGTATCCATATATAGCATTTTATCTTATCAGCTTGTTATTTCTGTAAGAGTCATCTTATTGATTCACCATATATCCTATTTTCATAAATATTGTTTAAGCTCAATTTCTCCATAATATTCAAACAATTGTTGTTGATCATATTTTCCCCAGTATTTAATATCTAAATATCCAAATTTTCCATTTAAATATATCATCCCAATATTTTCATATTTCATATATTATAGATACTATACTTCTTATCTATCATAACATATATCCATAACATCTTACTAATCAATTTATATTTCACTTCTATTTGTAAAAATTAGTTAAATCACTATGTATCCTTTTTTTCCAGAGTTCTCATTAAGCCTAATTTCTTCTCAATATTTCAATCATTCCTTAATCCTAAATCTTTTGAAACTTAATTTGTCTTTAAAATTCAAACTTTTCCTTCACTTACAACATCCTAATATTTTTACATTTTGTATCTTATAAAAAAATACTATATTACTTATATCTCTTATTCCACATTCTAAAGTCCGTTTATGGCCAAAATTATTTGTTTATTTACAAACAAGTGTTTACTTATATAATAGTCCATCTGGTAGGGCGAATTCAGTGTCTTCAGCCCATCTCTAATCTTCTTCCTTTGCAAAACTGTTTTCCAAATTAATATTTTCAACTTGTCCAGTTCTTGTATTTTTGTAGTATAGAGGATACATAGTAGATAGGATGTATGCTTTTTGTTTCTCCTGGCAGTATCCATTTTGTTAAGTCTTCTTTCTTCTCAGGTTTATTTTGACGTTCTAATGCATAAGGTATCTTTTCCATATTTATTGTTGTATCTTGTAAGTTTTTTCTTGTTTGTATTAAGTTATAATTCCCTTCATTTGTAACTTCACCAGTTAAGTCATTTTTTTTCTAGTTCACATTCTGTTGTCTGGATTGTTTGTTCATTCTTTACCATCATTCTTTAGATGTTTTTTATTGTAGATTAAATTAGAAGTATATTCACTTATAGTATCAAAGTTATGTTTAATCTCCTCATGGTTTAGGTCTATTGTAGTTTGTATCTGTCGTAGAATTGCATAAATTTTGTCTTGGAAAGTATTTGTCTTGTCTTGAAGTGTTTCTAAAGGTATTTGATCTTTCAGGCTAAATCTTTCAGGAGTAGATATCAAGTGTGGTTTTCTATAATTTTTTGATGAGTATGTCATATCCATGTTATCTCCCTCTTTCGAGTAGTCCATCATACATGCCATAGTCTCTGTAATTAGCCTTGCCAAGCTAACCAAAACTCAAAATTCATACAGTCCAATTTTGTACAGTTCTTGTTTTTATATATATATTTTGTAATCCACTGTAATTTTCAATTGTCAAGGTTTCAGTAAAATCAATGTTTTATAACAATTCTTTCTTTCAGGAGTCAATTGTCAATTCAATATATTTAGCCAACTTAAATCCTTCCTGTAACTTCCCTTCTCAATAATTTATCATAGATCAAAATTTTTAAACAATCAAAGTATTTCTTTTCCTTCAAACACTTTCCAAATCTTATAACTGTCCCAGTATGCAATCTTTTTTCTGTTCCTTAGCAACTATCTTCTTAAAGGTTATTAGAGTTCATGGGAACAGATTTTTTTTTCTTTGTTTCTGGGCATTGTCTTTAATGTGCTATATTCTCATTGTCCACTACATGCCAGGAAATATTTATTTTCCAGCTCTTTCAGACAAAAAGTTCTTATTATTTTTCTTTTTTTATGTAGTTTAATCAAAATCCTTTAGAATATAAACTCAGCAATTTGTTTTAATTTCTAAGTTTGAACAGATTGTAGTATTTCGAATTTAATTTCAATAAGGTTCTTTCCTCCTTAAAGGTTAATTCGCCGCTTCTGTCTTCCCTCCCCTCACTTTCGGAGGTTGTTTGCTTTGGGGATCTTTCCCAAGGACTAGTTGTAAAATAAGGGAGAAAAGATCAAATACTCTCACCAGTTCCAAGCACGCTGTTCACCGTTGTTCTTGATAGTGCTCTTGGACTTTAGCTGCAATAGCTTGGGCTAGACGCTGGCTTGCAGCTAGCCTTTCTCCTATCGGGTTCAGAGAGCTTTCCCTGGATCAAACGAAGCAATTGCCGTTGCTTTGTGATCAATGGGGCACCCCTCCTTCGCGGTTACCTCTATGGGGTGACTTCGGACCCATTTAGGGTCCCCCTGGCAGGGCGAAATTAGCCATGGGGAGCAGAGGTCTGCTCTTACATGGCCATGCGCTACAAGTGCAAACTGGAAGTCTCTAATTAAACTAACTTTTAAAAAGCTCCAAAAGCTGCAGCCTATATTTATAGAAACTGAATCTAAAATTTTCAGTTTTGACATATCTAGATATCAGAGTAATTGAAAGGGAGTTTATTACAAACCATAACTTTTCTTTTTCTCCCTTTTTGTTCTCACTCAAACACATCTCCAGAGTTTTGACCTTGAGCTGGTGTTTCTGAATGGTGCAATGAGTTGTTGGTTTCATTTGTTTCACTTTCCCCCAAGCCTTCAACCCTCTCCAGTTCAGCTCCCTTCCCCTATAGTCCATGGCAGACTGTAGCTAGCGAAGCCAAAGCTCAAGCAAATGATGGTAGTCCTGACATTGTTCCTCAATCTGAAAGGACTGAAGATAAAACTACTTGTTTTAAAGGTCTTCTTTTAGTTTGTTCATTTAGTGACCATTGAAAATTACAATGGCATTGAAAAAAGTAATTTATCATCAGTCCTCACACTCATGACTATTGCAGGATTTTCATAGACATGTGATCATAATTTGGGCAGATATTTATAACAGAATCATATGATCACCATTTGAGATCTTCCCAGCTGGCTTCCAACAAGCAAAATCAATGGGAGAAGTGTATTCACTTAATGACTGCAGTGACTCACATAACAATTGCACTGATTCAAAAGCGAGTTAGAGAGAAAGGAACGTGATATGTACTATGTAACATTGAATATACACTAGTAATAAGAAGACTATTGAACAATTAACTAACATATTATGATAATATAGACATTAACTCTTACTTATTGTTTTTTAAATACATGAACCCAGACAATATGCTCTTTGCTAAATATTAAGAATGTTATTTTTAAAAAAACCAGCCCTAACCTTAACCCTAACTCTACAAAAATTAATAAAATATATGCAACAATAATTGCACTGATTCACATAATAACTATGGCAAAAAGGTCGTAAAATTCGGTACAACTCATTTAACAACCACCTTGCTTAGCAATGGAAATTTGATCTCAATTATGGTATAAGTTGAAAACTACCTGTATTGACTTTATATTGACACTGCAACACATTCAATGTTGGACCCAGCAATGTTTAATGTTTAAAAGCAGCATTTACTTTCAGTTTTCAATCTTCCTTTACAAGAATTGTTTACAGTTGAATAACCACATTCCATTCTCTGCTTCCTCTTCCCTTTGCCCATTTGACTGAGAAACACAGCGGCCTGAGTTACTTCAAAGGAAGCTCTTTTCCCACTAAAAGTTTGCAAACTGTAATGTTGGTGTTATATATGCTCATATCTCTCTTTTTAAATATTCTACCTATTTTTTATTTAGAGACAAGTAGAGGCAAAACTATTGGTCAGTTTTATATCTTTCAGATTAGTATTGGTTTTCTTTCTGGGACTGGAAGAACCTTGTTTTCTCTGATAACAGGTCCACTTCAAAAAGAGACTTCAGACTCTTAAGTTGCCATCCACTCCCCTTCTTCTCCAATTCCGTTTTGCTCCCAATGACATTTTGTTTTGAGTCTGTTTTCTTTGCCACCTTTTTCCATCAGTGGGAAACCATATCATACAGGTAAAACTCGAAAAATTAGAATATCGTGCAAAAGTTCATTTATTTCCGTAATGCAACTTAAAAGGTGAAACTAATATATGAGATAGACTCATTACATGCAAAGCAAGATAGTTCAAGCCATGATGTGTCATAATTGAGATGATTATGGCTTACAGCTCATGAAAACCCCAAATCCACAATCTCAGAAAATTAGAATATTGTGAAAAGGTTCAATATTCTAGGCTCAAAGTGTCCCACTCTAATCAGCTAACCCTGCAAAGGGTTCCTGAGTCTTTAAATGGTCTCTCAGTGAGGTTCAGTAGGAATCACAATCATGGGAAAGACTGCTGACCTGACAGTTGTGCAGAAAACCATTATTGATACCCTCCATAAGGAGGGAAAGCCTCAAAAGGTAATTGTAAATGAAGTTGGATGTTCCCAAAGTGCTGTATCAAAGCACATTAATAGAAAGTTATGTGGAAGGGAAAAGTGTAGAAGAAAAAGGTGCACAAGCAGCAGGGATGACAGCATCCTGGAGAGGATTGTCAGGAAAAGGCCATTCAAAAGTGTTGGGGACATGAAACACCCATTGAAATGATTTGGGACGCTAGCAAGGCATTTATGCGCGGGATCCTCATGAACATGAACGCCAGGCACCGACGCAAACAAGAACGAAAAAGAAAGGAACTAGAGGAGGAGATAAAGAAACAGGAACAATTATTAATAAAAAGACCGGAGGACAAAGCCACAAAAGAAGGAATTAAGATACTAAGAAAACAATTTGACATGCTGATGGCGGATCAAGTAGCATGGAATGTACAATATGCAAAACACAAGACATTCTGTAGCGCCAACAAACCGGGTCGGTGGCTGGCTTACACCATAAGAAAGAAACAGAAAGCCCGCATAATTGAAAAGATAGAGTACAAAGGCAAGGAAGAATTCAAACAGGAAACCATTAAGAAAGCTTTCACCGAGTTCTACTCAAAGCTATACGCCGAGGAGAAGATACAGGACAATGAGATAGAAAAGTTTCTACAAAACGAAAAATTAATGGTACTAACCGATACACAACGAGATGCCCTGAACGCCCCAATCACGAAGGAGGAAATACACTCAGCGATCAAACAACTGAAAAAAGGAAAATCACCCGGGACGGATGGGATAACGGCTATCTATTACAAGCATCTCCAAGAGGAAATGATAGAACCCCTCAGAAAGCTATTTGTCAACATACAAGAAGGAGGCCAAGTCCCACCCTCCTGGAAAACAGCCTACATTTCTCTAATCCCCAAAGAGGGAAAAGATAATGCACAACCGGCAAACTATAGGCCCATCTCACTATTGAACACAGACTACAAACTCTTCACAAAAGTGCTGGCCAACAGATTAATGACTGTATTACAAAAAATAATTCACCCGGATCAAACGGAGTTTATACAAGGACGTCAGATGAAAACCAACGTGAGACAGCTGCTGAACATAATAGAGTACTTGGAAAGGCACAACCAGGTACCTGCTACCCTCATGTTTGTGGACGCAGAAAAAGCCTTTGACAGACTGAATTGGCCATTCCTGACGAACCTAGCCTGGGGGATGAAAATGGGAAAGCAGTTCCTCAACTCCATAATAGCAATCTACCAGAAACAAACGGGCCAGATCATTGTGAACGGCGAACTAACAGACCCATTCAACATAGAAAGAGGCACGAGACAGGGCTGTCCGCTGTCACCACTGTTATTTGTCTTAACGATGGAGATTCTGCTGAACAAGATAAGAGCAGCAGAGGACATAAAGGGCATACAGATTGGAAAACAGGACTACAGACTGTGTGCCTTTGCAGACGACCTACTGGTGACAGTATCGCAACCAGTACAATCAACAAGGAGTTTGATGGAGATAATGAAAGACTATGGCAAGGTATCAGGTGTTAAAGTTAATATATCAAAAACGAAGATGCTAGTTAAAAATCTAGACAACAAAGCAAAACAGGACTTGGAAAGAATAACGGGTTGTGAAATAGTTAAGAAAGTTAAATACCTGGGAGTGGAGATAGAAACAACGAATGCGAAATTATACAAAAATAACTACGAGGTGCTGTGGAGCGAGATACAAGCAGATCTGGAAAGGTGGAAAACACTACGACTATCCTTGCTGGGCAGGATAGCAGCAGTAAAGATGAACGTCTTGCCAAGATTTCTATTTCTCTTTCAAATGCTACCCATACTCAAAAAGGATGTGGACTTGGACAGTTGGCAGAAGGGCATCAACAGATTTATTTGGGACGACAAGAGACCGAGGGTGAAACTAAAAATCATCCAGGACACGAGGAAGAGAGGGGGACTAAAAATGCCGAATCTAAAGCTATACTACTATGCAGCGACGTCGGTGGCATTGAGTGACTGGATCAATATGACGAATGATAGAATACTGAATATTGAAGGGCATGGTCTACTATTCGGCTGGCACGCATACTTAGTATACGACAAAAAGGCAGACAGGAACTTCAAGGAGAACCCACTACGAATCCCATTGTTATGGGTCTGGAAGAAATATAAACACCTCCTACCCGACAAGATTCCCATCTGGACGATCCCCGGACACGCAATAGGGGATGTAAACATATCCCAAGGGCAAGAAGTGGTGCCCTACAGTAAACTTGTACTGGAAGAAGAAAATGGGTTCTCCTTGAAACCCCAAACAACGCTAGCAGACGAAGGAATAGGAGGTACCTGGCTATCATATCTACAACTGCAATCAAGGTGGCATAAAGACAAGAAGAAGGGCTTATCCCAGACTGACGAGAATCTAATTAAACAGATTAGAGAACAGGGGATCATGCACATCAAACGAGTGTACAGCATTCTGATAGAAATGGACTCTGAAACCGAGCTAGTCAAGAACTGTATGGTAAAGTGGGAACAAGACTTTGGGCATTCTATCACCATGGACACGTGGGAGAAAATCTGGGTGAGAAATGTAGAATTTACGAAATCGCAACACTTAAGGGAAAACTTCTACAAGATGTTCTATAGGTGGCACCTCGACCCGAAAAAACTATCACTCATCTATCCAGACTCCCAGCCCAAATGCTGGAGGTGTGGTGACGGGGAGGCTACCTACTTTCATGTATGGTGGACATGCAGAAAAATCAAAGCCTTCTGGAGGAAGATATGGTGGACACTCCAAACCATTTTCAAAAAGCGTATTGAATTTCTACCTCAGGTTTTTTTGTTAGGGATAACAAAGGATTACACTACCTCAGAGACGAGCTTATTTCTGAACTTGATCACAGCAGCCAGATTGTTGGTGGGACAATACTGGAAGAATCCAGAAATACCACCTATAGAAGAATGGGCTGTGAAAGTAACAAATCTGGCGGAAATGGCGAAAATATCGGCATACTTGAAAGATCGCTCAAATGAACAATATTTGACAGACTGGAAACAGTGGATAGACTATATACAAGAGAAACACCAATCAAACAAAATGCACCTGGCGTTTAGTTGAGGCTCGACGTAAAGAGGGAAGAATGTTTACCAAATCAAATGTTTACAAAGACTAACACCTAATGTTGTATGCCTATGTTATATGACGAAAGCCTCTTAATATGATCTTATGCTTAATGTTGTTTGCTTTAATATTGATAGAGCGGATTGAATTTCTATCTCAGGTTATGAAACTTCTACCTCAGGATCTTTGGTTAGGGACTATAAAAGATTGCACTATTACTGAGACGAAGTTAATTCAGAAGCGTGAATGAACAATATGTGATAGACTAGATATAGTAGATAAACCATATACAAGATTTACCTCAGGTTATTAAACTTTTACCTCAGGATTTTTGGTTAGGGATCATAAAAGATTGTACTAATACTGAGATGAATAATATGTGATAGACTAGAAACTGTGGATTATTATTTATTTATTTATTTATTTATTTAATTAATTTCTATGCCGCCCTATTCCGGAGAACTCAGGGCGGCTTACAACATGATAGAAATTACAATAAAATACATAAATATAAAAACCCTTAAGTTAAAAAAGAAACCAATCATTCCACAAACATACACACAAACATATACTGGGTAGGGGCAAGGTGTTAGCTGTCCCAGGCCTGCCGGCAAAAGTATGTTTTAAGCAATTTACGAAAGGCGGAGAGGGTGGGGGCGACACGGATCTCTGGGGGAAGTTGGTTCCAGAGGGCCGGGGCCGCAACAGAGAAGGCTCTTCCCCTAGGCCCCGCCAGGCGACACTGTCTGGCTGACGGGACCTGGAGAAGGCCCACTCTGTGGGCCCTAACCGGCCGCTGGGATTCATGAGGCAGCAGACGGTCCCGTAAATAACCTGGTCTGGCTTTATAGGTCATAACCAACACTTTGAATTGGGTTCGGAGACCAATTGGCAGCCAATGCAGCTCGCGGAGTGATGCCGAAATGTGGGCATTTCTAGGCAAGCCCAACACTGCTCGTGCGGCTGCATTCTGCATTACCTGAAGTCTCCGAACATTTTTCAAAGGTAGCCCCATGTAGAGAGCATTGCAGTAGTCGAACCTCGAGGTGATAAGGGCATGAGTGACTATGAGAAGAGACTCCCAGTCCAAATAGGGCCGCAACTGGTGCACCAGGTGAACCTGGGCAAATGTCCTCCTCGCCACAGCCGAAATATGATGTTCCAAATTTAGCTGTGGATCGAGGAGGACGCCCAAGTTGTGAACCTTCTCCGAGGGGGTCAAAAGCTCCCCCCCAGGCTAATGGACGGATAGATTGAAATATCTTTGGGAGGCAGAACTCATAGCCACTCCGTCTTGTCGGGGTTGAGTTTGAGCCTGTTGTCACCCATCCAAACCCTAACAGCCTCCAGACATCGGCACATCACTTCCGCTGCTTCACTGAAATGACACGGGGTGGAGATGTAAAGCTGGGTATCATCAGCATACTGATGATATCTCACCCCGTGTTGTCGGATAATCTCGCCCAGCGGTTTCATGTAGATATTAAACAGCAGAGGGGAGAGGACCGATCCCTGAGGGACCCCACAAGGGAGGAACCTAGGGGTCGACCTCTGCCCCCTTGCCAACACCGACTGCAACCGACCAGTGAGGTAGGAGGTGAACCACCGCAAAACAGTGCCCCCAACCCCCAACCCCTCCAGTCGGTGCAGAAGGATACCATGGTCAATGGTATCGAAAGCCGCTGAGAGGTCAAGTAGCACCAGGATAGTGGATAATCCCTTATCCCGGGCCCGCCAGAGATCATCCGTCAGCGCGACCAAAGCAGTTTCCGTGGAGTAGCCGAGCCTGAATCCTGACTGTTGAGGGCCCAGATAATCGGCCTCATCCAAGGACCGCTGGAGCTGGAGTGACACCACCTTCTCAACAACCTTACCTATAAAGGGAAGATTGGAGACAGGACGGTAGTTGTTTAAAACAGCTGGGTCCAGGGAAGGCTTCTTGAGGAGGGGGCGCACAATTGCCTCCTTGCAGGGAGCCAGAAAGGACCCCTCCCTCAAAGAAGCGTTGACAATCTCCTGAACCCAGCCCCGCGTCACCTCCCTGCTGACCGAAACCAGCCAGGAGGGGCACGGGTCCAATAAACAGGTGGCGGAGCTCACAGCTCCAATGGCCTTGTCCACTTCATCAGGTGCTACCGGGTCAAACTCCTCCCACACAACAGGATCAAGACGAGTCCCTGTCATCTCGACTGAATCATTATCAGCCGATACTGCATTCCAATTGGAGTCAAGGTCCGTCCGCATCTGGGCGATTTTATCCGCGAAAAACTTATTAAAGTCCTCAGCACTACCCTGCAAGGGTGCATCAACCACCCCCCCCCGATTAAGGAGGGAGCGAGTTACCCTGAACAGGGCGGCTGGGCGGGATTCCGCAGATGCAATCAAGGCGGAATGATACGCACATCTTGCCGCCTTGAGCGCCACCTGATAAGTCTTGATATAAGATCTTACAAGTGTTCGGTCAGATACGGATTTACTTTTCCTCCATCGCTTCTCTAGGCGTCTCTTCTGGCGCTTCATCCCCCTGAGTTCCTCAGTAAACCAAGGAGATCTCCTGGGTCTGCTACCACAGAGAGGTCGCAGTGGCGCAATCCGGTCAAGAGCCCCCTTCGCAGCCATATTCCAGGCCATAACCAGGGACTCTGCCGAACTGTGAATGAGAGAATCCGGTATTTCCCCAAGCGTCCTCTGAAAACTCTCTGGATCCATCAGACGTCTGGGGCGGAACCACCTAATCGGTTCCGCCTCCCTGCAGGGGAGGAGTGGAGCCTTAAAAACAAGCCGTAGCAGAAAGTGATCTGACCATGACATAGGCAAAATATCTAAGCCCCTTAAATTCAGATCATTGCTCAACTGTTCTGAGAGGAATACCATGTCGGGAGTGTGTCCCCTCTTGTGAGTCGGACCCTGAACTACCTGAGTCAGGTTCATGGTTGCCATGGTGGCCATGAACTCCTGTGCCAACCCAGAGGATTCGCCGAGCGACGGAAGATTTAAGTCCCCCAAGACAATAAGCCTGGGGAACTCAACCGCCAGCCCATCAACGTCCTCAAGTAGCGCAGGCAGGACTGTTGACACGCAGCTGGGAGGCAGGTACGTGAGCAACAAGCCCACCTGAACCCCTAGGTCCAACTTCACAAGGAGCAACTCACAACCCGCAATCTCAGAAACAGCAAGCCTGCGTAGGCTAAAGGTCTTCTTGGCTATAATAGCCACTCCTCCCCCCCTTCCCTGGGGTCGTGGCTGATGCCATACCTGAAACCCGGCTGGACACATCTCAGAACTCCTCCCTCCGGGCCCAGCCAGGTCTCGGTCACACATGCGAGGTCGGCCTCCTCATCCAGGAGAAGATCATGGATGAGGGGAGCTTTATTTACAACCGACCTGGCATTGAGCAGCAGCAGCCTGAGCCCAGGGTCCGGATTTCCCCCATCACCAGTACTTCGGGCTGAACTCACAGGGTCGGAGCAAGGGATCGCTTTTAAACAGCGAGCTCTTGTTCCCCGGGAATGGCCTACCCTGTGGCCCCCGCCATATCTGCCTCTCCCCAGCAAAACCGGTATACTTTGGCCCTCTATCACCCCAGAGGCCAGCGCCCCCTCCCCCTCCGCCGCACCAGGCAGGCTAGCCAGTCCATCCCATTCATTCCACTCAACCACAACTCCATCCATATCATAATTTATCCCACCCACAAAAAACCACCCTTTAAACAAACAAATTAAAACAATAAGCTAACCATCCATTCAATCTGATTCATTCCACAAACATTCAATCCCCCCCACATCATTCAACATCTAACAAATCAATTTAAAATGGTATTAAACAAGTTAACTATTTAAAATTTGGACAAACAACAGTTAAAAAACAGCTCAAGAACATAATAACAAAAACAGGCATGCCAGATGTTAATCCTGCCGCAATGATTATAGCTATGCCTATATTTACATGGAAACATTCAACTGGCTCCTTGAAGCACCTGATATCCAGCATGCTAATAATTTCCCCATGAGAAGCATAAAAACTCAGGTCTGTTTCAGGGGTTTTTTTTGTTTTTCTAGTTTTTTCCTCTAGTCACTTCTTTCCAATGTCCAATTACACCCTCGCTATAGCGTCTCTATGCTGAAACGCAGCAGGACTTGATGCTAGCTTGATGTTAGCTGATATGATGTTAGCTTGATGTTAGCTGATATCTTGCTCGGCGTCCCCCCCCCCTCGTCTTGCTACAGAAACTTTTTGATATAAGGGTTCCTGCAAGTATGGTTCAGCTTCCGAGATTCCTTTCAGTTCAGGCTCTGAGGTCTTCTGTTCTTTCTCAAAGTGTTTTATTGCTATTCAGACAGCCCTCTGAAAGATTACAACAGGCAGCAGTCCAGTAGCAGCAGCAGAGGTGCATGCATGCATCTCCTATTCCTTAGGCTGACTTCTTGTTCATCCAACTCCATTAATTGTAAAGAGAAAGCAGTTTATATATTTACCTATTTGGTTAACTCAAGGCAATGAACATACGGTGCATTCAGAAAGTATTCAGACCCCCTTCACTTTTCTCAATTTTGTTATGCTGCAGCCTGATTCTACACTTTATGCACAATTATTAGGCAAGTGATGTCTGAAGCAGAACATGCAGCTTCAGTCACACCTTTGTTCCATACAGTATTATCCTTGTGAACTCTAAAGCTTCCTCCTTCTGTTATGTATGGAAGATGGACAGTGGTTAATATTTATATGTTACTTATATGTAAGGGTGTAGGTCTATACCAGTGGTAGTGAACCTGTGGCATGGGTGCCAGAGGCGGCACTCGGAGCCCTCTCTGTGGGCACACGTGCCATAGCCCCAGCCTTGCCTCCCCCATGACCCCCTCCTCTCCAGAAGCCCCCCTGAAGGAGAGTCTCCCCTGAGCGTGGCCCACGCGGAGCAGCGCAGCCAAGGACATAGCAGCCAGGCATGGGGGGACCGAGCGGGGGCAGAGCAGGGGGTGGAGCGGGGCCGGGGCCAGGTTTTTGGGCACTCATTCTCTAAAAGATTCGCCATCACTGGTCTATACATATGTTGTATATAGTATGTTTTAAATGTGTGTTGTGTATGTGTACACTTTGAGAGGAAGCAACAAAAATTTTTTTTAATGTGTGCTATTGTGCCCACAAGAAAAAATGACAATAAAGGTTATCTAATCTAATCTAATCAAGTGAGTAATTTGCTCCATTCAGCTTTCCCTCAACCCTGACCAGTCTCCCAGTCCCTGCTGCTGAAAAACACCACCACAGCATGATGCTGCCACCACATTTCACTGTTAGGATGATATTGGGCAGTGATAAGAGGTGCCTAGGTTTCTCCAGACATAACATTTAGAATTGAGGCTAAATAGTTCAATCTTGTTCCTCACAGTTTGGAAGTCCTTAAGGTGCTTTTTGTAAATTCAAAGAGGGCTTTCATGTGTTTTGCACTGAGGAGAGGCTTCCATCTAGCCACTCTGCCATAAAGCCCTGGTCAGTGAAGGGCTGCAGTAATGGTTGTCCTTCTGGAACTCTGTCCCATCTCCACACAGGATCTCGGACAGAGTGACCATCGGGTTCTTGGTCACCTCTCTTATTAAGGCCCTTCTCCCCTGATTGCTCAGTTTGACCAGACGATCAGCTCTTGGAAGTGTCTTGGTTGTGCCAAATTTCTTCCATTTGAGAATTATAGAGGCTACGGTGCTCTTAGGAACCTTCAGTGTGGTAGAAATTTTATTGAAGCCTTTCCCAGTTCTGTGCCTTGCAATAATCCTGTCTCTGAGCTCTGCAGGCAGTTCCTTTGACCTCATGGCTTTTGCTCTGTTACAGTATGCATTGTCAGTTGTGAGGCCTTCCATAGAGAGGTGTGTGTGCTTTTCCAAATCATGTCCAATCAATTTAATTTACCACAGGTCGACTCTAATCAAGATGTAGAAACATATCAGCAACGATCAAGAGAAATGGAAGGCACCTGAACTAAATTTCAAGTATTGTTGCAAAGGGTCTGAATATTTATGCCAATGTGATATTTCAGTTTTTTCTTTTTAATAAATTTACAGACATTTCTAAAATTCTATTTTCACTTTGTCACTATTGGGTGCTGAATTTAAAGAAAAAAATGAATTTCAACAACTGTAGAATCAGACTGCAGCATGACAATATTGACAAAAGTGAAGGAGGTCTGAATACTTTCGGAATGCACTGTATCTAATATTCCTACCTCCACAACAATAAAAACCCTGTAAAGTGAGTTGGGCTGAGACAGTGATTGTTCAAAGTCAAACAGGTAACTTAATAATAATAATAATAATAATAATAATAATAATAATAATAATAATAATAATAATAATAATAATATAGCAGTAGTAATAGTAGTAAAGTTGGAAGGGACCTTGGAGGTCATCTAGTCCAACCCCCTGCTCAGGCAGGAAACCCTATACCATTTCGGACAAATGGCTGTCCAGTCTCTTCTTAAAAACTTCCAGCGTTGGGAGCATTCACTGCTTCTGGAGGCAGGTGGTTCCACTGGTTAATTGTTCTCACTGTCAGGAAGTTTCTCCTTAGTTCTAGGATGCTTCTCTCCTTGATTAGTTTCCACCCATTGCTTCTTGTCCTGCCTTCAGGTGCTTTGGAAAATAGCTTGACTCCCTCTTCTTTGTGGCAGCCCCTGAGATATTGGAATACTGCTATCATGTCCCCCCTCGTCCTTCTCTTCATTAAACTAGACATACCCAATTCCAGCAGCCGTTCCTTATATGTTTTAGCCTCCAGTCCCCTAATCATCTTTGTTGCTCTTCTCTGTACTCTTTCTAGAGTCTCAACATCTTTTTTACATCGCGGTGACCAAAACTGAATGTAGTATTCCAAGTGTGGCCTTATCAAGGCATTGTAAAGTGGTATTAACACTTCACGTGATCTTGATTCTATCCCTCTGTTAATGCAGCCTAGCACTGTGTTGGCCTTTTTGGCAGCTGCAGCACACTGCTGACTCATATTTAGGTGATTGTCTACTAGGACTCCGAGGTCCCTCTCAGTTACTACTATTGAGCAAAGTGCCACCTATGCTTTACTTGTGCATTTGGTTTTTCTTGCCTACATGCTTTTTTCACCATTGAACTTCATTTTGTTAGATAGTGCCCAGTGTTCAAGCCTGTCCAGATCCTTCTGTATCTTAAGCTTGTCTTATGGAGTGTTGGCTATTCCTGCCAGCCTGGTGTTGTCTGCAAATTTGATGAGTTCCCCATCTATCCCCTCGTCCAAATCGTTGATGAAGATGTTGAAGAGCACTGTGCCCAGAACAGAGCTCTGGAGTATCCCACTACACACTTCCCTCCATGCAGATGCGATTCCATTGAGGACCACTTGCTGAGTATTGGGTCAGGCTGATAGGTCTGTAATTTCCTGGGTCCCTTTTTCCCCCCTTTTTTTGAGGATGGGAACTACATCAGCTCTTTTCCAGTCCTCTGGTAGTTCCCCTGTGCTCCAGGATCTTTGAAAAATATAGTTCAGTAGTTCTGAGATCACATCTGCCAGTTCCTTGAGAACCTTGCTGTGTAATCCATCTGGTCCTGGCGATTTGAACTCATCTAGGCTGGACAGGTGCTCACTTACCATTTTCTTGCCTATCTTAACTTGTTTTTCTATTCTGTTTTTTATGGCACTATTTTTGATAGGTTGGTCTGCTTTTTCCCTTTGTGTAAAGACAGATGCAAAAAATGAGTTAAATAGTTCTGCTTTCTCCCTGTTGCTTGTCACCTTCTTGCCACTTTCACCCACTAATGGACCAATCATTTCCTTCACTTTTTTCTCGTTTTTTACATATTGAAAGAAGTTTTTTTGTTATTTTTGACTTTGGTCGCAAGCCTTAGTTCATTTTGAGCTTTGGCTTTCCTCACTTCATCTTTGCAGTCTCGGGCTATTTGCTGATATTCTAACTTAGTTATGTGCCCCTCTTTCCACTTTCTATACTTGTCCTTTTTATCTTTCAATTTGTGAGAGAGTTCTTTATGCAGCCATGCTGGTTTCTTTTGAGAGCTGTTATTTTTCCTCTTTGTTGGTATTGTGCTAGACTGGGCTTTTGTATATTAAGGCTTTGCAGTCCCCCATTACTATTGTGATGTGCTTCCTTAGTTAGCTGACTAGCAAAAAGGTCATCTATTTCCTCTGTTTGGTTGGGTGGTCTGTAGTATACACCTATGGCAATGTCATTTTCCCCCCCTTTTATATTGACCCAAATGCATTCAAGACAGTTTTTATCATTGTTGTGCTCTATTTCTGTAGAGATGTAGTTATTTCTTATATAGAGAGCAACTCCATCTCCTCTTTTATTTGGTCTGTTTCTTTTAAATAATTTAAATCCCTCTAGCTGTGTGTTCCATGTGTGGGTTTCATCCCACCATGTTTCCGTAATGGCAACAATATCATATCTGCCCTCATTAACCTGAATTTCTAGTTCACCCTGTTTGCTGTTCATACTCTGTTCATATCTGAATTTCTAGTTCACCCTGTTTGCTGTTCATACTCTGTGCATTGGTGTATAGACATTTGAGTCCTTTGTGACTGGCCATGTGTTTACTTTCTACATAACCTGTGTGGTACCTGAGTTCCCCTACTGTCTTACCACCTATTTGGTTAGTGCACTTTGTATGGCACTCGCTATTAGAGGCTTCATTTTGCTTGACAGCAAGGTTGTTATTCTTGTCCACACACACATCTATGCTACATGCACTGATAGCCCTATAATTTTTAGATTGCCGGGGACAGGCTTGTTCTGTATCAATTAACTCACTGTCCCCGCTGTTTAGTTTAAATTTTCCTTCAGAAAATCTGTGAATTTATAGCTGAGTAACTCAGTCCCTTTTTTGATGGATGCAAACCATCTCTTTTGTATATCTTTTCATTGGACCAGCTACAGACATCGTGACTAATATATCCAAAGCCTTCCCCTTTACACCACTCCTTTAGCCACATATTGAATTGTGCTATGCGCTGGCCTTCTCCATTTTGCTCCTTATACACTGGTAAAACCTCTGAGAAAGTAAGCCTACAGCCTATTCTGCTAAGTTCCTTCCCCAAGCTCTGGAAATCATTCTGAACAGAGAGTACATCTTTTTGGGACAGATCGTTAGTGCTTTGGGACAGATCGTTAGTCTGTCTTGCTTAAGTGAAACCTAGAACTCATAGTCTCCTGGTTTCTAGGCCAGCACCATCTCCACTACTATATACCAAACTATCTCTCAGTCTGTTAATTAAATTTGACAGAGAATACTTACAGATAGAGAGTTCTTAGAGGTTCATTCATATAAAGACTTTTTTTAATTTTGATGCTTGCAAATTCAGATAATATATCAGAAACTAATAGAATTAGTATTACTACCTACCCAGAAAATTTGAACAAATTATGTATTATGTTCTGTTTATTTTTTGGTTGTTCCTTATCTGTGTTTCTCCTTTAATCATATAGCAGTAACTTCTGCTATTTGAATATGCAATAAATATATTGCAATGAATCTTCTTGGCTTAAGTTATGTTAGATGAAGAATTTAATGTGGCTTAGAAATAAGTGAAAATATTTTAAGTATAAATTTTCAAATAAAATGTGCTAGATACATGATGTATTTAACTGCTTCTCAAGAATCAACAATCAAAGTCCTGGTGCAAGAAAATGAAATTTTTCAAGTATCAAATGATCAGGGTTATCCAATTCAGTTTACTGGAGAAAGATTTAGAACAGAATAAAGAAAATTATTCATATAATGCATAATTAATCCATTCAAAATGTTCTTCCCACCCTTTTGAGTCAAAGGCATTCTTTCCCCAGCAATGAAGCAATGAAAGCAATGAAAAGGAGCGTTGGCTTACCTGAACGCCTCTTCTCAGCATGATGATGATGAATCCACCAATAGGTTATTTTAGTCCTCCTGTCCAATCAGACTAGGTTGTCAAAGTTGTCATGCCCATCCTTGCCTGGTACTTCCCAGTTTCAACGACGGCGGAACCAATGACAATAGTCCGACGTGATGACCCCCAAGCGAAGTAAAAAGAAGCAATCCCCTGACACGGGGCCTAACTGATCTCTAGAGGGGTGGGTGTGGATTCTTCAGGTAAGCCAACGCTCCTCCAGCATGATGGATGAAGAATCCACCAATGGGACTTACCAAAGCCTCCACTGTCCCTATGGGAGGGAGTCAGCTGGGACCTGTGTCCCTGGTCCTGGCACTACCTGTTACAGTATTCGCCGACCAAAGGAAGCCTCAGCAGATGCAAATTTGTCCAGTCGGTAATGCCTAATAAAAGGGGAAGGCGAAGACCATGTTGCCACCCTACAAATATCCTCTATAGGTGCTTGTGTTGCCCACGCCGCAGATGTGGCAGCACTGCGGGTGGAATGTGCCATCACATGACTTGGAACTGGAAGGGAAAGTGACACATACACCCCTGCTATGCATGCTCTGATCCACCTGCCTATGGTAGAGGCGGATACCTTCTGCCCCATGGAAGAAGGTTGAAATGAGATAAATAGGGCTTCAGATTTACGAAAAGCCGCTGTGTGCTTGATGTAACAGCGGAAGGCTCTGCGTACGTCTAATGTGTGCCATTGCCGTTCCAGGTCATGTGACGGACGGGGGCAAACGTTTGGGAGAATAACCTCCTGTGCCTTATGAAACACTGTGTTTATCTTAGGGATAAAGGAAGGATCTAACCTGAGAACCACCCTGTCCTCGTGAAACGTGCACAGGTCTTTCCTGATAGATAAAGCGGCCAGCTCCAAGATGCGTCTGGCGGAGGTAATGGCAATCAGGAAGACAACCTTGAGTGACAAGTATCACAAAGAATAAGTTCTAATGGGTTCAAAGGTTGAGGCAGTTAGGGCCTGCAGAACCCGGGGTAGCTCCCAGGAGGGATACCTGTGGACCACGGGCGGTCTGCTATTCGTAACTCCCTTTAGAAAGGAGTGGACCATGGGATGCTGACACAAGAATTCTGACCTGTCCCAGAAGAGTACCGTGGAGAGAGCCGCTACCTGTCTGCGAATGGTGTTGGGTGACAATCCCTTATTAATGCCTTCCAATAAGTATTCTAAGACTTTGGAATGGTCACTTTGGAGAGACTCAAGTGGTTCTTGTCACACCAGTGACAGAAATTCCACCAAGTGTGATCGTAAATGCAGTTAGTCGCTGGTCTCCTGGCAGCCTGAATCATGTCAATCACATCCGATGAGTATGACTCTTGAGTCAGGGTGCGGTATTCAAATGCCAGGCGGCCAATTGGAGCCATTGGGGGTCTGGATGTTGTAGAACCCCCTGCGTTAAACATATGCGACTGTCGGGAATCCGCCATGGAGAAGTTGTGGAGAGGCTCACTAGGTCTGCGAACCACGGTCGTCTTGGCCAGTAAGGTGCAATGAATATTAACTCTGCCTGTTCCTCTAGGATCTTCCTGACAACTGCTGGAAGCAGAGGGAGAGGAGGAAAGGTGTACAATAGGCCCTGTGGCCATGGGCTGCGTAGTGCGTCCATCCCCTCTGCCCCCCGAGAGGGGAAGCATGAAAAGAATCTGGGAAGTTGAGCGTTCCCCGGCGAGGCAAACAGGTCCACAATCGGATGACCAAACCTGTCTGTGATCTCCTTGAAGAGATCCGGGTGCAGCCACCACTCCGAATGGTCCACTACTGACCTGCTGAGGAAGTCCGCCTGCCGGTTCGCCTCTCCCGAAATGTGCTCGGCCCTGATGGAAAGCAGGTTGGTCTCTGCCCAGGAGCCCAACGCCCAAGCCTCCATCATGAGGGACCTGGAATGAGTGCCCCCTTGCCGGTTCACGTGAGCCTTTGCAGCTACATTATCCATGAGGACCAGCACATGTTGCCCTCCAATCACGGTGCGGAAGTGTTGGAGAGCCAGATGGATTGCCCTGAGCTCCAACCAATTGATGTTGTGCTTCAGATCCAACCGCGACCATTGACCCTGAGCCATCTGAGACTGGAGGTGCACACCCCAGCCGAAGAGACTTGCATCCGTGGTCAGAAGAATTTGGTGAGGCTCTTTGAAAAGAGTCCCCTTGTGCATGGCTGAGGATGTCCACCAGTCGAGAGAACAGAGGACCTGACGGGGGACCCTTACCAATTGGTTGGAGGAACTGGTGCGCAGTCTCTGGAATGGGAGCAGGAACCATTGGAGGGTTCAGGCATGTATCTGGCCCAAGACACTATCGCTATGCAAGATATTAACTTCCCCAGTAGCTGGGAAAGCAGAGCTAGTGTCACTACCCGCTCCCTGCGGACTCTGAGGACCAGGTCTCGGATGCTGTTCTGACGGTCTTCTGACAAAAACACGTGACAAGAGTCTGTGTCTATCACCGCGCCCAGGTGTAAGAGGCGGGTTGAGGGAACCGTCTGGCTTTTCTGGAAATTTATCGAGAACCCATGGTCCTGAAGAGTCCTGATCATAAGGGCCAGATCTGACTGGGTGGTTGGAATGGAGGTTGATTGGATTAGGACGTCGTCCAGGTAACACTGGACGTGTACCGGGGCCAATCTTAAGTGTGCTGCCAGAACCACCAGGATCTTGGTGAAGACCCTGGGGGTAGAGGAGAGACCGAATGTATTGGAAGTGACGGTTGAGATAACAAAACCGCAGAAATTGGCGATGATCCGGGAGGATGGGGAAGCAGAGCTATGGATTTGTCCACTTTAGGTACCTCCAACAAATCTGTTATACTCAGGACCATATCCACTAACTTCCGCTCTGTTCCCCCCTGGGAAGGTTGAGCTCCCGGGGATTCCCATTGTCCCTGAATATTCTTGAGGAACAAAGGGGGGTAGGGGATTTGTTGATGTCTGACCACCGGTCCCGAAAACGGATCCGGTTCCTGAGTGAAGGGCTCCGGGGTAGGGGTGGGGTCTGGGCCGATCTTACCCACTGCACATGCCCTGCGAAGAAGAGAAGGAAAGAGTGTAGAGTTGAAGAGCTTCACCATGGACTGAGGCTCTTGTGTAGGCTCCTCGCAATCTGACCACTGGTCTGCAGTGTAGTCATAATCAGAGGAGCTGGAGGTATCACTTCCCGGGGAGTGAGGAGGCGAGATCGATTCCAGACAGTCGCACCCTGAAGATTGTGTTGAAACAGTTGGAACTGAAGAATGTATGGGGATGGATGAAGATTGTTGATGTCCTGAGGAAGCCATCGCTTGACAAACCGCATGCGATATCATGGCCTGCAGCTGATCGGCAAACGAAGGGTCTTGCAAAGGGCAACGCCCTGCTGCCGTCGGGGTAAATGTTGCTGTAGGTTCCATAGGTGGGCCCTGTGGCACAAGTTCCTCCCCAAAGAGGGGTGGGCCTTCATGATCAAAGGTCTGCATCACGACCTGCTCAGTCTCCCGCTCTGGGGACCACGCACGTGGAGGGGCAAGAAATTGTGCGTCCATGGCAGGAGCCGCAAGTGGGGGGAGTGGGGGGTTTTCCGCTTCCCCTACTGCCAGCCTTTGTGCCCGAGAGAACTGCTTCTCCAAGGCCCGATGTGCTCAGATGGCCTGTTTTTCAGCTGACTTTCTGGGCTTATTGCTGGATTTTGGTTTAGATTTAGACTTGGATTGTGCCTTAGCCATGGCTTCTTGGGAAGGGGACTTGTGCTTAAGTTGCCTGCTTGAAACCAAAGCCTGTGACTCAGTGTTTTCTGCCATGTTAACCGAGAAGGATCCCAGCAATCACTGAAGGCGATCTCGATCTGCAAGAGACCGTCAGTTGCCCACCACGATGGGGCTGATGTGCACATGGATCAGCATGGTCCGGCCCACTGGCCAAACCGGATTCACGCTGTGCGCGTTAAGGCACAGTCACAGGGACATCCAATTGAGTGACTAGATCTCACGTGTCTCACATAGTGGTGATGGTCAGGTTTTAAGAAGCAACCACTAGATGCAGAGCGGCAGAAGGCTAAGGTGCATGAGGTCTAAGTGGCAAGGCTCTGAGGCAATGAATTGCTCGTAGGTGACAAGAGGGAGAAAAGAGACTGCTAGATTAAACGATGGTCCTATGTGAATGGCTATCTGAGATGCCTAGCCTAGACTCTACCTGCACTTTAGGGTCTGCTTGGTCAAAAATCAGGTGCCTATTATGGCCTAATACTGTTGTGGTGGTCTGGGCCTATGAGTGTCGAGGTTGCCGTCCAGCAAAATCAACCAAAATGGCGCCCGCAACAGTGAGGCAAGGGAGAACGGCCTTGATGAACTTCCCCCTTTGGTTAGACGAGAGACGCGCTAGTCTTGGCATCTGTCACACCACCTAATTCTCGAGGGAATATTTTGCTGCGCCACAAAATGGCGGCCGCGCTACCGGGATAGAGGTCCGGGGGGGGGGCGAGAATCTTTTTTTTTAATAAATTTTTTATTCTTTATTTTTCCAAACTCTCCCCAATACATATACCGTGATATTTATGAGATGTTAACATACATTGTTTTTACATTCATATATAAGATACTTTTAATAAAATGAAATAAATACATACACATGACTTTTGGTGTTGCTCGCCCATTTCCCCTTTCACTGTATCCACACTCCTTCTCCACCTTCTTTTTCCCTTTCTTCTCTTCCCTACTTCCCTCTTCTCCTCTTCTCTTTCCTTCACCACTCTCCTCCCCTTTCTCCCCACTTCTCCTCTTCTCCTCCAACCTTCCTACTTCCTTCTCCCCTCCTTTACTCTTTTCTCTCTCCTCTCCTTTCTTCCCTCTCATCCCTCTTCAGATACAATTCAGGGGTAATGTCCGAGCAACTCCTCTCTCCAAATTTCCCTATCTGTATTATATATAATAAGATTAATTTTCTCTTACATTAATACTTCTATTTTATCTAACCTTCTCAGTATATACTTCTATAAATATGTATACAACCTCCAGTTATTCAATACTGTGTCGCCTGGGTCTCCCTCCTTATCCGCTCCTTCTTCTTCCATCTAAATTGATGTTAACTATCTTTTAACCATATTCTCTTTTCAGCCAATCATAAAAAGTTCCCCAGATTTCATAGTAATCTGACTCTGTCTTATCTTTAATTGTCATTGTTAGTCTATTCATTTCTGCATATTCCAGTATTTTCACAATCACCTCTCCCTCTGGGGGGCTTTCAGTGCTTTCCAATTTTGTGTAAACACAATCCTAGCTGCCATGATTATATGAATAATTAAATATGTTTTCTCTTTATTGTATTTCCCTGGTAGAATACCCAACAGGAATATTTCTGGTCTTAATTCTATATGTTGTTGTATCATCTTTTCTATCCATGTTCTAATTTTAGTGGAACAACCTGACTGAGGGAGAAACGCCAGATGGCAAGCCGATCTCGAGATCGTGAGCTGAGCTCTTGCATGCCTTAAGGGAACCCCCCCCCGAAGACGGGCTGAGTTCCTCAGCTAAGGGGAAGGTCTCAGCTAACTGGCTGAGCTACAAAGGGAGAAAAAAAATCCAGATAGCTATCTGAACTCCTGATAAAAGGAAGGGAATTTTTTTAAAAGGCCAGAGGACAGAGTCCCCTGTAAAGGGAATAATCAGAGGCTGTGTAACCTCCAATCTTCCAGTCAAGAAGAATCCATTAATGGGTAGAAAAGGGAAATAGTTTCATCTAAGTCAAACCTGCCAGAAGAAGGAATTTGGGAGTAAAGTTATCACGTCCTCATGGGCGAAGAGACTAAGTTGAAACTGGGAGGTACCAGGCAAGGACGGGTGTGACAACTTTGACAACCTAGTCTGATTGGGCAGGAGGACTGAAATAACCCATTGGTGGATTCTTCATCCATCATGCTGGAGAAGCATGTAATCTCACTGTGGACTAGGAAAGCCCTATCTTTTGAACCTGATAGATCTATAATTGCTAGAAGAAGAAAAGAAGAAGAAACATCAAGGCAAGATATTTCAGGACACCCATTATATAATGCACTTTTCCTAGATGCTAGTAAATGAGGAAACAGGGATGAAATACACTTCTAAAATGCAAAAGTGAAATAAGAGATAGACTTTGTAATGCTGTAAGGACCCACCCCACTTTACATGTTAAGAAGACAGAACTCTTGGAATATCTCTTCCAACAGGCATCTTTATTAAGAGAAGATGGTTGCAGGCATTCTAGACAATATCTGAGGGGCCAACCCTTACCATTCAAGGTTTTAAGTGTTCCCAAGCAGCCCCCACCCCACCGTCCTTCCAGTGACAATCCCAAGCATTACATTTCCACCCCCTTTACTTCACCCAGCAGAAGAGAGACTTCAGAGAGTAGTAGATGAAAGGTGATGGCCATATTGTTATGGTCAGTCCTCTTGGTGAGATCCACATTCAGTCCCTCTGAAGTTTTAATGAAGGAAGTGAGAGCCATAAAACCCCTTTGCTCATCCCCCTTCCCCTTCGTAGTATGACAGAATCCAGAGAGGACAGAAATGGGGTTTTCCATAGTTGATAACTAGAAATGAAATATAATTGGATTCTGAAAAATGCACTTAAAATTGTTTTTGGATATGATATGATGCTGTCAAAGGCTGAAATGAACACTCTTCTCTACGGAGGGCATCTACTGCATAACAATAAGTATTAGTTAGATCTGTACCCTACACAAATAATACAAAATTACCAATCCCCACCCAATATCCATATACTCATATTCCAAATAACAGTACAGGAAACTCCTATCACATTCTCATTAAACTCTAACTTAAAATTCAGTAGTAAATACAATCGTGAAATTTGTCTTGTAAAGCTTTACAAAGCTGATACAACCCAAAACAGACTTCCCACTATATTTTTCTCAAAATGTAAGATGAAACAAGTATAATGTTGTACTAAATTGTTCACAGTGCTTGTCTTCAGCTAAACCTACATTAACATCAACATCTGCTTTTTCTCCCTTTCCTCTTCTAAGTTTTACTTCTGCAGGTTCTAATATTGAAAGAACATGAAAACCTTTTTAGTTAAATGCAATCAGCATTTGTCATGCTAATTAAATTTAAGTATTCTGTATTTAAATTTAATTAGCATGACAAATGCCTGTTGCATCATTTAAATTAGTATGTCTCTGTTTAAAATGTTCACTGGCTATACATGTGATAGTACAAAGCATCTCTTTTGAATTTCTTTATTTTATATAACCAATAAGGAGCTTGAGAGTATGCACACATGCATTATTGGAAATTAGTTGAGAATAAAAGAACTTTCATATTCAGAAACTAAGATTTTGTGAATCTTCTTTTTCCATGAGTGAAAGAAACCAGTTAGCTTTCAGAAGGGGCGCTGTCTTACCTGAACACCTTTTCTCAGCATGATGATGTAGCATCCACTGGTGGGTAATCTCAGCCTTCCTGCTCAGTTGAGACTAAGTCAGAACTTTAGCCACACCTCCCCTGGGTGGTGCCCTTCCCAGCTTTTGACGAGGCGAAGTATCTATGACGAAGTCTGACGCAACAGCTCCTCCTGTAACATATCTGCCTAGACTGCCAGCTAAGGGTGGGTGTGGATGCTACATCATTATGTTGAGAAAAGGCGTTCAGGTAAGACAACACCCCTTCTCCAGCATGATGAATGTAGCATCCACCAGTGGGACATACCAAAGCCACCCATATCCCTACTGGGAGGAAAGTCTAGGCATGTGTCTCTTTTGATGAAACTACCTGCTGCAAGACCCTTCTGCCAAATGAGGCATCTGCCGCAGCGAACGTATCAAGTTTGTAATGCCTTAAAAATGAAGAGGGGGGGAAGACCAGGTGGCTGCCCTACAGATCTCCTCAACAGAAGCCTGGGTAGACCAGGCCGCTGATGTGGCCGCGCTACGTGTCGAATGAGCTGTGATGTTGGTAGGCACCGGGAGAGACTGGACCTTATAGGCGTGAGTGATACATGCCCTGATCCATCTTCCGATGGTTGAAGATGACACCTTCTTTCCCATGGAAGAAGGCTGAAAGTACACAAACAGGGCCTCCGTCTTGCGAAAAGACGAAGTTTGCTTTACGTAATGGTGCAAGGCCCTGCACACGTCCAATTTATGCCACAGTCTCTCCAGACGATGTGACGGGTTGGAACAAAAATCTGGGAGAATCAAATCTTGGGACCTATGGAATCAGGTATTGACTTTCGGAATGAAAGAAGGATCCAATCTAAGGACCACCCTATCATCCAGAAACATACACAGGTCACTTCTGACCGAGAGCGCGGCCAGCTCTGAAATATGTCTTGCAGATGTGATGGCAACCAAAAAGGCAACTTTCAGAGAAAGAAAGTGAAGTGCGCAAGACCTGATGGGTTCGAACGGTGACTCTGTGAGGACCTGCAACACCTTTGGTAAGTCCCATGAAGGGTATCGATGCACCGCAGGTGGTCTAGTGTTAACCGCCCCCTTAAGGAAGGCAGTAACTGCCGGGTGCTGTGATAACTGGACCTGATTGTCACATGTAAGTACAGTAGATAAGGCCGCAACCTGTCTGAGAATGGTATTATGAGACAGGCCCTTATTCAGGCCCTCGAAAAGGTATTTTAATATGATAGGAATGGTGACTGTCAGCGGATCAAGGTTCTGTGTGGTACATCACGTGCAGAAATGCTTCCACGTGGCATCATAGATCCTATTGGTTGAAGGCCGCCTTGAGGCTTGAGTTACAGACATCACTCCAGATGAATAGGACTGCCTAGTTAGATTCTCCCGCTCAAGTGCAAAGCAGCTAGTTGAAGCCACTAGGGTTCTGGGTGCTGAAGTCTCCCCTGACTGAGAGAGATGCGGTGTGGTGGAATCTTCCACGGCGGGGAGAGTGACAAATCCACGAGGTCGGCAAACCACGGTTGCCTTGGCCAGTGTGGGACAACTAAGATTACCTCCACCTGTTCTAGAAGAAGTTTTTGGATGATCGCCAGAATCAGGGGAAGAGGAGGGAATGCGTAAAGTAGTCCCCTGGGCCACTTGCTGTGGAGAGCATCCGTTCCCTCCACCCCCGGCGAGGGGAACCTCGTGAAGTACCTGGGTAGTTGGGCGTTTGCCGATGAGGCAAACAGATCCACCTGAGGTTGTCCAAATCTGGCCGAGATTTCCCTGAACAGGGCTGGGTCCAAACGCCACTCCGAGTGGTCGACTGTAGCTCTGCTCAGTGAATCGGCTTGACAATTCGCCTCCCTGGATATGTGCTCCGCACTGATAGATTCCAGGTTGGACTCTGCTCACAGACCCAGGATCAGGGCCTCCTGCATGAGGGACCACGATCGGGTCCCTCCCTGTCTGTTGACATGTGCCTTGGCCGCTACATTGTCTGTCATTATCAGGACGTGTTTTCCCGCCACTATGGTGGAGAATTGGTGAAGTGCCAGGTGTACTGCCCTGAGTTCTAGCCAATTTATGTTGTGTGCGAGGTCGGATTGGGACCATTGTCCCTGTGCCATGTGAGTCTGTAGGTGTGCGCCCCAGCCGAACAGGCTGGCGTCCGTAGTCAATATGAGCCTGGGAGGTTCCTTGAAAAGGGACCCCCTGTTCATAGCTGACGACATCCACCATTGGAGTGACAACAGTGTGTGATGTGGGACCCTCACCTTCCGTGTGGAGGCACTCACGTTCCACTTCTGAAAGGGAAGGAGGAACCACTGGAAAGGTCTGGAGTGTAGTGTGGCCCACGGTACTATTCCCAGACATGAGACCATCTTCCCTAACAGCTGAGACAGCTGGACCAGTGGAACTAACTTCTCTCTCAGCGTGTTGTGAACGAGGGACCTGATACTGTCCTTGCGTTCCTGGGAAAGATAAACCTTGCAAAGGTTGGAATCTATCACCGCTCCTAGATGTAGGATCTGAGTAGCAGGGGTTGTGTGACTCTTTTTGAAATTTACTGAAAACCCATGCCTCTGGAGTGTATCGATTGTGATCTGTAAGTCCAATTGGGCGGAACGGAATGAACTGGATTGGATAATTATATCGTCCAGGTAACATTGCATGCGCACCGGCATCAATCTGAGGTGGGCTCCTAAGACTGCCAATATCTTTGTGAACACCCGAGGCGCCGAGGAGAGGCCGAAGGGTAGAGCCCTGTACTGGTAATGCCGGTGCGCATAGCAAAACCGGAGGAATCTGCGGTGATGGGGAGGATGGGAACATGAAGATAAGCTTCTATCAGGTCTATGGAGGAGAGGAAATCCCCCTTTCTGATGCTGGCCAGAATGGATCTGAGGGACTGCATCTTGAACCTCCTGTAGGTTAGGAAGTAATTTAGTCCTTTCAAATCCAGTATCGCCCTCCAACCCCCAGAATGGAGTAAAAACCCCTTCCCCTTTGGTCCGGAGGTACTGGTTCTATGGCCTCTATTTCTAACAGATGGGATATGGCCTTGGATACCAACTCGGCCTTGCCTGTGTTTCTTTCTTTTTTTTTTTGAAAAACTACTTTCTTGCCTGTGTTTCTTGAAGTGTACGGTCGTCCAGCCAAATCACGGTCGTCCAGCCAAATTCTTGAAGTGTATGGTCGTCCAGCCAAAACACCGACGATCAAACCGCGCCTTAGCACTCAGGAGAGCCTCCGTCTTCGCACGGAACAGCTGATGACAGCTGAATTCGCTAGCTCCCTGGCGCGGCTTCAATCGGTCCACAGAGGCCTCCAAGGCCCTAGGGAACGACGACCCTACGCTGTTCTGAAAAAAATCCATATAAGCTTAAACTAACAACAGCTGAATCTAACTAGAAGACAAAGACTAAAGTAAAGAATCCAGCTTTTCAAACTGTCCTAAATGCAACTATTTGAATTGGCCTAACTGAGGAGCTATAAAAGTTGTGTCCTACTGAGCTGAGACTAAGTCAAAAACTGGGAAAGGCACCGCCCAGGGGAGGCGTGGCTAAAGTTCTGACTTAATCTCAACTGAGCAGGAAGGCTGAGATTACCCACCGGTGGATGCTACATTCATCATCCAGGATCAGAAATGAACTGTATTTTTAACTTCCTAAAGGTTTCCCCTGAAGAACTGACTGTAATTCACACCAAAGTAACATGTTCTTTTTTTGACTGATTAATTAATTTGGTTGAGCATGAAAATATGATAGTTGTAGTAAGTCTTGATTATAGAAAAGCATCTGAGAAATACTCCCATGAGATTCTAGCAGAGAAAATGGCAAAATGTGGGCACCATCTGCTATTGTTAGATGGTTATGGATCTGGTTAAAAAATCATAGTCAACAAATAGCAATAGCACTTAGACTTATATACCACTTCACAGTGCTTTACAGCCCTCTCTAAGCAGTATACAGAGTCAGCATATTTCCCCCAACAATCTGGGTCCTCATTTTACCAACCTCGGAAAGATGGAAGGCTGAGTCAACCTTCAGCCGGTGAGAATTGAACTGCCGAACTAACCGAATCAGCAAATCTTTGGATAATACAAAACTACAGAATATCTTAGAGAATAATATATTAGGGAAGGAAAAAATAAGGCATGGGTGTAGAATATAGATCCCAGGTAAAACAAATGTGAGGATCATATTGGATCACTAACTGAACATGCAGCTACAAATAAACCAAATGTACTCTGAGGTTACTAAAACAGAAGTACAGTGTCAAGATCAGCATAAATTACTGTGCTTTTCTATTCTACATTAACACGTAAAAGAAAACCTATGGAGGAACAATTTATTAGAAATGCTGCCTTAAAGAGCTTCATAATATATCGGAGGGAATTCTCAACTCTTTTCCCTAGATATTTGAGATTGTTGTGATACTAAGTTGGTACAGCTATCTCAACTGGGTTATTAGACCCAGATTAATTACCAAATGATAAGCTTCAGGAAGATCAAATTTTGTTGTAGGATCTTCCTTTAAGACAGTTCTCTCAGAAACGTAACAGGACCAGGTGGCAGACCGACAGAGTTCTGCCCATTCTTTCTGGGTTTATAATTGGATGGATGTATGAAATTTAAAAAAACCTTTAAAGATTCTACTATCAGAAGAGTAACAACAGTAAGATTAAATAAAGTGGGGAGAAGACAGCATCTACACAATTGTTAAAGGATAACTTTCACACATGTTCATCTTCACTATCTCAACTCACATTAATTTTAAATAGACCACACAAAATATGTTTAAGTAAAATTAATGTAATGAAGTTCTACACTGTTATGTAAAATAACTGTCATTTTCCCCAGTGTTTAAAGAATGTTAGAATCAGGATGGAGAAAAACAAGCTTAGGATCAATTCAAGCAAAACAGAGTAGTTTTGGGTGAAGAAGCTATCTAGTTCCAAAGGTATTCCATCTTTAGATCTGGATGAGGTCATTTATTTATCTATGAAACTTGTGAATTGGCTGCTCCAATCGATCACAATTCTGGGCATGCTCTCCCATGTCAAACTGTTTTATCAACTATGTATACGTATACATACATATACATACATACATACATACATACATGTATGTATGTCCAATCAGAGCACAGCCAAGCCCCTAACCAATCAGAACACACCTCCACCCAATCAGAACATAGCCGAGCTCCCAGCCAATCAGTTCAAACCCCCACTGGCAGTTAAAAGGAAGAAACAGCTAAAATCACACATTGCTCCTAGAAGCACGAAGCCGAAAGCACCAGCCTGAAGATGACGAATGGGACTTCGTCGAAACGTCGCCAAGACACTTCAAATTCTACGTGGGAGAAAACCCGAAGAACCAAAGACCTACATACAAACACCCGCAAAAACCTCAGAAAACATACATACACACACACACACACACACACACACACACACACACACACACACACATATTTGTTTTCTGAGGTTTTCGTGGGTGTTTGTATGTAGGTCTTTGGTTCTTCGGGTTTTCTCCCACGTAGAATTTGAAGTGTCTTGGCGACGTTTCATCATCTTCAGGCTGGTGCTTTTGGCTTCTGCTTCTAGGAGCAATGTGTGGTCTAAACTGTTTTTTCCTTTTAACTGCCAGTGGGGGTTTGAACTGATTGGCTGGGAGCTTGGCTATGTTCTGATTGGGTGGAGGTGTGTTCTGATTGGTTAGGGGCTTGGCTGTGCTCTGATTGGCTGGGGGGTTGGCTGTGTTCTGATTGGCTGGGGGAGTGTTCTGTTTGGGTGGGGGCTTTGTTGTTCTGGAGGGGTTCACAGTGGCCAATGATGCAGCTGTGGTCTGGCTCCTGGTCTGTGGTTGTGCCTCATCATCGGTGTGGGTTTGGGTTTGCTTTTTGCGTGGATGTGTGGAGGTGGCATCCTGTGTGGTTCTGGTGTCAATCTTTGTGTTAGGAATTTGTTTGTCAATAAGGGCGGGTTTCCAAATGGCTGGTAGGCGGGAGGTATCATCTCGTTTGTTCATGCTGTGGGGGCGTTTTTCTATCTCGATGGCTTCTCTGATTATTCTGTTATTAAAATTTATATATATATAAAATATGTTCATGTGTATGCATATTTGTGTATGGATATATATTTTCTTTTCAGAGCGAGCATCAGAATTTCTTTTTTAATGCATGCCAGTGTGTTCACTGAAAAAAGAGACAATAAATGTTACCTTATCTTATAAAGTAGACATTATCTTCATTGACGTAAATCCCTGCACCAATTTTGTGCATATAATCAACAAGTTTTCATCTAAGTTGCATTCCTTAATAAACTGTTAAGTAAAGTCCTCAAGTAGGAAAAACTAAATGCATTTTATTTCTAAATATGCTTTATTTTTTTCAAAAAAGCAATTACATGTATTTTAAAGAGATAATTTCATAATATTCTTGCAATAGACACCAAGTATGATACTTACAACAATAATTTATCTATTTTATCCCAAATATCAAGAAACTCTTGTACTTCAGAATTCATTCAAAAAGCTGTCACATACCTCCTTTTGTTGCTTCTCAAGTTCTTTCATCCGAATTTCCCGTGCTTCAGCTCGTGCTGCACGCTTTGCCACAAGTCTTGCTTCACCCTACCAAAGGAAAAAAGTATCACAAGATTGTAGCAATATCTAAACTGAACTAGTTTGAAGGTAAATGACATTTGTTCTGAAAATTATACTACTTCAACTTCCTAAAGTTAGTATTGATTGACAGGTTACTTATAACTTTCCCCTCTAAATAGTTTAATGAAATGACATTATAATACATTATTTATACAATAATTTGTACAATACATTATTTATCCTTTATCCTTATATGAAGAGCAGCAACTAATCTTAACTTGAATTGATCTCTAAAACAAGTAAGCAATTAATCAGAGACTTAAATGAAGAGGAAAGTACTGGGGAATCAAGAAACTTTGTTAAGTTTTAATATTAGTTTTCCCAGTACATTATTCAAATGAGAGAGAAGATAAGCAGCATTTGAGCATCTTACCAGTATTTGGGCATCTAATCTCAAGAATTCAAAAATGAATTGCAAAAACTATTACTCTTCTAAACAAAACAAAGCCAGGAAATAAAAACTTTATAATTCTATATAAAGATTAAAAAAAAACTTTATCATTTCATTTTTAGTTTTTCATCTGTTTATTTGAGTTTTAAAGTTTCCCTGTCTAAAAATCATTCTACTTCTGTTGTGGGAGCAGCCAAAGTAATAAGAAGAAATTAACTGTGCTGCTTCTAAAGATTTCTCTCTCTTTTTCTCTTCATTTCTTCTGAAGAAGATAGAGAATTATCCAAAATTTTCAGTTCTCAAGTCTATGAAAAATATTTCTCTTTAGTCTCTCACTCTTACCTTCAAAATCTTCAATATTAAGTATATTAGGCTTCCCAGAATGTATACTGGATATATATGCTTCCATTTCCCAGAATGTATACTGGGAAGAGAGGGAAACAATCATTTAGAACACTACTCCACCCCACCTAAGAGCTGCAAATCCTGATGCAGCAAGCAATCATTAGGATAAGAATGATGCAGAAACATGCACAACCTGATTTTCCTCCTTTCAGAGACACAAATTACAAATATAATTGCAACATGTTAGGATTTTTACTAGCCCAACAGGAACAGAGAAAAATGCTGCCGTCAACACCCCTAGACAAACTTCATAAGTGAGTCAGGAAAAGGTGATGGTAAATGTTTCTCTGTCCAGTCGTGTCTGATGCTAGGGTGCAGTGTTCATCTCCATTTCTTGGCCAAGGGAGTGAGTGTTGTCCAAAAACATTTTCTGTGATCAAGAGGCCAGCACGGCTATATGCCAAAGGTGTATGAAATGCTGTTACCTTCCCACCCAAGTGGTACTTATTTATCTATCATGCTTCAAAATGGCTAGGTGGGCAGGAGCTGGAGCAGAAACAAGAGCTCCCCCATTGTGCGGTGCTTGGGTCTTGAACCCGGGCTGTCAGCTTTCTAGCTGACAAGCTCAGCATCTTTAATAGCTGAACCACTGCACCCCTTGGGAACCAGAAAGTGTTTTAGAAATACAGTAAGATAGCAATTCTCAGCACTAATACAGAATTTTGCTCATAAAGTCTCAATTTCCAACATACTGAATTGTTAAGACTTATTTCTCTACTGTTTTAAGTTTTAAAATCAAAGATCTGTAGTTTAAGACTCCACGTGCTGGCAGCTATTACTGTCGATACAATTCCATCTATATTTCCCCAAACTCTACTCATTATTAGGCTCTCTGTCATTCTTTCTATCCAAGCATAAGCTATATATTTAATGGATTCTTTAATGCCCTAACTGCTTCTTCAATATTTTTGCTTTATTCTTTTCATTAAAGCTATACTACCAGTATACTTCAGATTCATTTCCAAATACAATTGGTGCTTCAGAGCATGCAGGGATATAAACATAGCACTTGTCTGTAGCACTTTAAAGAGTTGCACTTTTACTCAGGATTGCATGACACCTACAGATTGGAAGCATAATCCCAGCTGCCAATAAAGTTATAGACAGGTGCTATATCACAACCCTGGATATTCCAAAGTACATTTGGGTTTTGAATTCAAAGCTCTGCAAAGCCTTAATATACAAAAGCCCAGTCTAGCACAATACCAACAAAGAGGAAAAATAACAGCTCTCAAAAGAAACCAGCATGGCTGCATAAAGAACTCTCTGACAAATTGAAAGATAAAAAGGACAAGTATAGAAAGTGGAAAGAGGGGCACATAACTAAGTTAGAATATCAGCAAATAGCCCGAGACTGCAAAGATGAAGTGAGGAAAGCCAAAGCTCAAAATGAATTAAGGCTTGCGACCAAAGTCAAAAATAACAAAAAAACTTCTTTCAATATGTAAAAAACGAGAAAAAAGTGAAGGAAATGATTGGTCCATTAGTGGGTGAAAGTGGCAAGAAGGTGACAAGCAACAGGGAGAAAGCAGAACTATTTAACTCATTTTTTGTATCTGTCTTTACACAAAGGGAAAAAGCAGACCAACCTATCAAAAATAGTGCCATAAAAAACAGAATAGAAACACAAGTTAAGATAGGCAAGAAAATGGTAAGTGAGCACCTGTCCAGCCTAGATGAGTTCAAATCGCCAGGACCAGATGGATTACACAGCAAGGTTCTCAAGGAACTGGCAGATGTGATCTCAGAACTACTGAACTATATTTTTCAAAGATCCTGGAGCACAGGGGAACTACCAGAGGACTGGAAAAGAGCTGATGTAGTTCCCATCCTCAAAAAAGGGGGGGAAAAGGGACCCAGGAAATTACAGACCTATCAGCCTGACCCAATACTCAGCAAGTGGTCCTCAATGGAACCGCATCTGCATGGAGGGAAGTGTATAGTGGGGTACTCCAGAGCTCTGTTCTGGGCACAGTGCTCTTCAACATCTTCATCAACGATTTGGACGAGGGGATAGATGGGGAACTCATCAAATTTGCAGACAACACCAGGCTGGCAGGAATAGCCAACACTCCATAAGACAAGCTTAAGATACAGAAGGATCTGGACAGGCTTGAACACTGGGCACTATCTAACAAAATGAAGTTCAATGGTGAAAAAAGCAAGGTTCTACATGTAGGCAAGAAAAACCAAATGCACAAGTAAAGCATAGGTGGCACTTTGCTCAATAGTAGTAACTGTGAGAGGGACCTCGGAGTCCTAGTAGACAATCACCTAAATATGAGTCAGCAGTGTGCTGCAGCTGCCAAAAAGGCCAACACAGTGCTAGGCTGCATTAACAGAGGGATAGAATCAAGATCACGTGAAGTGTTAATACCACTTTACAATGCCTTGGTAAGGCCACACTTGGAATACTACATTCAGTTTTGGTCACCGCGATGTAAAAAAGGTGTTGAGACTCTAGAAAGAGTACAGAGAAGAGCAACAAAGATGATTAGGGGACTGGAGGCTAAAACATATAATTAATTATTCTCTTTAATTCAACATCCATTTTTAATTCTCCAGTACAGTTTCTTCTTTAATGATCGCAATCTGTTCCAGCAAAATGGGCACTAAGCAAATTGGTAGTAAAGCAAACCACATGACAGAGAGAAAAAGAGAGATGCTGCAAAGATTGCTGATTGGTACCGTGTTTTCCCGAAAATAAGACCTAGCTAGACACGAGGCAGGGTGCGGGGGAGGAAGGGGGAGCTACCCCACGCACCACACAACTGCTCACCATGCCGAAGCGCCCTTGCAACCAGGTGACACCTGTTGCACCTCATCTGTTCGGTAGTAGCTTCTTCCACTTTCTCCTTCTTCCTCCTCCTTTGAACAGCCCTTCACTCCTGTTGCTGCTTTTTCAGTCCCGGATCTTGGTTTGTCCGGAGCCTGTGCGGAGGGTCTTTGGAAACGAAGCCACCTAGCGATCGGGTAGGGTGGGAACCATTCCCTTCGCTTTTGGACCGGCTCTAAAATGGGCTGGAAGGAGTGACCCAAGGCTCCACTCTGGCTTTGCAGCAAGCAAGGGGATTGGAGGCATGTGAATGCGTGCTAATCTGGCATCTAAAAAAACCCGAGTTTTTTTACCCACTGCTAGATTTTCACTGCAGACTGTTTAACTTTCTTTAAAGTTTACTTGATGCAGAATGGGAAGGATCTGCATTCTGCATCAAGTAATCTTTAAAGAAAGTTAAATAGCAGCGGGGGGGGGAACCCAGGTCTCACATATGGGAAATCTGCACCACCCGCCTTCCCCTCATGCCTTCACTAAGACGATCACCCAGCTAGAAATGATTTTTAGCAGGCTGAGTATACAGGCAGAGGCACAGGGGGGAAGCAGGCTGTGCAAATTCCTCATACGTGAGACCAGAGTTTTTTTCCCCGGTGCTGGATTTTCACTGTCAGACTGTTTAATTTTTTTAAAGTTTACTTGATGCAGAACGGGAAGGATCCGCATTCTGCATCAAGTAATCTTTAAAGAAAGTTAAACATATGGCAGTGAAAATCTAGCAGTGGGGGGGAAAAAACCCTCTGCACAGGCTCCAGACAAACCAAGATCCAGGACTCAAAAAGTAGCAACAGGAGCGAAGGGCTGTTCAAAGGAGGAAGAAGAAGGAGAAAGTGGGAGAAGCCAGTACCGAACAGGCAAGGAGAGACAGGTGTCAGGGCGTGGTAGACCTGGCTGCGGGGCCCCTTTGGCATGGTAAGTGGTTGTGGGGTGCAAGGGGCAGCTTCCCACCTGCCTCACCCTGTGGCAGCAGCACTGGCATGACAAAGAAGTGGGGCAACAGCCATGCGCCTCCTGGACAGGGCTGTTGGTACCATTGCCACGAGGTGAGGCAGGCGTCAGGAAAGAAGTAAGACATCCCCTGAAAATAAGACCTAATGCCTCTTTTGGAGACAAAAACAATATAAGACCAGGTCTTATTTTCAGGGAAACACGGTACTGTCTCATTTAGATAAATTTATCTCATGTAGCAATGCTAGTATTACTCTTATTCCGGTGTGCATTGTTAGATGCATGAAATTTGGTCATAAGTGTGCATGTTGGTTAGAAAATTATTTTTTGACTATCATTTATTACTGTTACATTTGCAAATTTGCTAACTGAGGTAACTGCTAAACAAGAAGTTGACCTATATGCTTAATGTGATTTATGGATTGTTCCAAAGTTTTTTCAATTGCACAGTTCACTCGTTCAATAACAAAATAATGAAACAAGTATCTCCAATTATCTTTACCCCATCAGCTACCCCAATTTAGCATGCCTCTATCAAGGCCCCAGATTAGGTGGCAAAACCCAGTTTTAATGTTCTTCCAGAAGTGTGAGGGCAGCTTCACATCTGACAGGAGAATACTCCAGAGGGTGGGGTACACAGTACTCTCCTGGATCCTTTGGCGGGTGAGATCTAAAGTAGGCTTGTACCAGAAAAACGTCCGGTTTGGCAGAGAATGAGACAGACATGAGAGGCTGGAACTCCAGCTTCTCAGTCTGGCTTCGCTTCGACCAGCGTCTCTTAAAGGGACTGAAAGTTACCCTGGAGGGGCAACGAAGAAAGAGGGATACTTCAGGAGCTGGATCCGGTGGTGACCGATCTGGGCGAACTGAAGCCCCCTCTAAAGGGGCGAAAGAAAGGCTGCCAGGGGAGCCGAGGCAGCCCAAGTTGTCTACAGCTGGAAGGGGAGCTATGCAAAACAGCTGATCTTCAACAACGAGCTGAGTCTGGGTGAGCTGAAGTCTTTTCCTTCTCCTTGTGATTGAAAATGTTGAGAACCTGAAAAAGTAAAGATCCCCAGAGAGACTATTCAAAAGCGGCAGTTTATCTGACTTACAATTATCTGCTGATTATTATATAACACAAGAGAAATTAGAAGATCAACAGGGAGAAGATGATAGTTTTGAGAATAAAGATTATAATTGGATTTTGCTAGATGAACAGTTTATTTATGGAATGGTTCTGTCTCAAGAAAAGGAACTTTATCCAGCCAAGCAGCAAGATGAGGATTTAATCGACAAAAAAGAGACATTGTTTTACTTTATGATGCAATTAGATTACAAAACGAAATGGATTCTGTTTGATGAACAGTTTGTTTATGGGAAGCAAGAGGATCTGATTCAAGAAAGGAAGATTCAATTTAAGAAGCAACTTATTTATGGGGCCGAAGAAATAAAGAGGAGAGACTTAGTATTTGGAAGGGTGGCCTTGGTATGGTGGTTTATTTGGTTAAAAAAAAACCTAGAATTCGTTTGAAGTAATGAATGGGTAATTTAAAATTATGGATTGGATTAAGGGCTAAGATTATGAGTATGATTAATGGTTGATGTAACCAAATTAAATTAATGAAGGATGTATTTGTTTCGATGATCTAGGTTTGACACTAGATTGGAATGTAAGTTAGAAATGGTACTAATAGTTTGTTTTTACTATGGAGGTTTATTTGTTAAGTGAGAGAGCCCAGAAGTTGATTGATTAAATGAAATTTATAGATAAATGAGAGATTAAAGTTAATCTAAGATTATGGGTTGAATTAAAGAATAAGATTATAAGTAAGTTGTAAGATATATTACTACAAAATTTATTAGATTTGACTTAGATTGGTGGTTTAGATGTAAATGATAAATATTATTCTTAACAAGATGAGTTGATTGTCTAATAAGGAATTAAAGTTAATTTAAGATTATGGACTGAATTAAAGATAAATATTATAAGTAAGGTTTAGGAGAGGATGTTTAAATGAAGATATATATTAATATATATTATGGCAAATTGAACTGAATAAGAATATAATTATTATTACTATTTTTTGTTTTTCTTTCTTCTCTTTCCTTTTTTTATAGTTTAAAATTCTTGTTAGGATTATATAATTATTTTGTTTGATGTAGTGGGGTTTTCTTTAGTTGTACCCTGTATTCATTCTGGGAAGTCGGGGGGGGTGGGTGGGTTAGGGAGGGTTTATAATCTTATATATGATGTTTTCTCAACTGTAATTGGGGTTGGTGGATGAATATGTAATTACTGTTATTAAGGGGTTGCTCGGGTGACCTCTGGGCACCACATCTGATGGGAAAATGGAAGGAGGAGTGAAGGTTGAAGTAAGTGTAAGTTGATAAGAAGGGGGAGGAGGATGGAGATAGAGAAGGACGAAAGAAGAGAAGGAGGGAGGAAGGTAGGTAGCTAGTTGGTAAGTGAGGGGGAAGGATAGGGTTGGTGGGATGTGGTGGTGGGGGTGCCGAGCAGTGATGTCAATTGTTTGGGATGATTATTTTTAGTTGAGTTATTAGTAATAGATGTATTGAAAAATGTATTTATATTTTGTGTATGGATGATTGTTTATTTTTATATTATGATTTGATATGACTAGTTTTTTTTTTCTGTAAAAATTGTTATCAGTTGAGTTATTATATTTTTGTGTTAAAAATTTATAAAAATTTAATAAAAATAATTAATAACAAAAGCGGCAGTTTATCATTAAGGAGAAGCAGTTCATGAATATCGGAGTATCGGAGTACTGGAATATTGGAAACTGATAAATAAGCCGAGGAGGACATCTAGTGGTGAAAAACAAGAAATAAAAAGAAAAAAGTCTTATATTACAAATGACCTTGGAGAACTTGAGAACAAAACAGTGCCTTGGTTTGAGATTTCACTAAGTGAAGACTGTTTATAGCTATACTTGTTGACACTGGTCAAAACCAAATAGACACTATCTGGAAAAAAAGAACATTTTAGACTTAAGATGTGACTGGAGGATGTGGATTTGCCTCACAACAGCTTATTTCTGTTTACACTTTGGATATAGGTTTGACTGTGAGCCACAAAATGAGTACATCCAATATTTCCAGACTTGCAAAGAAAACCTCTTCAGCACCCTCTGTTGGACAAGCTAGCCCAACAACTCAGAGTTCTGTTGGTACAATGCTACAATGTGATAAAGCAAACACTGCTCAAGACGAAACGCAGGCCTCATTAAAACTAATTCAAGAAATGATGCAGAGAAATCATGAGCAGACACAAAGCAAACTGGAGAAAGTAAGTGAAGAAATTCTGGATATAAAGGCACAATTTGAAGCTCAAAATCAAAAGATCATTAAAAATGAACAGAAAATCCAAGAAATGGAAAATAAAACTGAGGACATTGATAAAAAGGTGGAAATGTTATTGCAAAAGAATGAAGAATTAGAACAAACAAATCAAGAACTAGAACGGGCTATGGCAATGGTAGAAATGGGAAAAGCGGAACATTATCTGAGATTCCAAAATATTCCTGAAGATAGTGAAGAAAATATAGAAATGGTGATTATTGAGTTATTGGCAGAACTCTTAAATGCAGATAGAGCAGATATCCAAAATGAGATGTATCAGATATTCCGCATGAATTCAAGCTATGCAAGAAAAAACAGACTACCAAGAGAAGTACATGTGAGATTCATGAAGAAATCAATAAGAGATGGAAGTATTGAGAAAAGTGAGAGATGAACCATTACAATACAAAAATAAAGAAATTGTGGTCCTAAAGCAGATACAAAAGAGAGTAAGAGATACTCGGAGACACTACCATTTTCTAACTACAAAGTTGATTGCCAAAGGCATAAATTTCAGATGGCTAATGCCGGAAGGCATTCTAATAAACTGGAATAATACAAGATATTGACTGGATTCAATTAGGAAAGCAGAGGAGTTTGAAGTAAGAAACAGAGCAACTTTGGATGAAGGACTGCATCAACAACAAGGGGACAAGTAAACGGGAGAGATGGCCCAAAGAGCAACGGCACAAGTAGAACAACAGAAGGAGAAAGATGAACAAAAGGGTGAAGGGGAAGGAACTGCCAGAGAACAAAGGACTACAAAATCGACTAGACCAAAATATAAATAATGGAAAAGGAAGTGGAAAAAATGGATTTTTTTCGCTAAATCCATCATCAAACTCCCCATCAAAAAAAAATACAATTTTTAGGAAACTTCAGAAATTAAACACAGATATAATCTGTTTACAAGAGACATAAAAAGCAACATTATAAACTATTGGAATACCCGAAAATGGGGAAGCTTTCTTACACATCAGCACAACAACAAAAAAGAATGGTTGCTGTATATGTTAAAGAGACAATAGACTCTAAATTAGTATACTCAGATGAAGAAGGAAGAATTCTAATGGTTGAAATATATCTACATCAAAAACAAATACTGCTAGTGGCAAACTATGCCCCAAATAACAATCAAGAACAATTTTGTCGACTTCCAGTTCCGGTTCGCGGCGTCGCTAGTCGGGTGGGGAGACTCCTCTCCTCGCTGACTAGATTTCCCTCTGTCGGTGGACCCTTATACGGGTCCAAAGTCACCCTGGAGGATGCGACTTCCGATGAGGCGGCTGCGATCCGACGGCGGAGGAGCGGTGGCTCCTCCAGCTGTCTGAACAAATCTCCAAGGGCCAATGGAGAAGAAGATCGGCCAGTAAAATGGCCGATCGCCTAGCCGCTTCAGACCGTAAGTCAGACAACATCTAAGCTGTGAATGCCCCCGTGGTGAGCCCGGGTGAGAACTCTACAACCTTTCTCTCTATTTTTTACTGATTTTAATACCTGCAAGAACCTTTGGAATTATTTCCCTGGCTTGGAAAGGCGGCTTCTGCTTTTTGGGGGGAAAGAAGGCATTTCTAAAATATTGAAATAGACTATACTTTATTTCTATATTTATCTTTTTTGGATACAAAAAAGGCTTGTTTTTCTTTTTCTTCTCTCTTGGTAAGAATTGTATTTTTTTTCTTCCTATATATTACATTTTAAAAGACGGGGGGGGAGGAACTGATTGTTTCTTTAACTTTAACTCACTGAGGACATCTAGTGGCAAAAGTTTGAGACTGCAAGTTCAGATTATTTTCTTAAAGATGGAATACTGAACTTCAATATACTTTTGGAAAGATAAGCTGTGCAGCTGTGGAAGCTATGGAGGTGGATGTCGTTTACTCTAAATGTAGCCTTCACAAAAGAGACTTTTTTAAGCATTATCATTTAAAATGGAGACTCACCTACAACTGAATTATGCACTCATACTGGAAAAGATTTATGAGGCCGCTGTTGACATATGTGCCACAATAAAAAAACTGTACTTAGAATCAAGATTTAGAGAGTCTACTATATTTGTTCAATCTGATGCCCAGGCTACATCTGACTACATCTTGCCGCTTTAATCGCCTTCAGATAGGCTCTAATGAAGGAGCTCAGTCTGGTTCGATCAGATCCGGACTTACTTCATCTCCATCGCTTCTCTAGATGTCTCTTATGGCGCTTCATCCCCCTGAGCTCCTCGTTAAACCAAGGAGACCTGGGGCCAGCACCACGGAGAGGTCGCAAAGGCGCAATCCGGTCAATAGCCCCCTTTGCGGCCATATTCCATGCCGCTACCAGGGACTCCGCCGAATTGTGAATGAGAGAGCTCGGTAATTCCCCAAGCGCCGTCTGGAAACCGACTGGATCCATCAGGCGTCTGGGGCGGAACCACCTAATCGGTTCCGCCTCCCTGCGGGGAAGGATTGGGGCCATAAAATTCAGTCGAAGCAGGAAATGATCGGTCCATGACAAAGGCAGAATATCTAAGCTCCTTAAAACCAGATCATTACCCAACTGTTCCGAAAGAAAAATCATATCCGGGGCGTGTCCACCCTCATGCGTCGGACCCGATACTACTTGGGTCAGGTCCATGGTTGTCATGGCGGCCATGAACTCCTGTGCCAACCCCGAGGATTCGCCAAGCGACGGCAGATTAAAGTCCCCCAAGACCATAAGCCTGGGAAACTCCACTGCCAGCTCAGCAACCTCCTCGAGTAGCACAGGCAGGGCTGATGCCACGCAGCTGGGAGGCAGGCACGCAAGCAATAAACCCACCTGAACCCCAAGGTCCAACGTCATAAAGATGGACTCGCAACCCGGAATTTCGGAAACAGTGAGCCTGCGTAGACTGAGGTTCTCCCGGGCGAAGACAGCCACTCCTCCCCCCCTTCCCTGGGGTCGCGGCTGGTGCCATACCTGATAACCTGGTGGGCACATACCCGAGAGGGGAACTCCCCCCTCAGGGCCCAACCAGGTCTCAGTCACACACGCCAAGTCGGTCTCCTTGTCCATGAAAAGGTCATGAATGAGGGGAGCCTTATTATTAACCGACCTGGCATTAAGTAGCAACAGCCTGAGCCCAGGGCCCGAGCTACACCCATCACCAGAATCATGGGGTGAGCTAGATTTTTCAGAAGGGCCAGAACAAGGAACTGCTACGAGACAGCAGGACCGAGTTCCCCGAGTGCGGCCTACCCTCCTGCTCCCGCCATATCTGCCTCTTCCCTGAATGACCAGTATACTCCAACCCTCTGTGACTCCCGAGTCCATATCCCTCTAGTCCCCGGCCTCCCTTAAGCCCGGCAGGCCTGTCCATTCATCAAATCCACAACCACCCATCCATTCAACCCGATTCATTCCACAGGCATTCCCCCCCCCACATTAAGTTAAGATAAAAACTAAACAGTATTAAAAATAACAATATTAAAACATTAATAACAATATTAAAACATTAATAATTCCAATTTACATAAAATTAAAAACATATCCCTCCTAAACCAGTCCGGGCTCCCTCAAAGAAGTCCTATTTATGCAGTTATAAATGTTATAGCTGGAGCCATAGTTCATATAAACCTGGTTTAATATAAACCAGAAAAACCAGCTATTGAAACAAAAATAAAAGCAAAAACAATGGAAGTCCAGGAGAGGTATGAATAAAAAAGCTGGAATAAAAGCTGGAACAATTGGGATAGCTAATCCAGCAGGTTTACTAAAACTATATATATCCCCCTTAATAAAGCCCATTTTTATATATAATTCTAAGTCAATTATTATTGGAAGAAGAAATAATTAAGATTGATGATAAAAAGAGGGTTGAGAGAGAGTAAGAGCTTGAATATACGTGGAAGAGACATTTGAAATATTAAACTGTTGATATAAAACAATATTTGACTATGGTAATTGAAATTGATAAAGTTTTAAAACAGGTGTAGTAGTAATAGAAATTTATGATAGAAATGGAATACATTAAATTTATTATGTTTTTTGAGGGAAAAGAGAGATGATAGTGAATGTATTAAGTTGAGCTGTTTATGTGTGCTTTTATTTTGGAATCTTTGTTTACCCAATCACCACGGTGTGTCTTAAGTTCTTTTTGTTAAAATTATAAAACCAATAAAATATTTTTAAAAAAGAAAAAAAGAACAATTTTATCAAAGATTACACAGGAAATAGAAATGGAATACCACAATATTTGTTTAATAGGGGACTTTAATGCGATAGTAGATAGAACAATGGATTATAAAAGTAACAAAACAGGAAAACCCGCAGGAAGAAGACTACCCAAGACATTCTTTGATATGGCAGAGGAAATTGGAATACAAGATTTCTGATGAGAAATTAATCCACAAAACCGACAATACACTTTTTACTCAAATAGCCATAAATCCTGGTCAAGAATTGATATGATTTGGATGACTTCTGAATTGAGGATGGATATACAGGAAATTGAGATAGAAATAGGTACATGGGCAGACCATAACTCTCTAAAAGTGACATGGAAAGGAACACAAAAAAACCTAAGATGGACTTTAAACCAATCCATACTAAAAGACAAAGAATTCATAGAGTTAGCGAAAAGAGAAATGGAATTTTTCTTTAAAGAAAATAAAGAAGATACATCACTACAAAATCTATGGGACACAGCCAAAGCGTATTTTAGAGGCATAGCTATAACGTATATGGCAAAGAAAAATAAACAGAGAAGACAGCAATATTCATCATTAAAAGCAAAATTTAGAAAATTAGAGATAGAATTACAAAAAAACCCACAGAAAAAGACCTTGAAAAGAGAAATGGAAATAATAAAACATAAGCTAAATTTGTTGGACTCAGAAAAATTGGCGGAACAGATAAAGAGAGCAAAACAAAACTTCAATAAGCCAGGAAGATGGCTAGCCTATAAGCTTAAAAAACAGAAAGAGAAGAAAATAATACATAACTTAGTAGATGGGAAAGGTTGTTTACAATTTAAAAAGGAAGAAATAAAAAGATAATTAAGGAATACTATTGTCAGAATCCAATTGTATTTCATCACTAGTTATCGACTATCAAAACCCCCATTTCTGCCCTCTCTGGATTCTGTCATACGATGAAGGGGAAGGGGGGGGTTTATGGCCCTCACTTCCTTTTATACAGCTTCAAAGGGAATTGAATGTGGATCTCACCAAAAGGACTAAAGCATAAGAATGGGGCCATCAGCTTTGATCTGCTCCTCTCTGAAGTCTCCCTTCCACCGGCAGTGAGGAAAAGGGGGGTGGAAATGTAATGCCTGGGACTGTCGCTGGAAAGATGGTGGTGTGGGGCTGCTGGGGGACCCCTTAAAACCTTGAACCGTAGGGCTTGGGCCCCAGGTCCTGTCTAGAATGCCTGCAACCATTTTCTCTTAATAAAGGATGCCTGTTGGAAGAAATATTCCAAGAGTTCTGTCTTCTTAAGATGCAAAGTGGGGTGGGTCCTTACATTAGACAGGACCTGCAGAATTAGTCCACCTGGAAGGGAGAACCTTGCCGGGAGACTTTGCAAAAATTACCATGTCAGACAGCGGAGCAAGGAAGGGAGGAAACTCCCCGGAAAGGGAGCCGCTGCCCCAACAGAAACCCTGCCAGATGTCGGGATCTGAGAGGTCAGATTCCTCAGGAGAAGAGGTGATGGAGACATGGGACCACAAACCTCGGTGGTCAATGGGCGTTGGAAAGAAAGGCAAATGGGAAAAGAAATCAAGAAAGGTAACCTTGAGACGGGGGGGAACCAATCAGAATGGAAGCAGGAGATGGGGAAATCCCTGCACACAAGCAAAGAGGAAGGGAGCTGGGCACCATATTTGGACTGGATCCTAGAGAGAGCTATCGACCTGATGAAGAGAACCCTCAGCTCCCTAGGAGAGGAGAATTCTGAGCCCTACGGCCGCCCCAGCTCCTGGAGCTGCAAAGGGAGAGACACCGAGGGGTAAGTGGAACCTGCAGCCTTGGGGACATCTGCTGATCCAGTAGTCCCCACTCCCCGCCGACCCACAGATGGTGATCTGGATGGAAGACACTACCACCGACAACGAAGGCACTTGTCCATCCAATGACTCCCGCCGCTGGACGTGAAATTCAAGGGGGAGCCAACACACTTGGGGTTTTTCCTAACCCAAGTCCTCAGCTACATGGAGGAATACGGGCGGCACATCACCAGCGACAAAGCCCATATCCGGATCGTGCAATCTGCGTGGACGGGCCGGCTGCAGATTGGGTGGTCAACTTGCATGACTCCAATGTCCCAGAGCTCAACGACTTCAACCGTTTCATGTCCTCTCTGAGAAGGCGATTTGAGGACCCCCTGGCTGATCGCAAAGCCCGTGAAAGAATAAAAATGATGAGGCAAGGCAAACGCCCAGTAGCTGAATATACGCAAGAATTCCAGGCCATTGCCAGCAAACTGAACTGGCCAGAAGACATCCTGCTTAGCCACTTCAAAGACGGACTAAATTATGACCTATATGATGCTTGCCTGCCCCGAGGGGACCCACATCAACTTGAGGAATGGTACGTCTTGGCAGAGGAAGCAGAGACCAATCTGTCAGTTTTCACTTCACTTGATTTCACCCATGTGGCTTCAGACAACAGGTATCCCTTCCATTGTACTAGGTAATGCAATTTCCCTTTTAAAATTCTAGAGTCAAGAATACGTTTTACTTCGTAGTGGGTCTGTCCCACAACTACAAGGGGCCCAGGCGTCTTCTTAGGAGGAGGTCTTAAAGTGGAGCCTCGATAAGGCTTCAACAAGCTACAATGGAAAACTGGGTGAATTTTCCCTAAAAGACTAGGGAGTTTTAGTTCCACTGTGACTAGGTTGATGATCCTTACTATGGGGAAAGGCCCCAAGAATTTAGGTCCCAATTTCTTGCTGGGCAATTTGAGGCGTAGATATTTAGTTGACAGATAGACCTTCTCTCCAACTTGCAATGTTCTTTGGGGAGCCCTCTTTTTATCAGCCTGCTTTTTATAGGTTTCAAAAATCTTTTTTAAAGCAGTTTTTGTGTTTCTCCAAACTTCTTCCCATCCCCTCACCCACTGATCAAGTGTCTGGGAAGTGGAGGGCAACTGAGGATATTCAGGTATTGGACTAAACTCTTTCCCTGTGGCCACTCTGAAAGGCATGTAGCTGGTGCTGCTGTGCACAGAATTATTGTACACCACCTCCGCAAAAGGGAGGAGATCAGTCCAGTTCATCTGTTGGTAAGAAACGTAGCATCTGAGATACTGCTCCACCATTTTGTTAGCTGCTTCTGCAGCCCCATTGGTAGCCGGATGAAAAGCAGATGATAACCCTTGAGATGATCCAATTAATGTAAGGAAATTTCTCCAAAATTTTGCTGTGAACTGCACCCCCCTGTCCGAAATTATTCGCTTAGGGGCGCCATGCAGTTGGTAGATACATTTCAGGAACAATTTGGCCAGCCGTTGGGCAGATGGGAGTCCTTTGCAGGCGATGAAATGAGCCTGTTTTGAAAACAGGTCTATTATAGTCCAGATGACAGTATTTCGACTACTTTCAGGTAGGTCTACTATAAAGTCCATAGCTATTTCTTCCCATGGTTGAGAAGGGTCTGCCACGGGTTGCAGTAACCCAGGGATTTTCCCTTGGATTCTTTTCATTGTGGTGCATACAGTACAACTTTTTACATAGTTTTCCACATCCTTTTTAGCCCCGGCCACCAAAATTGCCGGCGGGTGAGGTATAGGATTTTCAAATATCCAAAGTGTCCAGCCTGTTTTACATCGTGGCTGTGTTTGAGGGCATTAAGATGAAGTGATTCTGGTAAATATAGCTTCCCCCCTTTGTAAGCTAAGCCATCCCTGCATGTTAGGGAGGCTTGATTATCTTTGAACCATTGGTCGGTGAGGAGTTCACATTTTATTTTCTTTGCTCCAGGGTCATCAGGATTGGGGACCCTGCGAGGCGTAAATTGAGCGGCAGTTTGTGGATTGGGAACAATTGCCTCGTTAACCTCCTCTCGTTCGCTTTTATATTGGGGTAACCGGGATAGCACATCAGCTAAGAAGTTCTTTTCCCCTGGTATGTACTTTAGAGTGAAGTTGAAGCAGTTAAAGTACTGTGCCCACCGTACTTGCTTTGGGGACAATTTGCGGGGAGTTTTCAGTTTTCAAATAGCACCTTGCTCCCTTCTAGATAGTGTCGCCAGTTTAATAGCGCCCATCTAATCGCAAAGATCTCTTTCTCCCAGACTGCCCATCTCCGCCTGCTCTCAGTAAATTTCTTAGAGGTGTAGGCGCAGGGTTGCAGGATCCCATTTTTGTTCTTTTGCAGTAACATAGCTCCAACTGCCACATCGCTGGCATCGGCTTGAATCACAAAGGGTTCCCCTGGGCATGGGTGCTTTAGGACCGGTTCAGCAGCAAACAGTCTCTTTAAATTCTCAAAAGCTGTTTGACAGTCCATTGTCCATGCTAGTGGTTGGCCTGGTCATGGCTTCCCTCCTCCTTTCCCTGTTTTGAGTAGTTCTGTAAGAGGTAGGGCAATCTCGGCGAAAGAGGGGATGAATTGACGATAAAAGTTGGCAAAACCCAAAAACCTCTGGAGCTGTTTGCGAGTCTTTGGGGGCTGCCATTTGATTATAGCTTTCACCTTGGCTGGATTCATTTCAATACCCTCGTTGGAAATTCTGTAGGCAAGATAGTCTAATCGGGTTTGGTGAAATTCACATTTCGACAATTTGGCATAGAGTTTGGCATTCAATAGTTTCTTTAACACTTCTCTCACCAGCTTTATATGATCAGTCCATATCCGTGCTGTATATCAGGATATCATCAAAATACACCAAAACCCCTTTGTACAAGTGATCATGTAGAACCTCATTAATCAACTGCATAAATATGGCTGGGGCCCCCTGTAAGTTCAAATGGCATGACTTTGAACTGATAGCTCCCCATAGGACAGTTGAAGGCAGTTTTCCACTCGTTTCCCTCTTTTATTCTCACCCGGTTGTATGCCTCTCTCAGGTCTAATTTAGTGAAGACACTCCCCTTAGCCAGATGGGTTAATAAATCCTTTAAGAGGGGGAGTGGTATTTGTTTCCCACACTCACAGCATTGAGACTCTTATAGTCTACGCAGAGATGAAGAGACCCATCTTTTTTCTCTTTGAACAACACAGGGGCTCCCACGGTAGATTTAGTCCCTTCGATAAACCCCCTCACTAGGTTTTTGTTCACGTATCGCTGCATCTCCTCCATTTCGAGGGGGGACATGGCATACATTCTTGGTTGTGGGAGCTTGGCTGCGGACACCAGTTCGATGGAGCAGTCATTGGGTCTGTGAGGGGGTAGGGCATCACATTCCTTTTCACTAAATGCCTCCACCAGGTCCCAGTATTCCTTGGGGATGACTGGTTTGCCTGGAGGCAACGAGGCGGCCATGTGCGCTCGCTCATTGGGTGGCCTAAGATGCCCAGCAACATCTGTTGAAACAATGGGGGGATCAGGCCCTATAGGTGTTGTGTCTGGCCCCTCTCAGCTCATTAAAATCCACATAAATATGTCTTTAAGAGTTTTATTTAACACATTTCAAAAGGATTCACTTCAAAGCAAGCTGCTGGCATTTTGCTGGCCGGAACTGCCAAGACTGATTTATTTCCATTTAGATTAAACATGCTCTCCCCCCACCTTCCAATTAACTCACTCTTTCTTTATCACATTGTCCAAGACCTCATTATTCTTCCGTAGGTTTCAAAACACCAAAAAACTGAGTTCAAACGCACTGCCCAAGGTATCAGGCTACTCCTTGATTAACGTTGCTCATGACAAAGGCGTAGTCTCTCTTTCCCCTTCTAATATAGTTTCCGATACGTCACTTCCCCCCATTACTTCCTTTTTCCACTTAACTGACACCTTCGCTTATCAAACCTTCGGAATCTCGGATCAAGCCATCTCTCTTCTTGTTCCAAATCTGACTCATCACTTTGAGAGTCTGACTCAGAATGCATACAAAACTCCTCATTGTCTAGCTCGGCTGCCGGGAGGGGAAAATACCCAGAGGGGCCTGGTTGTTCATCATCATCATCTGACATTTCCCCAGCTGGTCTAGAGACACTCACAACAATAGGTAGTCTCACAGTTCTCATTCCTTTCTCCCACCAGATAAATGGCTTCCATTTGTCTAACCAGGCTAGCCCTAGGATCACTGCCTCGGTCATTTTTGGAGCCACCAGGAAGCGAATAAACTCCCAGTGTGCACCTATTTCTAGGCGTAATGGCTCGGTTACTTGTGTGATAAGAGTTCCTCCCATGAGGGAGCCATCGGCTTGCTCAAACCTCATGGGTTCGGAGAGCAATTTTGCTAGTATGCCCAATTTCATGGCAAAGGGTAAGCTAATAATACATCGGGTGCATCCAGAATCTATTAGCACATTTAAGTTCATTTGTACCCCTGATTTAGGGATTATAAGTTTTGCGGCTAGCGAAAAAGGCAGGATTTGTCGACTCACCATTGGGTCATTCTCCCCTTCATCATCGCTGTCAAGCGAGGGTAGAGAGGGGACAGATCCAGCCTTAGTCTCGGTGTCCTCCTGTGCAGGGGATGCGACTTGGGTAGCCAGTTCTTGTTGGATCCAACTGGATTTTCCTCTCGGTGGCTGCCGATCAGATTTTCTTTTCACTGCGGGTCTCTGTCTGCTCTGCTGTTGAGGGTAGGGGACTGGGCAGTTCGCTGCTCAATGTCCCTGTTGTCCACATCGGAAGCACTTGAAGGAAGGGCGTGTAGGTGGCCTGGGTCTCTCAGCCATTGCAGGCTTGAAGGCTTTCGTGGGGGTGATTGCTGTCTGGGTAGTTGAAGGCTTTCGTGGGGGTGATTGCTGTCTGGGTAGCTTTGGTTGCTGCTCGGATTCATGTGGGGGAGGCTTCTTATAGCAAGAGAGCTTAACATCTAGCTTCACGGCTGTCTGGTACCAGTCCTGTATCCGATCAGGTATTTCTCGATAGATGCAGGCCTGAGAGAGGTGATCGTCTAATCCCTCGATGAAGTAATGGATGAGGGACTGCTCAGGCCACCCCTTTATTCGACCTGCTATCCTGCGGAACTCTCGCACGTATTCCTGGGCAGGCCTCCCGGCTTGTTTTATTTTGTGAATTTGTCCTGCTGCTTTGAGGCCAATGGATGGGTCCTCAAATCATTTTCTCAGACTTAAGAGAAAGAGGTGGGGATCTTCCAATTTGGGGGCTTGTTCGCTATATAGATTGTTCAGCCATTCAGATGCTTCTCCCTCTATATTGGACGCAATGACATCAACCATGGCCCCTGGTTCTGGGTAGAGATAGGCCCAGCGATTCAAGTGAGAACACACTTGGTTGAGGAAAAAAACCAACTTCTCTGGGTCTCCATCGAAGGTTGCTTTGAAGGGTGGTGCGAACACAGGCTGCTGTGGCCCCCACTGGGGCTGTTGTTGCTGGTCCCACCCTGGTTGCTGGTGTATGTCCAGGGGTTGCACGTTTGGGGGCTGTGGCCAATCTCCTTGCTGTGGCTATTCTCCTACCAGCTGCTGATCTCCTGGATTCTGTACCACCCCAAGGCATTGCAAGACCTCTATTAGCTTTGGCAAGTTCAGAGGACATGGATCATCCACCTGCTGGGGAACCCAATCTCCCCATTGCTGCAGAGGACTTAGACTGGGATTCCCACTCTCATCAGGGCTGAAGTCCCTGGCAGGAACATCTACAATGGAAGGGCTGTAGGCTTCTCTCTGTAGGAATTGATTTCTGGGTTTCATCTCTTGAGTTTTGAAATCTTTCCAATGACTCACCCACAACTTTGTTATCTCTCCGTTCCGCTTTTGAAGTCTTTGCTCTCAGCTGGGAAATCTGCCAGATTCCTCTCTGCCCCGGCTTGCTGGCTGTCGCTTCCCCCCCCCCCGGGAAACTGTTGCAGCCAGGGGGCTGATAATGAGATCTTCCCCGAATCTTTACCAGCTCCTCTCAAGCCTAGAGGAAATGGATGGGGTTTGGGACCCCAGGTCATTTGAAAATGATTGAGATCTTAGCATGTTGTTATGGTTCCGGCTAATGAAACACTTCAAAGAACTTCCAGGCCTTTATTTTCCTAAAAGTCTTTTATTGTTACAAAATGTCGGCACAGGCATAACGGAGGCTTATGCTAAGATCTAAGTTCTCTTCCTCTGAGCAGTTTAATTATCAGCATGTTCCCTCCCTAAATTAGCTGTCATATCTCACATTATCCAATTAGTGTGACGGTCAAAGGTTTCCTTCCTCTTTCTTTCCCCGCGCTTTACTCCCATCCCCATCTGCTCTGTATTAACCCCAAAAATACCAGACAATTCTGCATATTGTCAAAGCAAGAATATACAATATTTGCAGCGTTGACAGTAGTCTTTAATGGTACTACTTCTACATGGAGGGAAATAAGCAGTGGGGTACCACAAGGTTCCATCTAAAGCCCAGTACTATTCAATATCTTCATAAATGATTTAGATGAGGGAATAGAAGGGAAGCTCGTAAATTTGCAGGTGACACTGAGCTGTCAGGAACAGCCAACACCCCAGAAGATAAGCTAAGGATCCAAAAAGATCTTGACAGACTTCAACAATGGGTCCTATACAACAACATGAAAATGTGGAGAAAAGCAAGGTTTTACACCTAAGCAGGAAAAACTAAGAGTACAAGTACAGATTAGGTAAAATCTTGCTCAAAAACAGTAACTGAGAGGGACCGTGAAGTGCTGGTAGATCATCACTTAAACATGAGCCAGCAGTGTGCGGCAGAGCCAAAGATGCTACTGCAATCATTGTTTATATGAACAGAGGCATAGAATCAAAACCATGTGAAGTATTAATACCGCTTTATAAATCCTTAGTAGGACCACACCTGGAATGCTGTATCCAATTTTGGAAAAAGTACACAGAAAAGCAATTAAGATTGGCCTGACCACATGACTCCCACCCCCTTGCCTCTACCAACTCACCACAGCTGCTCCTCCCCTGCCATAACACCTTGTTCATCCCTCTCCCCTCGCTCCTCCACTCCACTTCTCCCCTCCTCTTCACCATGCGCAATTCGCCTACAGAACCAATCGCCCTGGCTGATTCACCACACAGCACAAGTAGCTGTGTTGGGCCCAGGCAAGAAGGAGGCTAAGTGGGTGGCAGCAGGTAGGGTAGTAGTGAGACCCTCCCTGGATTGGCCCCAGGACACCTGTGGGCACCGGAGGGAAGGGAAAGTGGCACTGACATTAGGGGCTCAACACTTGATCCAAACGGGCTGTTTAAAGCCACTCTTCCTTCAGGCTGTCTCTAGGTGGATTTGCTAGTCCATCATACTGTTGCAGGGGATGATGGGTATGGCAGCCACCACATTGGGCAAATCCGAGGAAGTGCAGTGCAGCTGTAGTTTGCAATATCAACTGGCAAGACTGAAAAAGCTTAAGAATTTGCCCAAGAGAAGTGTTTTTTCAAACTTGGCAAGTTTAAAATGGGTGGACTACATCTCCCAGAATTGGCTGAGGAATTCTGGGAATTGTAGTCCACCTATCTTAAAGTTGCCAAGTTTGAGAAATGCTGCCCTACAATCTTATTGCTTAAAGATTTCTAAATAAGAAAAAAATAAAGCAAACTAATGAGCTAATCTCCCCAGCCCATGCAAAAGACAATCCTCACCACTGGAGAGCAAGGAAACTAGACATCCCACTTCCGTCCTACAACAATCTTGCAAAGCAGGCTACGGAGAGCTTCATTTGCACCCTATAGACAAGAGAGCCCAGCAAGCAGGAAGGATCTAGCTACTTAACCAGTGCCCTATACTGGGTCTTCAGTCAGCCAACCAGCTGCTGGACCCTCTTACACAATGCTAGCAGGCCTTTGGGCAGGGAAAGAGGTGGCCACATCACAATGACTGCATTTTGTGAATGAAATCAGGAAAGAATGGAACATTGAAACATTTTTCTCACGTTTAAACCCCTGATGTCACTTGTATGGGTTGTAAGGCACATGGCAGGTCATGCTTTCGGCACCGATGCAGATAAGGATGCAATGTGATCCAAGAAGCCGCTTTGGGCTTCAACTCTGAATGTATCTGGGGTATCTAAGCAAGGGTGGGGGACCACCAGGAAATCCCCAGGGCAAAGTGGGAAGACTGCCCCTGAGCATATGCAGAGTGGTCCCATTTTTCTGGGTAGCTGAAGTATTGCAAGAGATGGAGGGGGACAAGAGGGAGGGAAGGAAAAGGACTCTGTGAGTTGTACTTTGTGGGGGAACAAGGAGCTGTCAAGGGTCTACACCTCCACTTCCCAGCAGCTGCTGTGCAAGAACGACCTTTCAACCTTAACACATGTGGACATCCAGAGCGCTTGCAGGCATGGGAGACAGGTGAAGCAGCAATATCATTGAGGGCTATGCACTTGATCCAAGCAGGTTGTTTACTTTACTTCTCAAACTTGGCAGCTTTAAGATGGGTGGCCTAGAACTGCCAGAAGTCCTCAGCCAATTCTGAGAGTTGTAGTTCACCCATCTTAAAGTTGCCAAGTTTAAAAAACAATGCTCCGCCTCTACCTCCTCCTTGCCTGGGCCCAGCTAATTGTCCTGCACAGCAAATTGGCCAGGGTGATTGGTCCTGCAGCTAATCACCCAGGGTGAGGCCGAAAGGGAAGAACTGTGAGGGAGAGACAGAGGGGAGGCAGGCCCTGGGTGTGGAGGCCAGAGCAGTGTGGCGGGGGAGGAGCAGGAGGGCCATTGCAATGGGATAGGCTTGACCACAATGGGTCAACGGGGCAGGGGGACCAGGGAGAAGTGGCCACAGCCAACTGTCCCATTCTGGACTAAGACTAAGTTTGTTCTTCTTCACCTGATCCAGTCTCCAGAACAGGGCATTACTAGTATCACTTGAGTGAGCTCAGAGTTGAGATGTTCAGTTGGGCATCATCCTTACACTGATGACAGTGGACCTCAAACTGATGAATGACCTTATCCCGTGTTTTCATGAAGATTTTAAATAAGAGTATTAAGCTCTGAGACACCCCAGATTGAGCAGCTGTGCATTTGACCTTTCTCCACTGTCAACAGCAACTGGAACCAAACACAGAGAAAGAAGTTGCAGACTCCCCATCCCTACAGCCCAGTCAGAACGATATGACTGACTCTCTCAAAAGAGAAATCAAGATGGATTTCTTAGTGCAACCAATGGTGTCTTCATAGTCAGGCCTGAAATCAGACTGAAATGAGTCCAAATAATCTACTTCCTTCAAGATATTGCCTAACACAGGGCTTTTCAACCTTTTCAGAGATTGTACGACTTTTAGGACATGACAATATTCGAGTACCACCAGTGCTTAGTAAGGTGTCAAAAACTTGATGATTAAAAAAAGGGGGTTTGGGGTTTTATTGATTAGATTGATTTGTTGTTATAAAAATGGCTAGTTTATATTATTATGGAAAAGTAAAAAGTTGGCGTTCGATGTTACTGCTTCATTCTACTACAACAGATGAAGTCAATGCCTTTTCTTTTCTCCTTCTCCCCCTCACTTTTCTTTCCCTTTTTCTTCCCCACTGTGTCCTACTATTTGCTTTTGTATTTTTGTATTTTATTCTATAATATAATAAAATGTTACAAACCATAAAAAAGAAGAAAAAGTATTGGTTTTAATTTCTTCGGTGGCAGTTCCTTTGCTGAATCACTTTTCCTTTGCACTGACAAATATATGATGAATTGATCCATATTTATTAATATGCACCACTACCTTGGTGGTCAGCTGGCTGGTCGGCTCTTCTTCCTCTCTCCCTCTCCTCTTGTTCCTCACTGCCTGCTGGGCTCTCCTTCCATAGCCTCTTCTCCTTCTCTCTTTGTCTGTCATCTTCTCTTTCCCTCTTTTTTTCCCCTCTCCCACCAAAACCTCCTCCTTTTATACCCTCTTCTCTCTCTTCCCCCTCCTCCTTTTCTCTTCCGGGTGCACTGGAAGTGCCAATCAGCTGGAGCTTCATGTGCCAATCCTGTGCTCTCAGCAGTCCCAGCAACACTGCATGCAGCTCCAGCTGAATCACCGCCCGAAGGCTGCGTGCAGCTACCTGCCACCTCCAAGGCCACCGAACGCACCAATAATTTAGAGCCGCTCACACCGATCCTGGGCTCTCAGTAGAACTGTGGCAACCCCGCAGCTCCAGATGACTCTCCCACAGGCCTGTGCAGTGCTGCCGCCACTTCACATCCATTTTTATATCCTCTTTTTTTTACAGTGCTTTTCAACCCATTGTACTCATACCACCTGCAAGGTGCCGAAGTACCACCAGTGGTACACATACCACTTGTTAAAAAGCCCTGACCTAACACATCTATTTGACTTCAACAGCCACCCATCTCAACAAATAACTCGGGGCAGAAAAAAGTTGAGGACTGGTTGGAAATTGTCTAAGATTACTGGAGCTAGCGATGGCTTCTTGAGGAGATGGTGCACCATTGACCCCTCAAGACCAAATGAACCATCCTCTCTCTCAAAGAATGATAAACTTATGGTCCTAAGGTTGTCCCCGACTTACAACAGTTCATTTAGTGACCATTCAAAGTTACAACAGCACTGAAAGAAATGACTTATGACATTTATTCACATTATAACCATTGCAATACCCCATGGCCATGCGATCAGAAGTCAGATGTTTGGCAACTGACTCATATTTATGACAGTTGCAGTACCTTGGGTCATGTGATCAGTTTCTGCAACCTTCTGACAAGGAAAATTAATGGAGAAACTAGATTAACTTAACAACCATGTTTCTAACTTAACAACTGCAGTGATTCATTTAACATGCAAGAAAGATCATAAAATGGGGAAAAATTCACTTAACAAATGTTTTACTGGCAACAGAAATTTGGGGCTCAATTGTGGTTGTAAGTCGAGGACTACCTGTATAGTATAGTATTTCACAAAATTTCATCTATCATAGTAGTAATAGTGCAGGAAAAAATATTTATATGAAACAGAATTTAAAACAGCAACAAGTTGTCAAAATCATGTTCTCTTGATTTTGAGTACAAGCGGACATATTAAAGTTCAAATCTTAAAAGTGTTTTTTTTAATGTTATTCACTAAAATAGACTGAGTGTTCTTTATGGGAGAAATCAATCTTGATGACTTTACTAGTATATTTTGTGTCTTTAATAATTACGGAAGACTAATCTACTTAACTCCAGCTTATATTGACAACTCTCCTAATTTCTGTGTCATCCAAACTACAATCTGCAGGCTACAACTAGTCCTGGGTAAAGTTCTTCTGTCCCACCAGCTCTTCCCATCTGCTCTGCTCCGATCCTTTCCAAACAGCACAGGGCTAGAAGGCAGGGTTGTATTCACCACTGTTTGCAAAGGAAGGTAGGATTCTCTCAATTTCTCCAATGGGAGGGTTGAGACACAGCTGGAGGATTGCTGTACAAGGAAGGGGAAGCATTTTCCCCTTTAAAATTTGTGCTACTTTGAGCCAGCTGAAGGGTTGTTTCCTTCCTCCTCCCCCTGAAGGGGAGAGGTTATCAAAGGGGCTCCCTTGGATTGTTTCCCACCCTGAGAAAGAAACCCTCATCTGAACTGACTCAGGGCAGGCTGGACAAGGAAGAGAAAGCCAGCCAGAGGGTCATTTCCTTTGCTTGTGGGGGGCTAGGAGTGTTCTGGACTGGTTGGGGACTGGCCTCATCCAACATAGCATCTTATCAAAGACTTTATGATGGAAGCAGTGGAAGAGTTATTCCAGAAAAGGCTTTTTTTCAAAAGTATCAGTCCCATTATTCCCATTAATCCTGTGCTTCATGCTGATTAAAGCCTGCAACTTAAAGAATTTCTTCACTTTGTTTTACTGAAGTATTTTTAGGGATGTGTTTACTATTTGTACCCTGTGCCATAAAATTGGGCAGGTTCTCATTTAATATACATTTGTAAGTAAATAAAAATTATTGAAAAAAGTGTTCTTTTCTCATTTGCAATTATTAATTTATTAGTTCTTCAGAGAGTTTGCTAATGTTTGCCATCTTTCTTATATCATTTGTCCATAGAAACATGGCATTGTTTTCTTCATAGTTATCACATTTCTTTTTTGCTGTTGTTGTGAATCATATCACATTGAACAAAATAAAACACATTCATCCAATTAAATTTTACTTACTCATTTATAACATTGATTTTTCCCCTAGCCCTTAAATGTTTGCAAAATCTCCAATGTGACCCTCAATAATTAAAAGTTAGGAAACCCCTGCTATAGAGAAGTCTTCGAAGAAACAAGGGACATGAGAAAAAAAACGTAGTGCAGCATAACAGCCAAATTCATGATCCAACAGTCTCTATAAACAAAAATGAGTAACTCAGACATATTGCCAAACAAAAAACTGAGAGCTTGTATAAAAAGGATTACAGCATCCAAATAGGATAGGACAAAAAACTTACATATTTAAATGTTTGTTTTTTAACTATGGAAATTAAATGCTATTAATGAAAGACTTATCAAAAGACTGTTGTCTATTCTAGCAAACGTTTCATTAGTTTATTTAAAAAAACTTTCATAGTTGCAAACTCTCCAGATCAGCGGTTCTCAACCTGTGGGTTGCAACCCCATTTGGGGTCGAACGACCATTTCACGGGGGTCGCCAAACAACGCAGTCCGCCATTTTTCCCCCTTTTCCTTAGCTGTGCTACTCCCTCTTATTCTATTGGCTTTTGAAAGCCAATAGAGTGGACTCTCTTGAATAGAGTCTAATTCTATTGGCTTTCAAAAGCCAATAGGAATTGTCCAGGCTGTCTCCGCCCTGCTGAGCCCACCAAAAGTCCCAGTCTGCAAACGGTGCTGCAAGTTGTCTGCAGCGAAGGTGAGCTCTCCGGAAGTTTCCATCCCTCCCTGCTGAGCAACTACTAAAACTGTAAGTAAAAGAGAGCCAGGGGTGGGAGGCTGGCGGGCGCAGGGAGGGTTTTTGGAGCGCGTGGGGCCCAGCGGGTTTTTTACCTCCCTTGGGCTGGGCCAGCTGGTCGCCCAGCCCATGGTCGCCCTGCGCCGTCGCTGCCGGGTCAGCGGCAGGCGCAGGGAAGGTTTTTGGCACATGTGGGGCCCGGCGGGTTTTTTTACCTCCCTTGGGCTGGACCAGCTGGTAGCCCAGCCCATGGTCGCCCTGCGCCATCGCTGCTGCGGCCACCCAGGAGCGCCTGGGCCTGCCTGCCACCACCCCAAATGGGCTGCAGAGAAGGTAAGGCTAGCGGGGCAGCGGCGGGCGCAGGGAGGTTTTTTGGCGCGCGTGGGGCCCGGCGGGTGTCTTATCTCCCTTGGGCTGGGCCAGCTGGTGGCCCAGCCTGTGGTCGCCCTCGCCGTCGCCGCGCGGCGCTTGACAGGTCGGGGTCGCGACATGAAAAAGGTTTAGAACTGCTGCTCCAGATGGTAAATTCCAAAAAGCTAATAAAACATTGTGATAATTAGACTGATGCTATCTCTTGCCAGAGATGACTTCATTCTAATTATCACAATATTCTAATCACTTGGACTTCATTGTAAAGATTTCCATTTGAAATGTCTTCTCATTCAAAGGTGAAGTAAAAGGGGCGTTATCTTACCTGAACGCCTTTTCTCAGCATGACGATGGAGAATCCACCAATGGGTTTTGCTTGTCTTCTGCCCATATAGAATAAGTCAGCCAAATTGCCACGCCCCTCTCCCTGGAGCAGGACCCCAGTCTCAACTGAGGCGCAGCTGTTGGCTATGATTCAAGTGTGTTGGCTCGATCCGTTCCCCGGCACAGGACCTGACTGGCCCTAAGGGTGGGAGCGGATTCTCCATCGTCATGCTGAGAAAAGGTGTTCAGGTAAGACAACGCCCCTTCTCCAGCATGACGAGTGGAGAATCCACCAATGGGACTTACTAAAGCCTCACTGTCCCTGTGGTTGGGAAGCCGTCTGGGCCTGTGTCCCACTCTCGAGGACCCTCCTGCCAAAGGAGGCCTCAGCCAATGAGAACTTATCTAACTTGTAGTGTCTTACAAAAGGGGAAGGCAACGCCCACGTTGCCGTCCTACATATCTCCTCAATCAGCGCCTAAGTCACCCACGCTGCTGATGTCACAGCGCTGCGAGTGGAATAGGTGGTGATTTGTTTAGGCACTGAGAGCAATTGCCTCTGGTATGCTTCTGCTATGCAGTTCCTGATCCATCTGCCAATTGTAGATGCTGTGACCCTTCGCCCCTTTGCGGAAGGGTGCAGTTTGCTTTATGATTCTCTTAAGGCCCTGCAAACGTCTAAAATGTGCCATTTGCGCTCCAATTCATGAGAGGGCTGAGGGCAAAAGTTTGGTAGTACCACTTCCTGTGTTCTGTGGAATAAGGAATTGACCTTGGGAATGAAGGAGGGGTCCAGACGTAGGACCACCCTGTCTGCGTGGAAGATGCAGAGGTCTTCCCTAATTAAGCCGTTGGGTGAGATCATCTGTCGACACGGGGTGAGTTATCATCAATATGCTGATGATACTCAGCTTTATATCTCTACCCCGTGTCGTTACAGTGAAGCAGTTGAAGTGATGAACCGATGCCTGGAGGCTGTTGAGGTCTGGATGGGTGCCAACAAGCTCAGACTCAATCCCGACAAGACGGAGTGGCTATGGGCTCTGCCTCCCAAGGACAATTCCAACTGTCCATCCATTACCCTGTGGGGAAAAGTTTTGTCCCCCTCGGAGAGGGTTCGCAACTTGGGTGTTCTCCTCGATCCACAGCTAAGTTTGGAACATCATTTTTCGGCTGTGGCGAGGGGAGCATTCGCCCAGGTTTGCCTGGTGCGCAAGTTGCGGCCCTATTTGGACTGGGAGTCACTTCTCACGGTCACCCATGCCCTTGTCACCTCGAGATTCGACTACTGTAATGCTCTGTACATGGGGCAACCTTTGAAGAATGTCCGGAGACTGCAGGTAGTCCAGAATGCGGCCGTGCGAGCTGTCTTGGGTCTCCCAAGACATGCTCATATCACTCCAGCTCTTCGTGGGCTGCACTGGCTACCAATTGGTCTCCGAACACAATTCAAAGTGTTGGTTATGGCCTCTAAAGCCCTTTATGGCAATGGACCAGGATACTTGCGGGACCGTCTCCTGCCTCATGAATCCCAGCCACCGGTCAGGGCACATAGGGTTGGCCTCCTACGAGTCCCGTCTGTTAAACAATGCCATCTGGCGGGACCTAGGGCAAGGGCCTTCTCCGTTGCTGCCCTAGCCCTCTGGAACCAGCTTCCCTCAGAGGTTCGTACTGCTTCCTCCCTCCTAGCTTTCCGGAAAGTGCTGAAGACACATCTATGCCGACAGGCTTGGAGCATATGAGCTGTGCTCTGCCCCTCAGCCCTAAGAGTGTCCCGCCATCAACGGCTGTGAATTGATTGTGTTTGTATGTGGTATGAGTGTGGTAAATTTTAAAATTGTTGTTATATCTTGTTGTGAGCCGCCCTGCGTCTTCGGAGAAGGGCGGCATATAAATGTGAATATTAAATTAAATTAATTAAATTAATAGTGCTGCTAACTCTGAAATATATCTAGCCGAGGTAACGGCGACCAGAAATGCGACCTTAAGTGTCAGGTAGTGTAAGGTGCAGGTCTGGATAGGTTCAAATGGAGATGAGGTGATGGCTTGTAGGACCTTTGACAGATCCCAAGAGGGATATCTATGGACCATGGGTGGTCTGTTGTTCATTGCACCCTTCATGAAGGCTTGTACCACTTGGTATTTGGCCAGTGGTTCAGAGTTGCCATATGTAAGTATAGTGGACAGGGCAGCCATCTGTCTGTGAATTGTGTTGCGTGCTAAATCCCTCTTAAGTCCCTCCCACAAGTAGTCTAAGACCCTTGGAATAGCAATTTTAAAAGGGTCTAAATGGTGCTTTGCGCACCAGCAGCAGTAATTTTTCTATGTGATCATAAATTCTGTTAGTTGTAGGCCTTCTTGAGGCCTGTATTGTGTTAATGATGTTTGGTGAATAAGCCTCCCATTCTAGGAGGCTCTGTTCCAGTGCCAGGCGGCTAGTTGGAGCCACTGTGGCTCTGGGTGTTGCAGAGCCCCCTGGCTGAGGGAGATTCAGTCGTGAGGAATCCTCCACGGAGGAGATATTGAAAGACTTACGAGGTCGGCAAACCACAGCCATCTTGGCTAGTGTGGCGCAATGAGTATCACCTCTGCTTGTTCCTGCAGAATCTTCCTGATGGTTGCTTGCATCAGAGGAAGAGGAGGGAAGGCATATAGTAACCCCCTCGGCCAATGTCGCCGGCGCGCATCTGCTCTCTCCGCCCCTGGTGACGGGAAGCGGAAGAAGAATCTCGGGAGCTGGGCATTCCTGGGACTGGCGAATAGGTCCAGCACTGGATGGCCGAACCTCTGTGATGCCTCTCTGAAGAGAGCTGGGTGCAGGCTCCACTCTGAGTGGTCTACTGTTGCCCTGCTTAGGACATCCGCCTGCTGATTCGCCTCTCCTGATATGTGTTCGGCCCTGAGGGAGACTAGGTTGTTCTCGGCCCAGCTTCCCAGCGATTGGGCCTCGGACATGAGGGATCTGGATCGTGTGCCCCCGTCGATTGACATGGGCCTTTGCAGCCACGTTGTCCGTGAGAACTAGGATGTGCTGATTCGCCACTGAGCTGCGGAATGGCTCTGAGCTCTAACCAGTTTATGTTGTGTCTCAGATCCACTTTGGACCATTGCCCTGTGCCAGTTGTGATTGCAGGTGTGCTCCCCAGCCGAATAAGCTGCATCCGTGGTCAGAATGACTCGGGTAGGTTCCTTGAACATGTGTCCCTTTCCCACCACTGGGGATGACCACCATTGGAGTGTGGTGGCCCATTTCCTTCAAATCTGCCTGACCAGGGCTCGGATGCTGCTTCGGCGTTCTCGAGAGAGGTAGACCTTGCACTTCAGTGTGTCTATCACGGCTCCCAGATGAAGGAGACGGGTCAACGGAACCATTTGACTCTTTTGGAAGTTTACTGAGAACCCGTGGTCCTGAAGGGCTCTTAGGTCAGCGTCAGCTCTGACTGTGCCACTTAAACGGATGATGATTGGATGAGAATGTCGTCCAGGTAACACTGGATGTGCATGGGGATGGTTCGTAGATATGCGGCAAGTGTCATCAGTACCTTTGTGAATACTCTGGGGGCCGAAAAAGGTCCAAAGGCCCTGTATTGAAAGTGCTGGCCTGCATAGCAGAACCTGAGAAACGTTCAATGCTCAGGAAGTATGGGGATGTGAAGGTAAGCCTCCGTCAGATCTATGGATGTCAGGAGGTCTCCTCTTCTGATGCCTGCTAATATAGACTGGAGAGTCTGCATTTTGAACTTTCTGTATGCCAGGTGATTGTTCAGATTTTTAGGTCTAGAATTGCTCTCCACCCCCACCCCCCCACCCGAACTCTTTGGGACTATGAATAAGATGGAGTAGAATCCCTGTCCCTGTTGTCCCATCTGCACCGGTTCTACAGCCTGTATATCCAGGAGATGCTGGATGGCGTCCATGATGAGGCCCCTTTTGGTCGGATCCTTGGGTGATGGGCAAGGGACGAAGTGGTTCAGGAGCTTGGGGGTGAATTCCAGTGAGAGGCCGAATTTGACAGTATTTAGGACCCAAAGGTCTATGGTGGTGGCTTGCCATCTGTGTGCGAAAAGAGCCAGCCTGCCACCAATGGGGGAGCCCTCCCCACCATCACTTGGATTTACGAAAGGGGCGGCCCCCCGCTCCTCAAAAGGGCTGCTTTCACTGGAATTGCTGCCTAAATCTGTCCCTGTTGCCGGATCTGTCAACCTGTCGGTCTGATCTGGGCTGATAGGGACAGGAAAAGGAAGGAGGCTCTGGACCTGCTTCTGATCGAAAAGGCTGTCTGCAACGGTAGGTAGAGACTCTCCTCTCCGTCCTCTTTGAGAGGTGGGCCAGGACCTTGCGTTTGTCCTTGTTTCTGTAAGGGTTGAGGGCCTCACCAAAGAGTAGGCCACCCTTGTAAGGCGCAGCTGCCAACCGCCATTTAGCCTTGATGTCGGCTCACCATTGTCTGAGCCACAGTAATCTGTGTGCTGTGATGTTGGACGCTATTGCTCTGGCAGAGTAGTTTGCGGCATGTAATAATGAATCTGCCATGAATTCAGCTGCCACCACCAACCTCCTTAAATCATGGTGGGTTCTCTCCTCCTCTGGGGAGATCCTGGCCTGTAGTTAGCACAGCCAGAGCAACGAAATCCTAGCAAAAAAGGAGTTAGATATGGCTGCCTTGATTGCCCAAGCTAAGACCTGGTGTGTTCTGCGGAAAGTGAGTTCCACCTTCCTGTCCTCTGACTTCATGGCCTCCGCTGCATTCCCGGATACCGTGGATGGTGAGAATAGAGCCGCTAGTGGCTCATCTACTGCCGGGACCTCTATTACCTCCGATAAGGCTGGGTCTATGTTGAAGAGTATATCTGTCCCCCATTTGAGGGAAGGACCCCAGTGTCCCTAAATTTTTCTGAATTGTATCAAAGAAGAGAGGGGGACAAGGGATATATTGCTGTGTGTAGGTGAGTTGTCACCTGCTGTTCGTGTCCTGACATGCGGAGGGTCCCTCCTGGGGGAGCCTTGGCCTCTTAACCTTTGCAGTGCTGCTGGCCTTGTGGAGCAGGGAATTAAATAAGGTCGGATTGAAGAGGCTTACGAATGGTGGAGGGTCAGGGGATATGTCTTCATCCTCTGACAGTCCCTGGTCTGTTTGTTCATAGTCCCCCGTGGGGAACCTTCTGCTTCTGGAAGAGTGAGATGGCAAGATCGATCCCTGGTAAGCCGTGGCCTCCTCTTGGGAGAGGTAGGATTGGCCTCTTGATGTAACAGACCTGGCTGTGGACTATGATGTCTTGTAGAGGCCATGGCCTGAACAACAGCCTGAGATATCAGGGACTGTAAGTATTCTGAGGATAGGGCTCCTTGATTATCTGAGGGGCCCTGCTGCTGAGTGTGTAACAGGTGCCCCCGGGCTCTCAGGCCCATTGCTTATGGGAGATCTCTCTGCCTGTTCTGCGTCAGCCTCTGTTTCCAGAGGTTCCTGACTAGGCTGCAGCGGGCCAAATATTTCATCCTCTGTGTAAGCAGGTAGGACTAGTCCGTCTCCTGCTGTGTTTTGTCTCTTTTTGGCTCTGGAGAATTATCTTTCCAGAGTCTGGTGTCGACGTTTGGCCTCCTTATCAGCTGTCTTGGAGGATCTTTTGCCAGATATTGCCTTAGCCTTGATCCTGCCTGCTACCTCCTGATTAGATGATCTTGGCCTCTTACGTCCAGGAGGACTAATGGAGGAGTCCTGTGCTGCCTGCACAGAAATGGTGTCTGTCATTGGCACAAGAGATATCTCAGCATTGAGACTGAGAGGAATCTTGTGTTAAGAGGTCTGGTAACAGGCCGGCTTGGGCCCCAGAGTGACTTGGCAATGACTGGAAATAGTCCAGGTGGTAGCCCAATTAATGTGCAGTCCAAGGTGGTAAGGTCAATTGATGGTATATTCACACCACTGTGCTTCATTTAATTTAACCACTGTTGTGGCGCTGATAGCAGCAAGATCAAATTGATACAACCTGCACATCAACATTGGGCAGATACGTGACTCCACTTTTTCTCTCTCACTCTTTCCTTTTTCCTTTTTTTTTTTTTAGTGATAAATGAGTCCTGTCGGGTTGAAAGCTCAGCCGGTACAGATAAAAGTAATGACTTGTTCTGGGAAAGGCTGCAGTTGAGGATGGTGCACGCTTCCCCCTTTCCTCTCCTCCCCCCCGTTCGCAACTTCTCCGGTTTAATCACCCTCGTGGGTCAAATTGGAGAAAAGGATTAATCCTTTACTTTGTGCCAGCTCGCATCAGCTGCAGCTTTCCGGCACTGTGCTTGGGGGGGTAATCACGTCCAGCCTGATGAGTTCTAAATGGAAGCTGGCTAGCTGGTCGTTTTGAATTTTGTGGCTTGAAAATGGCTGCTGCAAGCCTGGTTTTACAATCACTGCCACTTTGATCTGTCTCCCTGCGGCTGGAATGAGGAAGCTGAAATCGGAAAAATCAGCTGCTCCGCGGAGAGAGCTAAACTGTGGCTCCCTTTCTACGGGGGGGAGACTCTCCCTAGAGTCCAGCGATGCCGAAATGGCGACCGGCTCTTTGTTCTCTCTCCGACTATCAGCTGGGGCTAGCCGACGATCAGCTGGATCTAGAGCAAGCCTCGCGGCTGCGCTGAAATTGGCTGGGACGGCAAACAAACAGCTGTTCATTTTCCACTCCCCTCTTTCTAGAAAAAAGGTAAGAAATTTAAAATATGACCTGGTCTAGTGATCTGATCCTGGAGCCAAGATGAATGTGTCCTTCCGGGCTAGAGACTAAGTCGAGATTGGGGTCCTGCTCCAGGGAGAGGGGCATGGCAATTTGGCTGACTTAGTCTATACCGGCAGAAGACAAGCAAAACCCATTGGTGGATTTTCCACTCGTCATGCTGGAGAATTGAATGTTTAATATGTTTGCCACAAATTTGAGCAATATTATGACAAGTGTTTTTAAGAACAGTACTACACAAAAAAATAACCTTTGCAAAGACAATTTAAGGATGTACTCTCGGTCTGGCTAATAAAAAGGCAATTCCAACTAAATGCACTAATAAATATTTTTTTTCTAGCAAACAGAATGCAGGTAGTCCTTGACTTACAACCATCATTGGGACCAGAACTTCCATTGCTAAGTGATACAGACATTAAGTTAGTAGTGCCCAATTTTACAAGCTTCCTTGTTGCAGCTGTTAAGTGAATAACATGGCCGTTAAGTGAATCCAGCTTCCCCCATTGACTTTGCCTGTTGGAAGCTCCCTAGAAAGTTTGCAAATGGTGATCACATGACCCTGGGACACTGCAACCGTCAAATACCTGCTAGTCACCAAGCACCCATATTTTGATCACATGACTATGGGGGTGTTTTGATGATCACAAGTAATTTTCAGTGTCATTTCAAATTTGAATAGTGGTTAAACAAATGGCCATAAGTCAAGGGCTACCTGTATTCAACTAGTTTTTCTATTTTACTGAATAATTCAATTGATTAAAATACTGAATTTAGTCTTTAACATAGTCACCAACATATGAAATCATTTAAAAATGTTTGAAATATAAAGTTCAACCACAAAGTTTTAAATTAACACCAGGTTATACTTCTTATTATTTTTATAAGGCTAAATATTATAGAATGTTGTAGAACTCTGGTAATGTGATGAAAAGAAACCAAATGTTTAGTGCTGTTCAAATATATTATTTAACATCCTGTTGCAACTAACCACTGTTCTCTCAAAAATACTTTGAGAAACTAGGTAGCAGATGTTATTTCAGCTGAGCTATTTTAAGGTTCTGTTACGACATTCAATTTAGCACAGAGTATGTACATCAGGCAGCCTGTTGCACTACTTCAGGCAAACACAAGTGCTTCAGGAGTGGGTGGATAAGTGAGGTACAAAATGGAACAGAGTTATGAAGGATTCAGATTCAATTTCAAAAAGATTTTACATATTCCATAAGGATATGAACATAACATTTGTCTGCAACTCTTTAAAGATGTTGTATTTTTCCTGGAATTCTGCACTGCCTTCTTTCTCATGTTTTGAAGCATCTTTTCAAAACTGAATCCAAAGCACTACATATCCCTATCAAATATATGGCTTACGTATATTCTAGGACTAAGTGTTAATTTGTAAAAAGTGTACAATTATTCTGATTTAGAATAAGGTCCCTTCCCATGAATACCCACATATTTTGAAGAAAGTTGATAAAAAGCAAAAATTTGCAATGCATGAACTATAGCTACCTAACTGTACACGTTTTGATTACCATGACTAATAAGGACTCTGCAGTCTAATACATACCGTGTTTCCCCGATAGTAAGACACCCCCAATTGTAAGACGTATCGGGGTTTTCAGGGGGTCGGCTAATATAAGCCGTACCACGAAAGTAAGACATATTACTCCTGCCCACTTCCGCCTCCTGCTTAAAATACTTAAATACTTAAAATACTTAAAATACTTAATATACTTAAAATACTTAAAATAAAACTGACAATTGTTTTCCAATCAATATAAGCCGTACCCCGAAAGTAAGACATAGTGGGGCTTTTGGGGGTAAAAAGAAAGTGTGACCCTGTCTTGCTTTAGGGGAAACACGGTAAGTGGCCATCATTGCAGCTAACATCTCTCAACCTATTGTCTGCCACACCAAAAGCTACTCAACTCAATCAGTGAAATATTTTCAGAGCTGTATGGAAAAGGGGAATGAGCAACATTGTTCTCTAAATGAAATCTCTCTTTCATGTAGAGATTAGGATCAAAGTTAGCATTTAAATTTGCTGTCTGACTGAAAGAAAATGACGAGAGATACTCCTACTGAGGGATGATTTGAAATTATCTGTACAACTACACTAAGAGACTACTGTAGTTGAGTTCCACTGAAAGGGATGAGGGTAAAGATGTGCACAAAGTAGTTACAATTTGGTATTCTAAGCCAAGAAACTGTCCCTATGGCCAAGTTTATTCTTTAGCTTTTGTAAACATCTTGGTTGTGTAACATGCAGGATGGGGGGTAAGCAGAACATTTTTTTAATGGTGATCCGCACAAAACAAGAAAGTATATGGCTTCAACAACATTTTAAAAAACTGCAAAATCTGAACAAAACCAGAAGGCGGCCAATACCAAAATGAGTTTTTCTCAAGCCAATTTTTAGTTTGGAACAGCAATTCATACATTTTTTAAACTGAACGTCTTCTATGATTAAAATAGCTGGCTAATGTAGAGCAAATATTAATGTGCAATGGAACATAAACAGTTTAAACTGTTCATGTGAACAGTGAAATTATTGATACAAACACACAAGCATATATGATCTACAAATTTGAAGTATAGGATAAAAAATAAATATACATATACATGGAGTTGTAGATAATTAGGAATCTTAAAAACCCATTGTACTGGTATCCAAGTATATAGAGCAGAGGTGTCAAACTGCTGGCCCGCAGGCCGGACGCATCATAGCGAAACCGCGCCCATCCCATTGCTGGCAATGGAAAGTCGCGATACGTCACGACATGTCACGTGACATTGCGAGTTTGACACCCCTGATATAGAGAAATGTATGGCCAAATTAAGCTGAAATTACTCAAAACATTCAGTAACACTGTACCAGAGGACGCATTTCACCATATTACCCCTCTTCTGAAATTGCTTGCTCCCCCTAAGGCTAGCCCATATGACTTTCTTCCCACCTTCATGGTCTTTCTAAAGCAGATAAAAGCACAGTTCTTCTGGAGGGCCATGAGAATTAACTGTACCAAACAACACCATTTTCCGTAATGTTAACATTGTAAGTATGGAACTAAGGATTGAACTCAATCTATTTTAATTAATTCTTACATAATAAAAATATAATACAAAAGTAAGTTCTATAAGCCACTTTCAGTCTGGTTGATTAGTGTTAGGTGGGAGACACATTTCAAAAATAAATCAGAAAGTTAAACATTGGGTTTTATTTCAGTTATATAATTAAGACTTTTTGTGTGCATGAATTTGTGTGCCTTTAAATCAGTCATCAGCAACTATATGGCTCAATTAAGGTAATGTTCCAGGCAAATTTTCTAGGCAAAGTGATGTGCCATTGCCCTAGGACTAAAAAAAAAGGTGACTGGCCCACAAATATTCAGCTAGCTTTTTGTCTAAGGACTAAAACTCAGGTAACCCCCCCCCATCAGTTCAGTGTCTTATCCAGCTAGTTCTCATAATAACAGAAGGGCTATCTAATTAACTGAAAGAAGTTAAAATTGCAATGACACAAAAATACAAACACAAATATTTGATTTTTTTTTAAATGATAACTGCCAGTACTAGAAATATTACATGAGAGAATTGTTACAATTACATCTAATTCTCTATAAAAGTTCATCAATGCATGAATTCAATTATATCTATCTTACGGTTTACAAAGTTACAAAGGGGAAATCATAAATCACTTCCCATCCACTCTGCCCAAATAAAGGTGTGACCATCATAGATTGGAACTTGATGCAGGAGACTTCATGCAATTGATTTGTTTGTATAGTTTCCTTTTATTGGTTCATAGCCATTTCCCTTTAAAAAGAATTATATCCTGTAGATGTCAAGAACCAAAAGCAACTAAATCATCTGAAATATCCTGTCACAAAACTTTCAAAAAGTCTATGAATTTGTAACACTTAAATAAAATAATTATAACAATTTTACACTATATGTATGACATCAAAAATGCTTACTTGAAATTAAGCATTCAGCATATTGTGTTCTATTTTGGATTTGGATCAATACTATTATATTCTGCTGAAGTCAACAGCATTCTCTAAACAAAGTCATTCCAATGGTTCTTGGAATTTAAACTTCTGATATCTATAATATTCTACAATGTTGCTTAAAATGGCCATTTATTAGTAATGTTAGTAATGTTATTAAAAATATAATTGCAAAGATAAAAATGAATACAAATAATAAAAATAAAATAAAGGTAGAATATAAATAAATAAAACCATAATAAAGAACAAATAGAATACAATAGAACTGGAACGGACCTTAGAGGTCTTCAAGTCCAGCCCCCTGCTCAAGTAGGAGAACCTATACCATCTTAGACATATGACTGTCTAGTCTCTTCTTAAAAACCTCCAGTGATGGAGCACCCATGATTTCTGGAGGCAAGCTGTTCCACTGGTTAATTGTCCTCACTGTCAGGAAGTTTCTCCTTAATTCTAGGTTGCTTCTCTCTTTGATCAGTTTCCAACCATTGTTTCTCATCCTTCCCTTTGGTGCTCTGGTGAATAACGTGACCCCCTCATCTTTGTGGCAACCCCTCACTGGAATAGTGCTATTATGTCTCTCCTATTTCTTCTTTTCTTTAGGCTAGCCCAGGGGTAGGCAACCCAAAACACTCAAAGAGCCACTTGGACCCGTTTCCCACCGAAAACAAAATACCGGGAGCTGCAAAACCCTTTTGATATCTAAAATGAAGATAACACTGCATATATCCTTTTTTACCTTTATTATAGGTGTGTGTGTGTGTGTGTGTGTATACATACACACAACAGGTAAAAAAGGATATATGCAGTGTTATCTTCATTTTAGATGTCAAAAGGGTCTCTCTCTCTCTGTCTCTCTCTCTCCCTCTCTCTCTCTCTCTCTGCCCTTGGTCTGCCAGTCCTCTTCCCCCACTCTCTTTCTTTTTCTCTCTCTTTCCTCTCTCTCTTCCTCCCTCTCTCTCTCCTATCTGCTGCTCACCTGGCAAGCTGGCTTCAAGCTGTTCTCCAACAAGCTCAGGGATAGGCAACCTTGGCACTTTTATGACTAATGGACTTCAACTCCCAGAATTCCTGAGTCAGCATAGCTGGGCTAGCTAGCTCTCTCCTGCCCTTCCTGCTTCCTGCAGAGGCGCAGCAAAGGGAGGAGCTCTGCCCAATAAGCTTTTCAGCTCCTCGGAGAACATTGTGAGTGCACTCTCTTTTAGAGAGAGAGAGAGAGAGACAGAGACAGAGACAGAGACAGAGAGAGAAGCAGGGAAGCGCAATTGCCTCTCTCTGTCTCTGTCTCTCTCTGCAAATGGCAGAGGAGGCTGGGAGCCACAAGGGAAGGCTCAAAGAGCCGCATGTGGCTCCGGAGCCACAGGTTGCCGACATATGGGCTAGCCAAACCCAAGTCCTGCAGTCGTTCTTCGTATGTTTTAGTCTCCAGGCTTTTGATCATCTTAATTGCTCTCCTCTGAATTTTTTCCAAACTCTCAACATCTTTTTTGTGATATGGTGACCAAAATTGACTGCAGTATAAATAGAGTTGCTTAAGTCCAACTTTGGCTCAGTTTTACCCTATGCAACAATATATGTTTTCCCAGACAATTCTGAGGGCAGAAAAATCAAAATACAGTGAATATAGAAAGTCTACTGTCATGGTTCCGACTAATGAAACCCTTCAAAGAACTTCCAGGCAAGGTTTGCCCCTGTTAAAATGCATTTCTGAGATGTAAAAAAAAGCAGACCAGAATGTTTTCCATCTTTAATATATAAGTTGCACAATTCAACTGAAAAGCAAACCAAAATCTTTTAGGAGAAAATAATAATTAAACACTAGAATAATATGGTTGCATAAGTATGCACACCTTTACACTAATACATTGTTGACACAACTTTTGATTTTTATAACAGCATTTAGTCTTCTGGGGTAGGAGCCTATCAGCATGGCATAACTTCTCTTGGGAATCTTCACCTACTCTTCCTTGCACAAGTGCTCCAAATCTATCACATCTGAACACAGCCACTTTCTGTTCACCACACAGATTTTCAATTGGATTCAGGTGCAGATTCTGGATGGGCTATTCCAAAATGTTTATCTTCTTCTAGTGAAGCTATTCTTTTGTTGACTTGGGGGTACAGTATGCTTTGGGTTATTGTCAGGTTGAAAGGTGGAATTACTCTTTATTTTCAGATGCCTGAAGGCTTTTTGTGCCAAAATTGACCAATATGTAGAACTGTTCATAATTCCCTCCATCTTGACTAAAGACCCAGTCCCAAGGCATAATGCTGCCACCACGCTTCACTGTGGGTCTGGTGTACTTCTGGTTATGTGCAGTGTTGTTTTTGCACCAAACATACTTTTTGGAATTATGGCTAAAAAGTTCAACCTTAGTGTCATCAGACCATACATAACACATTTTTCTGCATGCTTTTGTCAGACTTGATATAGGTTTTTGCAAAATGTAGTTGGGTTTTTCTTTGTAAGAAAAGGCTTCCATCTTACCACCCTACATCACAGCCCAGACATATGAAGACTATGGTAGATTGTTGTCATATGTAGTACACAACCAGTACTTGCCAGAAATTCCTTCAAATCTTTTAATGTTGCTGTAGGCCTCTTGGAAGCCATATGAAGACTTTTTATATCCACTGTAGTTAAACACAAGATGAATCTCCAAGGCAAAATAAGTTCACTCTAGGTACTAAAGGAACATGGTAACAATATACAAAACCTGTATGTCCCTTTTGAGTCTATACATCTAATGAATACATAAGTCTTTGAGAAATTTGGGGAAACGGGTAAAGTGCAAGATATCAAGGATGCATTAACTTTAATTCTTGCATTAATCAGAAAGCTGGATTTGCTGATATCATGTGACTCTATTCTTTTAGCTATGTCAGAATCAGTGGTAAAACTGTGTTGATCATAGCATCTGAATTAATGCTTTCCCATTTCCTTTTCAAACTAGATATACAGGTAACACTATAACTATAACACAGAACAATATAAAGGTTGTGAAATTTAAAGAGTAACAGGTTTATCACTCTTTGGTGGTAGTGGCAAATGTGCTGGCCTACAGACTAGGAGATGGTGGGATCTACTCCTGCCATAGGTATGACAGCTGGCTGAGTGACCTTGTGTCAGTCACTCTCTCTCTCTCCAACACAACTCACAAGGTTTTTGCTGTGAGGAAAATGGGAATAGGAAGGAATATTATATATATTTGTCACCTTGAGTTTAATAGTTTAATAATAAAGGCAGGGTTTTAAAAAAATCAAAAATCCAACATACCTGCATATACCGTATGCAGGTACAGTAAATACAAAATATAAATTACAAATGGAGAAAAAACATCTTGAACGGCAAAAAGTATATACAAGGACAACTCACAATGGAGGAAGCCAAAGGTAATTCGAACATATGGGTATAAAAACACACATTCTTTCACTCGCACCAACTTGGTCGTGTTAACACTATTTCCCGTTAATTTCAAGAAGAGAGTTAAACAAGCGCACAAGTCTTTGCTGATGAAACTAAAAGGAGGCGAACTGGCCGCCTGCCCCGTTCTCCCTCCCCCGTGGCGCCCGGAAGTCCAGAAAAAGAGACGACGCAGCGAAGCAGAAACCTACGAGAAGGGACGTGATGGAGGAAGTGACAACCGGACCCTCTGGAGAGAGAGGCCACCTTCCACTCCCGTCTGCCACAGGCGCCCTCGGCGGAGGGAAGGCCCTCTAGCAAACCAAGAGAAGCAGCCAAGGCGTGGAAGCTCCCAAGAACGAAAGAGGAAGAGAAAGGATGAAACCGCCCAGATCTGGTGCTACCGTACCTCGCGAGCGATCAAGTTGAGGGCCTCATCCTCGACCGAGGGCCTCTCCCGGTTTGGGATCCTCTTGCGCCCCGCAATTCCTTGCGGCGTTGCCCCCGCGTTCTCCATCGCAGCTGATCGACTTCTTGGAACTGGACACTCCGCGCACGCGCGCAAAAGCGACAAGGCGTGACACAGCCGATGAACCTCCGCAAAAGGCGGTGCAAACCAAAGCGAAAGATTCGCATTCTAGGAAGGGAGAGAAGTACTGTACTGATGTGAAATAATCTTAGGTTAGCAGTGTCATCCTTTCGGGGGGGGTTGGAACCCTTTCTAAATTAAAACCAACGTGCGTCCTGAGATTCGCACCCATAATTTAGACTCCAGTTAGGTATCTATGGAGATTCTCAGTCATCCAGTTCATGGTTGTCGCAAAAGTGCTTTCCAAACGGCAACCAGTCTTTGTTTTTTCCTTGAAGACATTTCGCTTCTCCTCCAAGAAGCATCTTCAATTCCCGACTGGGGAATGATTTGTATTCTTTGCAGTTATGTGGTCGTTGGCACTCTGAAGTCGGTGGTTAGTTCTCTGAGAGTGGTTGAGGCCACTTGGGGGTTTATTTGTATCCACAGAGTAACCTGAATCATAGTGCAAATAGGTGTGGAACCTTCTTAGAACAAGGACTGAAAGGACTTTGTTGTTCCCAGGAGAAAAATGGAGTTGTATCCCTCCCCCTCTATTGAGAGGGGAGTGTTCAATTTTAACATAGATGGTCTCTTTTACCCCTCTTTCACACCAATATCCCCTCTGGACAAAAAAGTTTAGTTGTCTTTTGGAAAGCACCTTTGGGACTTCAATTACATTGTACCAAGACGCAGAAGTGTCACCTTTCTTGCCTGCCATCTAGTCATAGCCCAACTTTTTGCAGCCTGGATAAGGTTACTTTATATATTTTTATGGTTTTGACCTGAAATAGAGTTAAAGACTTGGGCTTTGAATTTATACAATTATGGCTCATATCAAGATTAAAGTCTTTTGTTTAAAACCCTATTGAGATGCAAAATGAATAAAGTAGTATGTGTTCACTTAATATATTTTTTACTTAACTGGGTTTAAATTATTTGCTGTACATTTGTGAAAACATGCAATTCTTTAAACTATTGGAAAATGCAATAGAGGATCAGAGAAAAAAATAGGGAATAGGAAACAGAGGGATAGACTTGCAAAATATCAGAGAGCTGGATCATAATACCTTTTAAAGTATTACCATGTAATATAGAAAGTATTGAATCAGTCTGTAAGCCAGTGATGGCGAATCTTTTAGAGACCGAGTGCCCAAACTGAGGTCATTCTCTCTCTGCCCAACCCATCTTACAGGATTGCTGTTGTGAGAAAAATAGGAGGGAGAGGTATTAGGTAGGCCTTAAGTTATTTATTTAAAAAAAAGGCAGATATGAATACATACAGCGGAAAATACATAAAGTGGAAAATAAATATATAAAAACATAAATATATAATAGCCACTTTTAGAAACGTAAGTAAAACTGAGTATGAATCTAATAAGTGATATTAAAATTTGTCTTTTAGATTCTTTGACATTTTTCCACACATATCTTCCCTATGGTTAGTATTATACAAATAAGAGTTTTATTTTCAGATTGTTTTTCTTTGGCATGCAATACCTGGCCAATGTGACATTTTATTTATTAATATTATATTCCGTTTATTCTCCTTGTACTGTATAGATAAAATAATTGAAGGTTTTCTTATGTATATGGGCATGTATAATACATCTGTGCAGCAATTCAGATTCTGTTCCAGAAACATTCTTTGTAGTATATCCAGTGGTGGGATTCAAATATGTGAACAACCAGTTCTCTGTGGATGCCGCTTCCGGAAGCCCATTCTGGGCCTGGGCAACAGTTCTGCCAAAGTGGTACAAACTGGCTGAAATCCCATCACTGAGTCTATCTGACAGTAAGCATAGTTCCTATGTGAACTGCTTAAAGCAGAGTACCCCAACTTTTCATGGGGGGGGAGCGGGGAAAGAAGAGATGGTTTTGTGGGGAGGTAAATGAGTGCATGCACATGAACACCCATTGCTCATTCAAGTTGGGCCACGAGCACCCGACATGCCTGCATGAGTGGGGCCGCAAACGCCCGCAACACTTGTAGTGACACTCATGCAAGTGGGGCCATGAATACCCGTGATGCTTCTGTGAGTGGTGCTGTGTACACACACGAACACACTGCACTGGCCAGCTACTCATGCGGACTAGTGGCCAGTAGGCTGTGGCCCAGTAGTGGGCCAGGGCCCACAGGTTGGGGACTTCTGGCTTAAAGCACACTTCTTTTCCCAGGCCAGGCAAGGCCTATGTAATCCTCAATAAACACACAGTCATGTTAAGAAATTGTAGACTGAACCTATGTTCGTACCCTTTCGTGTTTTGAAGTATGTCTTAGGAACTGAATCCAAAGATTGTGTAGCTGTTGTATGTATGGGGCAAACAAAATATATTTCCATACAGTATGTTTGTTGTACTTGGTTCCCAGAACCAAATTTGGTATCTTGGCTCCTGTGTCAATATTATTTTAAATCACCCACTCAGTTGACAGAGTATTTTGTTTAAAGGGCACTAATAATTTATTTATTAATTTATAACTTTTTCAGCCAAGTGCACTTTAAGCAATATACAAAAGCAATGGAATAATGGAATACAGTGGAATAATTGTATTCCATTGTATACTGCTAATGGAATAATAAATACAATAACATAAAAATCCTTTCTAATTCTTACATTCTTTGCCATCTTTTATGATTTTTTTTATTTTTATCTATTATTGTAGGTTTTGAAAATGTTTTTATTTCTGAGCCACCCAGAGTCAGATAATAATAATAATTCTGGAACCAGGAACATAGGAACAGAATCAGCCATCTGCAGACAGATCATACAATCCAGGAAAGTATGCACCTCATGAAAAGAGGGGAAAATACTCTGAAAAAGACTGGCTCAACTCATTAGAAGGGCTTTAAACTAAAATTGAGGGGGAAGAGTGACCAATCTTTAGAATTTCTAGAACACAAAACCAATCATAAATCCCAAGAAAACAAATCAAACAATGAGGTAGGGAGTGATGAGAAAAAAGAAAAACTCAAACAACAATCAGGAGATCCAGGAAACATATCCACAGATAGGCATAAAAGTCTTTTTTATATAATATTTTATTAGCTTTCTAATTAAACATTTAAAAAGCAACGTGGAGTCTGGGTAATTAATAATTCCATAACATACATAAATCTTTAGCACTAATCTCAAGTTACATCATCAGATATTTCCTCTCTTTTTCCCTTAATATCTACTATCTCATACTGAACTAATGTTAAGTTCTATTGTTATCCACTAAGTAAAACCTTCTTTGTTACATTTATCAATAATTTTTAACTTACGCATATCTTAATTGTGTTTGCATTCAATATTTATATACAATCAATGTCCTGTTATTGCTTTTTTCCCAGGTTTAATTTCCCCTCAATATTCAACTTAACATTTGGTATGTTATAATTTCCAAGCTTTAGGTGACCAGAGTTTCCCTTATCTCAACTTCTACATTTTCCCCTTTTTATAACAAAATCTAATATTCTAAATACACATCTTATCTATTTGCATATAATCTTATTCTATTTTCTAAAAATTATCTATTTTTTAACATATTAAACCAAAAGTCTATTAATCTTTTACACATCTTACCTATTCAATTATAATGTTACTTTATTTTCTAAAAAATATTTATTTTCCACCATATTCAATCCTCTAAACAATAGTATAGAATGCCCTCTTAATAAATCAAACCCCTAGTTTCTTTCAGCCTTTCTCTGGCTTTTTCCTTTGCCAACTAACCTTCCATGTCAGTACCTTTGAATCCTCAAACAGTTCTCCCTCTATTATTATATGTATTATTTGAAATATGAAAGACCATTTAATTACAGTTTTTTTGGAAGAACTAGCCCAATTGTATTCATTTAATCGCCTCCCTATTACTCCAATTTCCCACAATTGTCCTGATAAGTTTATCATCCATTCAATCTGTTCTTCTTCCTTTTCCTCAAATTTCTTCTGATTTATGTAAAAAGTCTTTTCCATTTTCAATGTTGTCACTCTCTTTTCTAATTTTCCCATTGGCTGAATCTGTTGGTCAGTTGGGTCCTCTATCTTAGTATTTAGTTGTTCCACTTCTCCTGTTACTTTCTACATTGTTAGTTCTTTGGTTGTAGTCAAGATCTGTGTTTGTATATCTAAGCTGGCATGTTGTTCCTTTATGTTGCCTCTTATTTTGTTACATGTTGAAAGAATGGTTTTGTATATTGATTTCAACATAAAAAGGATTTTTTCCTGATCTTCATCTATATTCTCTTGATAATGTATTAAATTAGAGATTTTAAAATCAAATGTTAAAAATAGTTTTTTGTTTTTATAGCTAGTTATGGGACATCTATTTCACATGTTGTAGGTAGTCTTTATAGTGAAAATTGTTTGCCAAGTAAGAATTTATAGTCCAAAGTATTCCATCATCATGTGTAATAACAGATACTTCTCATGTAAAGAAATAGGAAAACAATTTCCCATAATCAATAAAGGTTTATCTTCATAGTTCAAACAGGCCAGATATGCCGCCCTGCAGTTCCTTCTTTACAGCTGGTTTTTTCACAGGTGGTATCTGTCAAGATGGAGAGAGTTTTTTCTAAATTCTGGACTTCAAGCCAAGTCTCTTTTAGTCAATAACAAGTTGTACCATACGTATCCACCAGGTGTCACCGATGCCGTTTAAAACTTTTTTAAGTCCCGAGTTTTAATAATAGTTTTTCAAGGTTTATTTCTTTCCTTTTTAAATAAAAACTAACGTCTCCAGTAAGAATAGGAAAACTTTTAATCCCCAAATTTCAAAGATGTATGCATCCAATTAAATTAAAGTTGTTCTTATAATTGCTCTATTTCCCCTGGGTAGTCAGTCGCTGTTGTTCTTAGAGGATGGGGTAAGAATTCCCTTCCCTCTCTCCTCACAAGGGGAGAAATACTTTGGGCAGCTTTTGCAGGAAAGATATTTAAAGTCTTAAAGAGAAAATCAAATCTCACCCAGTTTCATCCGCATTGCTTTAAAGGTGCTTGGTAGTAGTTTTGACTTTGGCTATCAGCAGCTTAATGACGAGCCATGTTGCTATGGCCGGACTTTTTCCCTCCAGTTTGGAGAGCTGCCCCAGATCAAATGGCAAGGCTGCCACCCTTCCACAATCAAGCAGGACTCCAGACAGGCATGAAAGTCTTAAATGCTTATATACTAATACTCAAACCTTGAGAAACAAACAGGGTGAACTAGAAGCAATAGTACATGAGGGAGGGTATGACATAGTTGGCATTACAGAAACCTGGTGGGACGAAACCCATGACTGGAATGGACTGATAGATGGATACAAATTGTTCAAAAGAAACAGAACTACAAAAAGAGGAGGGGGAGTTACACTATGTGTAAGAGAATACTACATACCAACAGAAATGCACATGATCAAAAATAAAAGCCCTCCAGAATGTATATGGGTCAATATAAAAGGGGAAAAAACTGACATTGCCAAAGGTGTATACTACAAGCCACCCAAACAATCAGAAAAAACAGATGAACACTTTGCCAACCAGTTAACAAATGTATGTAGGAAGCACACCACAGTACCCAGATATCAGCTGGGAGACAAACTTTGCAGTGAGCGGGAGATCAAACAGATTCCTAACCAACTTAGCCAACAACTTTGTCATCCAAAAGGTAGAGGAGGGAACTAGAAATAAAGCTATACTAAACCTAATTCTTACTAATAGAGAAGTGATAGAGGGAGTTGAATTTGCCAGAACTTGGGGGAAAGTGACCACTAGACTACAATCTACTGCTTGGTAAGCTAAAAAAAAGGTGTAATAGACAACATAACCACCAGATGGATCTGTAGCTGGCTGGCAAACCAAACTCAACGAGTACTCCTGAATGGCACTACATCTACCTGAAGAGAAGTAAGCAGTGGAGTACCACAAGGTTCCATCCTAGGTCCAGTACTCTTCAATATCTTCATCAATGACTTAGATGAGGGAATTGAAGGGGAACTCATCAAATTTGCAGATGATATCAAACTGGCAGAAGTATCCAACACCCCAGAAGACTAACTAATGAGTTTCAATGTGGAAACTGTAAGAGGGACCTTGGAGTCCTAGTAAACCAGTGGTTCTCAACCTTTTTCAGGCCAAGACCCTACCTGCGCCGTGCCCTTGCAGCGTGACCCCGACCCGCGCATGCGCGGCACGATGGGCTGAACTGTGCATGCATGGTGCGCGTGCAACGGGCCGAACAGCGCATGCGTGGCGCGCACGCGACGGCCAAGGTGAAACAGGCAAAAAAAATGGCGGACTGCAGTGTCCAGCGACCCCCGCGAAATGGTCGTTCGACCCCAAATGGGGTTGCGACCCATAGGTTGAGAACCGCTGTAGTAAACGATCACTTGACCATGAGCCAGCAGTGTGCAGCAGCAGCCAAAAAAGCTAATACAGTCCTGGGTTGTATAAACAGAGGCATAGAATCAAAATCACACGAAATACTAGTTCTGCTTTATAAAACCCTAGTGCAGTGGTGGCGAACCTATGGCACGTGTGCCAGAGACAGCACTCAGAGCCCTCTTTGTGGGCATGCATGCCATTGCCCAGCCCTGCCTCCCCCCATGACCCCTCCTTACCAGCAGTCCCCCCCGGAGGACAGTTACCCCCGGGTGTGACCACATGGAACAGCGCAGCCAATGACAAGATTCTGCCCTTGCACCCCGTTGCGCACAGATGATGTTGCAGGATGTGGGTAGAGGGCGTGGCTGCCATGGCGCTACTGGGCTGCCTGGGCAATCTGCAGTGGGCCGTGGAGGCAGTGGGTGGCCCTGCAGGTGGGTGGGGCAGGCAGGGGTTGGGACAGAGGCCAGGGTGGGGCGGGCAGGGTGGGAGGGTTTGGGCACTCATTGTCCAAAAGGTTTGCCATCAGTGCCCTAGGTGGACCCAATAAGTTTTTAAAAATCTCTCCAGAACCTAGCAGTAAATTGCACTTCTCTATCTGATATAGTTTGCGTTGGAACCCCATGGAGTAGATAGATATGTTTGAGAAACATTTGTGCCAATTTCTTTGCGGAGGGGAGACCAGTGCAGGGGATGAAGTGAGCTTGTTATGAAAAAAGGTCAATCACAGTCCATATTACCGTATTACTGTATTTCCCCTACTTTCTGGGAAATAAAAATCCATGGCAATTTCTTCCCAGGGTTGGGAAGGATCTGCTACTTGCTATAACAATCCAGGAGGTTTACCTGGATGTTTCTTCATGGTTGCGCAAATTGCGCAGCTTTTTACATAGTTCTCAACATCTTTCTTTAGTCCTGGCCACAAAACTATCATTGAATCAAATGTAAAGTCTTTAGGTAGCCAAAGTGACCTGCTTGCTTGCTGTCATGTCTGCGTTGGAGAGCTTGGACTCTTAGAGTCTCTGGCAGATATAATTTTGACCCCTTCCAGGCTAACCCATCCCAGCATGTCAAAATGGTTTTATTCACAAGGAACCAGATATCAGTTTTTAGCTCTCCTTTTAGTCTCTTTGTGATAGGGTTATCAGGCTCAGTAAGTTTAGCATGTGAAGGATTCCCTGTTTTTATTTGAGAAATCAATTCTGATTGAGGAATGACAGAGTTTATAATTTCCTCTTGACGGCTTTTGTATTGGGGCAATCTGGATAGGGCATCAGCTAGGAAGTTTTTCTGCCCCAGAAGATACTTTAATGTAAAGTTGAAACAGTTAAAGTATTGCGCCTATCTGACTTGTTTAGGGGATAATTTACGAGGGGTTCTTAATGCCTCCAGATTTTTATGATCAGTCCATACTTCAAAAGGCAATTCCCACCCTTCAAGAGAATGACGCCCACCTTAGCACAAAAGCTTCCTTCTCCCAGACTGCCCACCTACATTCAGTGTCTGTCATTTTTTTGAGGTATAAGCACAGGGTTGTAAATTTCCATTTTCGTTCCTTTGTACAGAACAGCCCCCAGGGCTATGTCGCTGGTGTTGGCTTAGATGATGAATTGCTTTCCAGGATCGGGATGTTTAAGAATAGGTTCTGCTGCAAATAGTCTTTAAGTTTTCAAAAGCCGTTTGACATTCAATAAACCGCAGGTTGGCAACCTGTGGCTCCAGAGCCACATGTGGTTCTTTGAGCCTTCCCCTGTGGCTCCCAGCCTCCTCTGCCATTTACAGAGAGACAGAGAGACGCACTTGCGCTTCCCTGCTTCTCTCTCTGTGTGTGTGTGTGTGTGTGTGTGTGTGTGTGTGTGTGTGTGTGTGTGTGTAAAAAAGAGAGTGGACTCACGGTGTTCTCCCATGAGCTGAAAAGCTTACTGGGCGTGGCTCCTTCCTTTGCTGTGTCTCTGCAGGAAACAGGAAGCAGGAAGCCAGGAGAGAACTAGTTAGCCCAGCTATGCTGACTCAGGAATTCTGGGAGTTGAAGTCCATGAGTCATAAAAGAGCCGAAGTTGCCTACCCCTGAGCTTGTTGGAGAACAGCTTGAAGCCAGCTTGCCAGGTGAGCAGAAGATCAGAGAGAGGGAGAGGGGGGAGAGAAAGAGAGAGAGGGGTAGAAAGAAAGAAAGAGAGAGAGAGAGAGAGAGAGAGAGAGAGAGAGAGAGAGACCCTTTTGATATCTAAAATGAAGATAACAATGCATATATCCTTTTTTACCTTTTATATATATGTGTGTATGTGTGTGTGTATTATATATGTGTGTGTGTGTATATATATATATGTATTTGTATATATGTGTGTGTGTGTGTGTGTGTGTGTGTGTGTGTACACACACACGTACATATAATAATCCATGCACAATCTCATCGACCCATCTTTCTTTTCTCTAAACAATATTGGGGTGGCTACTCGGGATTTTGCTGGCTGGATAAATCCCTGGCCAAGTTCTTGTCAGTGTACGATCTCAGTTCTTTTTGTCCACGAAGAGTCATCAAATACATTTTTGATTTGGGTAATTTTGCTCCGGGTAAAATCTCAATGGCACAGTCTGTGGTTCAGTCGGGTGGTAGGACATCACATTCCACTTTCGCTGAACACTTCTGCTAAGTCTCTATATTCACTTGGGATGACAGGTTCTCCCGGGGGGAAACTGACAGCAGACTTCAAAGTTTCCAGGTACTGCACCTGGCTCTATATTGGGCTACTAAGTGGGCAGGAGGCAATGATCCAGTTGCCAGTCTTAAAGTCCTAATTCCATTTTCCCACCAAATCATAAGAGTGCCATTTATCAAGCCTGGAATAGATTGCGATCCAACCCTGCTTTGAAATAGTGGATCAAAGATTGCTTGGGCCATTGTCTGATCTTTCCTGCTAGCCTGCGAAACCCTCTCACATATTCTCTGGCTGGTCGCCCTCTGTGTTTAACATCATGTAAGTCTTTTTCCGCTTGCACTGCCTGGGACTCATCCTTGAATCTGGCCCTCAGCCCATGCGTGAAACTATTGATGTCCCATAGCTCAAGACACTTGCTCCTCTGATAAGCCAGTTACCCACTCTGCAGCCTCCCCCCTCCAAGATGGCAGCCACTGCACCTATAGAAATTATATGGGACGTCAGCAAGGCATATATGCGTGGGATTCTCATGGACATGAATAAAAGGCACCGTCGTAAACAAGAACAGAAAAGAAAGGAGCTAGAAGATGAGATAAGTAAGAAAGAGCAGCTATTAATAAAAAGACCGGAGGACAAAGTCACCAAAGAAGGAATCAAGATTCTAAGGAAACAATTTGACTTGTTGTTGGCAGACCAAGTGGCAAGGAATATACAATACGCAAAACATAAGACATTCTGTAATTCCAACAAACCTGGTCGGTGGCTGGCTTATATCATAAGGAAGAAGCAGAAATCCCGCATAATTGAAAAGATAGAGTACAAAGGCAAGGAAGAATTTCAACAGGAAGCCATCAAGAAAGCTTTTACCGAGTTCTACTCAAAGCTATATGCCGAGGAGAAGACACAAGATAAGGAGATAGATAAGTTTTTACAAAATGAAAAGTTATTGAGAATCACCGATGAACAAAGAGATGCCCTGAATGCATTGATCACAAAAGAGGAAATACATTCAGTGATCAAACAACTGAAAAATGGAAAATCGCCCGGGACGGATGGGATAACAGCGACCTACTACAAGCATCTCCTAGAGGAAATGATAGAACCCCTCAGAAAATTATTTGTCAACATACAAGAAGGAGGCCAAGTTCCACCGTCATGGAAAGCAGCCTACATCTCTCTAATCCCCAAAGAGGGAAAAGATAACGCACAACCTGAAAATTACAGACCCATTTCACTATTGAACACAGATTACAAAATCTTCGCAAAAATTTTGGCCAACAGATTAATGACTGTGCTACAAAAAATAATCCACCCGGATCAAACTGGATTTATACAAGGACGTCAGATGAAAACTAATGTAAGACAACTGCTGAACATAATAGAGTATTTGGACAGGCACAACCAGGTGCCCGCTACTCTCATGTTTGTGGATGCAGAAAAAGCCTTCGACAGACTGAATTGGCCGTTTCTGTCAAAACTGGTTGGGGGGATGAAAATGGGAAAACAGTTTCTTAACTCCATACTGGCAATTTACCAGAAACAAACAGGCCAGATCATTGTGAATGGTGACTTAACAGACTCATTTAACATAGAAAGAGGCACGAGACAGGGATGCCCGCTATCACCCTTGCTATTTGTTTTAACGCTGGAAATTCTACTGAACAAGATAAGAGCGGCAGAGGACATAAAAGGCATACGGATTAGACAACAAGACTACAGACTATGTGCATTCGCGGACGACCTGCTGGTGACAATGGAGCAACCAGCACAATCAGCTAGGAGATTGATGGAGATAATGAAAGACTATGGTAGGGTATCAGGCTTCAAAGTAAATATATCTAAGATGAAGATGCTAGTTAAAAATCTAGACAACAAAGCAAAACAGGTCTTGGAAAGAATAACGGGTTGTGAAATAGTTAAGAAAGTTAAATACTTAGGAGTGGAGATAGAAGCAACGAATGCAAAATTATACAAAAATAACTACGAGGTGCTGTGGAACAAGATACAAACAGATCTGGACAGGTGGAAAACACTACAATTGTCCCTGCTGGGCAGGATAGCGGCAGTAAAAATGAATGTATTGCCAAAATTTCTATTTCTCTTTCAAATGCTACCCATTCTCAAAAAGGATGTGGACTTGGACGAATGGCAGAAGGGCATCAACAGATTTATTTGGGATGGCAAGAAACCGAGGGTTAAATTAAAAATCATCCAGGATACAAGGAAGAGAGGGGGTTTAAAAATGCCCAATCTGAAGTTATATTACTACGCCGCGGCGCTGGTGGTGCTGAGTGACTGGATCAACATGACGAACGACAGAATATTGAATGTTGAAGGGCATGGTCTACTATACGGCTGGCACGCATACCTGGTGTATGACAAAAAGGCTGACAAGAACTTCAGAGAGAACCCACTAAGAACCCCGTTGTTGTGGGTCTGGAAGAAATATAAGTACCTTCTACACGATAAGATCCCCATCTGGACGATCCCCGGGCACGCAATAGGGGACATAAACATATCACAAGGACAGGAAGTGGTGCCCTATAGTAAACTGGTACTGGAAGAAGAAAACGTGTTTTCATTAAAGCCACCTAATACGCTAGCAGAGGAAGAAATAGGGGGTACCTGGCTATCATATTTGCAACTGCAGTCTAGGTGGCAAAAAGACCTGAAGAAGGGCTTATCCCTTACAGATGAGAATTTAATTGAGCAGGTTAGAGAGCAGGGGATCATGCATATCAAATGAGTGTACAGTGTACTGATAGAAATTGACTCTGAAACGGTACTAGTCAAGAACTGTATGGTGAAGTGGGAGCAAGATTTTGGGCAACCTATCACGATGGAAATGTGGGAGGGAATCTGGGTGAGAAATGTAGAATTTACGAAAGCGCAACATTTAAGGGAAAATTTCTATAAGATGTTCTATAGGTGGCATCTAGATCCGAAAAAATTATCACATATCTACCCAGACACCCAACCTAAATGTTGGAGATGTGGTAGTATGGAGGCTACATATTTTCATGTATGGTGGTCATGTAGGAAAATTAAAGCCTTCTGGAGAAAAATATGGTGGATACTCCAAACTATTTTGAAAAGGCGCATTGAATTTCTACCTCAGGTGTTTTTGTTAGGGATCATAAAAGATTGCACTACCACGGAGACGAACTTAATTCTGAACTTAATCACAGCAGCAAGACTGCTGGTGGGACAATACTGGAAGAAGCCAGAAATACCACCTATTGAACAATGGACTTTGAGAGTAATAAATCTGGCAGAAATGGCGAAAATATCGGCATATTTGAAGGATCGCTCAAATGAACAATACATGATAGACTGGAAACAGTGGATAGAATACATTCAAGAGAAACACCAATCAAATAAAATGTACCTGGCGTATAGCTGAGGCTTGATGTGAGGAATGAAGAATGTTTACCAAATTTGAATTGATAGTATTGGGTTGGATAGCAGGTAGCTTGAACTTTCCCCGGGTTTACGTATACAAAGACCAATATTTGCTGTTGTATTTTATGATTTATGGGGAATGCTTTTTAGTATGCTATTATGATTAATGTTGATTGCTTTAATAAAAAAAATTTTAAAAAAATCCACAGAAAAAGACTTTGAAAAGAGAAATTGATATAATAAAACATAAATTAAACCTGTTGGATTCAGAAAAAGTGGCAAAACAGATAAAGAGAGCAAAACAGATTTTTTTTGAGAATGCAACAAACCAGGAAGGTGGTTAGCTTATAAAATTAAAAAACAGAAAGAGAAGAAAATGATACATAACTTAGTAGATAAGAAAGGCTATTTACAATTTAAAAATGAAGAAATAAAAAAGATAATTAAGGAATACTATAAGGAACTGTATGACAAAGAGGAAACTTCAAGAGAGAGAATTGTTCAATACCTGGAAGAAAATAATCTTCCAAAAATTCCAGAGACATTTAAAACTATGTTAGAAGAAAGGATTACAATGATGGAAATATTAGAGGCCATAAAAAGTCAAAAAAATGGGAAAACACCTGGTCCAGATGGGCTTCCAGCGGAGCTATATAAAAATTTACAAGACATACTAAGTGAACCGTTAAAAGATGTTTGTAATGGACTTTTATTAGAGGCTAAACTGCCATCTACATGGATGGAAACCAATATTACTCGAATACCAAAAGAAGATTCAGATTTGACGGAGATGAAGAATTATAGACTGATTTAATTGCTTAATATGGATTACAACATTTTTACTTCAATAATGGCAGAGATTGAAAAAATATTTAGTCAAATTTATACATCCAGATCAAAACGGCTTTTTACCAAAGAGACAAATTAAAAACAACTTAAGAGTGATAATAGACGGTGGCTGCCTCAGGGTCGAAATAGCCTTGCTAAGAGGCTCTGCGACACAGGACCTGTAACGCCGCCAAAGCAGCGCAAACCAGCTGTTTTTCGTGGCGAAAAAACCCCTCCTCGGTAGGAGAAGGGGCGAAGAGCTGTGGGTGAGGGTTGAGATCTTCTGAAAGCCCCCCCAAAAAATGCTCGGGGGGGGAGAAAGAAGACTCCCTGTAAGCTCACAATCGCTCCAGCCCGGCGCAGCATCAAGACGCTGAGACCAGCCACCACCCGAGGAACACATCTCAAAGAAGCACAGAGATTGACAGACTGAACCCAGGAGCTTAAAAAGCAAGTATTTCTTATATTTTACCTCGGCTCAAATACATTCACGTTGAACAGGAGGCACCCAAGATGGCGACCGCTCTTAATTTAAAGGGATAGGCACCGGAAGAGAAAGGCGGAAGAGAAACTGTAATGCGAAAGAGACCTCTAGAGGGCAGCAGAGACGCATAACTTAAAACCTGTGCAAAATAAACCTAAGGAAGAGAAACTGTAATGCGAAAGAGACCTCTAGAGGGCACCAGAGACACATAACTTAAAAACGTTGCAGAATAAACCTAAGGATGGATGCCAGCTCCCCAGAGATGACGATGAAGGAATTAAAAGATGACATTTCAACAATTATTGAAAAAATGAAGAGAAAGATGGACATGATAATAGACATGCATGCAAAAACATGTGAGGGAAGAATGGAGGCGCTGTATGCAGTGGAACAAAACGGAGAAATGGAGAAAATGATGGAAAATTACAGCAAAGCAGTTATTGAGGACTTGGACCAAACCGGAGGAACGTACAGTGGGGAAATGAGAGAAGATACTGGGAGAAATTCGAAGAGAGTCTGGGAAGGAGTTGAAGAAAAGATGGAAGAGGTGGAGAGACAAGAAGATTTGAAAAGAATTGTTATAAACGCATGGGGAAAATATCTAGGAGAGGAGGCTAAAAATTTCTCTTGGCAAACTGACAGAATCCATAGAGCATGGCTTATATGGAACCAAGGGACATTGCAAGCAATAAAGAGAGACTTATTACGTGGAAGGGAAGCTGTGCTATGGAAAGCCACCTGGCAGAGGAAGAAACCTAGAATTCGTCTGAAATGAAGAGAAACTTAATATTTTATGCAAGGAATTAAAGGCAAAAAATTATGGACTGATTTAAGGACTAAGTGCAAGAGCAAAAGACATGAGAGGGTGATTAATGGAAGATGTATATTAACTAGACTAGGAATGTACGCGTTGAAGGGAAGGGTGCAAAGACATGATAATTATTAACTTTAGAAAGAAGACTTGTTTGTGTGATGTACAATGGATAGATTTGAAAAGAAGTGAAACTTAAAATTTATAAAATGTAGTTGGCTTATAGTTGGACTTTGATATACGGAGTGAAGAAGGTCTACAAATTTGAAATGATTGTATTAAGCTGAAGGGCTTTAACTTGAATTTTTTCTTTCTTTGCATGTACAAATGGATATCTAATAATAATAATTTTTTTTAAAAAAGAGTGATAATAGACGTCTTAGAATACTATGAATTACACCCAGGGAAACAATTGTCACTAATATTCTTAGACGCCCAAAAGGCATTTGATGACGTTTCCTGGCAATTTATGATCCAGCAACTACAAATAATGGACTTTGGACAGAACTTTATAAATACGATAAAAACAATATATAACAAACAGACAGCCAAGATGATTGTGAACGGAGACTGTACTGAGAACTTTGAGATAAGAAAAGGCACAAGGCAAGGCAAGGCTGTCCACTATCCCCATTGCTATTCATTTTTACTTTGGAAGTTTTAAATAGAAATATTAGACAAGATACAGAAATTAAAGGGTTGGAAATAAAAGGCAAAACATATAAATTATAAGCATTTGCTGATGATCTAGTATTTATGTTAGAAGAACCTTTGGAGATGATCCCTAAATTATGGGGAAAGATAGAACAGTATGGAGAAATGGCGGGATTAAAAATAAATAGAGAAAAAAACCAAGGTAATAGTTAAGAATCTTACTGATAAACCAAAAAAAAACCACCAAATGTCAGAAAAAACAGAGGTACAGATAGTGAAAAAGGTTAAATATCTTGGTATATATTTATCAGCCAAATGCTCAACAATAAAAGAAGATAATTATATAAAATTATTGATACAAATAAAACTGGACTTGGAAAGGTGGAAGAATCTGCAATTATCAATACTAGGAAGAATTGCAACAGTCAAAATGAATGTATTGCCGAAGATTCTATTTTTATTTCAAACAATTATGATAAAACTTGAGAGAAAATTCTTCCAAGATCTAAACTCATTAATTTTGAATTTTGTTTGGAAAGGAAAGAAAGCTAGAATTAAGATGAAAACGTTACAAGATGCTAAGGAAAATGGAGGTTTTGGGTTACCAGAGTGGGCTTTGTATTATCAAGCATATCTTTTAACATGGGTGAAAGAATGGATAACTCTTAGAAATAGAAGGTTGTTATATTTGGAGGGGCATGACTTACAGTTGGGATGGCACGCTTTCTTATGGTATGGGAAAAATAGAGTTCATAAGTATTTCCAAAATTACTGTATAAGAAATGCTTTGTTAACAGTATGGGAAAAAAATAAAACTGAAATATATTTTAAAATTCCAAACTTTCTGTTGCTAATTGAGACATTTGTTAAGTGAGTATTGTGCCATTTTTTGTCCTTCCTTGCCACAGTTGCTAAGTGAATCAGTGCAGTTGTTAAATGACAACACAATTGTTAAGTTAATGTGGCTTCCCATTGACTTTGCTTGTCAGAATGTCGCAACAGGTGATCACATGACTCCAGGACACTGCAACTATCATAAATATGAGTCAGTTGCCAAGCATCTGAATTTTGATCACTTGACCATGGGGATGCTGCAATGGTCATGAGTGTGAAAATTGATCATGTCACTTTTTTCAGTGCCATAGTAACTTCGAATGGACACCAAAAGAACTGTTCTGGACAAATAGTTGTCCAATTTCCCCTTATAAACCTCCAGTGATGGAGCACCCACATGTTTTGGAGGCAAACTGTTCCACTGATTATTTTCACTGACAGGAAATTTCTCCTTAATTCTAGGTTAGTTCTCTCTCTGATGAGCTTCCATTATTACTTCTGCTCTCAGACATTTGGGAGAATAGGTCGACCCCCTCTTCTCTGTGACAGCCTCCCCAAATATTAGAAAACTGCTGTCATGTCACTCCCTAGTCCTTTTCTCCGTTAAACTAGCTATACTCAATTCCTGCAACTGTTCACTGTATGATTTATCTTCCAGTCCCCTAATCATCTTTGTTGCTCTTTTCTGTCCTCTTTCTAGAGTCTCAACAAACCCACAGCCACACTCTCCCAGGAATTATCCAAAACCAAAGACAAGATACAGAAGGATAAAAGAAACAATGTAATCTACAAAATCAACTGTAACCATTGCACCCAATTCGACGTGGGACAAACATCACATCAATTAAAAACCAGAATCCACGAACACTGGCTGGCAGTTAAATGCCATGATCCCAAATCTTTAATCTTTACCCATACTAATACCAAACAGCACCAGTTCAATTGGAGCAACACAAAAATCATTGGCCACACTACCTCCCGGCACGCTCATGAATTCATCGAAGCCTGGCACTCCACAAACAATTCTATCAACAAACTCATTGACCTACAACCAATCTACAAACCCCTCAGAAACCAAATCAATCACATAGCCAACCAGAGACATCATTAACCCTCAACCAACTCATGCAAGCCCCCCTCCCACTAACAGTTCACCTCCCAACGACCCTGACCTGATGTAACCTCCCCATCACAAGACCTATTACAGATCTTCAGTTGACACACCCACACCTGAAGCCTTATAAAGAAGAACACTGATACTGACATCCGCTAAACTCTGCTGAATATTTTACCTAGCCTGGTAATGAAATGTTCAGAAACCAACCCCACAAGCTTGGAGAACAAACCTTCACCCTTGTCCCATACCCAAGCTACATATATTTGCCACTATTGCAAATCTGTACATTTGTTTTTTCTTGCTTAAGTGTAAGGCCTTAGTTTTCTCACCACTGAATTGCATTTTATTGGATAGCGACCAGTGTTCAAGTCTGTCAAGATCCTTCTGAATCTTGAGTATCTTCTAAGAAGTTGGCTATTCCATCTGCATGGTGTTGCCTGCAAATCTTATGAGTTCCCTTTCCATCCCCTCATCTAAATTGTTCATAAAGTTGTTGAGTATTGAACTAATATAGAGGGTTGATTTCTCTCCAGACATCTTGAATTCCAATTTCTTCTGCCATGTCAAAAAATGCCTTGGGTAGTCTTCTTCTTCCAAGTTTTCCTGTTTTACTACTTTTATAATCCATTATTCCATCTACTATTGCATTAAAATCTCCTATTAAACAAATATTTTGATATTCCATTTTTATTAATTTCCTGTGTAATCTTTGATAAAATTGTTCTTGACTATCATTTGGAGCATAAATTGCCACTAACAGTATTTGTTTTTAGTGCAAATATATTTCAACCATAACAATTCTTCCTTCTTCATCTGAATATATTAATTTAGAATCTATTGTCTCTTTAACGTATATCGCCACCCCTCGTTTCTTTTGTTGTGCTGATGTATAATAAAGCTTCCCCATTTTGGGATGTTCCAAAATTTATAATGTTGTTTTTTTATATGTGTCTCTTGTAAACAAATTATATCTATATTTAATTTCTGAAGTTTCCTAAAAAATTTATTTCTTTTTGTTGGGGAGTTTAGTCCATTTACATTTACTAAAAAAAATCTCGTTTTTTTCTCCATTTTCTCTTTCATTACTTATATTTAGGCCTAGTCGATCTTGTAATCCTTTGTTCTCTAGCAGTTCCTTCTCCTTCACCTGTTTGTTCACTTTTCTCCTGCTGCTGCTCTACTTGTGCCATTGCTCCTTGGGCTGTCTCTCCTGTCTGCTTATCCTCTTGCTGCTGCAATCCTTCATCCAAAATTACTCTATTTCTTTCTTCAAAGTCCTCTGCTTTCCAAATTGAATCGAGTCGATATCTTGTATTGTTCCAATTTATTAAGATGCCTTCTGGCATTAGCCATCTAAAATTTATGCCTTTGGCAATCAATTTTGTAGTTAGGAAATGATAGTGTCTCCGGGTATCCCTCACTCTCCTGGGTATCTGTTTTACGATCACAATTTCTTTATTTTTATATTGTAAGGGTTCCTCTCTGACTTTTCTCAATATTTCATCTCTTGTTGATTTCTTCATAAACCTCACATGCACTTCTCTTGGTAATCTATTTTTTCTTGCATAGGCTGAACTCATGCGAAAAATTTGCTCCGTTTCATTCTGAATATCAATTCGATCTGCATTTAGAAGTTCTGCCAATAGCTCAATAATCACCATTTCTATATTTTCTTCAGTGTTTTCAGGAATATTTTGAAACCTTAAGTAATGTTCCACTTCTCTCATTTCTACCATTGCCATGGCATGTTCTAGCTCTTGATTTGATTGTTCCAATCCTTCATTCTTTTGCAGTAACATCTCCACCTTTTTATCAATGTCTTGCATTTTAAGTTCCACTTCCTGGATTTTCTGTTCATTTTTTGTAATTTTTTGATTTTGAGCTTCAAATTGTGCCTTTATATCCATAATTTCTTCACTTACTTTGTCCAGTTTGCTTTGTGTCTCAGTATGATTTTGCTGTAACATTTGCTGAATTAATTTTAAAGAGGTCTGTGTCTCTTCTTGAGCCATACTTACTTTTTCACGCTGTAACAATGTGCTGACAGAACTCTGAGTTGTTGGGCTGGCTTGTCCGACAGAGGGCGCTGAAGAAGTTTTCTTTGCAAGTCTAGAAATATTAGATGTACTCATTTTATTGCTCACAGTCTTAGACTTATGTCCCAGGCGTAATCAAGAATCTGCTGTTGTGAGACAGAATTGCCTCCTCCAGTCTCTTCTTATATTTAAAATGTTCTCTTTCCCTTTTTATTTTCCTGAGTGGTATCTATTTAGTCTTTAGCCAGTGTCAACAAGTATAGCTATGAACAGTTTTTCTTTTATTATCTCAAACCAAGACTTTGTTTTGCTCATGCTTTTCAAGGTCACTGTGTTTTTAATTCTTTAATTCTTATTTTCCGCCAGCAGATGTCCTCGTTGGCTTATTTATCAACTCTCCACACTCCTTAGTCCGATAGTTGTTATTCATTTAAAATTTCCCCTTAATGTTAAATTTGCCGCTCCAAAAGTCTCTCTGGGGGTCTTTACTCCTTCCACCCAAAAGTTATTAGTATATTCTAGGGTGGTCACAACATTTCCAACAAATCTTAGATGTAACCATTGATAGTATTTGTGTTTATTTAGTGAACTTTCCATAGAGGCATAAAGTTATTTCTTTTGCATCTTTGTCTTTAAAAAAATATAGAATGTATAGGCATTATGCTATAGATAAAGTGGTCCGTAATTTATATGATCTGTAATTTAATCATATTACCCATTTTCTTCCATTTATAAAACAGCTTTATAGAATAACTTATCTATTGATAAATGGCAAACAATCTTTGAATTATTCTGTTATTTCAATAAAATAGGTTCCAGTGACATTTTAAAAGGGGGAAGGTATATTTTAAAAGGGAGAGGATGTACAACAAATTGTTTTTTCTGTGCAAGTTTTGAATCCAAATAAATTATCCTTAAAACTGACTGCTAGTTGGTGTTCATGGAAGTGATCCATTAGTCTTTTATCTCTTTCTCCTACATACTATAGTGCAGGGGTGTCAAATTGCTGGCCCATGGGCTGGATGAGTCATGCTGAAACCACGCCCACCCATTGCCGGCAATGGAAAAAAAGTTGCGATATGTCATGACACGTCACGTGACATTACGAGTTTGACACACCTGCTGTAGTGGCTTTTGCGGTCCTTACACTGTAATATTGCAAGGACTGTTTTTTTCTTCTAGATTTGCTGAATCTTTTGGTTTATTTAGATATTTTGGGGGGCTTTAGTTGTATACAATTAAGATTCTATAAGGACCTATACTTCAGATCCATATCTTTTGTTTCACAACAATTCCAAAATTAATCAGAAGTATGATTGCATCATTCACTTTTCACAGTGGGCATATTCTATGGTTTCAGGTGAATTGATTGATGTTTCATTTAATAAATCATTTTCTATAATAAATTCTATAATTTCTATAATATCTATAATGGCTCTTTTTTTCTTCACACTTATATTTTCTCTTGCTTTCACATCTTTCTGTTGTCTTCCTTTCTTGCTTATCCATTGATGTTTGTTTGTTTTACTATCCCTTTCCCATTTTTTTAAAGTTACAAGACAAGTCAACTCTTTCACAACAGGAACATAAAAAGCTAAAAGTAAATTCAGCTTAGTTCTAAGAGAAACATGTAATATAAAGTAATATAAAGAGACACTAGTCTTGTAGAAAACAAAAGGAACTTTTACAAATTCCAGAGGGTTTAGCAGAGAGATTTATTTGCACAAGTTTCAGAAGCAATTAGCAACAGCAATTCTGAACCCTGAGGGCGGGTCCAAACTACAGTTTTATAGCTTTCTTTTCTCAGGAACAAAGAACCACACATAGAAATCTACATTGTATTTCATTAGATTCATTTCTCATGTATTAGATTCATTTCTCATGGGCACACAATGGAGAATCGGCCACATACATTGTTTTTAGATGCAATGCGTATTTGGTTAGTCATGTATTTGCTAACACAGCTTTATTCCAGTAATTTTGCAGACACATCATTTTACTTTAGTGATTTTTCATTATCATTATCATTATTCTACTTTCTTCTTCATTATCCTACTTTATTCCGCCCTTTGGAAGTTTTCCAGCTTAAACTTCCACCATTCTACCTCTGATTCAGGATGTTTAGTGGGCACCATTTTATATTCCCATAAGGCTAACATTGTTCCATGTTTTGCAGTTAATTGGGCTGTACTTTCTGAGATTCTTCGAATCATCGCTATAACACAGGGGAGTAAGCAGGGAATTAAAATACATCCTAGAATTAACAATACTGCTATAACTATGATGGTTTGTAGGCCTGGTAACTTTGGCCACCATCCTGAAAATATATCTTCCAAATTAAATCCTTTCCAGGTTTGCACCGGAACATGAGCTAGTTTGACCATTCTGTCTGTTATGTCCTTCAATACTTTTCCACTTTCATCTACTTCGATGCAACAGTTTGTTAAATTGAATTTTCCACATACCCCTCCTTCTTTGGCCAACAGATAGTTCAAGGCTAATCTATTTTGCATACTATATGTTCTGGATTTCACATTTTCTTTGGCCAATTCAGTTAGTCCTTTCACAGTCTCATTAATGATTAACTCTACCACCGCTTGTAACCTAATGAGCCTGTTGAAGCATATAAATAAGGGTACGGTATCCATACATTCCATCCTCAGCCCAAGTAGCCGAGCCATAAACTAGGATGATGCGGCAAGGTAGCCATTCATTTTTTTGCCAAGTGATTCCTGCGCATTGGGTGTATGCACTTGGTTCCCTTTTTTGTCTTATATTGCCAATTTCATCATAGATAGGAACTCCAAGAATTTGCTTAGTTTTTAATGGTAACAGGAAAAATCCTGGTTGAATTATTCCCAATACACAAGATCCACACCAGTTCTTAGGTAGTTGTCCATATGCCATTTTTCCGCAAATCCAGTACATTCCATCTGGGGCTAACCAAGGGAGTCTGGTATTTGCGGGGTCTTTTAGATATGGCATCTCAGATACGTTAGTAAGGGCAAAATGATCCATAGTAGTGGTTTCGTTGGTTCCAAACCACCATTTACCATTTTCCCAAGTCCCTGTGCATAGGAGGTCACCTACTGCTACGCAAGATTCTGTTTTGTTTCTTGAGTAACATACATGTCCTACCAAGTTGGAAGTGAGAGTCCAATCACCATCTTTCCCACTTGTATAGGTTAAATTATTATTATCAGACAATTCTAGTACCTTGGTATAATTTAACTCTTGTGCCTCCCATGGCCATTTTTCTCCCATATTTGTTCCACCACACACAAAACAGTTAGACATGCCTAAAGTATGGGCAATATCTTCAGCTAACTTAACAAAGGTATTGACTACTTGTCTAGGTATTTCAGGAATATTTGGGTTCTCCATTTCCTCATAATATGACCAGAATAATGATTTTTGTTCTGATCTTTTGGTTGCAGTTATAATTTTGACTTCCACTTCTGATACTAGGTATCAGATGCCTTTGACATCTATTCCTATCCCAAACATCCAATTCTTTCTTCCCCATCTTTTTTGTTCCAGGAACCAACTGCCATTCTTGACTGTGAGAGTCACTAAATTACAGTTGTCCCTTCCACAGGAGTCTGCTTTTGTTTCATTCTTTTCAAACAAGATGTGTTCCATCTCCTTCAGGTCTTGGGTATGCTTGGGTCTCTGGATCTGCAGGTGCAGCTGCTTTCAATCTACTCCAGTGGATCCAGGACTTTCCCTCCAAGGTTTTCACTGCCAAAGGAGAACACATGACAACAGTATACGGTCCTTTCCATCTTGGGTTCAAGGGATCTAATTTCCAGTGCTTTACCCATACCCTATCTCCTGGTTTGAACCCATGTGTTGCCGTGACCACTGGAGGGGGTTGTTGTTCCATCATATAATGGCGCAAATTTGAAAGAGCCAAATTATGAAGCTGTAACTGATGTAACAATTTCTGTTGGTCTATTCCCCCCCTTATGAGCCAAGTCCGGCCAGCCCTGACTGTCAGGTTTAAATAGACAAGGGGGACAGCCAAACATGAGCTCATAAGGGCTAAGTTGTAATTTAGTGCAGGGGGCCAGTCTGATTGCATACAAAACCATAGGAAAAACATCTGGCCAATGGAGATAAGTTTCCAAACAAAATTTGGTAATAAGGGTTTTGATTGTGCGATTAGCATGTTTCACCCTTCCAGCCGATTGGGGGTGAAAGGCACAGTGGAATCTCCACTTGATTCCTAATGCCTGGGCTAAAGCTTTATTAATAAATCCCAGCGACCGGTTAGGGTGCATAGGGTTGGCCTCCTATGGGTCCCGTCTGTTAGACAATGTCATCTGGCGGGGCCTAGGGCAAGGGCCTTCTCCGTTGCTGCCCCAGCCCTTTGGAACCAGCTTCCCTCAGAGGTTCATACTGCTTCCTCCCTCCTAGCTTTCCGGAAAGCGCTAAAGACACATCTATGCTGGCAGGCTTGGGGCATATGAGCTGTGCTCTGCCCCTCGGTCCTAAGAGTGTCCCACCATCAGCGGCTGTGAGCTGAATGTGTTTGTATGTTGTGTGAATGGAATTATTTTTTAAATTTTTTAAATTAATTGTGTTTTGAACTGTTTTGTTGTTGTGAGCTGCCCCGGGTCTTGGGAGAGGGGCGGCACACAAAGTAAATAAAATAAATAAATAAATAAATAATTTAGTGTACAAATTCAGGGCCATTATCTGATGAAATCCTAGAAGGGCAACCAAATCTAGGAATAATTTCTTTTAGAAATATTCTGGCAACCTGTATAGCTTTCCTATTTACAGTTGGAAAGGCCTCAATCCACCCTGAATAGGTATCGATTATAACTAACAGGGCTACATATTTCTTAATCCTAGGCATATCAGTAAAATCAACAACGACATAGTCCATTGGAAAATAAGCGATTGGTTGTCTACCAGGCGGTATTACCGGTCCTTGGCATGCATTGGTTTGGGCACAAATGGAACATTGAGAACATACTTGTGCTGTTAGCGAAGAAGCAAAGGGAAGATAGAAAAATCGTTCAAGCTGTTGTAATAATGCAGTTCTTCCCAGATGATGTTGCTTATGGGCTTGAAAAATAAGGGGGTGGGCAAGCGCAAGAGGAACAGCAATGTGTCCATCGGGAAGGGTGTACCAGCCTTTAACTAGTTCGGCTTGTACATCCTGTTTCAATTTTTGGGTTTCCTCCTTCGTATATGTAGGATCAAGTTGTTCTAAGTAAGTGTCTAAATACATGAACCTAGTGACATCTGACTGGAGAGGGGGGCCTTCCAACGCAGCTCTTTTGTCTTGTCTGCCTTCCTATTGCCTGGGTAATAAGGCTTGAGTCTTTTTGATGTCCAGGAAAATGGATGATCGCAACTTTAGATGATAATAGGGCTGCCTTGATGAGTCTTTTAATGAAACTTGCATATTGGATGATCTTGCCTGTGGAGTCCAAATATCCTTTCTTTGTAGATTGCTGCATGTGCATGAATTGTCAAAAATGCATATTTACTGTCTGTATATACATTTAAAGTCATTCCTGCAGCTATTTCTAATGCTTGGGTTAGGGCATATAATTCTGCAAATTGTGCACTTGCTTGGCTAGGTAACTGTGCAGATTCTATAGTAGCAGTTTGAGAAACTATTGCGTAATCAGAGTATCTAATTCCTTGATCCATAAAGCTGGATCCATCAGTAAACCACTGAAAGTCTGGATTATGCAAGGGTTGATCTGTAAGGTCAGGTCTGCAAGAATATTGTAGCTCTATTGTTTGCATGCAATTATGCACAGGCATAGTTGAATCTGGTATTGGCATGAGTGTGGCTGGATTGAGAGTTGAGCACTGTTGCAGTGTAACTTGTGGATTTTCTAATAAAAGGGCCTGTATCTTATACATCCTTTGATTGCTGATCCATAAATGTCCCTTATTGTCAATAATTGTCTGCAGGGCATGACTAGTATAAACAACCACCGGAGCTGAAAAGGTTAACTTGTTTGCCTCCTGCAGTAAGAGTATAAGTGCTGCTAGAATTTTTAAACATTTTGGCCAACCCTGCGAGGCCATATCCAGCTGTTTTGACAGATAAGCAACTGGGCGGTTCCAATTTCCCTGCTTTTGGGTAAGAACTCCTAAAGCCACATTCTGTCTCACATCAACATAAAGTGAGAACGGCCTAGATATATCAGGTAGCCCTAGAGCTGGTGCTATAGTGTGAGCCTGTTAGAGGGGTTTCATCGCCTGGATTTGTTCCTGTTGCCACAAAAGAGGTTCTTTTTCTGGTCCCTTTAAAACTTGGTACAATGGTTTAGCTGTGAGAGTGAAGTTAGGAATTCAAATTCTACAGAAGCCTGTAATTCCCAAAAAGGCTCTAACTTCCTGTTTTATTTTGGGAATGGGAATCTGTAATACAGCTTGCTTTCTTTGGGGGCCCAAAGTTCTTTGTCCTTGTGATAGTTCATAGCCTAAATACATTACAGTTTTTTGAACTAATTGTGCTTTCTTTCTGGATGCTCTGTAGCCACAGTCCTGTAATAACTGGAGCAGTCTGGATGTGTTTTCAAAGCAATCCTCCTTGTTTTGTCCAGTTATCAGAACATCATCTACATATTGAAGGCAACAATCCTCTTGTTGATGGCTTGCCAATAGATTTATTTAGGACAGAACTGGTGGCTCCCGTGTCAACTAACATCAGGACAGTCTGTCCTCCCACCTGTATTTTAACAATGGGCTCTGGGGGTGGGACCATAGAACCCTGTCCTCTTCAGTCTCCTCATTCCATGTCAGCTAAGCCGATCATATTTTCTTCTCTTTCTTCTGCCTGACTGGGATAGGCTGGACGCCCTCTTCCCTTGAAGCTTCCCCTGTAGCTTCTCTGGAAAGTCCCTCTAAATCCTCATCCTCTTCCATGCTGGCGAGATTGTCCCCTAGGTTGGCCATTCCTCTGGGGGCACTCCCTTTGCCAGTGTCCTTCCTGTTTACATATGGCACATTGGTTGGGTCCAATATGTATCCCCCCAATGCCACTGCTAACATTTCAACTTTCTTTTTCTCTTTTTGATATGATTTACGCTCCTCTTCTTTTTCATGGTTACGAAACACTTTTTGTGCTATTTCCATAATCTCTGCTACATTTTTCCCTAAGGCCCCTTCTGTGTGTTGTAACTTTCTCTTTATGTTCGGGGCACTCTGGGTAATAAATCTTTCAATTAGGAGTGGGCGATTTTGTGCCAACTCCATATCAAGACCTGTGTTTACTTTATAAGCCTCTATCAGTCTGCTGAGAAAAGCAGTTGGTGACTCATTTTTCTCTTGCCAAACACTAGTTACTGCAGCATAATTAACTGGATTAATTGCGGCTTCTCTCAAGGCTTCTAAACACAAAAGTCTGTAACTTTGCAACAAAGTTTGGTGCTGGACATCATTAGCATTCCAGTCTGGTCTCTGCTCTACAGCTTCAGTATTTCTGTTTGTCTGATAATTAGCTCCTCCATCTGGGTGTCGTCGGGCAAGTACTTTTAATTTCCCTAATCTATATTTTTCTCTTCCTTCCATATCCAGTAAAGTAGAAATAAGCTGTTGCATATCATCCCACGTGGGGTTATGCGTCTGAGTGATATTTGAGAATAAATCAATTATTTCTTGAGGTTTTTCTGAAAATGGCCCAAATTGCTGTCTCCAATTAAGTAGATCAGTGGTTGTAAAGGGAACATACTGGAGCATGGAAATATTGTTGTTTGGTCCAGGGACCAAAACTTCTCTTAGAGGGGCTATAATTTCTTCTGTTTTCACCCCCTTTTTACTTCTAGTTCGGCTAGAAACTGTTGTTTTGCTTTCATCATTATCCAAATCCTCTTCTTTCTTTTGAATGATTTCATCTGTTTTTATTTTTCTTTCCACTCCGGCTTCTGGTTGAAGATGGACTTCATTTCTTTCAACCAGAGGGGGTGGAATTTGCTGATGTATTCCCCCTTCTTCTCTTCTAGGAACATAGGGAGGGGGTCTGGCAATTTCCTCCCTTTCTTCCTGGCTGAAAATCTTACCTTTTGTCTGAGGTTTGGCCTTTTGGTTTGCCAAATATATTTTAGCACATTCTATGTGACATTTTGCTAACCATCGAGGCTTTTCTGCAATATTAATCTGCCATTGGTCTATATAGGGATATTGGTCCCAATGACCACTTCTGGTCACAATTTTTTTTTACACAAATTTTATTAGTTTTTTTAATTTTTACAACAAAATGCTCAAAGCACACCATGGTGTTAGGGTAAACAATTATCCAAAAGCAAAACATTTATGCATACTTCAATCAATACCTGTAGTATCCCTTTCTTTCCCCTTAACTAACATAGTTTATTTAAAATAGTTCAATCTGGTTTAAATTTAGTCAACCTATACCTGTTCCTAACACTTTAAAAAAAGTGTATACAACCATAATCAAATTAGCTTTAAATACAAACTCTATCAGTTCGGGTATTCCTTCCAAATATATTCTGGTACCTTAGTTTTCATTGCAAATCCCATTTAACTCTTCTTCCACCAATATCCCCCAATTAAACTAAAACATTAATCTATGCTATACATATCCAATCTATCAACTAATCAATCTCTTATGGTTAACAAGTAAAATCAGATCTTAAATTTTTTCAATCCATTATACATAATTCAGTTCATATCCAATTAAGTTATCATAACCCATGACATCAATCTTATCAAGCAAAAATCATCTTATTAGGTTAGTTCAAGATTACATAATAATTTTCTTACAAATAACCCTATTATCCTAAACAGAAAAAAAGAAAAAGAAAAAAGAAGAAATACATTCTTAAGGGATTTAATATGTATTTCATTAGTCACTCCTCAGCTATATAAACCATCAATCAACTTTAAACTAACAAAATAACATCAAACTTTAAAATATTTCAATTCATTAATTATCAAACAAGTAAATCACTTATAATCTTGGTCCTTAAGTCAGTCCATAGTTCTAGATTGCCTTTAGTCCATTACTCAAAACTTTAACTTTCATTTTTTAAAAAATCTTATTCTAGGTTTTTTCAAATGCCAAGTAGGTTTCCATAGCAAAGCTTCCTTTCCAACTAATAAGTCTCTCTTTGTTGCTTGAAATATCTTTTGAATCAATAAGAAGCATCTTGACCTCTGAATTGGCCTTCTGATTTATTTTTTTTTTGCATAAAGTTCCAAGTCCCAGTCTTTGCTTTTCCTGATTCTGGACGCCATAACTGAGTTGCATATAGAGCAGAGTCATTTTCTCTTTGTTCTCTTTATTCCCAGTTAGGTCTTCTTTTTGTAGAGTCTGTTTAATGGAAGAATCAGGTGCAATCTGAAAGTTAGTTTTAAAGATTGAGGAAGTGATTCAGATTCTTAGTTCTGTAGTAAGCTCTTTCATTGTAGCACATATTTCCTCTTTAGTCTCATAAATTTTCTCCAGAATAAGTTTGCAATTTAAATGTGAGTACAGCTCCATTTTAGAACAATTACAATATTACTTTTTAAGCAGTAGATGCCCTCAGCAAGCTAAAAAAAGATAAATAAATCCATTTCCCCCCCAAAGTCATTTCATTTTTCAATCTTCTTTCTTTACTCAAAAAAGAACAACAGCATAGGCAAATAATAAAGTTGATAAAAAAATTAAAAGTTTTTCCGATACCCCAAAGTACTTATAAAAAAGCAACGTAATTTCTAAAACTTTACTTTGTTCCTTTGTTCGCCTTTCTTCCCCAAAGAGTGAAAGCTGCCTTTCCAAGCTAGGGAAATCTTTCCCACACAGCTCTTACAGGCAAAACACAAACAAGAAAAAACGAAGAGAGGGAAGAAAAAAAGGAAAGGTCTTACCTGGATTCACCACGGTGGGTCTGCAGCTTAGATGTTCTTTGGACTTGCGGTTTCTGCCGGAACACTGCCTCCTCGTAGGAAAGTCGCGCCCTCCAGGGCGACTTTGGACCCGCATAAGGGTCCACCGATGGAGGGAAAACTAGTCGGCGGGGAGAGCAATCTCCCTGCTCGACTAGAGAGGCCGCGACCGGAACCGGAAGTCCACTTCCAGTCACAATTTGATGAACCCGTGCCATGAGTTCGGGATTCACCGATCCCTCCTTGGGCCACCCTACGCCAAAGGTGGTCCATTCAGATTCACAGAATCTTTTTAACATGGCTGGATTTGGTCTTGGGTCTCCATAATCCCTAGAAAAACCCTTTTTGAAATTTTCTAAAATGCACTGAAGCAGCGTCTGACCAACGCCCTTCTTTGTTTGTTTACCTCCCATTTCTCCCTAACACACTACCAACGATCTGAAGTGCCAGACATTCCAATGGTCACTCTGCAGGAAATGCGATGGTTTAACCACCCACACAGTCCTACCTATTGAAGACTTAAGGACGCCGCCTTGTCTTCTAGGGGTTGATCAGTCCCCTCTTCTGATCCAAAAGGGATCAGATTCCCCCTTTTTAGAATACTTGCCTGCAGGCATTCCAGACTCTTTTGTTGATTAAAGACCTGTCTGCTACCCTCGGCGGATCCTTGACTGGAGTGCTTCGCTGATGGGTGAGTTCCCCTCCCTTCCTGTCGAGGTCTCCCCGTAGACAAAGGCCATGGAGCCGGCTTGGAGAAGTCATCGTTAGGAGAGGGGCTTCCCACCAGGGCAATCTGTCTGGAAGGTCAACGGCCTCTTCCTAAAAGTCCCGGCGGAGGAGTCACCATAAATCTTGTAGAAAACAAAAGGAACTTTTACGAATTCCAGAGGGTTTAGCAGAGAGATTTATTTGCGAAAGTTTCAGAAGCAATTAGCAACAGCAATTCTGAACCCCAAGGGCAAGTCCAAACTACAGTTTTATAGCTTTCTTTTCTCAGGAACAAAGAACCACACATAGAAAACTACATTGTATTTCATTAGATTAATTTCTCATGTATTAGATTCATTTCTTTTTTTTTAAATAATATTTTATTAGTTTTATAGTTATAATATAACAAAAAATAGTTACTACAATATAATTGTGTATAGTATACATATATCATAAGGCACCTCACCAACCACATCCCCCCTCTACCTCCTCCCTTTCAACTTCTATCCCCCCCACTTTCTCTACCTCCCTCACTCTCCTCATTCCTCCTACAACTCCCTGCTTCCCTTCTCCTTCACTCCTCAAACTCCTCCTCCTCCTCAAATGTGGTTCTGAGGTGCCGCTAAAACAATCCATATCTAAACTTATATAACACAATTAAATATTAGATAATACAAATAATAAAATTATGAATCCCCCCCAACCACCACCACCCGACTTCCCAGAGTGAATACAGGGTAAGAACACAAGAAAACCCACTAAATTACCCCAAAATATTATTTAAAACCTATTGAAAATACTATATTTTACAACCTAACAGATAAATATTTAATTATATGCTAAGTACAATTTCTTAAAATGATATCTCCCTTGTATATAGTCTATCCATCTTTTCCAATCCATCATATATTTTTCATTTGAATGGTCCTTCAAATATGCAGAGATTTTGGCCATTTCTGCCATATTTATTACTTTCAAAATCCATTCTTCAATAGATGGTAATTCTGGCTTCTTCCAATATTGTCCCACCAACAATCTTGCTGCTGTAATCAAATTCAAGATTAAGTTTGTCTCTCTGGTGGTATAGTCTTTTATAATACCAAGCAAAAACATCTGTGGTAAAAATTCAATACGTTTTTTCAAGATATTTTGAAGAATCCACCATATTTTTATCCAAAAAGCCTTAATTTTTTTACAAGTCCACCATACATGAAAATAAGTAGCGTCCATACTATCACACCTCCAGCACTTAGCTTGTAAATTAGGATACATACATGATAATTTTTTGGATCCAGATGCCACCTGTAGAACATTTTATAAAAATTTTCTCTTAAATGAGTCGCTCGTGTAAATTTTACATTTTTCACCCAGATCCTTTCCCAAGTATCCATCATGATTGGTTATCCAAAATTTTGTCCCCATTTTATCATACAATCCTTAACCAACTCAGTTTCAGAATCAATTTCTATCAATACATTATACAATCTTTTAATATGCATGGGCCTTTGATCTATAACTTGTTTAATTAAATTTTCATCTGTAGAAGATAGGCCCGTCTTAAAGTCTTTTTTCCATCTAGACTCCAATTGTGCATATGGAAACCAAGTATAAACAATTCCTTCGTCCCTTAACATATTCAAAGACTTCAGTACTAACAAATTCCCTTCTTTAATTAGGAGTTTCTCATAAGGCACCACATCTAAAACTTGTGATCTATTTATATTCTCTACTGCGTGTCTGGGAACTGTCCAAAAAGGAATCTTTGCATTTAATTTATACGGATACTTTTTCCAGACACGCAGCAGAGCGCTTCTCAATATGTGCTCTTTGAAGCTCCTATCCACCTTTTTATCATAAACCAAATATGCATGCCAACCATATAATAAACCGTACCCTTCAATATTCAATATTCTGTCATTGGTTAAATTAATCCAATCACTTATCGCTACTAAAGCAGCAGCATGATAGTACAACTTAAAATTGGGCATTTTCAAACCACCTCTTTCCCTTATATCCTGAATAATTTTTAATTTAATCCTCGGTTTCTTGCCATTCCAGACAAATCTATTAATACCCTTCTGCCACTCCTCCAAATTTGCATCTTTTTTAAGTATAGGTAGCATTTGAAAAAGAAATAAAAATTTTGGCAATACATTCATTTTAACTGCTGCTATCCTACCCAACAAAGATAATTGTAATTTAGCCCATTTATCCAATTCTATTTGTATCTTATTCGACAAAACTTGGTAATTGTTTTTATATAACTTCCCATTAGAAGCTTCAATATCAATCCCTAAATATTTAACTTTCTTAACTATTTCACAACCCGTTATTCTTTCCAAATCTTGTTTTAAGTTACCATCCAAATTTTTTGCTAACATCTTTGTCTTAGATATGTTTAGTTTAAAACCTGATACCCTACCATAATTTTTAATTAACTCCATCAAAATCTGTACTGACTGCTTTGGTTGAGACAATGTCACAAGCAGGTCATCAGCAAAAGCACATAATTTATAATCATGTTGTCCAATCTGTATACCTTTTAAATCATCTACTGTTCTTATCTTATTCAATAAAACCTCTAGCGTTAAAATAAACAACAATGGAGATAAAGGACATCCCTGTCTAGTACCTTTCTCTATCTTAAATGAATCTGTTAAATGCCCATTCACAATAATCTGACCTGTTTGTTTCTGATAAACAGCCAATATAGAATTAATAAACTGATCCCCCATTCCCATTGTAACTATTAACTTTTTCAAAAACAGCCAGTTCAGTCTATCAAAAGCTTTTTCCGCATCCAAAAACATAAGAACTGCAGGTACCTGGATATGCTTGTCCAAATATTCTAATATATTAACAAGTTGTCTAACATTAGTTTTCATCTGTCTCCCTTGCAAAAAGCCAGTTTGATCTGAATGAATTATTGTTTGTAAAACTTTCATTAGTCTGTTAGCCAAAATTTTAGCAAAAATCTTATAATCCGTATTCAACAATGAAATAGGTCTAAAGTTTTCTGGTTTAGCATTATCTCTTCCCTCTTTGGGAATTAAAGAAACATAAGCCGTTTTCCACGAAGGTGGAACCTGACCACCCTCCTGTATATTGACAAACAACTCTCTAAGAGGTTCCACCATTTCCATTTGAAGATGCTTATAATAAACTGCCGTTAAACCATCCGTCCCAGGAGATTTTCCCATTTTCAACTGTTTAATCACTGAAATGATTTCATCTGATGTAATTAATCTATTTAGTCTATCTCTTTGTTCACTAGTAATTATCAATACATTCTCATTTTGTAAAAATGCATCTATCTCGTTCCCTTGTATCTTATCTTCAGCATATAACTTGGAGTAAAATTCTAAAAAGGCTTTTTAAATAGTTTCTTGTTGAAATACGACCTTCCCTCTATATTCTATTTTATCAATAATGCGGGATTTTTGTTTTTTCCTTAGTGTATAGGCCAGCCATCTGCCAGGTTTATTAGAATTAAAAAATGTGTTATGTTTAGCGTATTGCATATTCCTAGCAACTTGGTCGGCCATCAACAAATCAAATTGTTTCTGTAAAATCTTAATCCCCTCTTTAATATTTTTATCATCTGGTCTCTTTATTAAAAGTTGCTCTTTCTTTCTTATTTCCTCCTCTAATTCCTTCCTTTTTTCCTCCCGTTTACGTCTGTACCTTTTATTCATATCAATTAAAACCCCACGCATAAAAGCTTTACTAGCATCCCACACCGTTTCTATTGTTGTACCCTTATGAAGATTTAACATAAAAAATTCCTTCATAGCACTTTTACATTCAAGCACGTTTGAGTCATATTGAAACAAGTTTTCATTGAGTCTCCAAGATCTTCTAGGAGTCTGGCCCACCATTAACTCCATCAAAACCGGATTATGATCTGATAAAACTTTAGGCAAAATTTTTACCTTCCTTACCCCAGAAATAAAGTCACTTGTAGTTAGTATAAAATCAATTCTAGAAAATGATTGGTGTCTATCAGGAAAAAAAGTAAATTCTTGCTCTTTACCATTTCTTTCTCTCCATATATCTATCAAGTCAAAATCATCCTTAATATCAAAAAAAGATTTAGGCAGCAAAGAACGTGTTTGAGGGATTGGTGATGTTTTCCTCTTGTCTAAACTAATATCCATAACTCCATTCCAATCTCCCATTAGAATACAAGACCTATAATCAAATTGTGTTAATTTTTTATGTATTAATTTATAAAACTTTCCTTGGTGTTGATTTGGTGCATAAATACCCATCAGAAGAACTTTCTTCCCATCTATTAAAATTTCAATTACTAAAAATCTGCCTTCAACATCTGCTTCTATTAACTTAGCGTTTATGTGATTTTTAACATAAATAACAATTCCATTCTTCTTCTCTTTAGTCGCTGCCACAAAATGTGAACCTAATTTATTATTTATCAAGTATTTCTGATCACTAGATCTAATGTGTGTTTCTTGTAGGCAGATTACATAATTTTTACATTGAGTCAGATAGTGAAATATCTTTTTCCTCTTCTGGGGAGAATTTAGACCGTTGACATTCCATGTCAAATATTTATTTGACATGGCCAGATTGAGAAAGCTTTTGCAAGACCAAATCAATTTTCGCCGTTTTCTTCTTTGGTCTAGCTCCCATGGCTTCCAAACTTGCAGATGTGCGTAATTGTTGTTGTTCTTTTTCTTGTTCTTCCATACGCTTGGTAGCTGATCTAGTTTGCCTTTGATCCTTAGGTTTCTCTATTTCCAGGGGTTGGAAAATGTCAATACTCTGTACAGGCAACTCCATCGAAGCTCCTCCAGCTGCTGGGGGGGCTGTGAGTCTGAAGAGTGTATTTGTAATAGTTCCATCCCTTCTTCTTTTGACAAATTTGCATTTTTTGGTATCGGGGATGGGGGTCTACCAGCCTTCAGCACATTCTCAGCAAAATCTTTCGCTTTTGCAACAGAATTCAAATAATATCTTTTACCCTGATATGATAATGAAAGTCCAGCTGGAACCTCCCATCTATATTGTAAAGCACGTATTTTAAGCTCAGCAACCAAAAATGCATAGTCCTTTCTAGCTCTCAACATCTTTGGAGGAATCTCCTTCAGAACCACAACTTCCTGACCAGCAACATTTAATATCTTATTATAAGATAAGAACATGATTTCTGAATCTCCTTGTTACAAAATAAATAACAACGTCTCTAGGTAAATTTCTTTGTCTTGCAATCTGTGAGTTAATTCTTTATATTCTATCAATTTGCCAGGAAAAATTCTTGACAGCATCGTTTAAAATTTTTTCGAAAGCTTCCTCAAAGATTCTTCTCAAATCATCCTGATTCTCATTTAGTACCTCCCTCAGGCCCCTAATTCTAATAGCAGACATCATCTGATTGTATTGCACCATCAAAGCATGATCATATAATTCACTTTTTATTTGTTGCTCGACCTCGTCAACCTTTTCTTCAATACCCTCCCAGACCCCCTTAACAGCTTCCACAATATCCTCTCTTATTTCCATATTATGGGTCTGGATTGTTGCCTTAATTTTTTCCAGTTCATCAGATACACCTTTGCCTTGGTTCTCAATCTTATTCTCCAAATCCTCAATCTTACTCTCCAACTTTTTCTCCATTTTATCAAACCTTTTTTCAAATCTTCTCTCCAACTCCTCAGTCAAATTAAGAGTCATTGTTGACAATGCAGCCTGTAGATCTTTCACAGTAAGCATTTCTGAAGGAGCTTGTATAGGCAAAGGGTGAGATTCTGTAGTTGCTGAAGAAGGAGGGGGGGCAAAGGAGCTGGTCACTGCTTTAGAGGGCTGAGCTGGAGAAGATACCACCTTTGAGGAAACTAACTTAGTTTGTCTAGAAGTCATTTTGTTCAAACCAAAATTTTTACCAAAATATATCCTCCTCTTATCCTCTTGACTTACAATTTATAAGATTTTAAAATGTAAATCTGAGCCATCTCATAGCGATCGCTCTAAGCGCTTGAGAAAAAAAATCACTTTCACTTTCCGGTAACTTTCTCTTTACAGTAAAAGCGATCGCCATCTTGGATACATTATGTTGATTGTAGAAATACGTGGTCAGAAGTAAAATATAAAGAAATACTTGCAGTACTAGACTCCTGTATTCACTCCACCTGCATGTAGGTCTCTTTAAAAAAGTTTTCCTTGAGCAGGAGCTGGTCGCGGCGTCTGAGCCTGTTTACAAACAGGAACGTCTCTGGGTAGGAGCTTCTTCAAGCTTCTTCCTAGGGAGTTCTCACTCTTCCCCCCTGATAACTTTACCAGGGGGATTTCAGAGGAACTCAACCTTAGCCTGATGCTCTTCACCCCTTCTTTGCCCGAAGGGGGGGTTTATCACCGCAATAAAACAGCTGGTAGTCGCTGTTTATGCAGCTTAACAAACCCAGAAGAACGGAGCCTCCAAAGAGGCTATAGCGACGCCAGCGGAGCCACCCGGAAGCCCTATTAGATTCATTTCTCATGGGCACACAATGGAGAATCTGCCACATACATTGTTTCTAGATGCAATGCGTATTTGGTTAGTCATGTATTTGCTAACACAGCTTTATTCCAGTAATTGCGCAGACACATCATTTTAGTGATTTTTCATTATCATTATTATTATTCTACTTTATTCTACTTTATTCTTCATTATCCTACTTTACTATAAAATTGTGTCAATTGCCAGAAAATGTAGAACTAAAGATTACAAAAGCAAAATATTTCCTCCCTAATCATATTCATTTTACTAGTCTCCATGAGTGTGGTAATTGTTTGCAGCAAAGGGTATTTGGGAAAAAAATATACACTTTTTGTCTGTAAGATAATCTTATTTTGGGATTGTCTAAATCAGACATGTCAAACACAAGGCCTGGGGGCCGGATGCGGTCTGCAAAGTGGTTTCATGTGGCCTACGAAGCCATCCTGGAAACAGTGAGGGAACGGCCCCCTCTGCCTTGGCCCTGGCCCAGGCCAGCTGGGAGCCAATGTACAATTTTGTGGTGGCCATCTATGCTGAAACGCATTCAGTCTTAGCTCCATAAGCCCTCCCCCTGCATGGCCTGAGAGGAACAGTGAGGCTCCTCCAGTGGACCATGCCTTGGCACTTGCCCTGGTCCCACTCCCTTCTGTCAGAGATCCTTAGATCTGTCCCATTCCTGCCCAGGCCCCCACAGGCACCCTTGACGCAAATAATGCCACGCCCACCCAGTAGGCCACACCCACTCCATGCCCTTCTAGTAGGCCACACCCACCCTGGCCACACTCACCCGGCCCCCTGAGGGGAACCGCAATGCCGATGCGGCCCTCAATGAAATTGAGTTTGACACCCCTGGTCTAAATGGTCTCTGCTTCAGACAATTGAACAGTATTTGTGGAGACTTACATTTCCTGAGAACATAAATGTGATGGAAGGGGTTCCTATTCACTTATATTCCCATAATTATCATTCTTTATTGCACCATCATGAAAAAATTCTATCTTTTCTCTTAATAGAATAACAGAGTTGGAAGGGATCTTGAAGGTCTTTTAGTCCAACCACTTACTCAAGTAGAGACCCTACTATTTCAGACAAATGGTTGTCTGATCTCTTCTTAAAACCCTCCAGTGATGGAGCACTGAACAACTTCTGAAGACAAGCAATTCCACTGGTTCATAGTTCTGTCAGGAAACTTCTCATTTCTAGGTTGGTTCTCTCCTTGATTAGTTTCCATTGCTTCTTATTCTGCCTTCAGATACTTTGGAGAATAAGTTGGTCCCCTCTTCTTTGTGGCAGCCCTTTAGATATTGGAACATTACCATGTGACCCCTAGTCTTTCTTTTCATTAAACTAGACATACCCAATTCTTACAACCGTTCATGTTTTAGTCTTCAGTCCCTTAGTCATCTTTGTTGCTCTTCTCTTTACATCTTTTTTATAACATGGCAACCAAAACTGCATGCAATATTCTGGATTCAGAAGTGAACATGCTTAAGAAGCTTTTAATTATCCTTTTTTGCATTTATTTAAGACAACGTTGTCCCTTTGCATAAATTTAAAAACTAAACGAAAAGATCATTGACCAGCAGTAAAGGTGGATACTTTATTTTGAAAATCCCGCGCTTACTAAATTTAAAAAGGAGAATCCAGTTAGCATCCGGCTGTTTGGACACTTATTCCAGAAGAACTAACTTTCATAATAAACCTCGCTGTTAAAATACCAACATTGCCCAGACTAACGGAAAACCCAGTATCAGAACAAGCGAGGACACATCTACGAGCAGGATCTCAAACCCGTCGCCCTTGATGAATATTCTAATTCCAACAGAGCACGAGCTCTTTTTGCACCAATCCACGGAGGAGAGGGAATCAGCCAATAATATTTTGATTGAAGACGAACGTCCTCGATAAAAATGAACCGGTGAGGCACGTGGGTGGTTCAGTCGTTGGGCTATTTTTGTTCTTGCTCGGGTTAGAATGTTTCAGTGAAGATTATTTCTGCTGGTTCTGCCCCTTGCCGGATTTCTAAGCTCTCCCTTTTGCTCTTGAAATGTGCTACCGCATGAGGGACACTTAAGTGTTATAAGAAGTTGTAGTTTGTAAATGGCGTGCATTACAAAGAAAACGCACCACGAATTTTTAGAAAGCTTTTTCCGGAAGGTAACTTTGGTTAAATTGCTTCCCTTTGGTATATCGTGGTTCGCCAGGTCTGAAAAAAGATTAATTTGCTGTCTGTGGATGTCGTTTAGTATGTATGGGCTATCTCTTACTAAGCCCGTTTCTGAAATGTGTAAGATAACTGCCTTAAGTTATTCTAAAGGCCTCACCAGTATTTTCAACCGTTTGTTTGATTTAGAAAAGGCAAACAGTGGCAAAGTGCATGTAGTAATTAAGAGTGAGCCACGTTGAGATTTAGGAGAAATTTTATCTTTTAGAAGCTTTTGAGAATACCTTATGTTGCTATGTAGGCCTTGACTGTAGCTCAAAGATAAATTGACACAAATAAAAATTGCCTGCTATTACAGTACTTTTCTAAGCCTTAGAAGATTAAGTTATAATCTGTCTTGTGTTTCAATGGGGTAAAAGTTTAAATTAGGCATAACAGATTTTACTGCTTGAATAATGTATATTGGAGTCATCTCAAACATAACTTTACTGGTAAGTATCACAATATTTATGATCAAGAAATAATTAAAGTAAGGAAAAATGTTTTAAAACCACTTAATAAGAGCAGTGTGATCCTGATCTGTTCAGACTAATTTACACTAACAGGAAATATGCTGAAAATTGCTGGAATACAGAATAACAGAGTTGAAGGAGCCTCTATACCATTGTGTAAAAATGGCTGTCCAATCTTTTCTTGAAAGCCTCCAGTGATGGAGCACCCACATCTTCTGGAGGCAAGACGTTCCACTGATTTAATTGTTCTCACTGTCAGGAAATTTCTCAATTGTAGGAAAATGTAATCCCAATCCATAATACCATTGGATTACACATGTTATATGGAAAATATTGTATAATATATAATGCAGCTAAACTCACATGGGGAGTATGGTATGATATTGAATATGAAATCTTTAGCTACTTACAGTTTGGTCTAGCAGTTAAGGAATCAAGCTAGAAACCAGTAGACCATGAATTCCCTCTTTAGACATGAAAGCCAGCTGGGCAACTTTGGACCAGTAAGTCTCTCTCAGCCCACAGGGTTGTTGTGATAGAAACAGGAGAAAGTAGTATCAGGTATGTTTGCTGCCTTGGTTATTAATAAAAATTATAATTGTGGTATATAACATAATAGAGTTGACTGTGTTCCTTTTAAAGTGTGTATGTAAGAATACTGAAATTTTATTGAACATGGCAAAGATCTATGCTTTAGCATTCAGCTTTCCTTAACTTGATGACTCCTGGATATAAACTTAAATCCAATAGTCTTGCTGATTAGGGAGGTAAAATGTAATCCAAGATACTTGGAGGACATCAACTTGACTAAATTGTATTAGCGAATTATCTCCTCAAATTGAAGGAATTCCCTTCTCTTCATTTTAATTTATGCTAATGGTCAGATTGGTCAAAGGGGGACATTAATGTTTTTTAGATAGGCACACTCAAGGCTGTGCGTGTACGTGGCCTAAATTGATTTGCATACAGAAAGTAGGATGAAATTATTATATAATGTCTATACACAATGTTCTGCTTAGTATAGATTTTAAGGCTGAATATTTCTTTGCCTTCCCTGAAGTATAGATTAGCATATTCTTGCCCTGTCATACATATATACTTACTGTGACTATGAAATGCGTGGCATATACATTTAATAATATTTGAACTGTACAATGTATTTGTGATTGGCTTCAAATCGGTGTTCACTAATGGCAACTGCCTGGACAAGTTCATGCAGTTTTCTTGGCAAGATTTTTGGTAATAGTTTGCCTTTGCCTGATTCCTAGGACTGAGAAAGAGTGACTGGTGCAAGATTACCAGTTGGCTTCAAACCTAAGACAGAACTAGTTGCTGCTAAGGGTGTTAAGCCTTTTGCCTTAACCTCTACACCAAGCTGGCTCTTTCTATGTGATATCTGTCATATAAACATATAAAACATTTAATGAAAATGTTTATGCTTTGGGTTCTTTTAATGCATGTCCATGGTTTCTGGGAGATTTTTCACTTTATGAGACAGTATTTTGCTTAGTTTCCTATTGACTACACTGATATGAGCCATGGTGGCACAGTGGTTAGAATGCAGTATTGCAAGGCAATTCTGCTCACTGCCAGGTGTTTAATCCTGACTGGCTCAAGGTTGATTCAGCCTTCCATCTTTCTGAGTTTGGTAAAATGACCCAGATTGTTGGGGGCAATATGCTGACTCTGTAAACCACTCAGAGAGGGCTGTAAAGTACTATGAAGTAGTTATATAAGTCTAAGCTCTATTGCTATTTTCTTTAGCTCATTTATATTTGCATTGGATATTTATGTATTCACAGTTTCCTTTTCTGTTAGTCTTAATCCTTTTATTTCATTTTATAACTTTTGAAATGAAGTGTTACTCTACTACTGGTCAATGATCACAATAAAAATTTTCAATTTTTATTAGAGATTTATTTATTTTAAAGTACTTTTGTGTTCTCAACAAAGATTGCTTATCTGAAATCTATAGTCCAGCGACTGGATACATCAAATCCATTAGTGGTAGTCTCTTCCTTCTTACCTGTTTTTGGAAAGCAGTTACTGTGGCGATGCTGATTCTGAAGTGTATGACCACAGATTGCAAAGTACAAGACAAGCTTGATTTTTTTAATTCCTTCAGTTGAGTTAAATCTTTATCTTCAGAGAATTTGTGACCTTTTGTTACAATTTTGCAGGTATAAATTTAGTTACATAGAATGCTATAAAATTAAGCTTAATATTTAGTTTTCTGTAGATAAATTCTGAAAAAATATTTCAAACTGATTTACATATGAAGTTATAAAATAATTCTAAAACAAGAACTCATTAAACATGATTTAACAAGAACTCATTAAACATGCTTTACTTGGACTTCAGTAAGGCATTTGACAAAGTAGATCACATCCTACTACTTGATAAGATAGAAAAATGCGGGTTAGACAGCACCACCACCAGATGGATCCGTAGCTGGCTGACCAGCCGTACTCAGCGTGTGGTCCTCAATGGAACCATATCTACATGGAGGGAAGTGTGTAGTGGGATGCCCCAGGGCTCTGTTCTGGGCCCAGTGCTCTTCAACATCTTCATCAATGATTTGGACAAGGGGATAAATGGGAAACTCATCAAATTTCCAGATGACACCAAGCTGGCAGGAATAGCCAACACTCCAGAAGACAGGCTTAAGATACAGGAGGATCTGGACAGACTTGAACACTGGGCCCTATCTAACAAAATGAAATTCAATGGTGAAAAAAGTAAGGTTCTACATTTAGGCAAGAAAAACCAAATGTACAGGTATGCTATAGTGAAGTATTAATACCACTTTACAATGCCTTGGTAAGGCCACACTTGGAATACTGTATCCAGTTTTGGTCACCACAATGTAAAAAAGATGCTGAGACTCTAGAAAGAGTACAGAGAAGAGCAACAAAGATGATTAGGGGATTGGAGGTTGAAACATAAGGAACGGTTGCAGGAATTGGATATGTCTAGTTTAATGAAGAGAAGGACGAGGGGGGACATGATAGCAGTGTTTCAATATCTCAGGGGCTGCCACAAAGAAGAGGGAGTCAAGCTATTTTCCAGAGCGCCTGAAGGCAGGACAAGAAGCAACGGATGGAAATTAACCAAAGAGAGAAGCAACCTAGAACTAAGGAGAAACTTCTTGATAGTTAGAACAATTAACCAGTGGAACAACCTGCCTCCAGAAATGGTGAATGCTCCAACACTGGAAGTTTTTAAGAAGAAACTGGACAGCCATTTGTCCGAAATGGTATACGGTTACCTGCCTGAGCAGGAGGTTGGACTTGATGACCTCCAAGGTCCCTTCCATCATCATCATCATCATCATTATTATTATTATTATTATTATGGCTTCAGGAACTGTATATTAAAATCCTAAATGTAAAAGTAATTATGCTTAAAAGCTTAGAAAGAAAAACTTCAGATTAATTAGTCTTGATCTATACCTGGTCTCCTGGCTGTTTCTGTGTATGAGTTTAATTAACAAAATCCAGTAATTACCAAAATACTAATCTTTATAATTTATATATCTTGCCTTTAAACAGGTGAAAAAGCAATAATTAAACCCCATCATCTCTGAAGCAGTTTTAAGAAAAATACATTTAATAAAGTTGCCATTCGAGTAATTGTTTCAAATAACTACTCTGAGATTGGGATCATGGAATGTAGAAAATGCAGAGTGGAAAAAGATGCAGATATATCACCCATCCTGAAAGTATCACAAGAGGCAACATGTTTCCAAAAATATGAGGTTGATAATACCTGTAGTAATCTTCAAATGGGAGCTGATTATTTCATTTCAAGCCAGTCATGTTACTTAAGTGCTTCACTTTTAAACTTATCAAAAGAAAATCTAATTTCATCAGGCAAAGAAGAATGTATGTATGTCCAAAAACAGCAACACAATACTTCAAATGCAGTAGAAACTACAAATGAAAGAAATATTAATACAGATGTCTCCTATTTTAAGAATAAAAGTGCATACAAATGCAATTATTTTGATGATGACCCTCAGTCAGAATATCATAGTGTTGAACAGGATTATGTTGATAGTGTCTGTTCATATAGGCAGAAAAAAGATAATTCAGAAATTTTTCAAGAAAAAATGATAAATGAAAAGAATATTACAGATCATCAGCAGCCATTTTCTACATCAGGTTGTGAACAACATTACAATGGCAATGAAATATCAATATTCCCCCAGATGTTTCAAGATGTCAGTTATACAGAGAACCACCATATAACCTTAGGTGAAAAAAGAAATGAGAGTCTTAGCATGTTTTATAGTATTGTTGAAGATTCATCTCATATTAAGGTTAATAAAAAAAAGAATTCAAAATTATTTTTAGCTAACAAAGCTGAGATAGAAGAAAACATTAAAGTAAAATTTCTTAGTGATACCACACTGAAATCTGTAACTGCTACTACTAAAGAAATAGTTAAAACAAATGATTATCTAAACAAAACTGGAAATCCAAACATATACCAGGAGACAAGGTTACTACCTTTTTCTCAGGTTTCTCATGCAGAAGATTCAAATGCATGTGCCCACAAACCATCAGTTATCGTTAATAGTGATACAAAGAACTCTATCTACAGTTCCTGTGAACATCATGGAAATTACATTGATAATTTTTCTAGTACAGAATTGAAATGCATCACAAATACATATCATGAATCTTGTAACAATCTTAAAAGTGCAATTAACCAAGCTATTGATGCAACTGCTGACTTTAGAGCTAATTTTACAACAAGTCGTGCTATTAATGTTAAAAGTTCAATGGCATCTAAGGCACAAAACACTGTGATAACAATGATGAGTAAATGTAGGCCCAGTGAATGGTTTGCTCCAGAAATAATGCCTGTAATGGCTGACTATAGAAGTGTTGCCTGCAATACAGATTGGTCATGTATCTCTGGCAATGTGGACATGATTGACTCACAAGTAGCAATATCTGATATGTTGGAAGATTGTGTTACTAATGATGCTACAAAACATGGATGGAAATCAAAATCTGAGGTAATTGAAAAATGTTGGGGAGCTTTATATAATTACCAAATTATTCCCTTGCACTTCTAATAATTCTGGGTAAAATGTTACATAAGCTGGTGTGATTTATATAAAGAAACGTTTGCTCAGAACTGCTTTGGAATGATGCTTTAATGCAGTGGTTCTCAACCTTTTTAATGCCGCGACTCCCAACCAGTCGTAAGTCGAGGACTACCCAACCGGTCGTAAGTCGAGGACTTCCCAACCGGTCGTAAGTTGAGGACTTTCCCTGCCCGGGAGCGCCATGCATGCGTGGTGCCATACCCTGCGCTGGCCGAGGCGTAGCTGGCAAGGGGCAGCGACGGCGCAGGGCGACCACTGGCTGGGCCACCAGCTGGCCCAGCCCAAGGGAGGTAAGGCACCCGCCAGGCCGCACGCGTGCCAACAACCCTCCCTGTGCCCGCCGGCCTCCCATCTCCCATACCTGGCCCTCTTTTACTTACATTTTTAGTAGTTGCTCAGCAGGGAGGGGTGGAAACTTCCAGACAGCTCGCCTTCGCTGCAGACAACTTGCAGCATCGTTTGCAGACTGGGACTTTTGGTGGGCTCAGCAGGACAGAGACAGCCTGGACAAGTCCTATTGGCTTTTGAAAGCCAATAGAATTAGACTCTATTCAAAAGAATCTATTCTATTGGCTTTCAAAAGCCAATAGAATAAGAGGGAGTAGCACAGCTAAGGAAAAGGGGGGGAAATGGCGGACTGCGTTGTTTGGCGATCCCCGTGAAATGGTCGTTCGACCCCAAATGGGGTCGCGACCCACAGGTTGAGAACCACTGCTTTAATGTAAAATCTTCCTTTTCTCCCTCTCCCATTGTGATGGAAAAGTGTTAGGGGTTTGATTGATTTTTAAGAAGACGACCTTGGTCATATTCATTTTATAGATGATTATTATATTTGTTTTAAATATCTGTAAAGTACTATTGGTAGTATAAATTACTGCCTTTTGTATAAGTAATTATTTATACAGTAAAACAGTCTTTCCTTTCTCCTCTACACATGCCTCCCAAATCGAAGTGTGGTAAGGAATCTATTTCTCTAGTAATTTTAATTCAGGCAAATAATATTAAATATATACCCTAGTTTCATTTTGTACATTTAAGTATCTTCCTCAGAACTTTCTGAAGAAATTCAGTGAAAACTTTCATGACAACAGCTGTAGGACTATTTTATTACATCATGGTCAAATACTTAATATAGGATTGATTGAAAATGAATAAATGGTGAGAATACTTTATTGTTATGAATTACTCACAGATATATAATTTTTATACATTGATCTTTCCAGGATCCTTTGGAATGGAGTAATATCACTAGCAAAGATTTGAATGAAATTCCATACAGGTATGATTTAAAAAAATGTTTTTCTTTAAAATAACAGTCCTCAGCTTATGATCATAATTGAAACTACAGTTTTTTGGTTACAGGAGTCATTAAGCAAGACATCACATGTCTGCTTCACTAAAGAACTGCAATCCTGGCATTTCTAGTTGTGGTTGTTGTTAAGTGAACTTGCAGGTTGTTATGCAGATGGAATAAAAGTTGCTTGCCAGAAAAACTATGCTCCTGTGGGGCTGAATCCCTCCAGAAGGCAGCCCCTTTTCTCTCAAAGAAGGTTAAAAAAGGCCAACCTCAAATTCAAATAGAATTTTGGCATGGAGTATTTGCAGTATGGGGCATTTGCAGCCAATCCCCTGGGAAAAGAAGATTCCCTCTTGTTTGTGGGGACTGGCTGCAAATCCTGCTTGGATTTTGGAATGGACCTTTTTCAGCCAGTCCCCAGAAATTAGAGAGAGGGCTTGCAGCTATAGCATTTATGGAAGACCTGTGAACTTCTTCAAAATTATAAGTTTATGGTTAGATCTGAATTAGTGAATAATTATATTTGAAACCAAATTAAATGGACAAAAGTAATTTCTTAAAGCTATTAACTAACATTTCTATTGAAAGGATGATGCAACTATCAAAAGAAAGAAATTGTTTGCCAAACTGTTGTAAAGAAACATTACAGAGAGCCATCAAAGCTGAAATGCAGATTTTAAAACTTCGTTATCAGATGTTTTATCAGCACTGCTGGCAAAGTTGCAGAATTTTTATGAAAGAAAAGGAAAATATAAGCAGGTTTGTAAGAAATGTTTAAAATAAATAGGTTCTATCAGTGCTTTTTTTGTAAAAGAAAAGAAAAGTGCTTTTTGAGAGGTGAGAGAACTCACACACGTCATACAACCCGCCTTGCATATCCTACAAGATTCCATCCAAAAAGTGCTGGAATTCCATTCTGGGCATTCTGTGACAAAAAAAGCCCTGGGTTCTATAGAGAAGACACAAGATTTGGGTATAAAAATGCAGTTTCTTGCATATTTACTCATTGTATTATTCTAGAAAAGAGGTTCAGTATATCGTTCGTTTTGTAACTTTCTCAGGTTGTGGGTATGCTTGATATTTAAAAGTGTTTAATTGCCACAAAATAAATCTCTTCTTGACTCTCTACTTTGTTTTTTCCCCACATCAGCTATACATCTTTTTCCCAGTTTTGTTTCCTTCTCCATGTCTCTGCAAGTTTTATATCTTCATCCTGTCACCTCCTATTGTTGATGTTATTCCTTTAAATATATGTCTGGGTTCTAGAAGTAATGTGAGAAAATGAAAACGGAGTTTTCTATGAGATTATTTCAGTCATCCCTCGTTTTTCCCCCCTAACATTCCATTCAGATGTGCTTTCCAGGAAGCTAAGGCAGTTATCTAACACAGGGCTTTTCAACCAGTGGTATGGGTACCACCTGTGGTACATTGGCACCTGGCAGGTGGTACGTGAGCACCCTAGAAAAGTGGTAGTGGGGGAGGGGAGTGAGCTGAACCGGTGGCAGCACCGCACAAGCCTGAGTGAGAGATGGCTGGAGCTGCAGGGCTGTCAGAGCTCAGTGGAAGTGCCAGGATCAGAGCCAGGCTCCAGCTGGAGCTTGGTGCTGATCCTGGCACTTCTGCTGAGCCCAGAAGAAGCGCTGATCAGTTGGAATGTTGCAGCATTCACAGGGTCTTATGATTTACATTCAGATGCTTGGCAACTGATTCATATTTATGATGGTCACAGTGTCCCAGGGTCATGTGAAATGACCAAAACCTGCTGCAACCACCCAGCAGATGGGGTGGAATAAAAACCGAACACCCCCCACCCCACTTCCGCTGCCAATCCTCAACAGAAATGCTCACAACAATGAAAACCTCGGACAGGAGGAAGAGTGCCGCCGGGCGGGCGGGCAGGCAGGTGTCTTGCTTGGCTGTGGCTTGGGGGGCACTTTTTTCAGTGCTATTGTAACTTTGAACAGTCAGTAAGCAAACTGTTGTAAGTCGAGGACTGCCTGTACTTTTATCACTTTTTTTTGTCATCAAGTTTTTGACACCTTGCTGGGCGACTGGTGGTACTCGGATATTGCCATATCCTAAAAGTGGTACGATGGGTGAAAAAGTTGAAAAGCTCTGATCTAACATGACACAGAATAGATTGTATGATGTCCTTTCAGGTTCTTGAAGGGTACTCTCAGGATCCCTTTCAGTCTTCTGTTCCAAGATTAAATATAACTATTTCTCAGCTCTCTTCATAGAACATACTTTCCAGTTCTTTGAGTATTCAGTAGGCAAAATGAAGTTAATGCAGTCCTTGGCTGCATCAACAGAGAGATAGCATCAAGATCACAAGAAGTGATAGTACTGTTATATATTGAATATGTGTCCAATTGTGGTCACCACAATACAAAAAGATGGATGCAATTTATGCCTGAAAGGAGAGGGTTTCTAATAAAAATGTAATTTAAGGCAAGATTAGTAAGAAAATTGGTTGGAAAATATTTTGTCTACTTATGGAAATACTGCATTTATTTAAAATACTGTCTTAATTTTTAGTTCACCACTTGGAACCAGTAAATCGGTGTCAGAAATGTTATTGCCACAAGATAATGAAGTACCTTTCCTGCACTTAGTGAGTTGGGGCTTGGTTTTTTTGCATATTTATTTAATTACTTTGAGTTTGTGGTCTTTTGAAGTAAGATATTTTAAAAGCAAATTCTAAAATACAACACATTTTTAGTATCCATCTCAAAGCATATATATTATGTAATATATTGTTATATCTTGAATATGATTATAATAAACTTGACTAATATATACTAATTCATTTTTGTTTGAAATTGTTCAGTTTCTAAAGTAATATTCAAATGTTCAAATTTAATTAGCAAAAGCAATTCAAGTTTTTGTTATGATAATTTTGAGGAAAATTCTCAGAAAACTATAAAATAAGCCAAAGAATCACAGCATCATTGAAAACAAAATTCAGCATAGACTTTTTAATAGATTACATCTCAAAAGAATGAAAACAGTGATTCTCATCAGTGCCTTTCCAAGATGGAGGAGAGAGAAAATAGTCTTGAAGAAAAAAGTAAGTTCAACTTCTTTCTTTAAATTGTATTTGGAGCTAAACCAATAATCAGTGCCTGACCTACAATGTAAATGTAATGTCCTCAACTATCAAGAGCCAGTTAAAGCATGGGTTTCTGCTTTCTGGACCAATTGTAATTTCAGAATACTCTTTATATATATCCCTATTGAAAGTATTTTATGGTGTTACAGTAATCTAGGTGGTGGGTAGAGGACATTTTACTGTCACCAGGTCTCTGCAGGTTGGGAAACAGCCAGGGTGGACAAGGACCTCTCTGCCTTTGCCTACTCCTGTTTCTAAAGCAGAAGTCATGAGTTCAGACAAATCCTCAAATCATAAACCTGATCTTGAATAGGTAGTGTCTCTCTGCCCAGAATTATAGTGGTGCTCAGAGACTCTCGTACAAACCTGGGCTGCTTGGGTGCAATTTGAGCCATTTATACCTTACCATCCTCCAGGCACCAACATATCAACAGTATTCCCCCCACAATGAAGGACAGCAATATATAATGGTGTGTCATCAACATGTCCCAATATGTTGGGATGGTTGACCAGAATTGCTTCAATAGTGAAATGGGAGGCATATGAATAAATAAGCAAAACAAATATATTCTCACAGATTCACGTGTTCAGTCCTTCATTCAGTGCAGTGGCCAGGAACAGCAGAGATCCAGTGAGAAAGGTGAACTACTTAATTCCTTCTTTGCCTCTGTGTACAAACAAAGAGAAAAAATAGTCTGACCTATCAAAAGCAGCACAGTGGAAAACAACAAGAATGTAGGTCAAAATAGACAGGAAAATGATAAAAAAAAACCTGTCTACTCTTGACAAGTTCAAATCGCCAAGACCAGATGGCTTACATCCCAGGGTTCTTTTTTCCCCTCATATATTTTATTGATTTTTTAAAAACATAAATCACTTAGTAGTTGGTAAACTGTGTGTTTGCTGGGTTTACATTTGTAAAGAAAAATAATTAACAATTGGTTTCTATAATCCATAATCCACATAGTACATTTAGTTGATTTCCCCTTTCCCCCAAAATGTCTTCTTTACAAACCTTGAATTAATACAGTTCTTATTATTTTGATAAATAACAATTACATATATGATTTTTCCCAATATTCCTAAAAATAATGGTCACATCAGTATATTTCTTTTCTATTTAATTATTCTGGTTGCCTTATCTTATATCCTGTTACAGTCCTTATTTAAATTTGTTTCTCCCATAAAGTTCAAAGTATTCTTGCTGGTTAAGATTTCTCAACAGTTAATTACATTTAAAGATTTAAATCCATTTTTCCTATATAAACCATCTCAACACTTTCACATTTCTTAAAGAAAAGAGAGCAAGAGAAAAGAAACATAAAAAGTAAAATATTACTTAAAATATATATTCTTCCTAAGCTAATATATATTCATTCCCAAAATTTCTTATTCTTTTTAACCATAACTAAAATATATATTTAATCTTTAAATATTCCATTTAATGTGTCTAGTCATCTAATCCTTTAACTCTTATTCAAAACATTTTTTCTTTTTTATACGTTATCATTTCCCTAAATTCAAACACATTTAATTATCTAAAACATTTCCTTCATCTAAGCCAGTGGTTCTCAACCTATGGGTCGCGACCCCATTTGGGGTCGAACCACCGTTTCGCGGGGGTCGCCGGACACCGCGGTCCGCCATTTTGGTTTTTTTTATTATTATTTTTTTAATTTTTTTTAATTTCATTTTTTGGCGCGCGCGCCGCGCATGCGCAGATCCGCCCGTCGTGCCGGGGAAAAAAAATAAAATAAATAAATAAATAAAAATAAAATAAAAATAAAAACAAAACAAAATGGCGGACCGCGACGGGCGGATCCGCGCACGCGCGGTGCGTGCGTGACGGGCCGATCCGTGCATGCGCGGCACGCGCACGCCCAAAAAATAAAAAAAAATGGCGGACTGGGCCGATCCGCGCACGCACGGCACGCGCATGCGATGGGCCGATCCGCGCATGCTCAGATCCGCCCGTTGCGGTCCGCCATTTTTTTGGGTTTTTTTTTAAATTTTTTCAGCGCGCGTGGGTCGGGGTCGCGGCGCGCATGGGTGGGGCAAGTGGGGTCTCAACCTGAAAAAGGTTGATTACCACTGATCTAAGCCATTTCAACAATATTATATTACTATATCAAGAAATAAAATAAAACGGGAAAAGAAAGCATACATATTATTTAAGGAATTAATCCCTCTTAGAATGACATATGTATTCAAAATCTTTTCTATTTCTTTAACCATATTGAAACAAATGTTTCTTTTTTAAATATTCTCTCTGGTAGATCCCATCATCTATTTTCTTAATTTTCACTTTAATCTTTTTCCTTTGACCAGTATCTTTCTTGAACAATGTGTTTTGCTGAATCAAAAAGTTTTTCCATATATTCATGACTGTTGCTGTAGGTATAAGAAGTAAATAGAATAAAGTGTCTTTATATGAGGCTTTTGCCTTTCCATGTTTCTTGAAAATCATTTTCTTTTTCTTCTTCTCTGCTTCTCTTAACACTTCCTTTCTCTCTGATGTTTTCAACATCTCTACATTCCATTTTATCCAAGGGATGAATTGCTTTTTCCATTTCTTGTGAATTTTTTCCCACTAGGATTAAATCATGTTTTCTTGCTTTGTTAAGTTCCATCTTTGAGTCTTTATTTTCAATTTTATGTCCACTTATTTGTCCACTTTATGTCCACTTATTTATGTTTTCTTGGTGTGTTCTATCTACATGTCTCTGATCCATGATGGCAAAAAATTGAAGTTTTCCTTCTTTTCTGCAAATAGCTTTAGAATCTCAGTTAAATAGGTATTTGAAATCCAAAGAGTTCAAAAAAGATTTTTTCCCCTAAAGTTTATAATTCTCTCTTTGTCTGCAGCCCAGATTGTTGTCTTTTTTTGCCACATCTATTCTTTGTTATTAAATCTTTGAAGGTCACAAACAGATTAGCTTTTCCCAGGTTTTGGCAAGTTCTCTATGGAGATCATAACTGTCATAATCTTCATCCACCACTAGGTGTCAGCATCTATTTAGTTTTCAATATGAACAATAATCTTCAAAATGAGAGTCTTAATCATTTAACAATTTTAAACTTGTCCAAAATTAAATTTTAGCTTTCAAGTTTATACATTTATTTCACTACCATATATTTTGATCCTCCATGGAAATTTTAATTCGCCGCTTCTGTTAGTATAAGGTGGTGCAGAAGTCCCCCTCCTTCACTTTCAGAGGTATTTTGCTTCTTAGGGATCTTTTCCAGGAAATTAAGTGTAGAATAGAAAAGGGAAAACCAGATTCCTCATCCAGTTTCAAGCACGCTGTTTACTGTAGTGCTGTTAGTTCCTTTGGACTTCCGTTGCAAGTAACTTGGGGTGATCGGTGAAATATAGCCTTTCTCTTGTTGGGTTAGAAAGCTTTCCCCAAGACGAACGGAAGTACTGCCATCATTCCAGAGTCTCCGGGGCACACGTCTTTCTTTGCCGCCTCTCCAGGGCTGCTTGGATCCATTAGGGTCTCCTGGAGGAAAATTAGTTGTGGGGGTGTGGCAGTCTGCAAGCCTGCAACCAATTGCTACCGCGCAGGACCAGAAGTCCTCCATATCCCAAGGTTCTGAAGGACCTGGCAGATATGATCTCAGAAGCACTGAGCAAAATCTTTCACAGCTCCTGGAGCACGGGGGAACTGCTAGAGGACTGCTGTGGTTCCAGTGTACAAAAAAGGGAATGCAGGAATCTACAGATCAATTAGCTTGACATTAATACAAAAATCCTGGAAAAGATAAGCAATAGATTTGTGAGCATCTAGAAATTAATAAAGAGATTACCAGAAAGCAGCACAGATTTTTAAAAACAGACCATGCCATATGAACCTTGTTATACTATATCCACTGCATTTCCCTGATCAGGTAATTTAGTCACTTTTATCAAAGGAATCAATAATAGAATAATGGAGGGGATGTTGGAGATCTTCTAGTCCAGGCATGTCAAACTGCCGACCCGTGGGCCGGATGTGTCATGACAAAATCGCGCCCACCACATTGCCAGCAATGGGGAAAAGTCGCGATATGTCATGCAACGTCACGTGATGTTGCAAGTTTGACATGCTCAAGTAGGAGACCTATACTATTTCAGACAAACAGCCATCCAATCTCTTTAAAAACTTAATCACCTTGATCATTTGTAGATGCTTACAAATCTGCTGCTTGATTACCTTTTCCAGAATTTCCCCAGGTATCGTGTCAAGTGACTGGTTTATAGTTTCCTGGATCCATTCCCTGTCCCCCTCCCTTTTTTTTTTTTTTTTGAAAATTGGAAGCACATCAACTCTTTTCCAGTCCTCTGGCAGTTTGCTTGTGCTACAGGAGCTCACAAAAAATTCATTCAGTAGTTCCAAGATCATATCTGCCATTCTTTCAGTACCTTGGGGCATAAACCATCCAGTCCAGGATACTTGAAGTCATTCAAATAAGCTAAGTATTCTCTTACCAATTCTCTCACTTATTCACTTAGGATCAACACCCAGAAAGAGGTTGCGGGGGAGCAATAAGAATTATGACAGAGACTTCTTTGCAACCTATGCTGGAATGCTTTGTAGCCTTTGAGAGTATACTCAATTGTTCATTTTTAAATAGTTTTAAATATTATTTTAAGGTTCTTTAAATACACAAGAAATCAGCGAAGAGTGGTTTGATGCTACAGAGAACCCAACAACACTTGAGTCATCAGTTTTGTGCGCCAACCCTCTAGAGAGCTCTCTAACAGGTCAGTACTGATTTTGCATTGGTTTGGAATAATGCAGATAGTGCTGTGAGTTTTGATTGCCTTTTTCCTGGAAGCATAGGAAAGCTCTTTTTTGTTGTCCTTTGGGCAACCCTATGCATAGATTTGTCCCTGTAGAAAGTATTTCTAGAGATTTTATTAGAGAGTTAATGCTTATCTCTTCCCTCAAGGGAAAAAGTGTATTAATTTATATATTGAGAAATACTGTATTCTTCCACCAAGAGGAACTAAAAAGGAAAGTAAAAGTAAGTAAAAAATAATTTGTTTCCTTTTTATTTGTTAGTTGACTGTACCATTCTCAATTTATATTTCTTTAGGTGCTAGAACTGCCATCATACATTGAGCTTTGCATTTGCTAGCTGCCAGTTTGCCATGGATATGGGGGGAGGGAGCTAGATGTGCCTTCCAGAAACACCATCTCTGGGTCAAAACTATGGAAATGGAATGCTGGCTACCCAGCCAGCCCGCTGTTGAAGAAACAATTACCAAAACAATTTATTCAAATATAATTGGACAATAAGAGACTATCAAGGGGGAGGAACCGGGAAGGAACTGGACAGGGAAAGTTAACTGGGAAAATTTGGTACATGAATCTTTAGTTCTGGCTTTGCTACACAGGTAGTCCTCAATTTACGACTTCAATGGAGCCCAAAATTTAGGTTGCTAAGTGAAAATGTTGTTAAGTGAGTTTTGCCCCATTTTACGATTTTTCTTGCCACATTTATTAAGTGAATTACTGCAGTTGCTAAATTAGTAACATGGTTGTTAAGTGAATTTGGTTTTCCCATTGACTACTTGTCAGAAGGTCGCAAAAGGGGGAATCACATGACTCGGGAACACTGCAGCTGTTATTTTTTTTTAAAAAATAAATTTTTACATTTCTTTTTTCAATTAAAACATTAAAAGCAGTTTAGTTATTTTAATTCTTTAGAAATTTTTAAATTCTTAATGATCTAAGAGGGGAAAAAATCAGGAAAAAGAGACAGACACTTTAAAATGGGAGATAGTGATGAATTTTTCAAGCCAGACAATAAAGGGCAAATAACTTTTGTAAACTATTATAAACTAACACTTCACAACAGGGAAAATATTTAACTTTTAGAAATTTTTAATCTTTTAACCAACAAACAACAAGTCGTGGAAATGGAAACTGACATTATAGTGACTTTCAAAATATGTCATATGTTTAAGCTTATGCCCACAGAAGACCCAAGCAATTTATGTATCCAAAGTAAATTATATAAATTACTAGAAGAAATAGTAAAAGTTCTAGTGGCAACCCTAGCTACTCTGAAACTCAGTGAACAAAGCCAGAAACCCCAACCTAAACAAGAAGACTGCACCAAAATTGAACACAATAGGGAGCAAACAGCTTCTTAAAAAAATGAACCTAAAGAAGAAAACTAATACACCCAAACTAGACAGAACAGGGAGCAAGCAACTTCCATAAAAAAATGACCCTATATATCAGTGGTTCTCAACCTTTTTCAGGTTGAGACCCCACTTGCCCCACCCATGCGCGCCGCGACCCCAACCCGGGCGCGCGCGCGCTGAAAAAAAATAAATAAAAAAACCAAAAAAAATGGCGGACCGCGATGGGCGAATCTGCGCATGCGCGGATCGGCCCATCGCACGCGCGTGCCGCGCATGCGCGGATCGGCCTGTCATGCACGCACCGCGCATGCGCGGATCCGCCCGTCACGGTCCGCCATTTTGTTTTTTTATTTTTATTTATTTTATTTTATTTTTTTATTTTTTTTGGCGTGCGCGTGCCGCGCATGCACAGATCGGCCCGTCACGCACACACCGCGTATGCGCGGATCCGCCCGTCACGGTCCGCCATTTTGTTTTGTTTTGATTTTTATTTTTATTTATTTTTTATTTTTATTTTTTCCCGGCACGACGGGCGGATCTGCGCATGCGCGGCGCGCGCGCCAAAAAATGAAATTAAAAAAAATGTTTTAAAAATAAAAAAAATTAAAAAATAAAAAAAAATTTAAAAAATAAAAAAAAACCAAAATGGCGGACCGCGGTGTCCGGCGACCCCCGCGAAATGGTCGTTCGACCCCAAATGGGGTTGCGACCCATAGGTTGAGAACCACTGCTATATATAAACCTAAAGAGGAAGACTGATGGAAACAAGTCATTTTTAAAAGAAAAAACCAAGAGCAAAGCCCCTTTTAGTTACCCTAGCCCACTCCAATGAAGCCCCTCTGGAACTGAACGATCGCTTTCATAGCCTCCCCATGGAATAACATTTATAAAAGAGCAGTCATCAATAGTTTCTTTAAAAAGAGGCAAACCCAGTATTCCTATGACAGGAAGAAAAGAATCCCAGACTTCCCTAGGGGAAAAAAGGTGAGTATTGGTGATAGGAGATTCAATTCTTAGGGGAACCAAAATTATAATCTGCAGACCAGATAGTGACTCTACTATAGGCAGTTATGCTATTTCCCTGGAGCAAAAAACAAAGATGTAACTGAGAACCTTACTAAAATAAACCCACAGATTACTACCCCCTTTTTCTTCCACAAGTGGGGACCAATGACACAATCTGAAAACAATAACAAGAGATTACAAAAAGCTAGGGAAGTAAATTAAAAAAGTAGGACCATAAGTGGTGTTTTCATCTGTACTTCCAACAAAGATCCAACATCCAGTGAGGGAGAAAACGATTTTAGAAACGAACCACTGGCTTAAAAATTGGTGTCAAGAGAACTTTGGTTTCGTAGACCATGGTCTACATTACCCACATGAAGGGTTCCTGGCAAGGGATGAACTGCACCTTACAAATACTAGAAAGAACATATTTGGAAAATGACTGATTCATTTTATTAGAAGGGCTTTAAACTAAAATTGAGGGAGGGGGCAATCATCATGACCCCTAGAACCCAATTCCAAGCAAAAACTACTAGACAACCAAGAAAACCATGAAAGAAAAAACAAGAAGAGAGTGATGGGAAGGATGGAAAACCCAATTACAAAGGAGATACAAGAAACATACTCAAAACCCATAAAGAACTCAAATATCTATACACTAAAACTCAAAGTTTAGGGAACAAACAGGGTGAACTTGAAGTATTAGTACATGAAGGCAGATATGACTTAGTTGCCATTACTGAAACTTGGTGGTATGAAACTCATGGCTGAAATGTACTAATGGAAGGATACAAACTATTCAAAAGAAACAGATCTAACAAAAAAAGGAGGTAGAGTTGCATTGTATATAAAAGATCACTATATCTCTACAGAAATACACAAAACCAAGGGTGAAAACCTCCTAGAATCCATCTGGATCAATATAACAGGAAAAAATAATGACGTTATAGGCGTATGCTACAGGCCATCCAACCAAGCAGAAGAAATAGATGGACATTTTGCAAATCAGTTAAAATAGACATACCACAGTAGTAATAGGAGACTTTAACTACCCTGATATCAACTGGGAGATAACCTGCAGCAAATGGGAGATCGAACAGATTCCTAACCAACCTAACTGACAACTTTGTCATCCAAAAGGTAAGAGGTAGCAATTAGAGGAAAAGCTATATTGAACCTAATTATTAATAACAGAAGTAATAGAGGGAGTTGAAGTTGTTGAAACTCTGAGCAAGAGTGACCATTATATTGGAATTCAGTATAATGCAAACACAAGCAAAAGAACAAAATCCAACCAGTGTCTTAAAATTTAAAAGAGCTGATTTTAACAAACTCAAGAGACTTGGAAAGATTTCATGGATGAAAATCCTAGAGGGGAAAACAAGAAGTATGGGAAATTCTGAAAAATATGATCATAAAAGCCCAGTCCAGCCCAATACCATTGAAAAAGAAAAATAAGAAATCCAAGAAGAAACTAGAATGGTTGTACAAATATCTCTCTGATAAACTGAAAGACAAAAAGGACAAGTATAAAAAATGGAAAAAGGGACACATAACTAAGGCAGAATATCAGCAGATAGACCAAATCCACAAAGATGAAGTCAGGAAAGCAAAGGGTAAGAATTGTAACAAAAGTCAAAGATAATAATAAAAAAAGTTTCTTTCAACATATAAATAACAAGAAAAAAGTCAAGGAAACAGTCAGCCTACCTAAGAGTGAAGATGGCAAGGAAATAACAGATAGTAGAGAGAAAGTGGAGCTGCTTAATTCATTCTTTGCATCAGTCTTTACACAAAAAGAAACTATAGTCCAATTACCAAAAAGAAAGACTAGAAAGAAAAATTAAAATAAGCAAGAAAATGGTAAGAGAACACCTGTCTGATCTCGATGAATATAAATCACCAGGACCTGATGGATTACATCCCAGAATTTTGAAGGAGCTGGCAGATATCTCAGAACCATTGTATCATATCTTTCAAAAATCCAGGAGCAAAAGAGCCAATGTGGATCCCATCTTCAAAAAAGGGGAAAAAATAGACCCAGGAAACTACAAACCAATCAGCCTAACATCAATACCTGGGAAGATACTGGAAAAGATAATCAAAAAGCAGATCGATGAACATCTAGAAAGAAAAAAAGTTATAACTAGAAGCCAGCATGGGTTTGTTAAAAACAGATCATACCAAATCAATCTTATTTCATTCTTTGACAAAATGACTAAATTAATAGACCTATTCTATGGACATAGTATATTTAAATTTCAATAAAGGCATTCAACAAATTAGATCACAACCTACTTCTTGCTAAGCTAGAAAAATGTGGGATAGACAGCATATCATCAGATAGATTTATGACTGGCTGACAAGTGGTACTCAACAAGTGGTTCTTAATGGTACTGCATCTACATAGAGGGAAGTAAACTGGGGTACCACAAGATTCCATCTTGGGCCGAGTATTCTTCAATATCTTCATAAATGACTTAGATGAGGGTATAGAAGGGACTCATCAAATGACACTAAGCTAGTAGAAATAGCCAAATTCCCAGAAGACAAGATCCAAAAAGATCTTGACAGACTTGAACAATGGGCCCTATCCAACAAAATGAAATTTAATACGGAGAAAAACTAGGTTTTACACCTAGGCAGGAAAAACCAAAGGTACAAGTGCAGATTAGGCGAAACCTGGCTCAAAAAGGAGTAACTGTGAGAGGAAACTTGGAGTGCTAGTGGACGACCACTTAAGTATGAGCCAACAATGTGCAGCAGCAGCCAAAAAAGCTAATACAATACTGGATTGTATAAACAGGCACAGAATCAAGATCACGTGAAGTATTAGTACTGCTTTATAAAACATTAGTAAGACCACACCTGGAATACAGCAGCCAGTTTTGGTCACCACATTATAAAAAAGATGTTGAGACTTTGGAAAAAGTTCAGAGAAGAGCAACTAAGGTGGTTAAAGACCTGGAGACTAAAACATGAAGAACAGTTGCAGGAACTGAGTATGGCTAGTCTAGAGAAAAGAAGGGCTAGGGATGACATGATAGCAATATTCCAGTAGTTGAAAGCTGCCACAAAGAAAAGGGGTTCAACATATTTTCCAAAGCACTAGAAGGTAAGACAAGAAACAATGAATGGAAACAAATCAAGGAGAGAAGCAATCTGGAATCAAGGCAAAACTTCCTAGTGAGAACAATTAACTAGTGGGACAGCTTGCCTTCAGAAATTGTAGATGCTTCATTGCTGGAGGTTTCTAAGAAGATGCTGGACAGCCACTTGTCTCAAATTGTGTCGGGTCACCTGGTTGAGCAGGGGTTGGACTAGAAGACCTTCAAGGTTCCTTACAGCTCTGCTCTGGTTTATTGATTGATTTATCCTTGCCGGAGAAGTGGAGATTGATCTGGCCTCTTCCACGAGTGACCGGGAAGAGAGCCATGACAATTCAAGACCTCAGAGAGAAGAGAAACCCCAAAAGTGGACAAGAGGGGCCTCAGCCCCAGATGGCACTCAACAGGATGTTAATGAAGTGTCAAGGAAGGCCACTGGTCTATTGAATGCACTCCCATGCGATCAACACTGGCCACACAACATGACCTCCCAAGGAAAAAGAAAGCAACCTCCAAGTCCAAAGAAGGAACACATAAGAGGTCAAGATCATAGTTCACCCCATTGTCTAGCGATGGTGAGGGAACTCTGACTAAAGATCCAAAGCCACCCTTGAAAGTGCCTGTGACAGAGGAGATGACCCGATGGTAAGTAGAACCATAAGGCCGATAACATAAGGTGAGTAAATTATTGTAGGCTCAATGCTATCTGCATGGAGAATGTATATCCCATGTCCTTGAAAAATATGCTAAGCCACCTGGCTACAGGGAAATTTTTTTATAAAGCTGGGCTTGAGGGAAGCTTATGGTATGGATTAAAAAAGGAGACAAGTGGAAGACCATTTTCAGTTACCCACTGGGCTTTTTTCAATTACAGGTCCTTCCCTTTGATCTGCAAGGAGCACCAATTAATAAAGTGCTTCATGAACACTTATTTAAGGGAGTTTTGGTTTACTTAGTAAATATTTTAATCTACATTGAAACTGTGGATGACCACATGAAGCTGGTGAGGACTGTGCTAGAAAAACTTGCTGCTCAATTATATGTAAAACTCTCCAAATGTGAGTTCCACAAAACAAAGTTACTTAGGGTATCAAATATCCTACAAAGTAGAGATGGACCCAGAAAAAGGGCAGGCTATACTTGAATGGGAAGCACCCCACACCCAAGAAGCAACTGTAGAGCTTTCTAGGCTTTGCTAACTTTTATGGATAGTTTATCCCAGCATCCACCCATATAGCTCTGCTAATAACAAGTCTGTTGAAGACCAAAGGGGAAGGGAAACCTAGTCTAGAGCAACTGCTTAAATGGTCTATGGAATGCCAAGCAACGTTTGAAAACTCAAGAGACTATTCATTGCTGATTCCATGGAGGGAGATGACTTGTTTGCCCAACACAAGCAAGATGTCTCCATACATTATGGCTTAGCCTGGATCGGGTCCAAACTTTATGTCCCTGCGAGCCAAAGAACTATAATTCTGCAACAGAATCATGACTCCAAGATTACAGGGCATTTTGGCTTTGTCAAGACTTTGCACCTTGTGAGATGGCAGTTCTAGTGGCCAAGCATGAAAAAAGACATAGAAGGATACGTTGCCAGCTGCCCAGTGTGCATATCAGCGAAAGAGCCCCTAGAAAACTACCAAGGCCACTACAGCCTGTGGTTAATCCAACAGCTCCTTAGAAAGAGAACTCATTGAACTGCCAGAAAATTCGGGAAATACTATAATATGGATTGTCACTGGCTTATTCTCCAAATAGATGCACTTTATAGCATGCCCAAGATCTTGTCCATATGAATTGTAGCTAAACTATTTATGCAGCATATTTGGGGCTCCTAAAACAATTATCTCTGACAGGAGTGCAATTTACTTCTCAATTTTGACTTAAGTTCCTAAAGCTCTTAGGGACTTCTCAGAGACTCGGCTCCTCGCATCATCCCCAGACTAATAGAACCTGAGAATGTGCTAATGGGGTGTTAGAACAATATATTTGGTGCTATGTTAACTACCAGCAAGACAATTGGTCAGACCTTTCCTTTGTTGAAGTGACATACAATAACTCAATACACAGTAGCACCTGTTTCATGCCATTCTGTTTGGTCGTGAGTTGGGGTTTTGTTTCCATGCTGGAGCTTCCACAACAGTCGCCCCAATGTACATCACTGACTGAGTGGGTGAAATCACTGCAAACCACGTGGCCAGTTGTTTGCAAAGCACTAGATGATGTGAGAGACACTTATAAATATGCCGACAAGAAGAGAACCCCACAAAAGGATTACAAAATCAGAGATGAAGTGTACCTCTCCACAAAATACCTGCAATCCAGACAACCCTCAGAAAATTGGGCCCAAAATACATTGGACCTTTCCCCATAACCAGAGTTATCAACCCAGTCATAGTAGATTAAAGCTATCCAAATCCTCAGAAGAATCCATCTCATTTTCTATGGCAGGCTCCTAAAATCCACAGCCACCTTGCCCTTGGTAACAGCAGTGGAGCCACATCCATCCCCTATTCTCATTGAAGACGAACAATATTTTGAAGTCAAAGATATCCTAGATTCATGCACACATAGGGGCAAACTCTAATATTTAATTCTATGAAAGGATTTTCCACCTTCTAATACTGAGTGGGTTGATGCCCAACATGTGCAAGCCCCACACCTTTTGAGTAAATTCCACAGCAAGTTCCAGATAAACCCCACTGAATCATTAACCACTTTCTTTTATCTCTCCAGGTCTAATTCTTTTCCAAGGGAGACAGAATGTCAGAACTGCCATCATACACTGAGCTTCACATTTGCTAGTTGTCAGTCTGACATGGGCATGGGGGGAGGGAGGGAGCTGGATGAGAGAGTGGAAGTAACTATTCATTATACCTTCCAAAAACACCATCTCAAGGTCAAAGCCATGGAAATAGAATGCAACGGCTAACCAGCCAACCTACTGTTGAAAAAACAGTTATCAAAACAATCTATTCAAATGTATCTGGACAGTAAGGGACTATCAAAGGGGAGGAACTGGGGAGGAATTGGACAGGGAAAGTTAACTGAGAAAATTTGGCACACAGCTCTTTAGTTCTGGCTTTACTATGCTGTAATCCATTTGGCTTTTAGTATCTTTGCTAAGGGGCCATGTCGGGCCAGTTCTGACATTAGGTTAATTTCTCATTTAATTATATAAATCATTTTTTCATATAAATGTGCTGAAACAACTTTCAAAACAAGAATAAGAAAATGTATAAAAATTAACTTCTATTTACTTCAAAAAGTAAATAGACTGCACATTCCAAAAAGTGCAGTTCTATTATGCTAATATTACTTTAAAAATTCATTTCATAATTGATGGTATCAGTTACCAATACAAACTGACAATATTATTAATTTGTAAAATAAATAGTTTTATGTTGTGATCTATCTTTGTCAATTAGTCTTTCTCATTTCTTGTTTGTTCTCTTATGTTTGATATATCATTATTGTTATAGGTATTTGCAATTTTAGGAGGTTTAAAGAGTGAAATTGGGTCCTTAAGCATTGAAAAATTCTGCCAAAGCCCAAAACACAATTTCTTTGGCCCTACTTAGAAGGATACAAACTATTAAAAAAAAACCAGGCCTAACAAAAGAGGAGGTGAAGTTGCATTATGTGTTAGAGATCACTTCTCTACAGAGATGCACAGAACGAAGGATGAAAGCCTTTTAGAAGGTTTATAGGTGAACATAAAAGGAAAAAAGAATGACATTGTCATAGGTGTATACTACAGGCCACCCAACTAAGCAGGAGAAATAGATGAACTCTTTGCTATCAGTTAACCAATGTATGTAGGAAACATGCCACAGTAGGAATGGTGGACTTTTAACTATCCTGACATCAACTGGGAGACAAACTCTGCTTCAAGTGGGAGATAAGATTCCTGACCCACATAGCTGACAACTTCATCACCCAAAAGGTAGAGGTGGCAATTAGAGGAAAAGTTATCCGAGACCTTATTCTTACCAACAGTGAAGAAGTTATAGAGAGCATTGAAGTTGCAGGAACTTTAGGGGAGAGTGACCATGTCATATTAAAATATAATCAAACCAGTGTCTCAGACTTTAAAAGAGCTGATTTTAACAAACTCAGAGAAAGATTCCATGGATGAAAATCCTAGAATAGAAAACAACTCAAGAAGCTTAGGAAAATCTGAAAAATACGATTATAAAAGCCCACTCCAGTTCAATACCATTAAAGAAAACCAAGAAAAAAAATACTGAGAAAAAAAGAACTTACAAAAAAATGGAAAGAGAGACGCATAACTAAGGCAGAATACCAACAAATAGCCCAAACCTGCAAAGATGAAGTTAGGAAAGCTAAAGCTTTGAATGAAGTAAGACTTGCAACAAATGTTAAAACAAAAAAAGTTTCAACACATAAAAACCAAGAAAATAGTCAAAGAAACAATTGGTCCATTAATGAGAGAAGATGGTAAAGAAGAAACAGGCTGTAGAGAGAAAGCAGAACTGCTTAATTCATACTTTGCATGTGTCTTTATGCAAAAAGAAAACACTTCTCAACTTAACAAAAACAACCGTAAATGACAGGTTAGGAATGCAAATTAAAATAAGCAAAAATAAGGTAAGAGAACATCTGTCAGCTCTAGATGGATTCACATCACTGGGTCCTGACGGACTACATCCCAGAGTTTTGAAGGAAGTGGCAGACATAATTTCAGAACCATTGAAACATGTCTTTCAAAGTTCTTGGATCACTGGAGACTGGAAAAGAGTTGACATAGTTCCCATGTTCAAAAAAAGAAAAAAAAAACATCCAGGAAACTATAAACCAATCAGCCTGACATCAATACCTGGGAAGATCTTTGAAGAGATAAGCAATAAATCTCTGAACACCTAGAAGCAAGCAAAGTTATAACCAATAGCCATTGTGGATTCATCAAAAACAGATCATCCCAAACAAGTCTTATTTCATTCTTCAACAAAGTGACTAAATTAGTGGATCAGCGAAATGTTGTGGACGTAGTATACTTAAATTTCAATAAAGCATTTGATAAAGTAAACTTCTTGGCAAGCTAGAAAAATGTAGGATGGACAGTACCACCACCAGATGGGCTTGTAATTGGCTGACAAATCATACTCCATGTGTAGTCCTCAACGGAACTACATCTACATGGAGGGAAGTAACCAGAGGGGTACCCCAGTGTTCCATTTGGGCCCAGTACTCTTCAATATCTTCATAAATGACTTAGATGAAGGAATAGAAGAGGAACTCATCAAATTTGCAGATGACACTAAGGTGACAGGAATAGCCAACACCCCAGAAGACAAGCTCAGGATTCAAAGTGATCTTGACAGACTTGAACATTGGGCCCTATCTAACAAAACAAAATTCAACGTAGATAAAAGTAAGATTTTACATTAAAGCAAGAAAAAATAGGGACAAACTAGATGAAATTTGGCTTAATGTGAGTAATTGTGAGAGGGATCTTGGAGTCCTATTGGAGAATCACTTAAATATGACCTAATAGTGTGTGGCAGCAGCCAAAAAAAGCCAATGCTGCATTAATAGAGGTATAGAACCAAGATCACTTGAAGTTTTAGTACCACTTTACAAAGCCTTAGTAAGACCACACTTAGAATACCTTATCCAGCTCTGGTCGTCACAATATAAAAAAGATGTTGAGACTCTGGAAAGTACAGAGAAGAGGAACAAGAATGATTAGGGGACTGGAAGCTAAAACACATGAAGAGCGGTTACAGGAAATAGTTATGTCTAGTCTTATGAAAAGGGGAGACATGGCAGTGTTCAAATATTTGAGGGGCTCCTGCAAAGATGAGATCAAACTATTTTCCAAAGCACTAAAAGGCAAGATGAGAAACGATGGAGATTAACCAAGGAAAGAAGCAACCTAGAACTAAGGAAAAATTTCCTAACAGTAATCAACCAATGGAACAGCTTGCCTTCAGAAATTGTGGGTGCTCCATCGTTGGAGGCTTTTAAAAAGGCTGGACAATTATTTATCTGACATGGTGTAGGGTCTCCTGCTTGGGCAGGGGGTTGGACTAGAAGATCTCCAAGGTCCCTTCCAACTCTGTTATTCCATGTTCTACGTTCTACTTAATTTGGTGATTTTTGTCTTTTATTTGTCTTCAATTTATTTTTAAAGGTAACAATGTTCTGCTTTTATCAACAGAGGGAGCTAGAATAGTGTGGAAAAATGTGTTAATATCTCTACAGTTAGAAAACAATCTGCAGCTTATGATATAGATGCTCCCCCCCAAAAGAGGACTATAGAATATTAGAAGAGGAAAAGCAAGGTCAAATAAAAATTCACCCTACGTAATCTAGGAATGTACCCCTTGAGTTAGTAAGAATTGTCAGGAAAAAAATTCCACAGGAATTTTTTTCTAAATACTTTGCACTCTATCTATTTGACATTTCTTTTCATTTAAGCGTAATAAGTACCTGAATTATATGCTTTGTATATTTTTAGAAACACAGACGATAGAAGGGAGGAAACATTTTTTGAAAAACAATTATTTTGTCCATGTTGATGGTCTGAGTCCTTCAGTATCAGAAGTAAGTTAAGATTAAAATATGTTTGTTTCACTTGATGCTACTCTGAAAGTACATTTATCTTCTTGATTATTTCAGGTTGATCTTTGGCTTCATTTCCAGAAGTATAACATTTCTGAGATTTCGGTTTGTGAGTATTCTGAAAATTACAGGTATGTGTGTTGGACTGTCATGTCTGTGCTTGCTGCCATTAGGATATTTGAACCAAGCATTTAGGGATGTACATTATATACATTATGAATCCACACCATTTGGAAGTGAGTTAATAACTTATTGAAATAGTACATTCTGTCATAGTCCTTTCTGCTAGTACTATGTCTTTTTTTATATAAAAAGTTTTATTGGTTTTTTCCATTTTTTTCCAAAAGCTTAGGACACAACGTGGTGGTCAGGATGTCCAATCATTCAAAAAAAAAATCCTCTCTGTTTCTTAAATATAGTATTGCTTATTAAAATTAATACAGTTTTAAGTAAAGTTCAATCAAACAAAAATCATCAATCACATGCAATTATAATCTATATCTATTTTTAAGCTTTACTAATTACAGTTGTCATACTCCAATTACATTTTAGTAAGTATATAGTTGGGATTTCAGGTATCCTTAATAAAAGATCATTCATTGAGACTGATTTTTCCCCTATCACAAATAGCTCTTTCTCTCTCTCTATTACAACATAGTTATCATAGTTAAAATAATAATATAAGTCCAACAGATACAGTTCTATTTTTAAGAATATATTCTATCATTTCATCAGTCTACATCTATAGAAAATCTTTTTAAGCCCTTGATAAAGTTTACATCTTCAAATACTTATCAACTATATCAGGAAATTCTCATCTTTCATTCCTAATTAAATCAGACATACTCTCTCTATTACAACATAATTATATTTAAAATTACAATGTAAGTCCAAAAAAATTACATTTCTATTTTTTTAAAAAATATATTCAATCATTTCATCAATCTACATCTATAAGGTCTTTTTGTCCCCTGAAAAGATTTACTCCCTCAAATAATTATCAACCATGGTAACAGTAAATTTACATCCTTCATTCGTTAATAAATCAGACAAAATTTCTAAAGCCTTTTTAACCCGTCAAGTAACATTTTATGTCACGTTTTTAAACCTGACTCTAGCTTTCTTTCTATGCCAATTTGGTTCCCATAATAAAGCTTTTCAGTTATCAAACCTCAAGATTTGATTACAAAAATTTCTAACCAATTCAAACTGAACAAATTTTCTTTCCCTTTCCGCTTTATTGTAATTTCCAAAGGATTGTGTCTGAATGTCAATCTTTGTTATTTTTGGTAGTTGAACGGAGTCAATTACAGTTACTTCTTGGTCATCAAAGTTGTCCATCAGTTGTAGGTGACGTTGTGTAAAATTAGTTGATTCAATGGTTTCCACATTTTCTCTCAGTGTAGATTCACAATTGGGTTGTAAGTATAGTGTCTCTGTCTCTTTAAGTTGTATGTAGGCCTGTTCAAGATTACTCTGTTCATCTTCTATTGTTCCTTGTTCCATAACTTGGTTCATTATTGGAGGGTCGATGTGAGGTTCCAAGGTGGCATCTTTAGATTTTCTCCAAGACTTCCAATAAGTTTTGAAATCTTCTGTAAGTTCTAATATTTTTTCCAGTATTAAGTCATAGTCAAGATGTGGATAACTTTCATCCATTTTGGTGGTAGATTTGCCTATTCCTTTATTAGAGACTACTTGAAAAAGATCCACAAATGTCCACCTCCAAAGATCTAATAGCCAACTTCACCATCCAGCTGTCAAGTTATCTTTTCTCTTTTATTATCACATGAAATCCAATCCCTCTTCAAATAACAGGGAGAAGTACAGTTAGAATTTCGCTTTTCGCCACCAGATGTCCTCAGTGGACTATAAAGTCTTTTTTTTCCCCAAGTTAATAAAGTTAAAGAAAAAAAAAAGAAAAGTTTTCTCTTTTTTTAAAAAAAATTAACAAGAAAAGTATCTCCAACATTATCAAATTAAAAAAAACAAAGTAACAATGTCCCTTTTTTCTTCTTTTCCCCTGAAATTCACCCAACAGAAGTCCAATAGTAGAAAAAACAACCACATACAAAAAAATTATTAATCTTTTTCTTTTTAGCTCTTCTTTCCATATAGGCAGCCGCCGCTTTCTTAATAAAGAAAAATAGAAACTCTTTACAGGAAAAGTCAGGATAGCGAGAGAAGGAAAGGTCTCACCTGGATTCACCACGGTGGTTCTTCATGCTTAGTTGTTCTTTTGACTTGCGATTGGTGCGGCTAGGTGATCGGCCATTTTACTGACCAATCTTCTTCGTCAGCCCTCAGAGTTAGCTCGGACAGCTGGAGGAGCCGCCGCTCCTCCGCAGCCGAGCACAGCCTCGACGGTAGTTGCGCCCTCCAGGGCGACTTTCGACCCACATAAGGGTCTACCGGCGGAGGGAAGCTAGCCAAACGAGGAGACAAGTCTCCCCATGCGGCTAGAGTCACCGTGATCCGGAACCGGAAGTCCCTAGTACTATGTCTGTTGGTAGTTTATGGCAGTAAGTATATCTTTTAGTCACTTTGGTAGAAATATGTATGTTTTCCATATCAGTAGAGACAAATGTGAACTTAAACTGATTACCAACTCTGAATATATAGCTATACTTAAACACATGTATATGCACATGACTTTGGCAAAAAGAATGCTAGCATGATCTAAATATAAGAGATGTATATAATTTTTCTGAACTTGATTATTGTTTGGTAGACATGAATAGAGAAATAGTATTTAATAGGTTTAATTTAATAAGGAGTGAGAAAGGCCGGAACCCTCTCTTTCTTGGAATTTAGAAAGCTGTCTGCTAAATTTCAAGGCAGAAATGTAATTTCAGAAAACAGCTCAGACTTGACTCCTTAGTTCTCTCGAAAGTAAAGGGAGGGAGGGTGGAGGTGCATTAAAACTTGCAAGGTTTTATTACCTTACAGCATCATCAGCAACAAATCTTTATTTGGTTGTAAACTAGCAAATAGAATTCAGAAAATACGGTTAATTAGAATGAAATTGAAAAGAATATATATGCTCTGTTTCTGATAGAGAAACATTTGTCACTGGTGAGGATTGAACTTGGCTGTTGACAGAGAGATGGAATTGGATTGATCTGATAATACCATTTTGAGATAAAACAAATTAGAATGGCCAAGCTATTTAATAAAAAGTGGAAATAGTAACTCCTGATGTGCACCTGCATAGAGGAAACAATAGAGTATAGCACGTTCCATCAATTCAATTATTCCACCACCGAATGGACACAGTCTTTGTTCAAAGGGGATATTTGTATTTTCCTTATGGCTTATTGGGAGGACATTGAATCTAACTGAAGAAAAGGCCTTTCGGAATTTTGGGATCATTATGCAACTAAGAAATTCTCAGATCATCAGGCATTAGATTCTCATAGTGCAAACCTTACTGTAAACTGCGCATGCGAGGGATCTACTTACATGCTTCTCCCTCCCCCAGTCCATGGAAAAATTGTCTTCCATGAAACTGGTCCTTGGTGCCAAAAAGGTGGGGACCTGTCTTCAGATGGGATAGGATAAGTATTCAAAAAAGAGGCAATGGAGGACTTCAAAAATAACATTGGGGACATTGATCACTCTCAAGAGGGTTATCAATGTGAAACTGAAGAATTGAGGAAGATAGGTTTCTTGATATGATGGTGTAATCAATCATGTAGGGCCTTGTGCCTGCACAATGTGAGGACACTGTTAGGTGGTCAATAATAACAACAGTGCCATTCAAAGTTTCCAGGTTCAACTTAGAGAATGTCTGCAGATTCTGTAAACCCTAAAAATTTTGGTGTGGTCATTAGGAAGAGTGGGAGAGTCTGCAAATTAGATGAAATTTTAGACAATTTAGGAAATAGCTGATTGTCATTTGGGCCTAATCTGGCATTTAAGTCCCTGCAATGATGCAGTGGGAAAATTGAAGAACACTGATATAATTTTCCACTTTTCCCCAAAATTTCAATAATGCATAGTCGAGGGATATGAGAAGGTATATAGAAATTGATGAGAAGTCATTTCTCCAGAAAAGTTCAGAATACCTGTTTGTACAAGATCCTCAAGTGGGTATATCAAAATGGTTAATTGTTATTGTTAAATTTCTTATCTGTTATTGCATTATTGCTGTAAGCCGCCCTGTGTCCCAGGAGAAGGGCGGCATAGAAATTTAATAAATAAATAAATAAAATAAATAAATTTAAAGTGGTTTTAAATATGAATGCTCAGACCTGCACAATGTCTATCTTGTCCGTGGCCAGGAGTAGCTAAAAGAGATAATGACTTATATTCCTCAATAAAGAGGTTGTTTGTTGACCATGTCTCTTGGAACATAAGAATGCTGAATTAAGAGATGTAATTTATAAAGGCAGGAAAGCAAGGAAAGTGATTCTAGTATGGAGCTTCCTACTTCGTTGATTTGCTTAGGGAACAGTTTCCTAGGGGTTTTCATGTCTTCGAGATTCTTGTGATCAGTCCACACTTGAAATGGTATTTTGCTCTCCTCTAGGAAATGCCGCCAGGTTAAAAGAGGCCATTGTACAGCATAGGCCTCCTTCTCCCATGCCGCGCACCTCTGTTCTGTTTCAGATAACTTTTTAGAAATGTAAGCACATGGTTGCAGCTGGCCCTCCTTGTTCCTTTGGAGGAGGACTACTCCTACTGCTATGTCGCTAGCATCAAGTTGGATAAAAAAAGCCTCCTCCGGTCCAAGTGTTTTAAAGCTGGCTCCTCAGAGAAAAGTCTCTTTAATTTTTCAAAAGCAGCTTGACATTCTCCCATCCATTTCAGTGGCTAGCTAGGCTTTGGCTTTAGTTTTTAGCAGATTTGTGATGGGGAGTGTTATTTGCGCAAATGAGGGAGTGAACTGCCGATAAAAATTTGCAAAGCCTAAGAAGCTTTGGAATTGTTTTCTGGTGCAGGGCAGGGCCCATTCTAAAATGGCCTGCACCTTCTCCGGATCCATCTCCACCCCTTCGGTGGAGATGCGATAGCCCAAATAATCGATGCAATCTTTGTGGAATTTGCATTTGGACAGTTTTGCATAAAGCTTGACAAAGCGCAATTTATTTAGTACCACTCTAACCAGTTTGACATGCTCAGCCTTGGTTTTGGTATAAATTAGGATGATAAACCAAAACCTCCTTGTATAAATGCTCACGAAGGACCTCGATCAATTGCATGAATGCCAACAGGAGCCCTTGCAGTCCAAAAGGAAGCACTTTAAATTGGAAACACCCCATGGGGCAATTGAAAGCGGTTCTCCACTCATCCCCCCCCCTATTCTTATTCGATAGTACGCCTCCCTCGGATCTAGCTTGGAGAATATTTTGCCTTTTGACTGGTGTGCTAGTATGTCTTTCATTAGGGGAAGGGGGTATAAATTTTCCACACACACCGCATTGAGCCCCTATAGTTCATGCAGAGACAAAGAGAACCATCCTTCTCTCTGAATAATACAGGGGCGGCCACCCGTGGTTTAGCTGGCTGAATGAAACCTCGCGCCGAATTCTTGTCAATTAATTTACAGAGTTCCTCCAATTCCCTGGGGGTCATGGAGTACAGTTTTGGCTTTGGGAGTTTCACCCCTGGGACGATTTCAATAGCACAATCTGTAGGGCAATGGGGTGGAAGCTCATCTGATCTTTGCTCAACTGAACACTTCAGCTAAATCCCGGTATTCCCATGGAGGCTTTGCAGCTCTTGTTCATTGAGGGCGGAGGCAATATCGTGGCACAGTCCCTGCCTCCTACCTCTGCTCTTGGCCGGAGGAGGGGCCCTCCTCTTCAGGAATTTCAAGAGTCCCTCCAATTAACTATGGGGTTCCATTTCTTTAACAGGTCAGTCCCAGCACAAGCGGCCATTCCATCCCAGGGGCTACCACAAATGCTAAAGTCTCTGAGTAGTCCTCCATAAGTAACTTCAGGGGCTTGGTGGCAAAACTAGCAGGAACCCCCACCCCCCGCTACAGACCCATCAAGTTGACAAAAGGTGATTGGGGTCTTGAGCTCCCTTAGAGGCACTCCCATATTCCCCACTAGCTTCGGACTGATTAAGCAGCAGGTACAGCCCGAGTCCAGTAAAGTTGCTAAGTTTATCTTCTTCCCAGTGCCTGGTATGGACAGTTCTAGGGGCACAGTTATGGGGTCATTCGGCTCACTTACCAAGGGATCATCCTTGTAGTCACTTTCCGCTGCCTCTGAGTCATATTCAGGGGAAGTTGGAGCTTGATCCTCAGCTTTAGGGGCTCGGGGAAGCTCTACATACTCCTCTGATCTCATCGCCGATTCCCTTGGGTGTGATGTGGCTTTCATGGGTCTCCTGGTGGATTGATGATCTCCCCTTTTCACTGGCACTTTGCTGCAACAGTCGACGTCTTGGTGCCCCTCCTTTCTGTATTTGAAGCAAGCAGTGGAGCCGGGAGTTGCCGGCGAAGTATGGGCGGTCTCTCCTCTCTGGCTGCATCTTCAAGCTTGTTCTCACTGGGCAGTGCAGGTGCTTGTGTTGATCTATTTCAACCTCCTCTGCCAGCAGGCACCTGTCGTACAGCCTCCCTGGTGCTCCACAGGCCATACAGGTGTACAGATCTTTGTTTAACCCATCCTGGAAGCAGCTTACCAGGATGTCCTTTGGCCAGTCCAAATAACTGGCTAGCTCTCAGAATTCTTCTGTGTACTTGGCTACTGGCCATTGCCCTTGCTTCACTGTTTTTATGCATTCGCGAGCTTTCTTGTCTATAAGGCAGTCTTCAAAGTGGTGACAGGGCTGTCATAAATTGGTTGAAATTTCTTAGTTCTGGCGAATTGCAGTTGTACAGGGTCACCATCCAGTCGGCAGCGGTATCTTCTAAAGCCAGGGTGACCCTGCAATTCCTCGTCCGTGGGCAGCGTTCTCCTGTATAGCTGCATGTAGGTGAACACCTGGGCCAGGAAAACCCCCAGTCTTTTAGAGTTTCCATCGAACTTCATCCACAATGGGATCGGTTTCACCTCCACAGGCTGGGGTGGTCTGTTCCTGGGTCTTTGGGGGGGGTCGCGCCCACCGTGCCCTTGCTGCTGGAGGGGCCGCCATCACTGCTGCCCCTGGCTCTTCTTCTTCATCTGCTTCCTCCTCCGCATCTTCCTCCAACCTTGGGTACCTCTTCAGTTGGGCTTTTAGCTCCTTGAAAGATTCTTTCACAAGGTTTGCTTTAGGACTGCCTCCATCATTTCCAATTTTGGATTCGCGTTCTCCTTTTTGGAGGGGCAGGCTCCGGATTTTTCTTTTTTGCTTTCTTCTTTCCTCTGCTTTGCCTGAGAGTTACTTTCTGGGCTTTTCCTTCTCAATCGTCTTTTTTTCTGACCCCGAGTGACCACATGGCTCGATCTGCTTCTCCCAAGGGTTCAGCCTCCTCCAGGTTTCTGGAGGTGCCTTCCTCAGGGTCTGCCAAACTGGCGTCTCTGCTCCAGGTCTCAATTTCACCTTCCATCTTGCTGTTAGGAAAAGGCATGTCGGTTGCAACCCACCTCGGTAGGGCTGTTGCCTCTCCGAGTTGGGCACTATGCAGATCTCGCCTTATGTAAGGACCTACCTCGGCTAAGCCTCCCAAGAAAGCAGAACATTATCTCAACAAGAACTTTTATTAGGGGCTAGTGCAGGGGTAGGCAACCCAAAACACTCAAAGAGCCACTTGGACCCATTTCCCACTGAAAACAAAACACCGGGAGCCGCAAAACCCTTTTGATATCTAAAATGAAGACAACACTGCATATATCCTTTTTTACCTTTATTATAGGTGTGTGTGTGTGTGTGTGTGTGTATACACATACACACACACACACAGACAGAGAGAGAGAGAGAGGTAAAAAGGATATATGCAGTGTTATCTTCATTTTAGATGTCAAAAGGGTCTCTCTCTCTGTCTCTTTCCCTCCCTCTCTATCTGCCCTTGGTCTGCCAGTCCTCTTCTCCCACTCTCTTTCTTTCTCTTTCTCTCTTTCCTCTCTCTCTCTCTCCCCCCCTCTCTCCCTCTCTCCTATCTGCTGCTCACCTGGCAAGCTGGCGTCAAGCTGTCTCCAACAAGCTCAGGGGTAGGCAACCTCAGCTCTTTTATAACTCATGGACTTCAACTCCCAGAATTCCTGAGTCAGCATAGCTGGGCTAGCTAGCTCTCTCCTGCCTTTCCTGCTTCCTGCAGAGACGCAGCAAAGGGAGGAGCCACGGCCAAAAAGATTTTCAGCTCCTCGGAGAACACTGTGAGTGCACTACACACATACACACACACATACATACATAGAGAGAGAGAGAGAGAGAGAGAGAGAGAGAGAGAGAGAGAGAGAGAGAGAGAGAGAGAGAAGCAGGGAAGCGCAATTGCCTCTCTCTGTCTCTGTCTGCAAATGGCAGAGGAGGCTGGGAGCCACAGGGGAAGGCTCAAAGAGCCGCATGCGGCTCCGGAGCTGCAGGTTGCCGACCTGTGGGCTAGTGATAGCAGGGATGGCAACACAAGATCTGGGGAAGAACCTGCGCAAATAACATATTAAAAGCAATTTTATTACTCCTCCCCCCAGAGTTCCAGTGTCCGTTTGAAATCCAGCCAATCCACAGGTGGCATAATGTTTTGGTAACTGGCTCCATTGGTATGTCCTTCAAGGTCTCTCTTGCTTTCGTTTCCTCCTGGCTCTAAATACCAACCGTCACCCCGATAAGGGAGATGCATTCCTTCTCCTGGGGGAAGGGCACAGCAGCAAGACAGTGAAAGGTATCCCAGCGCATCCCCCCTCCCAACAGAATGGCAGGCCCCAAAGAATGTTACAAAGACGAGCAAAGCATAGAAAGGGAAAAGGGAAAAGAATACATTTCTTTGGGGACCCTGACAGTAACTGATATCACCCGTGGAATGACACTTGGGATAAAATGAGATCCAAGGTCCTTTCAATATCTAGGAAGACAAACTGGTTATAGTTTGGACTTCCTTTGCCATTTTCATGCTGCTGTATGGAGTCAAATAACCTTGGTGATGATTTGCACTTAGTGTGATAGACATTAAGATATCATTTTTTCCATATTGGTATAATTTGATGGGAGAGATTGATTCCATCCCTGGTGGTGATGTTTTCCTACCTCCAAGGCTGCCAGTGTTGTAATTTCATATGATTCCTGGGACAAATGTTTATCTGGGAAGCTAAAGTGTGTGACAGTAAATGGATGTGTTAAACCACAAAATCCATGTTATGTTCCTGGAGTGGGATACTGCCTGGCTCAGATTGTGGTTCCCAAGGTTTTAGGTGGTCAAAACCTTTCTCTTGAATATGAACAACATTTGGTTTATTATTCTTGGAACTTTCTCCATGTTGTGATGCTTTGACGGGCAGGATGGAGGGATTTGAATCTTCTGCAGTGAACCAAGGTCAAAGGAATGGGCGTCCATGCTAATAAGTCTTTTTTCAACATGCTGGTAGTCTCTTAGGTAATTGTGAAATCAGGTAAATTAAAAGTCTTGCTTCTTTACATGTTGCTCCTAGAGTTTTTCTCAAGTAGTCCAGTCTTCGAATAATACAGGTAGTTCTTTTTTTTGTCACTTTTTTTTCAAATATATTTTATTAATTTTATAATTTTAACAATAAATACATAAAATCCCAGAATAATAACCTATTTAAAAAAAAGAAAAAACCTAAATATACAAGTCAACATAATACATCCTCTTCCATCTTTCAACATACATAGGTTTAAATACCTACACTTATAGGTGTTGCCCGGACAGCACCCCTACACCACATCCACCCTCTTTCTTCCTCCCTATCTTCTCCTACTTCCCCCTTCCTCCATCTCTCTCCTTCCCTTTCTCTCCACTTCACCTCTTCTCCCCCAACCTTCTTACTTTCCTCTCCCCTCTCTTACTACCTCTCACCCCCCCTTCAGATGTAGTCCAGAGGTACCATCCGAGCAACTCCCCTCTCTCAGTAAGCATTTTTTATTATATGTTACAAGTATTACAGCTGAGTATATAACAATCTAACACCCTCCCCAACGTACCCCCCCCAGCTTCCCAAAGTGAATACAGGGTAAACAAAATTAATATATAAATCCTAATAAAAATTAACTATATGCTAAAAACAATTTCTTGGATTGATATTTCCCTTGGATATACTCTATCCATTTTTTCCAGTCCAACATATATTTTTCATTTGAATGATCTTTCAAATAAGCAGATACTTTAGCCATTTCCGCCAAATTTATAACTTTCAAAGTCCATTCTGCAATAGATGGTAATTCTGCCTTCTTCCAATATTGTCCCACCAACAGTCTCGCTGCTGTAATCAAGTTCAAAATCAAGTTCATCTCTATGGTGGAGCAATCTTTTATAATACCTAGTAAAAACAACTGTGGTAAAAATTCAATACGTTTTTTCAAAATATTTTGAAGTATCCACCAAATCTTTATCCAAAAAGCCTTCATTTTTTTACAAGTCCACCATATGTGAAAATAAGTAGCATCCATACATTCACATCTCCAACATTTAGGTTGTAAATTAGGGTACATACATGAAAGTTTTTTCGGATCCAAATGCCATCTATAAAACATTTTATAAAAATTTTCTCTTAAATGTTGCGCTTGTGTAAATTTTACATTTTTCACCCAAATTCTCTCCCAAGTTTCCATCATAACTGGTTGTCCAAAATTTTGTGCCCACTTTATCATACAATCCTTAACTAATTCAGTTTCTGAATCAATTTCAATCAATGCATTATACAATCTTTTAATATGCATTGGCCTTTGATCTCTAATTTGTTTAATTAAATTTTCATCTATTTGAGCTAAGCCAATCTTCTGATCTTTTTTCCATCTAGTCTGCAATTGTAAATATTGAAACCAAGTAAGAATCATTCCTTCATCCCTTAAGATGTTCAAGGACTTCAATTTTAAAACATTCCCTTCTTTAAATAGGAGTTTCTCATATCGCACCACATCATATAGTTGTTCTCTATTTATATTCTCTATTGCGTGTCTGGGAACTGTCCAAACAGGAATCTTATCGTTTAATTTATGCTGATATTTTTTCCAGACACGCAGCAGAGCATTTCTCAATAGGTGCTCTTTGAAACTCCTATCCAACTTCTTATCATAAACTAAATATGCATGCCATCCATATAATAAATCATACCCTTCAATATTCAATATTCTATCATTAGTTAAATTAACCCAATCACTTATTGCTACTAAAACAACTGCATCATAATATAACTTGAGATTAGGCATTTTCAAACCACCTCTTTCCCTTGTATCCTGAATTATTTTTAACTTAACCCTTGGTTTCTTCCCATTCCAAATAAATCTATTAATACCCCTCTGCCACTCCTCTAAGTTAGCATCTTTTTTAAGTATAGGTATCATTTGAAAAAGAAATAAAAATTTAAGTAGTACATTCATTTTAACTGCTGCTATCCTACCCAGTATAGATAATTGAAGTTTCTTCCATTTTTCCAATTCTATTTGTACATTACTCCACAAAACTTCATAATTATTTTTATATAACTTCCCATTGGAAGCTTCAATATCAATTCCTAAGTATTTAATTTTCTTAACTATCTCACATCCCGTTATTCTTTCCAATTCCTGTTTTAAATTAATATTTAAATTTTTAACTAACATCTTTGTTTTAGCTATATTTAATTTAAACCCTGATACCTTACCATAAAGTTTAATTATCTCCATCAATCTCTTAGCTGACAGTATTGGTTGAGTCAATGTCACAACCAAATCATCTGCAAAGGCACGTAATCTATAGTCTTGTTGTCTAATCGCTATACCTTTTAAATCTTCTGCTCCTCTTATCTTATTCAGTAAAACTTCTAAAGTTAAAACAAACAACAACGGGTATAAGGGACATCCCTGTCTAGTACCTTTCTCTATATTAAATGAATCTGTTAAGTCCCCATTCACAATCACCTGGGCTGTTTGTTTCTGATAAATCGCCAATATTGAATTAATAAACTGATCCCCCATTTGCATCCTAACAATCAATTTTTTCAAAAACAACCAATTCAATCTGTCAAATGCTTTTTCCACATCCAAAAACATAAGAACTGTGGGCACCTGAGTATTCTTCTCCAAATATTCTATTATATTAATAATTTGTCTAACATTAGTTTTCATCTGCCTCCCTTGTAAAAAACCAGTTTGATCAGTATGAATTGTTTGTTGTAAAACTGTCATTAATCTATTAGCCATTACTTTTGCAAAAATCTTGTAATCTGTATTCAACAAAGAAATAGGTCTAAAATTTTCTGGTTGAAGATTATCTCGTCCCTCTTTAAGAATTAAAGAAACATAGGCTGTTTTCCATGAAGGTGGAACCTGACCCCCTTTTTGTATATTAACAAATAACTCTCTAAGAGGTTCCACCATTTCCATGTGAAGATGCTTATAATAATCCGCCGTTAACCCATCAGTCCCAGGAGATTTTCCCATTTTCAATTGTTTAATCACTGAAATTATTTCTTCTGAAGTAATCAATATATTTAATCTTTCTCTTTGTTCATTATTAATTACTAATATATTTTCATTTCACAAAAAATATCTATGTCATTCTCTTGTATCTTCTCAGCATATAATCTAGAATAAAATTCTAAAAAAGCTTTCTTAATAATTTCTTGTTGAAACACCTCTTTCCCTTTATACTCTATTTTTTCAATTATTCGGGATTTTTGTTTTTTCCTTAATATATAAGCCAACCATCTGCCAGGCTTATTAGAATTAAAAAATGTATTATGTTTTGCATATTGTATATTCCTAGCAACTTGGTCTGCCATTAACAAATCAAATTGTTTCCGTAGGACCTTTATCCCCTCTTTAATATTTTTATCATCTGGTCTTTTTATTAATAACTGTTCCTTCTTTCTTATTTCCTCTTCTAATTCCTTCCGTTTTTTTCTCTTGTTTATCTCTATGCCTTTTATTCAAGTCAATTAAAATCCCACGCATATATGCTTTATTTGCGTCCCATACCATTTCTATAGTTGTACCCTTATGCATATTTAACATGAAAAATTCCTTCATTAAGTTTTTACATTCCTTCACATTTATATCATATTTAAACAAGTTTTCATTTAATCTCCAGGATCTTTTAGGTCTTTGACCTTACGTTAATTCCATCCAAACCGGATTATGATCTGTTAAAACTTTAGGTAAAATCTTCACCTTCTTTAAACAAAAAAGAAAATCACTTGAAGTTAATATAAAGTCAATTCTGGAAAATGACTGGTGCCTATCAGAAAATAAAGTGAATTCTTGCTCTTTGCCATTTCTTTCTCTCCATATATCTATCAAGTCAAAATCATCCTTTATATCAAAAAAAGATTTAGGCAACTTAGCACGTATTTGGGGAATTGATGATATCTTCTTTTTATCTAAATCAATATCTATCACACCATTCCAATCACCCATTATAATACAAGACCTATAATCAAATTGTATTAACTTTTTATGTATTAACTTATAAAATTTTGCTTGTTGTTGGTTTGGTGCATATATTCCCATCAAAAGTACTTTTTTCCCTTCTTTTAAAATTTCAATTGCTAAATATCTACCTTGTATGTCTGATTCTATTAATTTAGATCTTATATGATTTTTAACATAAATAACAATTCCATTCTTCTCAGCAGCCGCTGCAACAAAATGTGTGCCTAATTTATTATTTATCAAATATTTCTGATCATTAATTCTAATATGTGTTTCTTGCAAACAAGTTACATCATTTTTACATTGATTCAAATAGTGAAATATCTTCTTCCTCTTCTATGGAGAATTTAAACCATTAACATTCCATGTCAAAAATTTATTTGACATGACCAACTCCCGAAAGCCTTTGCAAGACCAATTCAAAATTTTCATCAAATTTCTTCTTTGGTCGAGCTCCCATGGCTTCCACACTTGTAGGTAGTACTTCTTGAATTGTGGACCGGTCTTGTTCCTTTTTTTTTTGTTGTTCCTTACGTTTGGTAGTTGCCCGAGTTTGCCTTTGATCTCTAGGTAGTTCTTGACTTATAGCAGTTCATTTAGTGACCATTCAAAGTTACAACGGCACTGAAAAAAGTAACTTATGACCACTTTTCAACAACCATTGCAGCATCCCTATGGTCACATGATTACAATTCAAATACTTAGCAACTGACTTATATTTATAACAGTTGCAGTATCCTGGGGTCATTTGATCACCTTTTGCAACCTTCTGACAAGCAAAGTCAATGAAGCCAGATCCACTTAACAACCATATTACTAACTTAGTGATTGTAGTGATTCACTTAACAACTGTGGTAAGAAAGGTCATAAAATGGAGCAAAATTCACTTAACTTCTGTCTTAGTTAGCAACAGAAATTTTGGGTCAGTTGTGGTTGTAAGTTCAGGACTAGCTGTAGCAGCTTGTTGTGAACCTTCAAACTTCAGACCTCTGGTAAGGGACCTGAGGTTGAAGGAAGCACATATCACTCAGAGGGGTGAGAAGAGAATTTTTTTTAATATTTTACACAGGGGTTTTTTTCTTAATAAAGTAGTAAAATGAAAATAATAAAATCAATACAGATTTAATTTTTTAAAAGCCATTCATTCTGCCTAAGTAGAAAAGCAAACCCTGGGAGACAATGTCAGTACCTTTCCTTAAAATGAACTAGGTTAGGGCAGAAGATAGAAAGGAATATTGAGTGAAAAAGCTGGGGAAAAGATTACTACCATCCTGTCCTATTAAAGAAGCACAATTGGAAATCTGCTGACCATTCAATCTGAAAAACTTAGCAGATGTCAGTAAGCAGAGTATAAACTGTTTCAATGGATAGATTGTCAAAAATTCAGTACATTCATCAGAATGAAAAAGACTGTACTGTTTCCTATTTAAAACCCTAATGAGATTAGTCTCTTTGTCTATGCTGTAAATGGGGCTTCAGATGCCTGAAGTTAATATAAATATTGGTATTATTTGGATAACATCAAGTAGATGGTATGAATAGTAGAATACTCTTATTTGTGCAACTATGATAAAAAATGATTAATTGCTTGTATATTAATGAGCATAGATATCCTCATAATGAAGTAAATGTCCTTTAGATATCCGATTATTGAGAACCATTGTTTCTGACCCCTGAACTCATGATAAGGATATTTTCTTTTCTTTTTTGTTTAAATTTTTTATTTATTTTCTAATGTTACAATTATATCTTTGAAAAACAACATGGCAGCTGAGTTACAATGATTCAATTACATACAGATATTATTAATACAAGTCTCCAACTGTTTTAGCCAATATTTCCTCTCTTTTTCCCTTAATATGTGCTGTCTCTTATTAGTATGCTTCTTATTCTATCAATCAGATACAAATTAATTTTTTTACATTTATCAATAACTTTTAGTATTTATATGTCTTAATTGTTTTAACATTCCAACTTTTGGACCATCAATAACCTAATAAAATTTCCCAGTTTTAATTTTACATTAATATTTAAATTTAATGTTTAATATTTATCATTTCCAAGTTTTAAATGACCCCAATTCCCTTTGTCACAATTCCCCATAACATCTGGTGTTCAGGGTACATATCTATCTCAATTCTACATCAACAAATTGATAGTTCAATATAGTATTCTTATTTTCGTATAATTTCTAAATATACTCACTGTGTGATCCTCAGTGGAACTGCATCTACATGGAGGGAAGTGTGTAGTGGGGTGCCCCAGGGCTCTGTTCTAGGCCCGGTGCTCTTCAACATCTTCATCAACGATTTGGACGAGAGGATAGATGGGGAACTCATCAAATTTGCGCATGACACCAACACTCTAGAAGACAGGCTTAAGATACAGGAGGACCTGTACAGACTCGAATACTGGGTGCTATCTAACAAAATGAAATTCAGTGGTGAAAAAAGTAAGGTTCTACATTTAGGCAGGAAAAACCAAATGTACAGGTATAGTATAGGGGGTACCTTGCTCAATAGTAGTAACTGTGAGAGGGATCTCGGAGTCCTAGTGGACAATCACTTAAATATGAGCCAGCAGTGTGCTGCAGCTGCCAAAAAGGCCAACACAGTGCTAGGCTGCATTAACAGAGGGATAGAATCAAGATCACGTGAAGTATTAATACCACTTTACAATGCCTTGGTAAGGCCATACTTGGAATACTGCATCCAGTTTTGGTCACCATGATGTAAAAAAGATGCTGAGACTCTAGAAAGAGTACAGAGAAGAGCAACAAAGATGATTAGGGGACTGGAGGTTAAAACATATAAGGAACGGCTGCTGGAATTGGGTATGTCTAGTTTAACGAAGAGAAGGACAAGTGGGGACATGATAGCAGTATTCCAATATCTCAGGGGCTGCCACAAAGAAGAGGGAGTCAAGCTATTTTCCAAAGCGCCTTAGGACAGGACAAGAAGCAACGGATGGCAACTAATCAAGGAGAGAAGCAACCTAGAACTAAGAAACTTCCTGACAGTTAGAACAATTAACCAATGGAACAACCTGCCTCCAAAAGCGGTGAATGCTCCAACACTGGAAGTTTTTAAGAAGAGACTGGACAGCCATCTGTCCTAAATGGTGTAGGGTTTCCTGCCTGAGCAGGGAGTTGGACTTGATGACCTCCAAGGTCCCTTCCAACTTTATTATTATTATTATTATTATTGTTATTATTATTATTATCATCATCATCATCATCATCATCATCATCTTAAATTCAGTAACCAAAATTTCTTCCATTTCAACCTTTGGTTTTCAGTCTTAGCACTACATCAAAACATGTTCATTTACATTTCATTAATAAATCTTAGACATTAATCTTATATATGTCTTAATCACCTTTATCTAACCGTTATAAGTAACTCAATATTCAAATTTAACTGTTAACATTTATACTTCTAGATTTTAAATAGCCAAATTTTTTCTGTTCATTTCATGACAATATCTTGTATTCAGAATACACATCTTATCTACTTGAATATTCTCTATATTGTATTTTAAATCTCTTAAATAGGTCAAGACACCATTCTTCTTCAATTGTATTCTAGCTTTCTTTCTTTGCCAGATCGTCTTCCATGTCCGTGCTTCTGAGTCATCAAACAGTTCTCCTTGTCTTATTATATGTATTGTGTGATGCTGAAAAGACCATCCAATCGCTATTTTTTTGAGAGATCTAGCAGGTTTGGCAAGTCTAACAGGTCGTCTCTTTATTTTCTCCTCTCAACGTAATTGTCCTGAACTATTTATCCTTTCTTCCATCTGTTTCTCATCTTGATCCTCATATTCCTTCTGATTTATGTAGCAGGCTTTTTCCTCCATCCATATTGTCAGATTTTTTTCTGAATGTTCCATTGTCTGTACTTGTTGGGCAGTTAAATCTTCTGTCATAATATTTAATTGTTCCACTTTTTCGGTAGTATTCTGTATAGTTGATTCTTTAGTTATAATCAAAGTTTGAGTTTACGTATCTGAGCTGCTTTCTCGTTTTTTTCTAAAAGCTCTCATATCATCACCAGCTGTAAGAATGATTTGTTAAGTTGCTTTTAGCATATCAAGAATTTGTGTCAAATTATCCTCCATAAGAAAAGTCTGTTTCTGGTCTTCTTCCATAATGATGAATTAAATTAGAAGCTTTTACAGTTGTTTTTTTCCCCAGTAGATAAAAAGCACAACTAGGTCTCTCACAGCTGGTGTTCAAGGTTGCATGAAGCTTACCTTATTTTCTAGGCTGTCAGCCAAGTCTCTTAAGGAACAACAGATTGCAGTTTCAGATTTAGCCACAAGATGTCACCCCACTGTTTAAAAATTCCTTTGAGTTTCAAAGTTATTTTAATCCTTTCAGTTTTCCTTCTATTTTATGAGGGAAAACCCAGATCTTCAATAAAAATAGAAAGTAAAAAAAAATAGATAATAGAAATTTTTTTTTGTCCACAAACTTTAGGAAATAAAGTTCCAATTGGGATCCAATTATTTTTTCAACATTTTAAGCTCCCCTGGATAGTCATTTGCCGCTGTTCTTGGAGGTAGGGCTAAAATCCCCCTTCCCTCTCCACAGGGGGGGGAAAGTACTTTAGCAGCTTCCGTAGGTAAAAAAAGAAGTTAGAATATAAGAGAGGTAGATCTCACCCAGTCTCTTCCACACTGCTTTAATGTTGCCTGATGGTAGATGTGACTTTGGCTGTCCACAGCCTAGTGACCAGCCATATTGCTATTCCCAGTCTTTCATCCGCCAGTTCAGAGGGAACACCGGCTCTAACGGGAGAGCTACCGCTCTCCCGCGATCCAGCGAAAGGTCCTCCTTGCTGGTCGCCTCTTCGGGGTGACTTTTTGACCCCCAGCGATACGAAACTGGATGAGGAAGACGGAACTTGACTTCCAAGCATCCATGTCAGCCGAGTCGGCAATCCGGAAGTCAAATGATATTCTCATTTGCTCAGATGTTCATTGTTTTAAGTTAAAAGACTTTAGGTTTTGACATTAATATCTTGGAAAATCCTAAAAAAGAACAAAGTAGAGGGTTTGTGAGCAGCTAGAAATTAACAAGATGATTAATAGAAGCCAGCATGAGTTTCTTAAAAACAGATCATGTCAAACAAATCTTACTCTCTTCTTTGATAAAATAACTAAATTAGTGGATCAAGAAAATGCTGTAGATATAGCATACTTAGATTTCAGTGAGGCATTTTATGATGTAAAGTACCATCACCAAATTCACCGAGCAGCCCTCCACAGAACTACATCTACAAGGAGAGAAACAATAAGGGCGGGTTTCCAAATGGCTGGTAGGAGGGAGGTATCATCTCGTTTATTCATGCTGTGTGGGTGTTTGAATAAACGAGATGATACCTCCCGCATGAATAAACGAGATGATACCTCCCGCCTACCAGCCATTTGGAAACCCGCCCTTATTGACAAACTAGTCCCTAACACAAAGAATGACACTAGACCCACACTCACGAAAACCACACAGGATGTCACCACCACACATCCACGCAAAAAGCAAACCCAAACCCACACCGATGTTGAGGCACGACCACAAACCAGAAGCCAGACCACAGCTGCATCATTAGCCACTTTAAACCCCTCCAATCCATACATGAAGCAAACTGACACCCACCATGAAGATGAGGCACGACCACGAACGCGAAGCCAAACAGCTATGCAGCTCACCATCACAAATGCCCCTGCAACTAAGACTAACCTGAGCACAACAAAGCTCCCACCCAAACAGAACACTCCCCCATCCAATCAGAGCACAGCCAACCCCCCATCCAATCAGAGCACAGCCAAGCCCCTAACCAATCAGAAAACACCTCCACCCAATCAGAACACAGTCAAGCTCCCACCCAATCAGTTCATATCCCCACTGGCAGTTAAAAGGAAGAAACAGCTATGATCACACATTGCTCCTAGAAGCACGAAGCCGAAAACACCAGCCTGAAGATGACGAATGGGACTTCGTCGAAATGTCGCCAAGACACTTCCAATTTTACGCGGGAGAAAACCCAAATAACCAAAGGCCTACATACAAACACCCGTGAAAACCTCAGAAAACACACACACACACACACACACACATATATATATGATTATAATTTTTATAGGATTAGGAATAGGGTGGGATCAGGGTTAGGATTGGGGTTAGGATTTTCTAAAATAACATTCTTAATATTTAGCAAACAGCATGTTGTCTGGGTTCATGTATTTAAAAAAACATGAATAATAATTATCATAAACAATAAGGTAATTAATCGCTCAGTAGTCTTCTTGCTAGTATATATTCAATGTTGCATATCACGTTCCTTTCTCTCTAATTTGTTTTTCTAGCCATTGATAAACATTATCCTATGTTCTAAAATACACTGAATCTTCTTTCTCTTTTATCTTTAAAGTCAATCTATACATTTCTGCACACTCTAAAAAATTTTTAATTAGTTCTTCTGTTGGTAAATTTTCATTTTTCCAATGTTGGGCAAATACAATTCTTGCTGCAGTTACCGTAGTACATGTAGAATTAAATATATACAGTCTTTCTCATAATTTGCTCCTGTTATTCCTAACAAAAATAATTCTGGCTTAAAATCTATTTGTTTTTTAGTCAATTCCTCCAACCATAAGTGTATTTTTGACCAAAATCTTTTAGCTTTAAGGCATGTCCACCAGATATGGTAATAAGTACCTGGCTTTTGATTGCATTTCCAACACTTGTTTGAAGTATTTTTAAATATTTTTGCTAATCTCAACTGGTGTTAAATGCCATCTGTAAAACATTTTTTCTAGGTTTTCTTTATATCCACTGCTTTTGTTAATTTAGCATTTCTTTTCCATAACCTTTGCCAGTTTTCTAATCCTATATTATGTCCAAAGTTCTTTGTCCACCTTATCATTATTTCTTTTACTTGTTCCTCCTCCATCTTTAAGCTTAACAGATATTTATAGAGTTTTTAAATCAGTTTTTCATCTGTTTTTTGCAGTATCTGGTTGAATTCTGCCTGTTCTTTATAAAATCCCATTGTTTTAGCATCTTTTTCATATCTCATTTGGATTTGCAAATATGGACCCCATGATAGATCAGTACCTTGTTCTTGTAAATCTTGTCTGTCTTTCAATTTCCCTTCATTGTCTAAAATATCTTTATAGGTCACAACTTCGTCATAATTAATTAAATTTGGGTAAACAAATGCTTCCATTGTTGAAAGCCTTCCAGGTATCTTGATATAAATTTTCGCTTTTATTTTTTCTCATTCTAAAATAAGTGCATTTCTTATAAAGTGGTTTTGAAAGTATCTATGAATTTTATTCTTCCCATACCACAGAAAGGCATGCCAACCAAGTTGTAGGTTATGCCCCTCTAGGTATCATAGTCTTTTATCTCTGAGCATTATCCACTCTTTAAGCCATGTTAATATAGTTGCTTGGTAGTTCTTGTAACATTTTCAGTCTGATTCTAGTTTTTTTTCCTTGCCAGATAAATTTCAGTATTGTTGTATTTAATTCATCAAAAAAAGGCTTTTCCCAGGCTTACAGGTATCATTTGGAATAAAAAGAGTATTTTCGGTAAGATATTCATTTTTACTGTTGCTATTCTCCCCAGCATTGAAAGTTGTAAGTTTTTCCATTTTTTCCAGATCCAATTTTATTTGTTTTAGCAATCTTACGTTTTATCTTCTTTTATTGTTGCACGTCTTACTGTTAAATAAATTCCCAAACATTTAACTTTTTTAACTATTTGAAAATTTGTTTTTTTGCTAGTTGGTTTTTTTGTTTTTCTATTAGATTTTTAGTTAGCACTTTAGTCTTTTCTCTGTTTATTTTCAACCCTGCCACTTCTCCAAATTTTTCTATTTTCTCCATAAGTTTAGTGCTTGTTTCAAGCGGTTCTTCCAATATAAAAACCAAGTCATCTGAAAATGTTTGTAGTTTATATTTTTCATCTTTTATCTCCAATCCTTTAATTTCTATATCTTGTCTGATGTTTCTATTCAATACTTACAGTGTTAGTATAAATAATAAGGGAGATAATGGACATCCCTGTATTGTGCTTTTTTTAATGTCAAAGTTTTCTGTGAAATCTCCATTTACAATTATTTTGGCTTTTTGTTTATAATAAATTATTTTGATTACATTTATAAAGTTTTCTCCAAAATCCATTTCCTCTAGTTGCTGAAACATAAATTGCCAGTTTACATTGTTGAAGGCTTTCTATGCATCAAGAAATATTAAAGCCATCTGTTTCCCTAAACATCTAGAATCATTCTTAAATTATTTTTCATCTGTCTTTTAGATAGAAAGCCATTTTGTATAAATTTTAGATAGAAAGCCATTATGTATAAATTCATTCAAAAATTTCTTTAGTCTTTCTGCTATTATTGAGGCAAAATTTTTATAATCTATATTTAATAATGATATTGGTCTATATTTTTTTATTTGTGTTAGAATCAGAGTCTTCTTTTGGGTATTAGAGTAATTAATACTGGCTTCAGTCCATGTATTTGGTATTTTAGCCTCCAAAAGTATTTCATTGCACAGTTCTTTCAGTATTGGGCTTAGTATATCTTGTAATGATTTATAAAACTTGCGGGTAATCCATCTGGACCTGGAGTGTTATCATGTTTTTGCCTTTTTATAGCCTCTGTAATCTCCATCATTGATATTTTTCCATTTAATATATTTTGAATATTCTCTGAGATTTTTAGTAAGTCTGCTTTTTTAAAAAATATTGCTGTATTTTTTCTTTTGAAATTTCCTCTGCATTGTAAAGTATCTTGTAATAGTCTTTGATATTTTTTTTAATTGTATCATTTTGAAGCTGTACTTCACCTTTTGAGTCTTGCAACTTGTTTATCAGTTTTTTTCTCTTTTTCTTTTTTCAATCTATGTGCTAACCATCTCCCCGGTTTATTGGCATTTTCAAAGAAGTTCTGTTTAGCCCTTTTAATCTGTTGAGCCATTATTTCCATCTCAGCTAGGTTTAATTTATGTTTTATTACCTCCATTTACTTCTTAAGTATTTTCTTTTGTGGGTCTATTTGTAATTCTGATTCTAATTTTCTGAATTTTTCCTTCAACTTTAAATGTTGTTGTTTCTTTTCCTTATTCTTTTTAGTAGTATAAGTTATAGCCAACCCTCTGAAATATGCTTTGGCTGTGTCCCACACATTTTGAAGCGATGTATCTTTCTTGTTTCTTTTGAAAAAAAAAACTCCATTTCCTTTGTCGCTAGTTGTATGAATTCTTTTTGTTTCAATATAGATTTGTTCAAGGACCATCTTAATTTTTTCTTGGCTCCTCTCCAGATCATCTTTATTGGGTTATGATTTGCCCAGATATTAGTTTCTATCTCAATTTCTTGTATCATCCTGCTAAGTTCTGAGGATGTCCATATCATATCAATTCTAGACCATGATTTATGTCTATATGAGTAAAATGTATATTGTAATTTCTTTGGATTTTTTCTCTCCATATATCTTGGATACAGAGTTCTTCTGCCATTTTTAAAAATGCTTTTATGTAATATATTTCTTCCTTTCCTCCCTTGTTTGGTGCTTTTAATGTTTGGTGCATTGACGTTTCCCATTATACAGAGATTTTGATAGTCCAATTCTAATATTTTTTTATATAATTTTGGGTAAAATTGTTCTTGTTTATCATTTGGTGCATATATTGCTACTATCAGTACCTGTTTTTGATTCATCATTATTTCCACCATTAGTATTCTTCCCTCTTCATCCGCATCATTTTAACAGGAATGTGTATTGGCAGGTACAGACAGCAGGAAGTCTAGGCAGGATCTGAGGGCTTTCCTGCCTGAATCAATAGTAAAATCGTGCAATAGAAACCCCATCCCAACTGTCCATCCAGATGATTCAAACAGGCCAATCCACAGGTGACACCATACTATGGGAAACGAGCTGATAAGGTGCCTCTCTCAGGGTTGTTAGGTTTTCGGCATTTCCTCCCCTCTGCATTGAGATAAGGCAGATGGCCCAAGGCATTCCATTCACATCCCAAAGAGAATACATCAAAGCAGATAGAGGAATCGTCCTACATGCAATGCATATTCCCCCCTGCCCCCTTAGGAGAATGGCAACCCGAGTAGCTTAAACAGAGGAATTATTATTATTATTATTATTATTATTATTATTATTATTATTATTATTATTATTATTATTATTATTATTATTTATTAGATTTCTATGCCGCCCTATTCCAAGAACTCAGGGCGGCTCACAGCAATTAAAGAGAATTAAAAAATTAGGGTTCTCACATGCTGCCCCCCTAGAAAAATGAGAGATCCACCTGGAGACAGACAAAATAAAAGGGGAGAGAATTGAAACAACAAGATTAATCAGGCTTATCCGGATAATGGGCGGGAAAGCTCTTTAGTAATCTAGGGGCCCTGACATGTTTCTTATTATGTACCCACTCATTTTGGGATGGTGGGAGGTCCTTCCACATCACCAAATATTGGGTTGATCCATGATGTTTCCTGGAATCTAGTATCTTCTTAATTTCAAAATATTGTTCCCCTTCCACCATAATGGGTTGCGGGGGGGGGAGCTTCGTCTGGCCTTAAGGGAGTGGTTAGCTCCCATTTAAGCAGGTTGCAATGGAATACAGGGTGAACTTGTTTCAATTTTTTGGGAGCTCCAATTCTACTGTTACTGGGTTGATTATGCATTTTATGGTCCTACGAATTTTGGCCCTAGCTTTTTTGAGGGCTGCAGAGATTTTAGAAACTCGGTTGACAGATATACCCTTTCCTCCACTTTGAATGGTTTTGGTTCCATTTGTTTTTTGTCTGCCTGTGCTCTCTCGGCTTATCCAAAGCTTTTCTAACTACTGGCTATGTGTTTTGTAGTTGCTTGATCCATTACTTCAAGGAAGAGATTATGGGTTCATTGCTTGGTAGCTCAGGCATTGGGTTGAAGCTTTGGCCTGTTGCCACTTGGAATGGGATGTAACCGGTGCTTGAGTGCACTGTGTTGTTATAAGCCACCTCCGCGAAGGGCAGTAGCTCAGTACAATTATCTTGTTGGTAGTTTATGAAGCACCTCAGGTATTGTTCTAGTATTGAGTTTGAACGTTCTGTCCCACCATTCATTTGTGGATGATGACTAGATGACAGGCTCTGATTGGTACCAAGTAGACCCAAAAAGGCTCTCCAGAACTCCAAAGTGAATTGGACCCCCCTGTCTGAAATTATTTATTGTGGAACCCCATGCAGCCTGTAAATATGCTGCACGAACAACTTGGCCAAGGTCTTGGTGGTGGGAATTTTCTGGCAGAGAATGAAATGGACTTGTTTGGAGAATAGGTCCATCACTACCCAAATGACAGTGTTTCCTGCGCTTTCTGGAAGGTCTATTATAAAATCCATAGAAATCTCTCTCCAGGGTGCTGAAGGGCTAGCAATCGCTTGCAATAGTCCCAAGGTTTTTCCCTGTCTCTGCTTTGCTGCCACACAGAAAGGGCAGCTGACTACATAACTCTCAATGTCCTTCTTTATAGAGGGCCACCAGAATTGCCTCTTGGTCAGGTGGGGAGTTTTCATGAACCCAAAGTGCCTAGTCACCTTTGAGTCATGGCAAAGCTGCATGAATTTTACTCTCTAGGTTTTTGACATGTAAAGTTTTTCTCCCACCCAAGGCAATTTGTCTTTTATTGAACAGAGGTTTTTGTGACTGAGGAACCACTTGTCCTTTTCTAATGCCTCTCTAAACTCAACCCCTGCACTACTGTCTAGGGAGGGCTTCTCCCTTGTGTGAGTCTTTGCAGTGGTCGGGGCCTCCAGTTTTCTGACTGATGACGTCGGCTTCTTCGCTTGTGCTCTTGTGGTGACTTGGGCCGCTAATTGCTGTGGGGTCATCAAAGGTTTAACCACGTCGGTCTTTATGTTATTGTACTATGGCATCCTTGTATAATGCATTGGCCAAAAAGTTCTTCTCCCCTGGAATGTACTTAATAGAGAAATCAAATCAGTGGAAATGTTGGGACCACCAAGCTTATTTTGGGGATAAGTTCCTGGGTGTCTTTAGTGCCTTATGGTCAGTCCACACCTGGAAGGGGATTTTGCTCCCTTCCAGGAAATGCCTCAAAGTGAGAAGAACCCAGTGCACTGTGTATGCCTCTTTCTCCCACACTGCCCACCTCTGTTCAGTCTCAGTAAGCTTTTTGGAGATGTATGCGCAGGGTTTCAGTTTACCCTCTTGATTCTCTTGGAGCAGCATCGCCCCCACTGCCGCATAACTAGCGTCAGCCTTAATAACGAACGGCTTCTCCAGGTCCGGGTCTTAAGTACTGACTCAGCAGAGAAAAGCCTCTTTAATTTCTCAAAAGCCACTTGGCACTCCATAATCCATTTTAATGGTTGACTGGGGTTTGGTTTGTTCTCCCCCTTTGTTTTCAGCAGATTAGTAATGGGGAGGGCAATCTGGGCAAAAGAGGAAATGAATTGCCTGTAGAAGTTTGTGAATCTGAGGAAACTCTGTGACTGCTTCCTCATGCGTGGCAGCTCCCACTCTAACACTACCCGCACTTTTCCTGGATCCATCTCTATCCCCCGATGGGAGATCCGATAACCCAAATAGTCAATTTTCTCCTTGTGGAATTCACATTTGGAGAGTTTGGCATAGAGGCGGGCCGTGCGGCTTGTTTAGGACCTCTCTGACCAGTCTGATATGCTCCTCCTTCGTCTCCGTAAGTATTAGGATATGGTCCAAATACACCAAAGCCCCCTTATATAGGTGCTCATGGAGGGCCTCGTTTATCAACTGCATGAACACTGTGAGCGCTCCTTGCGAAGGGAAGCACTTGGAACTGGAAGCACCCTAAGGGGCAATTAAAAGCCATTTCCCACTCATCTCCCTCTTTAATCCTAACTCAATAATATGTTTCCCTTAAGTCCAATTTGGAGAATATCTTCCCCTTAGTAAGATGGGCTAACATGTCTTTCATTAGTGGCAATGGGTAGACATTGTTCTCACATACAGCGTTCAGAGACTTATAACCCACACATAGGCGAAGAGACCCATCTTTTTTTTTTCAGAAAAGCACAAGGATGGCCATCTTCGTTCATGCAGGTTGAATAAACTCCTGCTCCAAGTTCTTTTCAATGAACTTCTGCAGCTCTTCCAGCTCTCTAGAAGTTATTGAATAGAGCTTGGGCTTAGGCAGCTTAGCTCCTGGAAGGATTTTGATAGCACAGTCACTGGGTCAGTAAGGTGGTAGTTCATCGGACCTCTGTTCACTGAAAACTTCAGCCAGGTCTTGGTATTCCTTAGGTATGCCTTCTAACGCCTGTCACTAGCACTTGCCGCCACCTCAGACCTTTTCCTCCCTTTGGACTTTGGTCTCTGGCCCTGAATGTCTCCACTAGCATGCCAATGGCTTGCTTAAGGAAGCAGTTGGAGCATGTTAGCCTCTCATCCTCTTCCTCATTTATGTTAAGGGATCTCTCCATCTCGCGCTTCCACCTGGGTTGGTGGCTCCTGTACTTGAGGGTTACTTTTGTGACTTTTGTGTCCCAGTCGTCCTTCTTCCCTACTCCGACCATCTCGATTTCTCACGGGTGTTGGCTTTGTCAGGTGAGCTGGTGGAGTCCGAGCTGCTGCTGCTTGGGCAAGCCTTCAGGGGGGCTTCCTCCAGCCGCTCACTTTCCTTTTTTTGCCGTTGTGATTTGGCATTGTCTTGCACAGTCCCCGCAGTAGGAATTGTCCTCTGGGTTGACCACTTTGCAAGATCCTGCCTAATGTAAGGACCTGCCTCCGTTGCTCCTACCAAGAAAGCAGAATTCTAGAAACTTGTATCATTTCAACAGGAACTTTTATTGGCAGGTACAGACAACCGGAAGTCTAGACAGGTTCTGAGGGCTTTCCTGCCCAAATCAATAGGTAAAACCACGCAATGGAAACCCCACTCCAACTGTCCATCCGGATGGTTCAAACAGGCCAATCTACAGGTGACACCATACTGTGGGAAATGAGCCAATAAGGCGCCAGGGTTGTTAGGTTTTTGCCGTTTCCTCCACTCCGCATTGAGATAAGGCAGGTGGCCCGAGGCATTCCATTCACACCCCAAAGAGAATACATCAAAGCAGATAGAGGAATCTTCCTACATGTGATGCATGTTCCCCCCTCCCCTCTTAGGAGAATGGCAGAATCCGAACAGCTTAAACAAAGGAATTAAAGAGAATTAAAAAAATTAGGGTTCTGACATACACTTTGAAAACAAGCAACTAAATTTCATTTTTAATGTATACCGTTGTGCCCACAGTAGAAAATGACAAAGTTATGTATCTATCTATCTATCCATTAAATGTAATGACTCTTATATTTAAATCTCCTATGTTTAATTAATGAAATGTATTGTACATATATTTTACATATATTTTGCATATATTTTACATTTTAGATATGCATCTCTTAGTTTTAAAACAGCCTGCGATGCGAAGCTGGCTGTGAAAGAAATGAATGGGAGAGAAATAAAAGGAAAAGCAATGAAAGTTCAACTTAAAAGGACAATTAAGGAAAAAGGAATCCAAGACAATCAAAACTGTATGAAACAAAAGTGGGAAAATCAAAGGCCACTTTCTAAGCATAGAAACAAATATCAGAAAAACTCTGATCTGATTTTGGAAGTTCCTGCTGTAATCTCAGCTACATTCATACTGCCTCCAGATGATCCTTTCTCTTTAAAAACATCTGATGTCTCCAAAGATGATTTGAAGTCACCTTTGTCTGCTTTGCCATTGGCAAATGTTTTCAGACCTGCCTCAGGTTCTTCAGAAGTGCTTCTTTGTGTTTCAGGCTCTTCCAAAGTATCCAATTCTGACACTTTATTTTCTAAATCTTTACCAAAAGAATCATCCTTTGAAGTAGATCAAGAGGTAACTTTTATGAGATTGCATATCAGAACATAAAGACATATCTGTCTATCTATTGCAAGGTTTAATATAGATAAGCTTGCTTAACTGGTAAGTGCAGGTCTTTTGAGATCATCATTTCTCTTAATGCATTAAACAATGATTAAATGGTTTCAACAACAAATTTTATTAACATTTCAGTTAGTCAACATCTATATATAACTAAACTCTTGTGTCTGACTGCTAGTAATCTTCAATTGGACTAAACAGTGCATTGTAGGGCAACAATTTTTGAACCAAATGGGTTGACTTACAGAATGTGTCAAAATCCATTAATCCATTAATCCCATAGGATTTAAATTTGGTAAAGTTGTGGCTACTTCAGTGATGCCATGTTCAGTCTTGCTCACGTGATCATCATTTTCAACACTCCCTGACAGCTTTCCACAAGTCAGTGGGGAAGCCAGCAGGAAGTCTAAACTTGATTGGGATTGCCATTGTTCTCTGCCATCTTCCCACAAGCAAAGTCAGTGAGGAAGCCAGCAGGACGTTGCAAGTACAAGGCCAACAGATAGGTAAATAGCTGCCGCCAGGTGTGGGAGGAAACGGAGGGGTTTCTAAGAGGTGCAGCAAGGTTTAGGATGTGTGATGTGTGAGAGCCACAGGAGGGAATATAAGGGTGCAGTGTATCAGTGTATGGGGGCATGGTGTAGATCTGGCAAGTGTTTTGTAGGTCAAAGAGGGTGCGTGCGGGTCTACAAGTGGCCATAGAGGGAATAGGGGAGGAAACTTACCCAAGCAACTTGCAACCTTCCTTGCTGGCTTCCCAATTCACTTTTTTTATTTGCAAGCTTCCAACAAGCTTAGTCAGTGGAGAAGCCACCAGCAAGTTGGAAATCACTTCTACTCCAAGTGCTTTTTTGCTTACCCATGGTCATTCTGTGACACAACTGAAATAATAGCCCAATGGGTCATTGATTACCTAGTTTATATTAAAGTTGGTATCAGAGATCCAGTAATAAAACAATATTGTTAATTTTAACTGCATTTGATACTGATTCTACTGTAACAATTGCTATGGTTATATCTGTTTGATTGGAATTTAAAAGGGAACATTTTGATAATTCTTTTTCAGCTAATTCAACTAACCTATTAAAACTGCCATGTCTGTAAAGTATGTGAAAAATTACTTTCATCAGTTTGGTTGTATTGAATACATAACATAAGTTCTTATTTCTGAAAACTGCAGTTATGTTCTTTCTAATGTTACAGCATTGTTTAAATCTTAGTTTCCATAATGAGAGCATTTAACACTGTAATCTTGAGTGCAATTAACAGTTTTTGTTTATTTTATATCTAGGATACTGCAGACAGCCTCTTGCCATTTAGCTCAGTACAGTATACTCCAAATCCATCATCTACTTTTATACCTCCAAATACATTAAACTTACAGAGTTTCCGCAAAGTAGTAAAGAAACTGGAAGAGTTATATCCAGAGATTACTAGGTGAGTGTGTTATTCAGAGGTGATATTTGTAGGAATATATTTATCAAGCTGATCTTGGACGTTCTCATTTATTTTATTTTAGAGACAACATTTTGGATGCTTTGGTAGAGATAAAAGAAAACAAGGGTCAGCTTAGCGGTTTGCCCTTAAGCACAATTGTTCAAATGACTTCATCTCTCCTGAATAAGAAATTTGCATCAAAATCAGAAAAAAAGTAATCTGAGAAATAAATAAGTGAGTACTTTGAAAATGCATTGAAATGTATGTTTAGAAATCTCTGACTGTAATGAATTTTACATTACTACTACATTTTACATTTGCTTAATAGTAAATATTTTGGAAATAAATGCCCAATTAATTCAAGGGTTTTTTACTACTGTGATAATTAGCTTAGCATCAGGGTATTAAAACTAGTTTTTCTATATGCTGCTGTTTTTATGGAATTTTTAATTAAAAGCCAAAGATCTTGAAATTCAAAAGTGTGAAATTCATACTAAGTAGCCACCATGCTATAGGAAAGTGGGAAGAAAAAGAATAGGAAAAATCAAGCAAGGAAACTATTTCAGACAACAGTAGATGTGAAAAGATGTGGGGGTCTTGGTGGATCAAAAACTGAACATGACCCAACTAGGTGGTATAGCTGTGGAAAAAAAATCAATCCTAGTCTGGATCAGGATCAAGACATGTCATTTAGACAATTACATCTGGTTCTGGAATATGTAGTTAAAATAAATGGAGAAAACTAATCAAATATTGTTATTAGTATCTACTAGGATTGATGGGGAACTTTAATTGGTCACGACGTTCCAGAGAGGCACTCAATCAGGCATGGTCTTCCTAAGAGATGTTTCATTTGTAGTGTTGACAATTCTCCAGCATGATGAATGTAGAATCCACCGGTGGGTAATCTCAGCCTTCCTGCTCAGTTGAGACTAAGTCAGAACTTTAGCCACGCCTCCTTCTGGGCTGTGCCTTCCCAGTTTTTGACTTAGTCTCAGCTCAGTAGGACGCAATTTAACTTGGCTCCTCAGTTTAGACTAGGTTGTTTTTTCAGGATTGATTAGTAGGATAATTGAGTTTAGTATTTACAATCTATAATCATTATAAATTATTTCTTCATTCAATTTGGCTCCAAATTTCGCAAATTATTGAATTGAAGTTTAAGCGTTTTTCGGCTCCAATGAGCCTTGTAGGCTCCTTATGAGCTGAAATTTGGCTGTTCTGGATCGCCGAAGCAGCTTTAGCTCCGGTCCAGCTGATCAGCACAGAATAGGAGGCTTGTTGT